>CAMTZB010000022.1:14537500-15787500 GCA_947086495.1 Morpho achilles | reverse complement strand
GACGAAGGCCTTAGCATTCGGGCCCCTTGGATCGAATGTTCTCAGCAACATGGTAAGAAAGAGGATGGTCTGTTCTACTCAACCGGATACCACACGATGGGTCGACTTACCTTAGTCACCTCATACGACACATCGATAAGTAATGAGCGTGGTCTATTCTACACAGCCACATACCACACGGCACAGATACTTTAGTCGCCTTTTACTACACAATTGAAATTTCAGAGGTCTACTGTACAATATTTGGTGATTTTTTTGGATTAGCTATGAGGATGATATGATATAAATGGAAGTACATGCGGCTTTGGGTTTATTCATCACTTTAGAAATACATTTAACCCCTTGCTGTATATTCTACGAATTTCTTTCTCTTGCTATACATGGTAAGGAGAAGTAATGATAGAATCATCTTACGTACTTAACCTCAACAGATCTCAAGAGGCTTTAACAAACTGTCACTATAGAATTCGGAGAATTCCCTAATGAAGTACGCCGGAACAGGAAACGCCTCTACAAACTTGTGGCAATATAATAGCTTAAATAAATAACATAAAGCTCTTATATTTGCCAGTGGCACTCACACACTAGTGAGTGGAATTGATGAATGTTTGTTACTCTTTCACGGCGAATCCGCTGAACTAATATCGATGGAATTTGGCACAATTATTACTTATACACTGGGGTAACATATACGCTATATCAAATCAAATCAAATCAAATCAAAACCTTTTATTTATCACATCACAGTAAATTAACAAAGTAAATAACAGTAAATTATAGAATGAAGAAGTATTATGGAATAAAATTAAGACATACAAGATATACAGAAATGTGACGTTATAAATTGGACCACCATTGAGCTTAAGTTGAGGAGTACCTCAACGCTGATTTTCAATGGCGACCATTTTACTTAAAACTAAAACTTAAATCTAAACAACAGTAAAAACGACAGTGACAGACAGTTACAGAAGTGATTAAAGACGAAGAGGTTATACACAGAAATTATACTAATCCAGTTAATTCTACAGAAATAGGATGACACTGAAAAGCGCCATATAATATCAAACTATCACGCGACAACAGTCCACGCAAGCAAAGTTGCGGGTAAAAGGAAGTAATCTAATAATTCTCTCGTGAACTCGTGAAAATTTACATTTAAAGCGCAAAGCTATACTGAAAACAGTTTGCAGTTACTTCCTCGTGATAGATTAAGGAATGCGATCAACATTTTTTTTATGTTAGATAAGTAGCCATTAATCTAAGAGTACTACAATACCATTAACTTACTCGTAAAGTATCCACATAAATTGGATTTCTTGACCCCATTCCTTCATTCGGGCGCACCCATCAATCAAGAGATAATTGGCCTCCTCTTGTAAATAAAGTGTCACAGGTAATTTCCAAAAAGGCGTGGTTTAGTTTATATAAATGTAATATATCGAATTATTTAATGTAAGTTAGAGCTGTGATAGCCCAGCGGTGTGACCATGTGACTCTTTCGAGAGGTCACGCGTTCAAACCCCGGTTAGGCACCAATGAATTTTTCTGTTAAAACTTATGTGTCTAATTGATAATTGCAATTTATCACATGCTTTTCGGTAAAGGAAAACATCGTGAGGGAACCTGTATATAAACAGAGAGAGGAGGCTTATGCCCAGCAGTGGGATAGTAACAGGCCGTTACTTTTATTTATTTTATTTTTTAGTTATTTTCTTCACGTCAGTTTGTTTTTATCTCCTCACAGTGAAAAGTAGTCGGCAAAACAATACAGGCGGACGCATGTAAATCCGAAAAGGTTACAAAATTGGATAATTGTAACTATATTTACTATTTTAAAATCACTTAATATCCCACTTGTAAGTGGGGTCTGCGAAACATGTTATAAACATGTTGTTACATGATTTGACATCGTATTTTACGACCGGCAGTCTGCCTGACGTTAACTTACCTTAGTTGTATTTTACGACACATCGATAAGAACGAGGGTGGTCTATTCTACTCAACCGGATACCACACGGTGGGTCAACTTACCTTAGTTACCTTTTACGACACCTCGGTAAGGAATGAGGGTGACCTATTCTACTCAGCCACACGGCTACATGTAATGTTTTCTGTAAGCCCGATATAATGAGAAGGATTCGGGGTATAAAAACAATACCACCTCCGCCCCATCTTTTTACGACCTCGGCTTGATTGATACTTGTCGTTCTAAGATTGGGGCTTACCATGAACTGTTATTACGACTCAACTGAAATGCATAGACAAAAGTAATGAGAATATTATTTTGCTATAATCCGCGATAAAAGAAAATATATGTAATGCTAAATGTAGAGTGTACTATTCGTTCTCATACCTGATACATGCAGACTTTGTAAGAACTCATGCACTACCCGACACCGATGGCACAACAATACACAAGCACTGCACACATTCACCACCACAATCTCAACAATTGTTTCGCCCCGTAACCGAAGCATCGTCAGGAAATAGACTCCACGAAAAAATCGTAAAGCTTTACGATTTTGTCGTATTGTTGTTGATGTAATTGTTGAGATTGTGGTGGTGAATGTGTGCAGTGCTTGTGTATTGTTGTTCCCTCGGTATCGGGTAGTGCATGAGTTCTTACAAATTCTGCATGTATCAGGTATGAGAACGAATAGTACACTCTACATTTAGCATTACACATATTTTCTTTTATCGCGGATTATAGCAAAGAATATTCTCATTACTTTTGTATTATGGACCTCCGCAAAGTAACGCCTAATTCTATAAATTATTTGAAATGCATAGTTTAAATCGTATTCGGAAACGTTAACTCGATCGCAAACTATTTCAGTCGCTCTTATTTCGTACCATCTCGTATTATAACAGCCGTAATTGAATTGCTCCGGTGTCAAAGTAAGCAGTTTCAAGAAAGTTAGAGCGCACTCTTAAGTAGGTTTTCTTGTGTTGTTACGTCATAATTTAAAATATTATAGCACTATTTGTATATTTAAAGTTAAATTAACTTTTGCAATAAGTTATAGAGTACATACAGTTATTTAATCTATACTAATATATAATGCCGAAGAGTTCGCTTGTTTGTTGTTTTGTTTGATTGTTTAAACGCGCTAATCTCAGGAGCTGCTAGACTTCAAAGACGAAGAAGAATTTCTTCTAAAAATTCTTTCAGTGTAAGATAGTCCATTTATCGAGGAAGGCTAAAGACTCTATAACATCACGCTAAGATGAATAGATGAGGAGCAGCAATACAAAATATTGCAAAAACGGCTAAATTTAAAGCGTTTCTAGCGTGCGCTAAGTAAATGGTGAAAGTTATTCAAGAATCTCTTATAAATAAATCACGATAACTACTTTTATGTATAAAATTTCAATTCGGGAAAAAGTACGTGACATACTGATCTCCATGCAGGCTAAGCTGCTGGCACAGCTAGTAAATAACGTTTCCTTTTTCAATTTATATTGATAAAATATCATTTTTATAATGCAGATGCACACACGAAATAATTAAAAACAGAACTAATTATATTATTGCTTGCTTTATTTCTGTTTACCGTATACTATTTCGTTGGATTCCGTATCAATCAAACTGTGCAACACAAATTTCCTTGCCATTTTTGTAAAGTGAATTCAATTCACATTGAGGTAAGGGTATTTGCGTAACACAATGACAACTTTCTTGGTAAGAAACTTGAATCGTTATAGTACTAATTATTATAATAAACAAAATTAATAAATAAATGAAATGAATTATAAGAACTCTTATTCCAATTAGACAAAATTTGCCCGTAAATTATCAAAAAATATTCGCTTGCCATTTGTAGTACAGCCAATTATTTTATAAACTAGAATTAAATCAATCATCATGATTGGTTGATGGAATAGTACCGATTTGACTCGGCTAATAATTTTATTTTAAATTCAGTTAGCTTGAACAAATTGCAAGTTGGTGCCAATCAAAACCTGATTCGAAGGAACCATGCAATATGTTCAAACTTTTCTTGATAAGCTCCTTAGACTAGTTTGATTAGTTAAATTCTCGAATATAATACGCGTGTAGTGTAAAAGCTCTTAGTTACAGAAAAAAAACAATCAAATTTGGAATGCATTGTTTATGAAAATTACAACATTCCATCCTTGTGGTCATCCGCTAGGGGTCATCGTATCTTAACAAATTTACTATATTAATTCGATCTTGGTTCACCGATAGACATGTTTCAGGTCAACTTAATATATAACCTTAAATTACATTAATGTGTGAAAGCGATCGAGACACTGAGGGTTGTCAACAAATTCACAAATGCTTTCACTTGAATATCTTCGGGGCTTTGTTGCGATAATTATATTACTATTGTAACTCGTAACATAGATTTACTTTAGCTGCAAAAATAAATAAATTTCAATATTTTTTCTAACATAGGCTCTAGGCCACGATCTAGATATTGGTGGCTAGCACTGACTATATTGTGAATTGACCAATATTTTATTTATTAAAATAGCGTGATTGCACATCTCCGGAGGCTTTTTTCGTAAAAACACACTAACGAAAAAAACGTATTTCACGATATGAAAACATTCTGATATACAGTTGATTTTTTATTGTTATTTAAATCACTACATATTATAAAACAAAGTTCATATTTCCGTATGTACGCATAAAACTTTAAAACTACGCAACCGATTTTGATGCGGTTTTTTTTAATAGATAGAGTGATTCCAGAGGAAGGTTTGTACGTATAATAACATTCAATACGAAGTAGAGAAATAATGTAATTTTTGAGGTTTCTGTAAATAATTACATTTTTTCCGCTTACATTGCAAACGCAGGCTAAACCCTACGAGATTTATCAAAATGATGTACTAAGTATTTGTACACCTTAAAAAGGTCTACAGAAAAGTCCGCGATGGTATATATCTATCTCTTATGGATAACCCACAATAGCAGTTTTTTTCATTTACTTTTTACGAAAAATGATGCCTTATGTTCAAAGCAATTTTTATACAATACAGCATTAATCCTTATCCAATTGAGTACCTTAAATAAATAGTTGATTTAATATAGATCAATATTGCCGTTTACAGCATGTAATTTAAGTGAACATTTTTGGAGATATTACAGATTTAAAATCCCGCGAGGAGGCCGCGCTTAGACCTATAAGCACTTCGAATTTAGCAGCGACCGGAGGCGCAACTAAATGTCCTTCTTTCAAGTTTATATTGTCTAATGATAAGAAAGCTATGAATGTTGTATGTAAAGACATTGTCTAATCAATTGTAAAAATAAATAATATCACTACATAGTACTTAGTAAACAAAGTCGCATTCTCTGTCTGTCCCTATGTCCGTATATCCCTATGTATGCTTCAATCTTTAAAACTATGCAACAGATTTTGATGCGGTTTTTTTTTTAATAGATAGAGTGATTTTAGAGGAAGGTTTACATGTCTAATAACATTCAATATAGAGTAGAGAAATACTGTAATTTTTGAGGTTTCTAATGTGATGTCGTAAATAATTACATTTTTTTCCGCTTAAATTGCAAACGCAGGCTAAACCCTACGAGACTTATCAAAATGATGTACTAAGTATTTGTACACCATGAAAAGGTCTACAGAAAAGTTCGCGATAGTATATGTCTATCTCTTATGGATAACCCACAATAGCAGATTTTGTCATTTACTTTTTACGAAAACTGATGCCTTATGTTCAAAGCAATTTTTATACAATACAGCATTAATCCTTATCCAACTAAGAACCTTAAATATATTGTTTATTTAATATTGATCAATATGACCCTTTACAGCATGTTATTTAAATAAACAGTTTCGAAGATATTACAGATTTAAAATGCAGGGGTCGCGCCGCGTGCCTATAAATAGCGCGTCGGAGGTCGCGGTTCGCCTCTCGGCGATGCTTCCGCGCTCGCCCGTCTTATCGGTGACGCTGTCAAAGCCATTAGGGCTAACAGCATTAGTCAAATTCGAAAAAAAAAAGCGGTTCGCCCTTTAACCATTTGAATTTAGCAGCGATCGGACGCATTTATGATCGGAGCTCTCTAGCGAGGAAAATAACCATCACTACATATTATAAAACAAAGTCCATATTTCCCTATGTATGCATAAAACTTTAAAACTACGCAATAGATTTTGATGCGGGTTTTTTTAATAGATAGAGTGATTCCAGAGGAAGGTTTGTACGTATAATAACATTCAATACGGAGTAGAGAACAACTGTAATTTTTGAGGTTTCTGTAAATAATTACATTTTTTTCCGCTTACATTGCAAACGCAGGCTAAACCCTACGAGATTTATCAAAATAATGTACTTAGTATTTGTACACATTGAAAAGGTCACTAAAGCATTTTTTGTCGTTTACTTTTTACGAAAAATAATGCCTTATTTTTGAAGCAATTCTTATACAATACAGCATTAATCCTTATCCAATTAAGTACCTTAAATAAATAGTTGATTTAATATAGATCAATATGGCCGTTTACAGCATGTAATTTAAGTGAACATTTTCGGAGATATCACAGATTTAAAATGCCGTGAGGAGGCCGTGCTTCGCCTAATAACACTTCGACTTTAGCAGCGATGTCGCTCTTTCAAGAGTTTGTTTAAAGACATTCTGTTATATTTCAATTAATTGTAAAAATATAATACATAGGGATAATATAAAAGTAAATAAGTAATAATGTACTATATGAATTTAGATATTCCAAAGATAGCAGGAAATCTTCTTGGTATAGGGAAAGGTAATTGTTTTTCTCCAATTTTAACGCTTGCGGGCCACGGGCAGTAATGAATAGATCAAAACAACTGGATCAATTTTAATCATTTTTTTTACACTGACTGACATGGGATATATATTTTATACCCGTGCGAAGCAGGGGCAGGCCGCTAGTAATATTATAAAGGTGAAAGTTATTGATACAGTGTTTCGGCAAGCGCGCGCGCGTTAGTGTGTGTGGCTTTAACGCTCTGTGGGCTTCACAGATTTTTTTGTTTTGGGCCGTGACATCGCTATAATAAGGGATATGTTAAAACTGTTAATAGTATGTTTATTTGTCAAGTTATTGCTTTAATAAATTTAAGCAATTTGAAATATAGGCTTAAATTTATTAATTAGAAATAAGAGTTTAATAGAGTTACATTTATATTTTAAATACCTACACCGTATTTCGTAACACCAGCAAACGACAACCCTATTAGCTCACAGAAATAGATCGGCAAGATTCATAGGATAGGGGGAAAACTGTCCAAGACTAAGTGACTTCACGGAAAACACTTAACCTTTGAAGTATCTCACGCTGTCTCGTTACTGACACAGTTCGCTCAACGTTATTTCTTAAGAAAAAAACTATCGTCACTAATGACCAATGATTATGAATAACCAATAAACTTAACTACATTTCACAAGGGCCAATATTTACGCCATATGTTGATTACTCGATTATGTGTAGTGCATTTGAAGTGCTTGCGATATGACAAAAGTTATGACAGAATTATTTTGCTGTAAATCGTGTTTGTTAAGAAAATCTATGTAATTATTAATATATCAGTTTCGAGTAGCGGAATTAATCTCCTTGATCGATCTGATTTTTGTGATGGAAATATTGGCAGGATTAGAGAGTGACAGAAGCTACTGTTTATTTCAAGACTAAGGTCCACGCAGACGAAGAAGCAGGTAAAATCTAGCTTTTAATAAAAAGTAAAGTTTTGTGTAACATAGTTGGAAAATTACCATAATTGTTGACATTTTCGGAAAAACACAATTCACCTGGGAGTTTCTTCGAATAGGCAGCCTCATACCTTAGAGATATCACAAAATTGAGGATGGATACCCTTTTATAGGTCTACAGAGATGTTCACGATGGCAAAATCTTTTATAAGAATTTCTTGCTATACAATAATAATCATGTTACAACAAGTTAATAACATGTTGTGCCGACCCCACTTAGAGGGATAAGGCCAGGAGAATGATGATGATGATGATGATGGTGATAAGAATGCGGTTCATTAGTTCATTGAAAATGTTTAAAAGATTGACCGTCGAGTTTCTCGCTCGTTCTTCTTGGTAAGAGCAACATCACCAATCGTAGCTTCATTAATTAATCCTTGACATTTCAAAAATGCTCGAGAAAGCTTATTGGAATAAAGAATATTTCGATTTAATTTGAATGGTCACGTACAAAGTGGGATTTGAAAAGTACTTTAGATTGTCACATTATTAATTCTTATCCTGATGATCCTCTACACCATAGAAACTGAATATCTAACAAACCATCAGGAAATAAAAATGCACGTGGAATTGAATTGAAATCACTCATTTAATAACTAACAGGACACGTCAACGTCATTATAAATGATGCATGCTGTTAGTTTTGAGCTCTAATTATGCATTCAAATATAAGCAAGCTCTGAAGCTTCAAAGAAAGTGCAAATCGATGCAGAATAGCATAGTAAAATGAAAAAATTGGTTAATGCGTGAGTAGTAATCATCTTAGAATAATTGGCATAAATTATATTCTAAGTTGCATAATCACTTAAAGCCTGATGGATTTTTAATGCGAAAACCGATATTCAATTGTAATACTGTATAACGAATCCGATAAGATATCACTAAAAGCGTCGACCCAGTTTTTAAAAGATGGTAATTGATTTAGTGTCGAATGATTTCATAGAAAAGAAAAGATTCATGTCTTTGCGAACTAATTCTTTAAAATACATATTCCTGATGTAACCTTTATTTCTAGAATATACTTAGATACTAGTTTTGTACATATAGTACATAATACATCTATGAATAACAAGATCAAAAATAAATTAGATTCCGTACAAAAGCTTTTCGAGGTTAATCCAAACCTTAAGTATTATCTTTGACACACACGCACACACACTTGTTTTTGTGTTTAAAATATTAGTTACACCCATATTAAATCTTTAACTTTAAAGTGGGGAAGATATATGGATAGGCAAATTATAAAAATATTATGAAAAATTACGTTATTTCATATTTGTTTGAAAAGCTTGCTATTTGAATGTGTAATTTATTTGAAATATACTGGTGTGTTATATTTAAATTACAGTCGTAAACAATGTGTACACTGGTGTACGAGTTTGTATTTAAATAACGAGTAAAGTGAAACACCATTTCAACAGAGTATTAAATTTCATGTATAAGCCCTTGTTTAACTTCTTACCTGAGGTATTTGTGGCATTTTATTACAAAGAGTAATACAAATAAGACATAAATGTGCAGATTTGAACGTTGCGTATACACCTATAAGGTACAATAGATAGCAATCGCTTACATAAACATAAATACATAATTACTTGTTAATTCATGAGCCTACATCTACATCCGCAACGAAATCTATACTTATGAAGTTTTCGAGTATTGAATAGTCTGCCTGAAATTATGATATTGTCAAGTGGAAATAAATAGTAATAAAGGAAACAAATCTTCTTCTTCTTCTTCTTTGTCAACCGATGGACGTCCACTGCTGGACATAGGTCTCTTCATGGGATCTCCATACCACACGATCTTGTGCCGCTTGGACCCAGCGGCGGCGGCGGTAAAGGAAACAAATAGTAATTAGTAATAGTGAAATAAATATTCACATATATGTAATATCATTTGTAAGTGTAATAATTATCTTATACAATTTGTCCTTATAGCTTTGAAAGCCCAGCGGTGACACCGTGCGTTCAAACCTCGGGCAGGCAGTTATGAGTTTTTCTATTAAAACATGTATCTGATTGATAATTGCAATTTATCACACGCTTTTTGGCGAAGGAAAACGTAGTGAGGAAACATGCATATCTTTAGAGAATTCTGGGGATATGTGTAACCTACCAAGCAGCGTGGTAGGTCTTAACTCCAGGCCTTCTCTACAAAAACGGAAAGAGGAGGCCTATGCCCAGCAGTGGGATAGTAACAGGCTTTTACTACCATGTTAGCCTTTACTAGTAAGTACATAATCCGATCAACGAATCAAATTAAATTTTCAATAGAAGACCAAACGAAATTTTCAACGTCAACTTTTAATTATATTATGGCTTCTATACAAGTACGCCGTGTGATATCCGGGTGAGTAGAATAGACCAACCTCATTTCTTACCGAGGTGTCGTAAAATACGACAGAAGTAAGTTGACGTCAGGCAGGTGGCTGGTCGTAAAAACGCAGCCATATCATGTGACAACATGTTTATAACATGATGTGCCGACCCCACTTAGAGTGGGATAGGGGCAGGAAGATGTATGGCTTCTATACAAGTCTAATATTGCAAATTTCAAAAGAATATTGACGTTGGTATCTATTTTTGCGAAACACGTGCACACATTTAATGTAATTATTCATGTCAAGCACTCCTTTAATCATAAGATTGATTACCACCAGTTCGGAACGGTCTCATCCACTTAAAAGAACTGGAAATACATTCAGTGGCTGCTCTTATTACGAATAGTAATTATTTTAAGTTAGATTCTAATAACAGAGAATACTTAAAATAAGTAGGCGCCGATCTAACTTAACAACAATAAAAAAAATCACGGTAATTAAAGATACTAGTTAGGTCAGTAACAACCTAACAAAATCAAACCTGCTTGTCTAACAAAGATAAGTTGTGAACGTTATCTAAACGCCTGGGCGTTTAATAATCCTACAGGTATCTAGTCTAGTTAAGACAAGATCTAGAAGCATAAGCGTATAATAACCGTATGAGTTGAGTTTAGTAACAAGGCCCTTATACTCCTTTAACCGCACAGCAGCTACAAGCAGCTAGCTGTCTTTGAAACTGAAAGGGAAACACAAAGTGAATTGGTAAGTCCAAAACCAATGTAGAGCTGTCAACTGTTGGAATACGTGTTTCAACTGCAGTACTTGTAATTTCTGCCACATTTATACGAGTATGTAGCTAAACAGAAAGTTGTGATTGTCAGAATGTCGTAAACTTATAATTGTAAAGCTTGTCGTAGTACAATGCAACCTTATTATTGATAAAATGTTGTCGATGCCATAATTTAGATTTTACATATTTAAATTTTAACTGCCTATACCGTGCTAATACCCACATAACAACAACTCCGTTCGCACGGACTGTAGTCTTGGAATAAACCAGTAGCTTCTGTCATTGCATCTGGGTCTTCTCCCTCAGCCTTGTTAGGTTGCCGGGGGCTTCGGGCCTCGAGGTTAGACCTCTTTACCCGGGCTTGTCCTCTCGGGCGATCATTATCGCCCGGGTAACTGGTTCGACCTTAACGGTCGGGAGTCCGCTTTTTAGGCGGACGCCTTATGTTCGTGGTGATGGTCGGGCTTCAAACATTTTCTTCAGGGTCTTCAAACTCAACTCCCTCCGGGGAGGAAATGAGGAGGTCCCACGGCAGGGGTAGTCTTTGTCCATCGGACGGTCCTTGATGTACCGGTACTATACCGTGGAGGTGCACACACCACACACATACACTGTTGTCCGCAGAGGCGAACAACGTGCGCGCGAGCTTGTGGACGTCGGTATCTCTCTACGGTCGGTATCTTTAGGTCACTGTGGATGACGTCATTGCAGACGTACCTTTGCGCTCACACTATCAGTCTTAGGCAGTAATTCTGCTGAGTTTGAAGACGCTGCAGCCGCATGGCTTTTATTGCATTATTTCATATTTTTAAAAAAAAACCCAGCGAGGTTCGGTTATCAAGATGCTAAAAATATATTGAAAGTAATAGCATTGTACATATTGTATAAGAAAAGAGGTAAAGATTATCTACTACTTACATGAAATAGTTTTCTAAAAAATATATCTTATACCATTGTACACACTGCTCCCTAAGTATGAATTTTAAATGGAAACTGTTACGGGCCTTACCCTATTTACGGGACATGCAGAAATTACTATTTACCCCGTGGTATTTTGTATTACAGTAGCTTTTAATCAGCCTAACATTGTTCCAAATTTTAACTTAAAACTAATTATAATTAGTTAATTAATTAGGTTTTACATAAAAACTAAACCATTTTATTATTTTAAACTTTATTACACTATTCAACATTCGTTATCATAATGGCTAAAGTAGATGTGTAGCTGATACAGTCTGTAAAGTAAGTCTATAACCAAGCTACAAAGCCAGCCGATTACCAAAGAAGTTATCAACCCACAGGTCAATTGTTTCGCTTAAGGGAATTTCAAACGACAGCGGTTTTGGTCGTCCATTTAGTTATCGTTACATCTTTTTTATATTTATGAAGATATGATTTACGTTTTTCTAAGTTAATTTTTTAAAATTCAAACAGTTTTGTTTGACTCTTTCAGTATCACTCATCAGCCGTTATCAGTAATTTACATATTTTCGGTCCTTATTCTATCTTATGTCTCTTATTCTAAGTCATAATCTTAATAATTATAAAGTTTTTTTTTTATGTCAGGAAAACCCATTATGGGTCATCACCGCCCGACGGGGACGAGCGGCGGGTATGTCGGACTCGCACCGACTTAAAACCTGACAGTGCTCCAGCACGCTGCTGGTGGCGGGGACAGGGTACCTATGAAGACATTGCTCCCATCCCCGCCAGCAGCAGCTCTGTACCCCGGAGAGCGCCACCTCCGGGTCGGGGCCTCTCTAAACAGTGGCCCCTCCCTCCGCTAATCGATGCATCGGGAGCATCAGATGCATCGACCGCCTCGGGACCTTGTCAGGAAAGCGTCCGATAAACCCCGTTCGGAACACCCAAGGGTCCCCGTTAGGGCGGCATATGACGGGCTTCAGCTAGTCGTCTGCGCCCCGCTCGCCTGCGGCGGATCGGATCCAAGGACTCGACTTCCCGGATCCGCCCCGCCGCCTCCTTCCGCGAGATTACGTCCTCGCAGAAGGAGGCCATCGCTGCCCACGATCTCTCCCTGTCCACCATGAGGTGCTGAGGATTATAGTATAAGTCGTGTTTAGTGAATAAATTATACTGATGGTGGTGATATTGGAAAAGAAATATCCCACTATTATTATTATAGTAGTTATAGTAGGTAATTATAATACTGACTGTTGGTGGTATTAAAGTGCTTATCACATCCATTGGGATCAATAATATTTTAAGCTTTTAATAGTTTCAGCCATAACCAGTGTTATTCAGTTAAAAATATGTTTCATAATCGTTCCGTCAATTAAAATAGTAACTCTGGAATCTGCTTTTTTAGTTGAAAGTAACATTTTAACGGGACTCGAACTATCGTTTTTCCAATAATATTCCAATAATAACAATACTTTATTCCTAGTACATACTCGTATATTGACCCTACAATGACCAGCTGTGTTCATATTTGCATTAGCTTTAGAACTTATGTTGTCATGATCAAGAATTAAACATATGGCCTCTTGGGACCACAATCTCGGATTATTGCAGTCTTCATGCTAATTTGACAGCGAAACTGGTATAGAATTAATTATATAATCTCCCTGCTATTGTTTGACGGGAACTGGAAAATAATATTTCGTTTGAGAATCCACTTTAAATCTTCAAACATAAAGGAAATAAAGTAATGTAAAAATAGATCCAATATATTAAATACAAATTAAAAGACAACATTTAAAAAAATTGTACGAACTGCCTGGAGTAATTTATACTACAATATACCAAAAACAAGACAGGCTTACTTTACAGAGATCCATGATACAAAATCAATTACAATATTATTTTGCTATAATCCGCGATAACGAAAATATACGTATTTAATGCTAAATCTTGAGTGTACTATCCGTTTTTATACCCAATAGATGCAGGATTCGGCTACGGGGATAGGATATGCTATTAAATTCCCTTTTTATATTTCTGTAGAGGGAATTCCTTGAATTGATACATTAAACTTAAGTGTTAAAGTACCCTATGTGTATGTTTCCCGTATCTCGTTTCCGAAGAAAAATATTGGATCCCATATGCTAGTTCAATACAAGCCTTAATAGTGCCTAGTTTCATAAAGAATGCTTCACCTTATTTCTGAAAAATAGAGAGATAGACAGATAGGATTTCAAAATTATAATCAATTTATATTGGTATAATTTTTAACCCAACATTGTAAAAAAATACGTCATAAATAAACTTATCGACAAATTTTTAATTAATTTTTGCAATACTTGCAACATTATTCGCATTATTTGATATAAACAAAATTTGGCAATAATATAAGTGCCTAACATAAAAGCGTTTGTATTTCATTTTTTTTTAAATAACTACACTAAAGTACGTAACGGCAAACAACCCTCTGAAATTTGACGTCAGAATTGCAAAAAGATCCCGCCTGTTTTTAGAGATGAACCCATTAATCTCGGTGGCCTTAACTTATTTCTGTTTAGAAAAACAACGCATGATTGAGACTTAAACGAAATTATAGGTTGCTAATATTTGTCCAATATCTCAGTGATCATTTAAAAATCTTTGTTATCAAATAATTTAAAAGGAGTGATTGAGAACCATTTTTAATTTTAATTGCGATTCATGTGTATTGACTATTCATTGAATAATTAGAAATGCAGATAAGATAAAATATTTATTTGCCCAACCAATATTAGAAACAATACTGTCGTTGCCGTAATTTTGACTCCACATATCACATGAGATTGACTTAAATTTTCTTATTTTTATACTCACAAATTTTTACTACACCTTTATTTTTACTAAACTTTAAGAGACCCCTAAGTATATTAAGGGGACGTTTAGAAGACTGTTTTCGTTTCACCAACATTTAGTGGTCATTTCAGTCTTCCGCACAGATTTAAATTGAATTTCATTAAACTCCTACTGCTTCCAACTATCCGCATTTGTTATCGGTCGCAGAGATTTGGCCGATGATGGAAGAATCAAATTTAGCTTTTTAAAATATAAAAATAACTAATTCACAACTCTGGATTTGACTACTGCCTACCAACTTTGATATCTAGTCGTTCTCAGTACTGAAGATTGCAAAACTAGAAATACACTAAAAGTAGCGGCCTTTTACAATAATACTGCTGGATACCTCTCGGAGAGAAAATTTCGAACCTGGTGGGACTAACCCTCCTCTAGTAGAATCGGTAGGTTACACGTACCTCAGAATTATTCTGATAAAATTCCAAGATATTTTCTTTTGCTGAGAGGAGTATGTTAATTAGTAATATATGCTAGCACATGAGATTTTATAGAAAACTCATTGCTGGTGCTTGGAGTTTCAATCCGTGACCGTATTATTTAAACTGAATCATACTTATAAGTTGATTACTAAAATGCCTTGTCAATATAAAATTAAAAAAGAAACAAAAAGAAAATATATATTTTTTTTGTTATATTACGATAATAGAGAATATGATAGAAGGTCTGGAATTTCTAAAGCTCGGTCATTTCTACTACGTTCCAGATAATGTAGGTCACTTACCATCAACCATGAATATAATGATTTAAACATAAATTATTTATATGGTTTTTGTTCTTATCAGCAATAAAATTATAGCAATATAATTTGGTTTAATATGGGTGAAAATTATAGGCATTTATTTATAGGCAGTGTTTAGTACTGTACATACATATTTAAAACGCTAACACACAGCGCTAGTAGCATAGTTATTCGCGCACGAAATATACATTTCCGGTCAATGCAGGTAATGTATGTATCGCCATCACTGTTTCACGCATCACAGCATTTAATTACTGTAGCACACAGGCCTTTAACTATTATTTTAATTCGTTAAATTTAGCGACTCTAAAATACTACAAACATTTAGACATAATGGGCATCACCAAATAAGTAATTATTTTACTTAATGAAGTTACTTAAAACTTTTGACCAAACAAAATAATCGTCAATGATTATCTTATGTCCCGATGTGAAATGCGATATATTTTACAAATCCTATTTTTATCTCCCCTTTATCATATATCCAGTTTTCTTTTTAGTCTTACATATTGAAGGCTTCATAGAAAGCTCTGGAATTGAAAGAGTATGAAGGACGTCATTTGGAAGGGCGAACACGCTCGTAGGTTTACGTGTCGATAGCGCGACGTTAAAAGTTAATGATTAGAGTTGACTTATATATCTTTCTATACATTCGACGTGTTGGTGATACATACAGAAAGCGCTTGAAGTTGATTTCAGGGGGCTATTTAATGAGCTGTGTAGTTGCAGCCAATCAGGGATATTCACATCTGCGCATGTTGATTGTTTTTGTGCTACAGTGCTCTTGTTTGTAGGGTTTTCATCACCACTTCATTAAAAACAAGCGGCTAGACGTAAATAATTAAGGCGTTATTTCTATAACATAGTAGTTATTGACATAATAAAAAAACAATTTTTTTAAGAAAAAAAAAATTATGACAAAAATATATGCAATGCGTTTTTAAAAAGACATAAAAAACTCAATTAAAGAAAGCAATGGTGATATTTGAGATTTGATCCCGAGTATTTTCTTCTTCTCCGTCCGCCCGTTCTCAACTGAGCTATTATAACTTTACAATTGACAGTAAAAGTAACCTTTGTATTTTATTTATATTGATGCAGTTTTTCGATGCCTGAAAATACGGATCATACGTCATTTTTTAAGCTAACTAGATTGATATATCGCCCCCAAAACCTCCTACATACTGGATTAATGAAGATCGTTCGACAACCTCGCTCAATTATAAAAGACAAAGCTTCTTACCTCTGCACCACAGGAGTCATCGTATATTTATTTGTTATTCTATTTAAACAAAGAAAAAAAATACTGCACTAAGTATTCAAATTAAATTTTGTCCGGCATTTTAATTTTCATATGAAGTATATGCAAATTAAAATGTAGTCCCCAATATATTTATGAGTTATCGAAAACCAATATCCTAGTAGTATAGTGTAATGTGTACTGTATAGATATCTTTAATATTTAAATGAGTTAATCTTGTATATATATTTTCCGAATCTCGGAAACGGCTTCAACGATTTGTCTGAAATTCAACATGTAGGAGGTTTTGGGGGAGAAAAATTGATCTAACTAGGTTTAATGTAAAAAAAAATTGTTTTATCCCTGTTTTTGGGCATTAAAAAACACTAACATTTATATTGAATTGAATTTTCGCCATTAACTATCAAGTCGACGTAGCTTATTCGGGTAACGAGCAGACTCTAGAAATGTGAATGCCAAGGATCGATCCCCAACTAAATAATTGTTTTTTTTTAAGTTTTTTTTTTGTAAAAAAATACCGAGCGAAGCTCAGTCACCCAGATATTATTATATAATAACCATTTATCGAGTTTTATTTATATTGGTAAATAATTTTTAAAACTGTCAAGTTTAAATCCAATTCCATTGTAAATAAATGTACATTGTATAGAAAATAGGCACAAGACATTAAAACAAACAATAGTAAAAAGTTCATAGCATAGATTTAAATTAGCCTTATAAAAGAAACGTTACTAATAAGAAAAAAACAAACAGATATACTAAACTCTACAAAACAAATTTTATACTATAAATACTACCTGTATAGAAAATATCATGTCAATAGTAGCTTTAAAATTGCAAAGTGGAATATTTTTATTTGAATAAGTTACCTATTGAACAAATCACTTTATTTGTGATATTTACAATTAAAATGTTTTTGATATTTTATAATTATATTTAAATAAATATTATCCCACTAAACGACAATAAAATATATATTTACGTGGGTGTTTTTGCATTTATAAAAATTATATTTATATTTATATGTTAAAAAACCTGAATAACAATATTCGTATGTTCAATTACATACTCATCCCATGTATTTGGACATGTACTGTACATGAAAACAGATGGCGAACCATATTAATAGTACATAGCATGCATATATATAGCATGTTACCTAAATCAGTACCTGGTTAACCGAGCCTTGCTCGGTAATTTTATTAAAAGATATAAAAAATGAAATCAAAAAAAAAATAAAGAAGGTCGTTGACACGTGGGACTAGAACTCGGGAATTTTCAATTATTTTATCCGCCCGTTGCTACTATTATAACTTGACAAATGACTGCAAAATTTAGCTTAAGCTTTAGAATCTATTTTTATTTTAGCAGTTTTAATAATGCCCAAAAACAGAGATAAAACAACATTTTATCAACATTTAACAACCCTTACATGCTGAATTTCATAAAAATCATTGGAGCCGTCCAAAATTCAAAAAAAGATATGTAACTATACAAGAACTCATTTAAATATTAAAGATACACGCAGGCAGTTCAATTTTATAAACCTGCAATGACGAACTCTGTCTTCAAATTAATAATGTATTTTATATACAAGAAATCATAACACAGCCTGATAGAGCTGTAGCGAGGCGGTTAAGTCGACGCGATGACGATTGAAACCCCAGCTCAGTCTAACACAGTCAAGCGTCGCGGCGACTGCTTGCTTCGAATCAGTCAAAGCGCTTTGTTCGCGACGCGATCGCGTATCTCCTAAATATAACTTCCTGCATATATAATAAAGCCAGTAAAGCGCATTCATAACATATTATTCAATTTATAAATTTTACAAAACCTTATTAACCTTTCATACCGAACTAATAATAGCTGGAGCGTTTTTATGGCCGAAATGCTCAGGCATTAGGTGTATGACAAAGGAATTAATTACTTCCCTTCAAATCTTTTTAATTAGGTAATCGATGCCTTGTTTATGAAGCGCGTGAAAGAGTTGGGTTTCGTAAATTTCTAAGGGTTTAACACAATGCGAATATTCAGTGGACCGTGATAATCGAATCATACTGTTTGATCATCTATTGTGATCTGGCTATGGAGTCGAATACATGTTGATGTTGCTATATTTATCTTTCAAATTGTTGAATTTGAATATATTGTGTATAAGATTGTTATGATTCAAAATCAAAAGCTAATGTACAGTCACAAGGGTTAAATAATGTACACATATAAGACAGTTATTTCCAATTTTTACATTTGCTTTTATATATTTATATTGCTCACTATAAATATTAACAGAATGATTATTCTTTAGTACAAAAGCTTCTGTTAACATATTATTAGGCTTATTTTAATAACATTAATATTAAATAACCAGCAACACAGTATTTTTGTTTAATTGACTCCATGAAATATTGTCTTAATTATAGAGTATGCTTGCAAATTGGTCGCGTACCTTTCTATTAACTTAATGAAGATAATAGATCGTTGTTTACGTATTTATTCCATAATAATTAACTAGTTCCCACTCAATGGACGACGGGCAAGTCTTTATATGATATCGCTACGTAATTTCAGAACTTAATATATAATTTTCATTTTCTTACATTGTCTATTGAAATGCATTGTCGCAAAATATCTCTTTATTCTTCGCGGCGTAAAAAAGCTCACTCGTGATTCATCAAGATCTTTTTCCTGTTACTTTTCCCATCATTATAAGTCCTTGAAGTTTTCAGACTTTTCGTGATTTTTTCACCCCAACAATATAGTTATTTGCTTGAATCATTAAAACGATAATAATTTTAATTTTCCTAGAAAACTACACTAATAATCCTGCCACATCATTTTTATTCTTAAACTTAAGCTATAAAACGTACACGATCTGTAGATATAATAAAACAAAAACACTATTTCAACAGTATTTTTATCCTTGGTGGTTATTACCAATTTGCTTTTATTATTCATCAGTTTCTCCACATAGTGCGCTACATATGTTGTATTATTTATATAATCTGTTCATAGTACGGATACGTGACAGAATCTGTATCTAATACTCCATACTGTGATTAAGGATGTGGAAAAATAATCGGGTTTTAATTCAATCGATTATTTTAATCAATTTTCTTATCACACTTTTTTTGTTTTTTAAGATAAGATGTGCATTGTTTGATGAAATCAATGAAGCCAAATTACACATTTTAATTTCTCAAACAGCGCATGTATAGTATATTATTTTTTCTTCAAATTCAAAATATTCTTTATTCAAATAAACTTGTAAACAAGTGCTTTTGAATCATCAACTCTACTGCTGGTTCGGAAAGCTGTTCCTACCGAGAAGAGCCAGCAAGTAACCCGGCGGTTGCTCTTTTTAAAAAATACAATTCTTAATGCTAGTTACACTTAACGTTTCTATCTTGTACAATATTTATATCCACGCATTTTTATCGTCTAAATAATCCTCAACAGTATAGTAGGCTTTCTGTATCAGCCTCTCCTTAATAGTGTTTTTAAACTGCTGTAATGGCAAAGTTAAAATTGATTGTGGAATTTTATTATAGAATCTTATACCCAAACCCACAAACGACTTACGTACTTTTTCAAGGCGCAAAGCAGGGGCCGCAAGGTTATGTCGGTTCCTACTTTGTCTATTATATACATCGCCTATTGTTTTATAATTCTTTATATTTTTATATACTAAAATATTCGTTATTCCACTTAAATTAGTCATTATTCTAATCCATTATTAATATTAAAAAGCAACTTTAATGACAGTTTAAAAAAAACGATTATTAATAATCAATTTTTCCGAAACGGATTAATCAATTCTTTACAATTCGATTTATTTTGAGGAGAAAACTCGATTAGTTAGTAATTAATATTCCACTCTAAGTTCTAATTGTAATTAGCTAGGAAAAATATTTTTTTAAAACACTGTCGTACGTAATATTAAAAGGTACAAAATACATTTCTGCTGTTTTTTGAACACAGAATATCCATTTTATATTTTATTTCTATCTATCTTACTTTGATATGTTTACGTTGACATACGCGAAATCCCAGCCGGCTTTATTGACTTCAATCCTTAATAATATTACCTTGCCGCCGCGTCAGTAAGCTCTCTCGCTAAATATGTCACTCCTGAATTACTTACACCGTCCTATTTGGGTACACACAAGCCGAGGTTTTAACAGCAAATTCGGCGCTTATTTATAAATAAATAATGTAACCTTGGGCATGTTGAATGTTAACATGACTTATTCTAAGCTTCATAATTTTAATGTTAAAAATACATATTTCACCAAATTGAACACCCATCTGAATCTTTCATCAGATCACGAATCTTTTTATTTTCTAGGTTATTTTTTTATTTACAACAAAGATGTACAAGTTATGTTTATTTATTAAACGCTAGGACTATAAAATCATGCCCACATAGAATGGTCCCAAGAATGCTGGCAGCACTTCTGCGTTGAATCGTTTCTTGTGTAAAAAAGTATCCACTCCTCTTGTCACCTGAAGAGGCAATTAACTAAAGTTTTATAAGGGATAATTTTTTGTTTTTGCACTTTGTCTCTATTGCCCTAGGGTCTCAACTGCAAACGGCATAAATATAAAATTAAAAATATATAGTACGATATTATTAAAATATACTATATTATATATTATATTGTTTCAAACATAGGCATCATTGTTTTATTTTAACATTTTATAATACAGTATATATATTAAACATTTACGGAATTATAAACGATGGGAATTCTGATCTAGCAACTTCTTATCTTATCTAGGTACATGGTACTGACATTTGAAATATCAAAGTGATATTATAATGGTCTATTAAACATGGCAACAGTCAGCAGATATAGCTCGTACAATTGCCTGACGGGATGGGACAGCTACGATAAGATTCCAAGGTAAACTCATAATGCTTTACTATTCTCGTATATTGCTTTGTTGCATCAATATATGAGACATTTGAGCATAGTTTTTCAATTGCAGGTTTGTATTTCTTGTTTGTGTGTTTCTTTATAAATATAAAGTTGTGTATGAACATTTACATAGTGTGTTCTGTATTGACTTTTTAGGTACTGATACTGCGACTTACTGACATATTGACGACTGTGCGACTTTTTAAAAATACTAAAGGCCCAGATCACGCGTTTCTGGGGCTCAGTCTTGCTTAGAATTTTGCCTCGAAACAGAAATTAACAGTTAAAAAAAGGGCTGATCGCTACCAAACTTTACGGGGTCATCCGCTGGCTAATTAGTAATAGCCACCCGACGGGGACAGGCGACGGTTATGTCGGACTCGCACCGACTAAAATAATCTGCGTGCTCCACCACGCTGCTGGTGGCGGGGATAGGGATCCTATGAAGACATTGGCCCCCATCCCCGCCAGCAGCAACTCTGTACCCCAGAGTGCGCACCTCTGGGTCGGGGCCTCTCTAAAAGTGGCCCCTTCTTCCGCTGGACGATGCATCGGGAGCACCAGATGCATCGACTGCCGCGGGGACCTTAAAGGGCGGGCGTCCGATTAAACCCCGTTCGGAAAGCCCGGGAGGTCCCCGTTAGGGTGGCATGCGATGGTCTTAAGCGAGTTTCCTGCGCCCAGCTAGACTGCAGCGGATCGCATCCAAGGACTCAATTTCCCCAATCTGCCCCGCCGCCTCCTTCCGCGAGATAACGTC
This sequence comes from Morpho achilles, assembly GCA_947086495.1. NCBI lineage: Eukaryota > Metazoa > Arthropoda > Insecta > Lepidoptera > Nymphalidae > Morpho > Morpho achilles. The sequence continues at coordinate 15,765,151 of CAMTZB010000022.1, read as the reverse complement.
CTCACAGAAGGAGACCATCGCTGCCGACGATCGCTCCATGTTCACCATGGCACGAACCACAGTGGGCAGGGAGAGGCAGGGAGGGGCTGGGCAGTCCGCAAGCGTGTGCCGCGCCGTGTCAAATTCGGCGCCGCACTCGTTGCACTCACCAGTCGCTTCGCACTGGGCCTACTTCCACAGATACCACCCGAAACAACCATGTCCGGAAAGCACCTGTGTCAGGCGGAAGGTGCCCCATGCCTCCTGGCGACCCAGCCCTGGAGAATGGGCTGGATGGCCGAAATTGTCCAGGCTCCTGCACTAGGCGATTCAAGCCGCCGCTTCCATTGACCTGTTTCCATATGAGCTATTACAACTTTACAAATGACAGTACAATTAACTTTCGCATTGTATTTATATTTTTCAGTTCCCGAAAACAGGGATAAAACTTTTTTTTTATTAAAACCTAGATCCATCTATCGCCCCCGAAACTTCATACATACTATTACCCCACCCCCTACGTACATCAGATTTATTTAATAATGTTAAATAGTTATTAAATTGTTAATAAAATAATAATTTATAATAAATTTACACCAAAATAATAGTAATAATAATTTAATAATTTCGATATATTCCGAAAACTGTTTTAAGCAAAAAATTATTTGATATAGGTGCACTTTCTCGTTTTTGAATATCCAATAATTATACTGTATGTAATAATTATTATATTCAAGAAACAAAAAAAACTTATTTTAAACTTTAATGATGTTAAATTAAAAGTAAGCAAAATTTAATTAAGGCGAGTACATTTTCCAAGATTGTCGGTACGTGCTCTGAATTTCAATTTCTCGTAGTCTCAGCTCAACTGATCGGGATAAAAGGTGTGATTACTTAAGAAAACATTTCTTTCTTTCAACATTGAGACATTTAGATTGCGAAGAAAGTGAAGATATATAAAAGAAATGTTTGCGAGATACATATGTCTATGATTTCAGACATTCGATATTATACTTTAACGATCAAAATTGTGACTGTCTCTTTGTGAATAGAACTAAGTAAGCAAATAATATTTTTCTTTTATCGAATAACACAGAAAGAGTCAGAAGACTTAATAGTACATCAACATTGAGACCACAAACTACGCCGTGTGCTAGAATAATATCACCCTCATATCCTACCGAGGTGACGTAAAAGGCGACTAATGTAAGTCGACCCGCCGTGTGGTATCCGGCTGAGTAGAAAAGACTACTCTCATTCCTTACCAAGGTGTCGTAAAAGGCGACTAAGCTAAGGTGACCCACCATGTGTTGGCCGGTTAAGTAGAATCGACCAGCCTATTTCTTACCGAGGTGTAAAATACGACTAAAGTAAGTTGATGTTAGGCAGGTGGCTGGTCGTTAAATACGTAGCCAAAGCATGTGACAACTTGTTTATAACATTTTGTGCCGACCCCACTGACAATGGAGCAAAGTGAGCAAGAAGATAATATTAAGAGAAGAATTAAACAAACATACCTGTAAGATTAACGTTAGTTCAACTATTTATATTAGGTCCACCCACAGAACACACCCGAGTAACATACAGGATAAAAAAATCGCTTTTTTCTTACTGGAGCAGACAAAAACACATACTGCATTGTTAAGGGTACTTAAATGCTTAATTTGGCAGAACATGGTCGCGAATACCTCTAGTTTGAATACCGACTCTTATCCACATCTCGTTCTTTCATGATATTATGTCATATGGACTATTGATATGTTGTAACACTTATGTGTCAAAAGAAGTATTCGCTGATGTTTTTTTGGTTCAAGTTAGAGAAAGTTTAAGCACAATCCAAAATTATGTTTTTGGCTTATTTGAAGAAATATTTATTTCTTTGTTTGAGTTTAAAGTTTTCGTTAAAAAGAAAGGCCAAAGTCAATATGTGACCGAACCCATTGCCTACGCCGTATTTAACACTATAGAAAATTAACATTACGTTTAATCGTCATAATGAATGAACTCCCATGGGGTGAGCTTGTGTTACAAATGCACGCGAATACGACCTGCGAACAAAAATATACTTTTTGCCGGGGATATGTCTACACTTATTCCCGATATTTCACCCCAGCATATCGAACCACATTATCGCTATAAGTATTTTTCTTTCCAGAGTTCCATTTAAGATATTATACTAATACACAAGTATTATAATATATATAATATTAATATAAATAATGTTATAACAAAATGGATACTAGAAGGATTAAAATCGTAACAACTCTTATAGCGTGGTTTCTAATATTACTTTATAGATCTAATTATAATTGATGGATATCTTGCATTAAATATGACCCTTTGAATACCACGTTTTATTTTATTCCAATGCGCCATTATTTCAACCTACCCAATGAGTCACTTGTGATTAAGTTATTTTATTATCGATTGACATACTTTTAAAGCTGCACAAAGCAAGAACTGAATGCCATTCGAATAGAGTAATACATATCAATTTTAGCATTTATAAAATAAAATAAACTAAACGTATTTCCAAATATTGGCTCATTTTTTTTGTTCCACATATGTAATAGGAAGTAATTACTGCACAACAATTAAATATAAATGCTAACTGCTGATTTTGTTTGTCCTAAAATTGATGTAAACATAGTTTTATTTTGTTTATAATTTCAATTAGTACTAGCTATGTGCTCTACTAAGGCACTAAGGCAGGGTAGATATAGTTGTACCCAACTATTTTTTTACAACAACACAAATTTCTAACAATAATATAAACCTTGTCGGGTCAACAGCAATTTTGGTATAGAACCAACAACCAAACAACAACTCGAGACGTAAGATACAACATTCAACTATTTCTGATACTGACAAATTTAAATGTGAAATTCAAGACTGGACTAGAAATAAAAGCAAAGTAATTAACAAGATCAAAAGCAAAATGACATCTTAAGACTTAAGTCCGGAGCAACTGTTAAATCAGTAAAGCTAAATAAAAACATTTAAGATAATGAAATCCTAAAGCCTCCAAGTTAAGTTAACGGATTAGCAGTTTAATTTAAGTTTGTCTGCAAACATTGCTGAATTTTTGTATAAATAAATCGACAAGGTTAACATGAAATAATAGAGAGAACTTAGTTCATTTTATTTTTCTTGCTTTATTGAAATTAAATTTCAATTTTTCAAATTTCGAATAAGTTTGTTAAACACGTCACAACAGAGATATAGAGTTTGTTTAAGAATGCGCTTATCTTAGGAAATACTATACCGAAATGAAAAATTATTTGAGTGTAAGATAGTCCGTTATCAGGGAAAGCTATAGACTACACAATATCACGCTAAGATGAATAGGAGAAGAGCAGCAATAAAAATATTACGGCAAAATTTAAAGCTCTCCTTGCGTTCACTAAGTAAACGATGAAAGTTATTCAAAAATATCTTATAATTAACTCTCGATAACTACTTTGAATTTATTAACAGCAAAAATGTACAAGTTATATCTATCTTAAATTACTTACACGCTAGGATTTTACAAATCATGCCCTTATGTTGAAAATTATGCTTTTGGCTTATTTGAAGAATGAAATGTAGACTATTTTTATGTTGAAAATTTTAATTCGGTAAACAAATTGAACACACTGATTTCCATGCAGGCGAATCAGCAGGCACAGCTAAGTTATAGAATGTAATAATCAGACTAAATTGTTTTAAGATGAGTTATTAAAGAATAAATGCTTTATAAGAGTACGCGAGGGTAACATCCCTGAGGACTGAATTTAGATTTAGTTGTTTCAATTTCTTCAGTGATTAATCTAATGCAAAGCATTATTATTTCACGTTTTTCTTGTTTTAAAGCCTCAGCAATTTTTTTATATTTAAATAGAGGTAGCAATATACCTGCCCCGTTAATAGAAAATGTTTTTCCTTCTTGACTTTAAATATAATTCAAATTTAATACTTACAAACTGTTTGAAATTTATTGTGCCTCAATGTTCTTCAATACGTTCTTACGTTACTCTCAATTCTCATGTATGCGCAGTAGGACCTACAAAACTTTTAATTGGATATTGGATATGCTACACATTCTTTCGTAGGCTATTTGTAAAAATACTAATCTATTTTATATTCTGCTTTAAAAAGGTTTTACTTTGATATTGATTTTAAGCTGAATAATAGCAGTATTTTTTTTTACAACAAAAATGTACTAGTATTCCTAATAATAATAAATTAAATAAAAATCGTAGGTTAGCTGGCAGACATCTCTGTCTTAGGGATAAGTTGACCTTTGATCTCTGTCTTAGGGATAAGTTGACATAAATAAATAAATACATTTAACACTACTTTCGATATCTAGGTGAATATCCTAGTTGCATTAATACCTTTTAATAATGTGATAAACTTTTAGCTCTTGAAAGGCACGTTCTTGAAAAGCCTATAAAACTTAAGAAATATTATACTGTCTGTTTTTATATGTACCCATTTTTCCTTTTAACGGTCCGACGAATAGTTCCTATAAAAATAATCCGAACGGTGATAAAATATGATAAATATTTTATTAAAGGGTTTTTTCAAGTGCTAGACAACATTTTTACTTTTAGTGTCTGATACGCAGTATCACTTAAAATTGTTTCTAGATAGGGGCTAACTACGTGACGTAAGCAGACATGAAAATTAAATAAAGGTTACTGATATACCTAAACTCGCTTGGTGACTAATTTCTTTGAATTAGTATATCATCGCAATACATTCATTATAATTGTATTGTGCGACAAAATATAAAAGATAAAAAATAGTCCCTACTTATTATTATTAATGCGAAAGTTTGTGAGTATGGATGTATGTTTGTTACTTTTTCACGGCGAATTCGCTGAACCAATATCGATGAAATTTGGCACAACCGTTCTTTATATACCGGGGTAACATATAGGCTATAGAAATTTCTATTAATTCTCCAGGAACAGGATAACATTGAAAAGCGCCATCTATTATTGAACTATTACGCGACAAGAGCCCAAATAAATTAATAACACAAAGCTTCAAAGAGTGAAAAGAAAAGTGTGATGAAGATCGTTTATGAGCGTTAATATACGTTTTTCAAATAAAATTGTACAGACTGTTTTGCACTTGTCCTCATAGAAGTTAAAACAATCTAAAATATGCTTATTATATTGATAACTACATAATGATGAGAAAGCTCGTATTTGAGACACGAGATAAACACTAGATTAGATTATAGCCTTTCTTATTTCATCCATAATTATGTGTTATTTAAATTATAACTTTTGAAGAGAGTGACCGAGTTTCTTGCTGGTTTTTAAGAGGTAAGAGTACCTTTCCGAGCCAGTGACTTCATTATACTTTGTTGATCCGAAAGTGCTTGTAAAAGCCAACTTGAAAACATAATAATTTGAATATGAAAATTTAAAGGATGTTTCTGATTTTATTTAAAACTATCTTATAAAGTAGGTGAGAGTTCATCGGTATTCCTGAGAGGTCTAATCTAAACTACTCGCGTACCTAAGTGACACTGCCTGCCGATATATCCGCTCCATGATCACAAGCCAAACAAGAGCCTCTTGAGATATTTGCCAAGGCTCTTGGCTTGTAGGCCGTTGATCGATACGAGTACAGGCAAAATAAGTGTCGGGCAAACACTCAACTTCACGATAATCTATTTGACAAGGAACCTAATATACTTTTTCCTTTGTAAATATTATAATAAAAATGTTTCATGTATGTAAATAAGTGTTCTACATATTACAAATGAAAAGAAGTTACAATAAATTTATTTTGCTGTAATCCGCGTATGTTACGAGTATATATGTAATGCTAAGAGTATGAAGCAGGCAACAATCACATCCTTATACATGCAAGACAAGACACCACTCGTATCACAAGTGACCGCCAACACCAACACTCAATAATAGCCCCACACACACTCACTACCAAAATCTCTAGATTGATCGCGTGGTGACTTGTCCTTGATTGTTGCCTGCTACATACACTTAGCATCACATATTATATTCTCTTAACAAACGCGGATTACAACAAAAATTTTATTGTAACTCCTGTACTATGGAATCCCGTAAAGTAGAGCCTGTTTCTATAAATTATAATAAAAGAAGTTTAAGAACCTATTAAACGTAATCCTTATGTAACTCTAATGTAGAGTTATCATAGTATTAATAAATTGGCTGTAATTAAAAAAGCGAAACGACAATATAAGTAGTACATACGTAAATACTTAATTTAAATTCGTTGGAATGAGATATTAAATAATAAGAACGTGTTAACGTCGAAGTGTGTCTGACTGAATAAAATAGACCACACTCGTTTCTTACCCAGGTGTAATAAAAGGCGAATAAAGTAAGTCGACCCGCTGTGTGGTATCCGGCCGAATATAATAGACCACCCTCATTTTTACCGGGTTGTCGTAAGTGGCAACTAAGATAACTTGATTGACCCGTGGTATCCTGCTGAATAGAATATACCATCTTTCTTACCGAGGTATCGTAAAAGGCGACTAAGATAGGTTGAAATTTTCAATCAGACACGTAGTTTGAAGTGAAAGAAATTTAAACATTTAGAAGTTTTATTAACTATATTCAAAAACAGTTTAGATTCAATTTTCATTTAATTCAGAGTTCGCCCATAAAGTGAATGCATTGCTATAATTTTTCTACTTTATCTAAATGCCCTAGGCAGATCAAACTGGCAAGCAGATCACATAAATGGACCTAAATTACTCTAATAGATGGAACGGTTGCTCGCTTCCAATCGTGTAATGGCATGTATAGAAGCGGTCAAAGGGGTATTAGTGGCTTTCATTAGTGCTACACTATGCGGTGTGTTATGTTGATTATGTCCAATAATACGTGATATTTGAGAAGTTTCATGAAATTTACGAGAATATAAAGAGTATTTTTTATTAGAAATCACATTCATTTAGTACTCTTATATTTTACTATTAAAATAATTTAGATCACATACAACTCTCGATGGTGTTAATGTCTTTAAGAGTGAGTGATATTAATTTTTTGTAATTTAATTTATACTTTGAAATTCATAATATAAAGACACGGTCCATTTCTCTGAATCTTGTGGACGGTTAAAAGATACATATAAATGGTTAAGAAGCATAGGGCTCGACTTATTTAAAATATCGAGTTAATATGATTTACTTGAAAGCTGTAGACTGCAGTGGTGGACCTCTTTTAATGTAATATTTTCATAATATTTTTAATATAATATTTAATGATAAAACAATATCTCAAACTGAAGGGCCGCCGTGTGGCTAAGTAGAATAGACCACTTTCATTTCCCACCGAGGTGTCGTAAAAACGACTAAGGTAAGTTCACGTCAGGTTCGTGGCTGGTCGTAAAATAACTAGCCCTGACATGTAACAACATGTATAAAACAATGTATGCCGAAGCTAAAGTTGGATAAGAGCCGGAGAATGATGATAATATTTAAAGACCTTATCAGAATATAAACGGGGACTTGAGAAAGATGAATATGTGCCCACGTGTTTCACTCATCCTGGTCATTATTGAGAAAATAGCACTAGAAGTTTCACGCGAGTATATTTATCTGGGTTATACGGTATAGCTAGGAAGTTCCAGTTGAGAGAAAGAGGTCAATTGGCGAGTCCAATTCAGCTAGGCGGTGTTCGGAAAGTGCGAGGATCAACTGGAAAGGATTGATGGGTTTTCGTAAACCCAGCAATACCTTATAAATTCACGCATTTTAATAGGCTGGCAACTAAGTAATTGCGGATTAGACGTTTCTCGCACCAATTTTTATGATATCCGTAAATTGTATGTTCTTTTTCTTTTTATATATGCTAGCTTACATCCTTATCTACGTTTACAAGTTTAATGCATTAATATTTTCGTAAAGTTTTTTAGTTTAATTCGATATTAATATAGAACGCAAAAACAAACATTTTCGTCTTATTTTGCTTTATTATTTCCGTAAAAGAAAGAACGCTGCGGAAGCCGCCAAAATGTTATTTTATGTGAATGGTGATAAAGCCTTTAAAGAAAGACAGTATCGAAATTGGTTTTAAAAACTCTGAAACCAATAAACAATGACCTATTTTTATAGGGCGCTACAATATAATTGCACTTATATATTACTAGCTGACCGTCATATGTCTCTCCGAAACATCAAGCCAACCTGAATATCCCTTAAAAATTGTGATATGTAATACCTACCGATCCACTGTGGTACCTATTGATCCACAATTGAACGCCACAGCTATACCACTATAGCTAATATTTAATCCTTCGCTAAATGGAGCCAATGTCCTTTGTTTAGCAGGCGGATAGTAACTGACTGTTTAACTTAATATTTAATTATAAATATCTGCAAAATTATAAAGTATCTCAAAAAAAGGTAAGTATTTTTTAGATTAGAGTAGATGAAACGATATCTAATGCAGGGTCGAAACTTCCTAAATCCCTCGGGACGAGATCCAGTTTCCGGATCATAGGCTGTATACATTGACAACATGGGCGGATCGGTACATATTACAGACCACTTGATTCACTCACAATTCTAAAGATGAAACACAAACAAGTCGAAACTTGATTGAATCAAATTTTTAGCTTGTTATTACTGCGGTTTGGTAGTTTCTTGTTGTTATTCCTTACTAAGTTTTTTGGAAAAAGCAAAATTAATTAATAGACATCACCTATTTTAGAACTTTAAGACTTAAAATAAGAATGTTCAAAATAAGATGTTCAATAACGACATCAATAATATATTCTTATGTAAAAAATTATTTACCCAAGTCTTTATTTCAAAACGCTTTAGGTCTAATAAAATAAATGCTCGTGCCTAATAAAATAAAATTTTCACAATAAGTTCAAAACATAGACGCATTCTGAATTTTTAAAGTGCTCACAGACAATAAAATATTTTTAATTTTCATTCTTATATTACTAGAGATTATCTATTATATTACTATTATTATTTTTTACATTAAACAACAAGCGATTATGACATCTTAGTGCTATATTCTGAAAAAAATTGTAAACACTAGTTATAGAATTTTTCTACCTTATGAGACTATTCATTCCATTCGAATGGAAAAACTAATTATTCTCATTCCTAAACTTAGATAGATTTTTTCAACGGCGTAAACATGTACTAAGTCTTTATATATATTGAGATATGAGATACTAGGTAAGGATAAAATTGAAGTTCAGAACCTAACAAATATCACCTTGAGGGATATTATCAGGTTTATAAAAGCAACGGGTAGTGAAAAGCAGGCAACACTGTTGGGACAACAGTGAAATCCTTGTCCCAACATGGGAAAATGGGTGGAATAGTCTGGAACAGCAGCTGATCACCAGTCCTATACCGACAGACGCCCCCTAGATTAGATAAGCCTTTTTTATTATTGTCGACGTATCCTACTGTCTTTCTTTGATATATTTTACTGTCTTTTCGAAAGGATTTGGGCTCTTAAACTAATTCTACGCGGAATTCTTACGGAGTGTAGATAGTTAAAGGAGACTGTATCACAGCTACCCTTTTGTCTTGGTACAGAAGTCCAGGTAGCCTAAGTTGTATGCAGGATCTACTATTCTATACTTTTAAAATAATGATTTTGCGTGAAGTTTGTGACTGCTCTACTACGCCACAACCATCAATATCCACACATATTGTTTATATACGCAGCTGTAACTAAATTGTTACGCCCCTTGAACCTACGATAAGTGGCTTAATAATGATTGGTTTGGGTAAACTAGCTATTTGGAAAATGATAGAGAAACACAATTCGATCTTACATTATTTACAATGGCTTTTCGATTTATGAATAGACTAAAACGCAATGAAAAACCTTTTTTGACACTTCTGATTATACTAAAGATGTAAAGTTTTTCTGTTTCTTTATTGTTAAAGATTCTTAATTCAACAATTCGCGACAGCTTTTCTTTTTTTTGCAGAAGCTTACGTCATCAGAATTATTTAAATAAACGTAAAAAAACCTAAAAAGACAGAAATACTTTGTTTATTTCTTGAAATAATATTATATAATGACAAAAACTTGAAGTCTAAAACATTCAACTGTCCATTGTTCGCAAAATAATAATAGGCTTAGATGATAAGTCATTGCGACTTAGATTGTCCATCGATTCATTTGATCATCGTCCTGGTTGCTATCGATGTGGGCATCATTTAGTCACGATAGTGTCTTGCCGATTCGTTATTAACTGAAAATATTATTACAAGAACTAGAACTGAAGAAATAAATTACTCATGTTTAATTTCCTGAGAAATAAGATATTCTCTAGCTTTATAATAAATGGAATTTTTACTAAATTTTAAATCCATATTGTTGCTAAAAACCAACACTTCTTTGTGCTATAGCACATGAAGGTATTGGTAAGGTATTTAAATATACAATTCGAATTACTTAAAACATTATAAAATATTTCTCTTTACTTACAATATGTTGTCACAACATCACAACTTTTTTTTGAGTTCTCACAAATAATAAGATTATTATATCCCCGAGACAACATTAAACAATAGCTACTTTTATTAGGCAAATTATAAAATAAACTCCCTGCATGTTAATATTTTACACAATAATTTTAGATAAACAATTAATCGGAAGCAATAAAAAAGCTAATTTATTTTTACATCGTGGTAATCTTGTAGTCTAACTGACACACCGTTAGATGGCCGCAATAGAAAGCAAGGGAGAAGGTTTTGCAGTTAGTCTAAATTTGGCAAAAGCCTTCGATGGTGTATAGCAAGGGGCACTTCTTAAGCTACCTTCCTATGGGCTTTCAGGAAGTCTGCGCTTTTGGATCTCCAGCTTACTCACTGAACGTAGCATTCGTGTCGTTGTCGATGGATTCTCCTCCAATCTGAAGCTTGTGAATGCTGGTGTTCTCCAAGGTTGCGTGATATCCCCTACACTGTTTCTTCTGCATATAAATGACAAACTAGATGACGCTAACATTCACTGCTATGCAGATGACATACAAAGGACGCCATATACACCGGTAGAGTAAGACACTCTTGGAAAAAGATCGATGAGTGCCGGAAAAGTCTTGTGTCTTCTGTTAAGGCGTTTCCGGATTGGTACGACATAAGTACCTTCAAAAAACGTATTTTCCCCTTTTTTAAAGGACGGCAACGCACTCGCTCTGTGAAAGGTCGTGGGTGGTGGTGATTACTTGAGGTAAACCGCATGCTCGTTTGTCATCCTAATCCATAAAAAAATCGCTAAAATTAAGATATGACGAAACTGTACAAGATACTAAGATCTTCATATTGTATACACTTTAATTTCTTTAGGCTATATTCTTAGAATACTTGCCGAATAATTAATAACCTCCTTACCTATGAAATTCGGCCAATCTATGAATAATTAGTAATATTTTGTTTCATCATTGTTTCAGAGTACGCGTGGAGTATTATGTAAACGAAAACACTTTCAAGGAAAGACTGCAATTATATTTCATTAAGAATCAACGATCAAGTTAGTATGGCTTACGCTAATCATAACAATTTAAATGCGGAATATTCCACTGCTTTTTTATGTTTTTTAATAACCATTGGCATATACAACATAGACTACAGTATATATTTGAAATATGTAGACTAATAAGATGAATCTAAAATACAGTAAAAATGATATTATTTTTCTATAATGGCGATAACATAAATAGAAAATGTATGAAATACTAAACGTAGAGTGTGCTATCCATTTTAATATCTATTATATCACAAATAGCCAAAGCAACACAAAAAATCAGCAAAAGCGTTGCTATTTTGTCATGGAGTCTTCATTCTCTACATATAGCATTACATATATTTTCTACTTGTTTTATCGTGGATTATAATAAACCAATTTTTTATTTACTAAAAGTTAAAAAGCTTGATGAATTAAATTGCTGCATCCAATTAAGAGTACACACGCAAGGACATGGAATAATTTAAATAATATGATTAAATTGCATGTATTCATAAATATAGGTTACGCGATTCTATGGAACTTCATAAACATGTCCCGAGCAAGGGGTAAAACTAATTAAAATGCGAGCCACATAACAGGTTGGAGTAAAGAATTTCCGTATTCTTTAGTTATAAAGAGATATTTATGTTATAATTTGTGATTAATTAATTGTAGGGCTATTTTTTTTTCGACACAATCTTTTATTTTCTTCTTTTTTATCGGATTCTGAAAACGGTTTAGACGGTTTTCATGAGTTACAATTTATAATTGTACCATTTCATGAATTGGTGTAATGTTGATAGAATAAGTTAAACATAGTTAAGTATTTTTAAGTATTTCTGCTTAAACTTCGGCGGTTTTTTATGATGACAAAATTACTGTGAGATTGAAATATTCCAGGAAATTAATAAGATAAAGCAAAAATTCCTATATATTTGAAATGATAGTAGTACGCCTTGTGGTATCCGGCTGAATAGAATAGTACCACCCTCATTTCTTACCGAGGTGTCGTAAAAGGCGACTAAGGTAAGTCGACCCGCCGTGTAGTATCCGGCTGAGTAGAATAGACCAACCTCATTTCTTACCGAGCTGTCGTAAAAGGCGACTAACGTAAGTTGACCAACCGTGTGGTATCCGGTTGAGTAAAATAGACCACCCTCTTTCTAACCGAGGAGTCGTAAAATACGACTAAGGTAAGTTGACGTCAGGCAGGCGGCCGGTCGTAAAATACGTAGCCAAATCATATGACAACATGTTTGTAACATGTCGTGCCGACCCCACTTAGAGTGGGATAAGGGCAGGAGGATGATTTTAAATTATAGTAGTCTGTAGTCTGTTGATGTTAGTAGTAATGCTGGTAATTCGGGTGCAAGATGGGTGTAGATTTGTCAAATTAGCTTTTTTTCGCGTTATTGAGTCGTTTATGTAGAGATGTTTTATAACTAGATGAAGTATAAAATTAACACTCTTCTTTTAAATTTAATACGATCTTCGTCTAGCTTTAACTATATTTAGTTACTCTATTATTGTCGTGTTTGGGTCTTTCAAAATGTATTATATTAAGACCGCGGTATTTACAAGCTAAATAATAACGATTTACTTGCTGTCAGTCAATATACCAAAATCAATATACCAAATATGGACCTCATAAGAAGGCTCAGAGTCGGTCAGCGGGTGATGGAGCGAGCTATGCTCGGAGTTTCTCTACGTGATCAAATCAGAAATGAGGAGATCCGTAGAAGAACCAGAGTCACCGACGTAGCTCAGCGTGTTGCGAGGCTGAAGTGGCGATGGGCGGAGCACATAGTGCGGAGAACCGATGAGCGTTGGGGTCTCAAGGTGCTAGAATGGCTACCCACACCGGAAAGCGCAGTGTCGGCAGGCCCCCACGAGATAGACTGACGATCTCAAAAAGGTCGTGGGGAGCCGCTAGGTCCAAGCGGCACAAGATCGTGTATGGTGGAGATCCCATAAGGAGACCTATGTCCAGCAGTGGACGTCCATCAGTTGATAAAGAAGTTCTTCTGCTTCATCAATCGATGAAGAAGAAGAATATACCAAAACCCATAAACGTTTTACGTACTTTTGTAAGGGGCTAAGCAGGATACTGTTAGATTTAATTTAAAAGACATTGTATGGTGGAACCAACTAATCTAATTAATATAAATATATTTCGGTATATTACAAAAACAATGATTATATATCTAAAGATACAATATATAATAAATACCTGCAAGGTTTTATAACAGTTCTATTTCCAGTGGATTATGATATTCGTATTATCCAGTTAAATGCACAAAGCGCTTAAATTGATTTGAAAGCCAATTTAATTCTATAAAGACCGTCTCTATCCTTACTTAATATAAAAGTGAATTACCTCAAGAATTGCATGCGATTATGAGATTAAAGAACGCAATTGGCTTTCTTATTCGTGTTTTATTTTTACTATACAATAATTTTTTCTTTATAATTATAATCTAGATATACATGCCAGAAATCTATAATAAATCTTATTTCTTTTAAGGTTATGTAACACATCATTCATCATCCTCCTGCCCTTATCCCACTCTAAGTGGGGTCGGCACGACATGTTACAAACATGTTGTCATATGATTTGGCTACGTATTTTACGACCGGCCGCCTGCCTGACCTCAACTTAACTTAGTCGTATTTTACGACTGATCGGCAAGAGAAAGGGTGGTCTATTTTACTCAACCGCATATCACACGGCAGGTCGACTTACCTTAGTCACCTTTTACGACACCTCGGTAAGAAATGAGGGTGGTACTTACTACATTCAGCCGGATACCACACGCCGTTATTTAACACTTCAATAAAAAAAAAAATAATTTTCAATTTCTTTAATCTACATATATTTGATTATTCACACAGTTACAGGTACAGAGTTATTTGATTTGGCTTTGGTCGACTGATCCGTTGGCGCTGGGACCTGCCTTCAGATTCACGTATCGTGGGTTCGATTCCCACCGAGAGACAACATTTTCTAAGCTTTGGTTTTTCGAGTCTGGGTGTATTCATGTTATCTTCAGATGGTACGCCTTTACCATTTTTGTGCTAAATAATATGTGAATTTCCGCCTGGTGACGACGTAAAAGATATGAGGCTTACAGCGTACAGTAGATAAAAAAAATTGATCTCCTTCTCATGTCGATTAAGAAGTTTTATTTAATTGGTAAAACTATATTGAAAATATGTAAGGTGATCTGTTGTTTCAGGTTTACGCATTAGGATAGTGAATCTATTTTTCAAACTCCTAGCCTGCGTGCTTTACATTTTTCGTGTTTGCGCCGACGGAGATCCCATTTCCGCTACCTGGTGAGTAAACAAGAACTTTATACGCAACAAAACAAAAGAAAACAAAACACAATTAGTTCCAAGCCAAAGGATAGACTGCTGTGGAGAGCACTTATAAATACGTTAGTTTTTAATCAACCTTTATTTTGCTCTTTTTAGTTTACTTACTACATGAAATTCCTGTTTAGTTTTTCTATTATGATTATTTCATTCGTACAAATACCAATGAATATTTTTCAAGTACTTTAGGCCCATAAAACATTAAAAAATTAAATATAAAACATCAATGTACAAATACATCATTATTCTTTTGGCTTTATCCCACTCTAAGTGGGGTTGCACGACTTCTTTTAAACATGTAGTTGGGAGATTTGGCTAGGTATTCCACGACCGGCCGCCTGCATGAAGTCAACTTACCTTAGTCGCTTTTTACGGCATCTGGGTAAGAAATGAAGACGGTCTATCCAACTAAGCCGGATACCATACGGCGGGTCAGATTAACGTATTCACCTTTTACGACAACGCGGCAGGAAATAAGGGTGGTGTATTCTACTCAGCCAGATACCATACGGCGGAGAGAATGATACAAATACATAGAATAATAATAACCGTGATACTTCCTAGAAACATTGCCCCGAGTAATTCATATTATAGTATACGTAAAAAATACAGTTATGCCCCACTAACCTACTGTCTTTATTCTAATTTTAATATTTGTAATGTAGGTTAGCTCTATGTCATTGTTCATTGTATGCGCCAGTTAGTCCTCTTTAAAAATCGATAATTATTATTATTGGCTTATTTTTAAATCTAGCTTCAAATCTATAAGAGGTTATCGCTGAATCTCTTAAAAGTAGTTTAATGTATTTGTTATTTATACAAATTAATCTTCCTATGAGAATATCGATCAGTCCCTGAGATATACATGAAAATATGTAAATGATACTGTAAAGAAAATTGTAACTCAATATTCTTATAAAGTGGTTTTATGTACTTATATTTTCCAAATCTCGAAAACGGCTCCAACGATTTTCGTGAAATTCAGTATGTAGGGGGGCTTAGATCACATTTTTCTAATAAAACAAGTTGCTGATTTTTCGTTTTGCGGCCCTTTTGCATTTAATGAGCGATTTATGTATGGTCCAGAGATGACACCGCGGACCCCCATACATATACTCGCCGACCCCCATACATATACTCGCGGACCCCCAGGGGTTCGCGAACCACAGGTTGGGGAACGCGGCTTTAGTCTGTGGATTTAATTCCGTTTCATTAATAGACGCTTGTTTCAGTTACGGATGTAAACCAGGCAACAAAACTGAGTTCGAGTATTCAGCAAATCTCACGGAGGAAGAATTTCAGGAACATCCGATAATTAACTGGGATGGAATAGTATGGGTGAATCGTCCGCTTTATCTTTGGGGAGTCCAAGTTGTCCTTGCTATGATTTCCCTATCTGAAGCTATCTTGCTTGTGTACCTTGGGTACAAGGTAAATTTTGCGTTTTTAAAGATTGCGTTAATACTACCATCTATTTTATTAAATTAATACCTAAATGTATAAAATCTTTATTAAAATAATATTTTTCAGTAAATATAAAATCTTCAAATAGAAATTATTTTTAGCATATAATACGAGTATAATAGTTTACTAGCTGTACGTTCGGCTTCGCCCGCGAGGAAATTAGTGTGTCGCAATATTATTCCGCGTTAATCTCGACCCCATCGGACTTTTAAGATTTATGTCTTTATGTTGCCTCCTAACATTTTCTATTAACCTGAAACTTCCGGAAGAATAGCCTCAAGTAAAAATTGGACAAAAATCCGTTCAAATCCGTTCAGACAACTTTTAGGGACTTTATTTTTTATATAATAATATGTATAGATACATAATTTATACAAAAGTACTATAAATCATTTATAATACCGACTAAGCTGTTAAAAATATTTTTTAATAAAACCATATTTTGAGTAAAATAATAACATTACTTGTTTACACCGGTTTTTTTTAATACAATTTTTTTAATTGAAAATTTTAACAAATTTTGTATCTTCCATATAAAGAATCTTATTTAAATTTTTGTTCATATCAAGGGCAACATCTGGCAGCAGGTCCTTTCGTTTCACTTCATATTGGAGATGGTTAACACGGTGCCGTTCGCACTAACCGTTAGTATTAACGTTTGATTACTTATATTTTCATTTACAATACGTTTTGTTAAACATACAATGACTATTTAATTTTCAGATACCATTCCCTCCTCTACGTAATTTATTTATACCGGTATTTTTGAACTGCTGGCTGGCTAAGAGATCCCTTGAAAACATGTTTGTAAGTATGAAGTGTTCACACTTTTACTGTTCAACTGAGTCCCGTTTGCCCTTATGAGTATTCAGTTTAACTTTAATGAATAAGGAATCAATTGAAAACACTCTTCAGTATAGAAAATATTCGTAGGAAGATCTTCAATATATTAACACAGAAAAATGTCCTAATGTAAATAGATCTTTTATAGATACCCAAATAAGTTGTCGCATAAGCATTTTCCTTTGTATGTTACATATTCAAAATCATATGTAACATACATATGATTTTGAATATGTAATTTGCAAACCCTTCATTGCAAACTTAGCAATTTTTTATTAAAAGCTCTTATTCAACTTGCCGAAATTCTATATACTGGTCTAACCCAGATGAAAATCTGTGTTTATGATAAGCATGACCTCAACGGTTAATATTAAGGACATAAAATTTTGTTAAACCTTTTTTAACTTTACTTGTTATAATCATTTTCACTGATGAATATTTGGATAATCTTTATAATATAAATTATAAATAAATAATCTATGGATATAGTTTTATAAAGATTAAACGCGATTGTTTTCAGAACGATTTACACCGTGCAATGCAAAAATCGCAATCAGCCCTGTCACAACAACTCATGATCCTTTGCGTCACTTTATTGTGTCTTGTTTTCACTAGGTAAGAACTGCTTTGTAAGTTACATTAGAATCGTTTATAGATAAAGCTAAATGCATCAAAGACGTGATCGTGACCTTTTCTGAAATGAAAACTTTATCTCCTATTCGCTGAAATCACTACTCAACTATTCAACAACTACTCAGGTTCGAAAATAGAAGAGAGAAGGCACAACCTTTATTGCGTTAGTGCACCGTCAAGTTTCTTATATCAAAGTAAACTACAAACATGAACGAGAACGCTCTCTTTTATTCCATCTGAAAAGTAATTTAAAATCTTCACAAAACGCTGTAGGTACATTCAATTTAAAACGTTTCAGGATTTCGTTTTGCTTTAAAAATGTATTTAAATTGCATGCGAATGGTTTTACACATAAATGAGGTACGAGAAAACAAAAGAGCAGTTTAATTTAGTTACAATATATGTGCATGTATCAGAGAACGTATGCTTTAAAGTAAAACTTTTGCAATCTGAGCCAAAATTGTTTAACCAGCGAAAATTAAGTCAAGCTTAATTGTATCTCATTTTCAAGGTAGTTTTAAATCGATTTTAGTTGTTAATAACGCTACAGGTTAATCGCTTCACTTAAAGCGATATATGTTAAAAATAATAGAACACATATTTTGATATACAGTAACAAATTGTTTACGAGTATTAAACCAAACTAATATCTGAAGTTGAAATATTTTGTTTAATCATAAATGATTAAAGTAAGAAAAAATCATAACCGACATCAATTACAATTTGACTTGACACCGTAATGTAAATTTAATACATTTGTACATGGATGCTAACCTCCCAGGAAATTTAACTTTAATTCTCAATCATAGAAAGATTGTATGTAGGATTGCAATCCTACATACAATCTTTATATTAATACGATTTAACACAATGTAATATACAGTGTGTTTTGAAGTTACAGGATTAGTGAACAATACATAACTTACCTGCAGTGACGGAATGGTGAGGTCGCGTGAGCATTACAAAGGGTCCGTGGGTCAAACCTCGGATCACACACTATGAGTTTTCTATATAACACATGTGCTTAAATAATAAACATCATGTGCTTCGGTGGTAAAGGAAAACTTCGTCAGAATTCCTAAAAACCTACCAAGAATAGGATCAGCACTTTAGGTGTTATCTCTTACCATCTCTCCAGGAGTAGAGAACATATAGCAATAGAATATTAACAGGCCAATACAGTAAAAGAAGGTACTCTCATTCCAAATTTCAACATCATTACGAGACTTGAATATTAATTTCTTTTGCACCGCAGAATATGGCAAAATACCTTTCCATTTTGTATTATGATCCACCGCATCGTCACGAGTATTTCCTTAAACGAATAAAAATGTTTCTAAACTTACAACATCAAATATTATACAACCTATGAATTTAAAATACTAGTACATTATGCAGTATTTACCACAAAATGTTGTAAGATCATTTCATACTTTGAAATATCATCTCAGTCGGTTCCTTTATAAACGCTAACGCTATCTACTTTTATATGCATGAGATCGGTGCTTTGTGTTTTGCACTGCGCCCTATATGCGCTACGTCTGGAAAGGTGAATTATGTTTGCTTTATGGCGTATAAACACTTCAAAGGACGAACTTTAAAAAGAAATGATTTATTTTAAAATTGACAATATTACGAAATAGGTACTTTGGCTTCGCAACTCATTTACAGTAACACATTTTGTTCGGCTCATATACTCGTACCTACATCTATATAATAATAACCCTGCTACATCTACAGAAAGTCCAAAAAAATATTTATTAATATAATTCACTCTTATTAATTTACACCGTTTGTTGCGGATCCTCATCATCTCGAGTATGGCAGTGCGGATGATTTAGACCAATAGTAAGGCATCTACGCGTCACATACATCGTTATACGTTTTAACCTACTTTTTCTTGTTCGCATTCAAAATTTGTAACAAAACGCATCTCATTGTAATTTCTTATAACTTGTAATTATTATAATAGGTAACAGTATTCTCAAGGTTTTTAATCATCTACAGGATGCCTCTTATAAAGACAATGCAAGCGCAAGCACTGTAATACATAACTAAATTGGAATCAAACGACTATTGAGTGACAATTTTTTACCATAGCTTTAACTAGCTTTTAACCGCAACTTCGTTTGCGTAGACTGTTGTCCCGTTGTAGGTTGATAATAAATAGCGTTTTTAATGGCATCATTTTTCTGTATAATTAACAGAAGCTATAGCCTATATGTTACGATGTATTAGGAATAATTGTGTCAATTTTCATCGATATTGGTTTATCGGATTCGACGTGAAAGTGTAATAAACATACATCCATACTCACAAACTTTAGCGTTTACAATATTAGTAGAATAGGATGAATGAACAACATACTCGTAATGTAATTCCGAGAAACAATAATGTTCTCTTCATTATGTACAGCGTATGTGGGATTCAACACTTTCAACGAGCTGGTCATCGTCACTTGAACTTGTTTCAAGCAACGTACTTCGTTGTTGTTACCTTCTCAACTGTGGGCTACGGTGATTTCGTACCTGACATCTGGCCGTCTCAACTATTCATGGTTATAATGATCGGAGTTGCCCTCATAGTCTTACCCACACAGGTATGTTTAGATATGTAATTTTAGCCGATCTCAGATTTATTATCGAATAAAAAGATTTGAATTTAATTAATGAAAAATAATAAAATTAATAGTATATTTAAGTTAGTCAAGAAAGCAAGAAACTCTAAAAACATGTTCACCATCTTATTGTATCGATCATATTACGGCTGCCACGAGTGCGGCGCCGAATGTGACACGGCGCTGCATACGCTCGCAGACTGCCCAGCTTGGGGCACGATCTCTCCTTACCCACTGTTGTTCGTGTCATGGTGGACAGGGAGAGATCGTGGGCAGCGATGGCCTCCTTCTGCGAGGACGTAATCTCGCGGAAGGAGGCGGCGGGGCGGATCCGGGAAGTCGAGTCCTTGGATCCGATCCGCCGCAGGCGAGCGGGGCGCAGACGACTCGCTGAAGCCCATCGTATGTCACCCTAACGGGGACCCTTGGGTGTTCCGAACGGGGTTTATTGGACGCCCTCCTGACAAGGTCCCCGAGGCGGTCGATGCATCTGGTACTCCCGATGCATCGATTAGCGGAGGGAGGGGCCACTGTTTAGAGAGGCCCCGACCCGGAGGTGGCGCTCTCCGGGGTACAGAGCTACTGCTGGCGGGGATGGGGGCAATGTCTTCATAGGTACCCTGTCCCCGCCACCAGCAGCGTGGTGGAGCACTGTCAGGTTTTTAGTCGGCGCGAGTTCGACATACCCGCCGCTCGTCCCCGTCGGGCGGTCGTGATCCATAATGGGTTTTCATGGCATAAAAAAAAAATCATATTAAGGCAAATAAAGATTAGGGTAATGATTATGATTATTATAACAGAAATCGTCACTTTAGTCTACGTGATAACACAATAAGTTGATTCATTAAAAAGTCCAAAATGGGAACACAATATCCGTGAAACCTAGATAGTCATAATTCAGCCTAATATGACATTTTGACTTGTACTTGATTACCTCCTTTAAAAAAAGGAGAAATTTTAAATATATAATAACTTAATTTTCCTTATACGGAAAGTTAATTTATTTAAGACCTAGGTACGGAAAGTTAATTTATTTAGACCTATAAGACGTTGATGTTCTCTGTATAAACTTCACCAATATCAAATGGTTAATTAAAATTGCATACTCGTCATAAATTGATTCGTCATAATTGCATAATCGTCATTGGTTGATAATTGCAATTTAACACAAGCTTTTCAGTGAAGGAAAACATCACGAGGGATTAGTAGAGGGCCGCTACTTTACTTTATTTTACTCGTCAAAATTTTAACTAAGGTTTATTTCATACTATTTTTTCACGATCATTTTAATAGCTTCACGTACGGGCACTTGTGACAGCAGTGTAATTACTTGTTATACGTTTTTTTTTTTTTTTTTTTTTATTCAGTTGACATAATAACATTATTTCTCAGTATGACTATTATTATCTTTATTTTATTAATATTTTATACTTATATTTTTTGACATATAGGATAATTTTTTTGACATATGTATTTTCAGAAAGAACTAACAAAAAAACAATGCTGAATACGCCTGTAAATGATAATTATATTGGAACTTGAGTTAATATAAGAATTTATTGTTAATATATCTATAATATATCCGTTGGTGTATCTAATAAATAAATAAATAAATACTATTAGATGGCACTATGAACGAATCAAGTGAAAAGTGTGGTAGAGTTCAGAAAATCAGTTTATATCGACTTGACAGTGTATGACAAAAATTCAATTTAATATAATTTTTTTTTATGCCCAAAAACAGGAATAAAATGATTTTTTTACATAAAACCTAGCTAGATCGATTTTTCCCCCCAAAACCCCTACATGCTGAATTTCGGGAAAATCGTTGGAGCCGTTTCCGAGATTCCAAAAATATGCATATATATTCATACATATACACACACACACACACACACACATACACACTCACACACACACACACACATACACACAAACACATATACGTATACATACGTGAACAATTACAGTTTGAACAACTTGCATTTACTTGGATGCAGAGGCAGAAGTTAGATGGATCGTACTCGTGCAGTATACTACTTGCAGTACATCTAATCGCTCCCATTTATTTAAAAGTTTTAAAAATAATAGGGTTAGCCCGACTAGTTTTGGAACTAGTTCCTGCCGGGATAGCGCCGCATTATGACCTCATGAATCAGCGCACCCGGTGGGCTTATTCATGAGCTCATAACGCGGTGAAACTGGTCGGGCTAACCAGATAGAATAAGACTTGTATAGCACGAGTAAGAAAATTAGAAATTGAATGACGCCTTTTTAATATTCAGTACCTGGGTATAAAAGATGCATATAAAAAAGGCAAGAAAGGGGTGGTATTATCCGAGGCTTAATCCCGGTTTATTTTACTTCTTTAGTCCGCCTGTTCTCCCCTGACCTATTACAATTTAACAAATGTAAATAAAATTAACTCATTAGGATAATTAAGATACTTTTATATAGTAACCAAAGTTCCTTCAACAATTACAGTTTGAACAACTTGCATTTACTTGGATGGAGAGGCAGAAGTTAGGTGGATCGTACTCCTCTCATCGGGCTCAGTCTGAGAAACATGTTGTGGTTTGCTCAACCACCCTCCATGCCGATACTATCATGGATTTCTTAAACGAGTTCTATGCTCATCCACTACTTCAAGATTACTACGTGGTTTTACTATCACCAATGGAACTCGATACTACAATGAGAATGATTTTGCAGGTAAAAAATTTTAAAAAAAACGAAGAAAAATTACGTATATATTGTTTATCTATATTACTCAGTAGCTGCTCCTTTTATTCATATTTAATCTTTTAATTCTTTTACTTCTCTTGACTTTTAATTGGTACCTAATGTGATCACCTCAAATTATATTTTTTCCCGTATCAGCATAACGGCAATCATTGGCAATCATTTGTTATAAATTAAATTTAGTGGACTGGTGTTAACGCACACTTTCAACAATAACACAATATAATACCAGAATTCCCGCTGCAAGATACACTTCTCTCGTATAACGAACAAAGAATGAATGTCACTGAAACATTTTATCAATAAGAAGACTCCACCGGAAAAAGCAAGGGCACAGTGTTGCCAACATTTTAATCAAAAAGGGCGCGATACTCTTGTTTCATTACAGTGTCGCTATAAAATACAAAGCGGAAGTCATTGATGACAGCACTTGTTAGAATAAAAGGATTTTTAACAATAAATACAACTTTGAATGTTACATGTCACGAAATACGTACACAAGAAATATATGAAGGCCCAATTCAGTCTAAATTGAGGATAATTCAATGTTCAATCATTACTCACTTTTGAACATCATACTCCTGCCCTCATTCTACTCTAAGTGGGGTCGGCATAATATGTTATAAACATGTTGTCATATAATTTGGCTACGTATTTTACTACCGGTCGCCTTCCTGACGTCAACTTAGCTTAGTCGTATTTTACGACACCTCCGTAAGAGAGAGGGTTGTTCATTCTACTCAACCGGATACCACACGGTGGGTCACCTTACCTTAATCGCCTTTTACGACACTTCGGTAAGAATTGAGGGTGGCCTATTCTAATCAGTGGGCTACGACACGTCGTCATTACTCACTTTTCAACCTTGTTAATTTATGAGTATTGAAAAATTACTTGTTAAAATATATTTTAATAAAGCCAATTTAAATCCCGTATATTTTTCTCAAAGATCATTTATATGTAGTTATAATAAGTACAAATATCCACATTTCCAATTCTATATTCCTTGGTTCCTTATACGCATAACGATCATCGTTGTTTTGACCTGCTTTGTAATTTATTTTACAATATATGCATTTATAAAATAACAGGTTCCAATATGGGCCCAACGTGTTATATACATCCAAGGTTCTTGCCTAAAAGATACGGATCTTATTCGAGCTCGTATGAACGAGGCTGAAGCATGTTTTATACTTGCCGCTAGAAATTATGCCGACAAAACTGCGGCCGATGAGCATACAATCCTCAGGTGAGCTACCCTTATCTTTATTATGTCTGTGCGCTGTCACTTAAATATATTTTTTTAATATCACCAAAATTAACCAGCTTGCACAATAATTGCCGACATAAAATCCATAAAATTTCTGATCTTACATCTAAACTTGTAATTTATAAGACGTATTTTAAAAGTAGCCCTTATTGGCTAGTTTGTTAAAATCGTTTCTGAAGTTATATTTTTTTAACATAATATCGTGTAAACTTGTAATTGCAGATCATGGGCGGTTAAAGATTTCGCACCAGTCGTACCACAGTACGTTCAAATTTTCCGCCCGGAAAACAAACTGCATGTGAAATTTGCAGAATTTGTTGTATGTGAAGACGAATTCAAATACGCACTACTCGCCAATAACTGTACCTGTCCCGGAGCCTCTACTCTTGTCACTCTCCTGCTGCACACCAGCCGTGGCCAGTTCGTATATACTCAAACCTTCGTGTATCATCAAAATAATCTATAATTAAAATAAATTTATGAAATCTTATTTTTAGAGAAGGACAACAATCACCGGAAGAATGGCATCGTCTATATGGGAAATGCTCTGGAAACGAAATATACCATATCGTTCTTGGCGACAGTCGATTCTTTGGGGAATACGAAGGAAAAAGCTTCACTTACGCCAGTTTCCATTCTCACCGAAAGTACGTTTAGTAAAATTGACAATAATGTTACAATTGATTATAGGCTGCCGTAATAGTCTATCAGTTAGAGAACACAATTCCTTACACAATGTTTTGAAGATATATATAAATTTTGGTCTGTGTATGTTTCTAAATGGAAATTGGAGCGGAGCGCTAGGTGTTCACTTGATATACTCTAAAGGGAAACGAAGCCCAAAAGTTGGATGTTTATTTTTTTATTTGCAGGTATGGTGTCGCTCTAGTTGGGGTCCGGCCAGCTGAACTTCCTGAATTTTATGAAGAAACTATTCTCTTAAATCCAGGCCCTCGACATATCATGAAGAGTAGCGACACCTGTTACTACATGAGCATTACAAAGGAGGAAAATTCTGCTTTTGTAGTTTCGGATAAACAAACTGAAAGCAAACCTAATGCCATACCTAAAGATCAAACAACATGTAGTCTTCTTTCTAACGAGAAGAAAACTACCACTGGAGACGCAGAAGACGGCACTGGACAGCAGAAAAAACCAGACGGTAGTAATGAGTGTCATTTCGACCTCCCACAAGTGATTCTACAAGCTCCCGCGAGTTCCACACCAAACGCATCGCCATCACGCATCAAACCAGCTAAAATTATATCATCCGCTAATTTAACTATTCCTGGCTGTGAGTGTCACAGTTGGATTACTGCCTAAAGTAGATTGAATCAAACAGCCTCCTAACATATTTTGGCAATCATTTGATCTACTTTTTATTTTTGCTTAAGTTGCTCGATGTCTACGAAATTTGTTTTTTCAATAGTATTTTGAGTATAGATTGGCAGTGATGGACAGAGAGCAACTCGCTCCATTTCGTGAAAAATTTATTAAATAAAATTCAAATTCTCTTTCATTCAGTATAAAATCGTTAATGAGCAGTTCTCAAAATGTTATTTCACATATTGTTTAACATGGTCTGATTAATTGTCTCTAAATTATATTTATTTACATACAACAAAAATACTACAAATTAAGTTGAACACCAAATATTTCTCAATAAAATAACACAATTTTAATTATTTAAATCAACACATTTACAACAACTTAAAGTTTAATCTAATATCTGTTCTTGATTACAGAAACTATCAATGCTATAAGAAACACAAACTGAGTAATTGACAGTAATTTACAAACTTAATGATAGATGAAATAATTAATTTGGGTTGAAATCGATTATTAAAACAAGAATTTGTATTTCAAAACAATCCAATTTTCATGTAGATGACAGTTTGATTTGATATCCAAATGATAATAACACAAAATGTAGTGCAATGTTTGTGTCGTGCAATGCCGTAGTTTTCATAATACAATATACAAACTCATCCGTAACGACCACTATAGCCACAACATTGTTGTCATTTGTCATAATAGTAATTTTCATCAACACGTATTTGTACACCAATTTTGACCATATAATTTGGATCTTGTCCTAATTCTCTTAATGCTTAAAATATTTTAATTTTTTTATAAAAGTAGTTCAATATAATATAATATGATTTAATATTTTACAGCCAAGATAGGTGAAGGGACATCGACATCGGCGTCTGACTCTCGTACTTGCTTGAAAGATTCACCAGCTACTGATAGTGCTACCGACAGCCATCTTTTGCTTCCGCGACCTGATACGAATTTCTTAACTCCTGATTTTATAAGTTGCCGACAAGGTATTGCGGTTACGAATTTTGTATCTTATTTATTTGTTTTGCTTAGTAGTTACATACAGGTCAAATGGTCTGTTAAATAATAATTAAAATTTTATAGGAGTATTAAATATTTTAAATATTTTAAACTCTCCTATACACTGTGAAAGAGGCCACATATTTTGTTATACTTGCTACTAAATATATGTACATATAAATCTATAACTTAAATTTTATGATATATAAGACAAAAGCAAAATCGTAAACTTTCCTTTATGACAATTATTTTAAGTACTATGTATTCTAGATATTTTTGTTTTATTCTGTACTTACTATAACGTATTTGTATCATTATTATCATATTCGTTAGGCTAACTAGATTATAACGACGCAATTTCTTAAGCTCTGTTTTTGATTCTAATATAATTTTGATTATATATCACAATTGTAAACACAAAAAAATATTTTCTACTATGATACTCATAATTCAGTTTTCAACACTGACTCCAATAGGTAGCAGACGGCCATCAATACTACCCGTTCCGGACATGGTAACTGGTAAACTCGACATACAACCAGGCAATCCGGATGATGGGGTCGATGAAAGTGAAGATGAACTCGATGATGATGTGCCGTGGCGCTCTCCTTCCGAGAAGATAGCGTAAGATGCCCTGACATCATTCCCGCGTCGCCATTCCTGCGATCATGCACGCACGCATTTTATTTTTATCACTCTGCTGTCTTTCTTTTTCTAAACAGTAGATAATTTCTGTTCCAGATTCACATTCCGTAACATCACACTTATTCCAAATTAGGTTACGAAATATGAATCCTTAGTTATTTTAGCAAAACTTACCAAAGCTTTTTTCAAGAACTCAATCTACTGGCGTAATTTTAGTCGGTCTTGCTTTCTTAAAACGAACAATAAATTTCATTTATTTTAATAATAACGATTCCATTTTAATACAAGCTAGTCAAAAGTTTTGCTAACCTCTTTTTTTTATTATCGTAAATATATTGTTATTATTTTGTTAGCGGCACGTCTACTACTTTCCAATTTAATTTCTTATTGTTTTAGCCTGTACATTCAAACGTGTAGATGTGTAGACTGAGCGGGTTGCAGCAGCATGTACTCTGCACAAAGTACGTCATTGTATATTGTAAGTGTTCTGTTGCATCAGATGCATTAATTACGTTGCCTATAATTTCCATTTCCATATTTCTTTTCATAAAATTAATAACAACTAAAAATTGTTTCATCAGCTATTTAGAAATTCAAAATAATGTTAAATGGAAACACAGATTATATTATGAATATTATAAAAACATAAAAGAAGTGGAAGATTATGTTTACTACAGAAGCTTTAAAACTAACACACAGTATTTTGCTTTTATATTCCATTTCACATGCAATAACTTTCGTATTCATTCTATTGGTACCATGATCAAATACAAGTATATAATTTCAGTCTCATCTCGTGCTAAAAAGCATGCTCCACATCCATATCGTTTGACCTAACTATAAAGGTATTGACGATAAGTAGATGATTTTTTCTGTTAAATGATATCAGTATTAAGATATATGTTTTAAAATTAAAGGAAAACGCTTTTAACACTTATTACTAATTAACTATTAGAGCACGATTAGTTTTTTCGTTAGAGCACCGAATGTTATCCGTCGTAAGTGTTTAGATATGAATGTGTGCATTGTTTACGTAAATCCCTGAGCCTGAGTATGTCCCTCTGCCATGGCGGGTGCAGTGATGACGCTACAACGAGCTCAATGTCTTCCCTTGCCGCCAGTGAAACACGCTCAGCCTGGCGCAACGACTTTATAAGGTAAGCACATCCTTTTTAAATACAAATCATTATACGATTTGCAATAACGTATTATTTAATTAAAATATCGAGATATACATCCCAAGTGCTGTTTGGGCATATTGGACGACTCCACTCGTTAAAAGTATTATACTCGTGGATAATATATGCCGTTATTTCGATGTCATTTTAGCTTCAAATGCTTAGGATACGACAAGTGCTTATAGAATTTAAAGATTCTTTAATTTTTAACTCCACACACAAGAAGAACATAAGGTAATTGTTAATTGCCTACACAAGAAAGTTGACGCAAAGACAAATGAAATACAACATATTACTAGCAAACTAAGTCCTGCGTGACTAAGCCGTTCTCGGTAGTTTTTTTACAGATATAAAAAAATACATTACAAAAAAGAGTGTAGTCTGCCCGATTACCATTGAGCTATTAGAACATGGGCTAATTAGCCCATGTTTTCTAATAATATCATAGCACTTTTTCAGTGCCTGAAAACAGGGATAAACAACATTTTTTTCGAAATGAAACCTAGACAAAAGGACACATGTACATACGGTTCACCAACTAAGTAAAATTCCAAGATATTTTAATTTTTTTCTGCATCTGTATTGCAAAAAAAAACAACTTTAGTGTTACTAGCTTTTATTCTACCTTATCCGGAATGCTGGAATAATTATCATTTTTTTTATAAATATTGTCGGTAAACTTTTATTTCTGGTTGTATCTATTTAATAAAACGTGATTTTTGTCAGGCTGCAACGCAACGCAAGAATTATTAAGAACTATTTTTTACGAAACAGTAAACTCGAAATATTAATTATGTGCTCTGAAAACTTTATCGTTACGGAACTGCCTGTACAAATATGGCGCCATTCACTTTATCAATTTTATTATTATCCTGATTCTATCTCCTACACAGTTTACTATACCACTGTAATTTAATTGTACGAATTTTATGTTGTACGAGTTTTATATTTTATCTTCAAAATAAGCTTTGCTTTAGCCTGACGTGTCCTATATTAATTAATTTAGTTATTTTAAGTTAACAACATTTTTAATAATTCTATATTTCCTACAGGATCGTAAAAGGTTTTCCACCTGTTTCACCCTTTATCGGAGTAAGTCCAACATTGTGCTATTTGCTGAAAGAAAAGAAGCCTCTGTGTTGTCTACAGTTGGCTCAAGTGTGCGAACATTGTGCTTACCGGAACGCCAAGGAATATCAGTGGCAAAATAAGACTATCATTCTCGCCGCAGACTACGCCTCCAATGGAATCTATAACTTCATTATTCCTCTACGTGCCCATTTCAGATCTAAAACCTCACTGAACCCAATTATTCTTTTGCTCGAACGTAGGCCTGACATAGCCTTCCTTGATTCTATCTCATACTTTCCACTGGTGTATTGGATGCTTGGTTCTATTGATTGGTAAGTTGTCGTGAGTCAAATAAATTAAGTAATTTGAAAAACAGAGCAAAGAATTAATCTTTATTGTTACAGTTTAGATGATCTTCTGCGAGCTGGTATCACACTTGCTGAAAACGTGGTCGTTGTTAATAAAGAGTTGTCAAACTCTGCTGAAGAAGACAGCCTCTCTGATTGCAACACTATTGTGGCCGTTCAGACGATGTTCAAGTAAAAGAATTTAATACAAATTAGTTTCCTATCTGTGTCTCATTAAATTTAATCTCATTTATAAAATAAAATACACCTGTCATTGCGAATAATAACCATGTAGAAGGTTGGCGAATTTGTGGATTATAATAAAGCTTGGCGGATGTTTTGTACTCGTTTATACTGTTTTTGTTATATATTTAAAAACGTTAAGAATCAAAATCAATGTTATTCATAAAATAATGTATATTCATAAATATTTAAAGTACGAGTAAATAACAATTTCAGTTTTGTATCAAGTCTTCGCTTTGAACTTTGTATCGAATGAATTTACTTTTAAAGTATCTTTTTTAATTCCATAATATTTATTTCAGGTTCTTCCCATCTATTAAATCTATAACGGAACTATCCCAGTCGTCAAATATGCGCTTCATGCAATTCCGAGCTCACGACAAATATGCGTTACATCTTTCCAAAATGGAAAAGGTGATACAAATAGTTGACATACTCTATTTAGATAAATTATGAATTCAGACAATTAAATTTTTCATTACAATTTCAGCGTGAAAAAGAACGGGGATCACACATCTCATACATGTTTCGGTTGCCTTTTGCTGCTGGATCTGTCTTTTCCGCTTCAATGTTGGACACGCTACTTTATCAGGCTTTCGTGAAAGACTACGTTATCACCTTCGTTAGACTGTTGTTGGGTGTTGATCAGGCTCCTGGTTCAGGATTTCTTACATCTGTAAGTTATTAGTACATACCTGCACTAATTCAATTAAGCTAAGCGACTGCGACGATTTTCATTTCATCTCACAAATCTGCCATGCGAATATATTCACAGTAATATTATTTTTCTTGTAAGCGATTTCGATACTATAAACACATTGTCAAAACTTTAGTATTTATAGTTTAAAAAGTATTAATGTGGCATTGGACTTGTGACAGATGAAAATTACGAAGGAGGATATGTGGATTCGGACATACGGTCGGTTGTACCAAAAGTTATGCTCCACGACATGTGAGATCCCGATTGGGATATATCGTACACAGGACACAAGCCTTGCAGATCAGGCTCACCACGTGAGTATGTCACCACGGACCCCGTCAAAGTGGTTATGGTCTCGCTTCGCGGGAATGCGAACATCGAGCGATTCGGTGAGTAGGTCTAATATGTACCACTCTCAGATGATACTTGTTAAATACAGTCCTTTGCCATTGTCTACCATCTACATTGATAATTCTTTTGAATCTTTTGCATATTTATTGTGTAATGAAATTTTTAATACATATATCACAGATAACACCCGAGTGGTTCTAGTCCTTGGACTGTATTTCAGGTACAATTTTTCAACCCACTTTATCTTTACTTCGGAGCTAACCTTACACTTAATCATGGTGAAATGTCTACAAACAATTAACCCTACACTTATGGCGTCTTTATAAAATAGTTTTAGCATAACAACTTTCTATTTCTCATACAATACTCGACTTTCTCTTATAACACGCGCTTAATTTTGTATTCAATCGCAAACGCCTAAAGCCAAAAAGTCGATCTTTCGTGCTTTTGCTCCAAAACGGATCTGACTAAAGAGTGTTTTTCTATTGAGTTATATCATAATCTTTTGCGGCTGGTCAAACTTATAAAACAATAAATTTCCAGTATTTCTAATATCTTGCACACTAATCTCTGTCGTAATCGATGATCGCAATCCCGCCAAATGTTTTTTTTTCTAGTGTGTTGCATGTACTGTTAGCAAGAATAGACTTTATTTTAATGACAACTTTATATCACCTGAACATAGCAATGGACCACCGCCAATTTAATTTGCGAGATATTTTGCTCAAAGCAACTACCGTAAACACCCTTCATCAGTATCCGAAATTCAACATTACCTTTGCATGGTTCCTTCTGGGTGCATAGCTTTATATTTTAAATTTTTAGAGTCATCTCTATTAATTCTTTACTTTATGTTAATTTGTTTGTCATAGCTGCATAGTTAGCTCTCACTATTATATTTGGTACATTATTTATATCTCTAGCCTTGGCAGTAGACTTTCTTGAATGCCGTCTATAAAGGTATTGTACATGTTAGTCATAAATCATGACACGTGATGCTCACTTGTAACATCTGGCTTAAGAATATAAGTTATTTATAATTACAAATCTTAAAGCATTACCAAATTTTTTGAGTTGATTAAAAAAGCAATGAAGAATTGACAAGTGCACTTATATTGCGAGCGAGCGTCCTACTAGATGTTTGTAGACGTAGCAGAAGTGTGATAGGACAATTGCAGCAGGCCTCGGGGGATGTTGGGATGGCAGGTGACGGAGGTTCAGAGTGTGCGGGCAGAGAGCGCCCCCGCCGCGGGCCTACCGGCTGCCTCAGTGGTTGCTACGGCGATCGTACGCCTGCGGTAAGCCCTTACCACACATGCTCCGTGAACACGTAAGCAGACTGCACGTCGGATAAATGATTTTGGTAGTAATTGTTATATCGATACCATTTATTACCTAACAGCTTTTATATATTTTAAGGTCAGTCTGTTTACATGTTCAAGGGTTTGTACTTTCCACAAGTCGAAATAAACACTTTAATTAGTTATTTTGACGTGTGATACTACAAAGATACAAATCTATAAAAATCCATAATCTTATTAGCTTCAGATAAAAATGGGATCGCAGTGCTTAACTTTCATTCAAAATATTATTCGTAACTTTTACGCGCTAGTTGTAAATGAATATGATTAATGATTTTTTAAAATATATAATCGTTTATTATCTGTTACGTTTATGGTAACACGCTGATATTAAGGTATTTAAGTTTTCTTATTAATGAAACTGGATAAAATTTAGTTTTCATTTTATCATTCCATAAATTAGTGATTAAACATCATGATGAGAATGCTGATTTAAGGCTTTAAATGACACTAGTTTTTAGCAGTAGATATTAGATACATTGTGCATTTTTTGCACTTAGTTAATAATATTTAGATACATTTTAGAATATTATAACCATATCAGGTACGTTTTATTCATTTTAATTTTCTCAGGATTCTATTTCAAAATATGTATAAATGTATTGGATAACACTAAAATAGTAGAATGCTTTAGTATGCTCTGAATTTTACATTTCTTAGTCTTAGCAAATATATTTTTTTGTAAAATAAAATAACTAAGGTGTCAATAATTAAGTATAGAATTTTTTGAACAGATTTATAGAAATTAAATTAAGAAGCTTTAAATATGTTTTGTTTCCAAAACTTATCTTCATAATACTGAAATATCAAACGTTCATCACAATAAAATATAAAACAATTTAAAAAAATTAACGATATAATAAAAATTGAACGTACCAAAATGTAGATGTAGTGTCGTAGTGTATAAAATATGTTTATGAAAAAAAGTATAGTCTATAATGTTTCTGAAATTTATAATTATTTGCATTTTACAATAAATTTGGCTAATAATGAATAAATATTATTATATAAATAAAATTGGTCTAACTTTTTAAAATTAAATGGAATTAAATTTACGGAAAACAAACTCTTGTAACGTTAGATAAACTATAGTGAGATAAACTATAATAACTATATTAATTTTTTTTCTTATTTTACAGTATTCGACGAGTTTAGCAGATGAAGCAAGAGACAATCATGCCCAACAAATCGAGAGAGCGGAAATTGCTAATCTTGTGCGGTCTCGAATGGAATCGTTGAAGTTAACCGGTATTGACTATAATGATGTTAGTGAGAAACGTAACAGTCTATCGTATGTTATTATCAACCCTAGTTGTGATCTTAACCTACAAGAGGGTGATATAATGTGAGTTGATATATATTATACATATTTTTTAATTTATTTACCGTAGTTCAATTTAGTTTTGCTAAACATTTCTAAAAACATCTAGAAATAACCAAGGTAAACATTGAAAAATCGACATGATCGAGAAGCGGGCATTTTGTTACTTTTGTGAAATATATACGTAATTTTGTTTAAAGCAGTGTGTATTTCCTTTCAGATACCTGGTACGACCGTCCCCATTCTCAGCCCAAAAGACGTTTGAACGTCATAACAGCCGTCGAAAGTCGAACATCAGTTTTTGCTCAGGCGCTCTAATCCAGGCTGCGGCCGGTGGCAGCCGTCGTGGCTCTGCTCTGGCTAGTCTCGCCAACCTCTCACCTCGAGCACCGCCTCTAAATACAACAAAAGCAAATTCTCTTTCTCTGCCTGACAGTCCCACCGTCGTAACCGATTTCCGCAGTCGTTCTAACTCACTCCGCGTGGTAGATGACATATTATTGCGTCGCTCAAACTCACTACGACAGGGAATCGGACCGGTCATTAGTACTAGGCGCCGCAAGAGTAGCCTGGAAGAGATTGGCATTTCGCACTTTAACTCATTGTTGCAACACCAACAACAGCAGCAACAACAGGATGCGGATGCTATTAAAATGGCTCTGAATAGCAATATCGGATTGGAAGTGACACCACCTGATGATGGTCCTTTAGATCGCCTCGGAGGGCCATTAGGCTATCAAGATATTGCTGCTGCGTTGCCTTCGACTTCGGCGGGTTCCGGTCTACCGCCGCCATCACCGGACCCGCAGCATCTTCAGGGAACTATCGTATGATACCACCTTATGTGGGGACGGCGACTCAGTTCCGTCGTGAGGAACAAGTGGAACTAAGCGACAGCGACTAGAGCTCGGTACACTATCCTCGGAACACATTTTCGTTTCGTAGCGTCTCTACTATGCACTTACTTACACGTAGTGTCTTATCTATAAATTTCCAAAGAAACTTTAGTGAGTGAGTGGTTCGAAACAATACGCAGTGATTACCTGTGTATTGTAAGCGGGATCAACTAGTTAATATGTAAAGGATATGGCCTAAGGCTGTACATAGCGAGGCTTTCTTTGGTCTTAATGTATCCATATTGTAAATAGAATATTGTCTCTTATAAAAACTCTTTACATTATAATACAATCATATTTACGAAATTATTCTAGTACATATATTAACTCTTACAAATTTAAGATTTATGGAAACAGTAGCAAATATTTACTTTAGATTTAATGGATGTGTATCAATTTAAATTTCAGAATAGATTCCATACTCAGAATATTTACGAATATCCTTGCTGTTAGGTTTGTTGACAGTCTTTTAATTCTAATATGCATCAATAAAGATAAATAAAGTCGCTACGATCTATAAAGTGTTATTTATTTCATGCCTCATTTATTAATAAGTAATTTAAATCTAAACCAAGAAAATATAACTTATAAATGTAGGTATATTGTTTCACGCGAATAATCAGCTTTCATAAACGGTAGAGTAATATTAGAACTCTGTCAAATTTATGTCAAATTATATGAAATTCGCACTCTCCGTGTTGTCTCAAGATATTGATCGTCATTTGTCTTTTCTTTGAACTCTTTAAATTTCCAGATATTCCTTATGTCCACTCTATTTGTGAGTTTAGGTTACATCCCCTTCTGAATATAACAAAACGACGATATTTCTCCTCTATACTTATTCAATAAATAAAAAGCAGTTTTCCCAGAGTCAACCCATTTACTCTTTTGCTACAACTCAAAGAATGACACATAAAAATATGACAGCCACAATGCTTTTTCATATTAATCGCCAACTCTATGAAGGAGGTTGTATTAAAAACATGTTGTAACATATGATTCTCATATGTTATAATATTATAGAACTTATTAAAAATATGGCAAGAACGGGTTATAAAACCGATCCACGCGGGCAGTCACTGGCTGACCGTGGTTAATGCGGAACATTGACCGTCATAGAGACCTCGACCTCACCTCTCTAGCTCATCTCATTAAGCACTCTTTGAAGTCTTACTTCAATGAAGCTGAGTTTCACCAAAACCCAGTTATAACAGTGGCCATGGATAATATTGTGTATACATGTAAACGCTATATAGGATACGGTGTCTTTCACCTACACACCCGTTAGATCGACTCGCCGAAAATAGAGACGTCCTAAAAATGACCATGATAATCAAATAACAATCTCAAAGACAGACACACATTATAAATAATAAAAGAAATAAAAATACATAATTAAAACCTGAATCCCAGACAAACTCCCAGATACAAAATTATACATTTTATAAATAAAGTTGAATTAATGGCTTTAAGTTAAGTCGTATTCTAAAACAATATTCAGATATAGAAAATATTAGTATTATTAAGATTTGAAATATCTCGAAAGAACAGTAAACACTAATTTATATTGATTTAACATATTCTGCTTTTACCTAAATTTTAATTGACTTTGTAGAACCGCAATTAATATGAGAATAAGAGTACAATCTAAGACGAATCGCAAGTAATTGCCTGAGATAATTTATGCAATACTGACGGTCATGTCTACTTTCGTCCACTTTATTACAATTGCGACCACGGTGAGATATTTTATGCAGTAAAACTTAGAATATGTATGTATACATATATAAGTTTGACTGGCCCGTTGGCGTAGTGGGTAGTGACCCTACCTTTAACGCCGCGGGTCGCGGGTTCGATTCCCGTCGAGGGCCAACATGTTCTATAAATGAATTTGTTGGTCTTTGAGCCTGGGTGTATATTTGTATTTAAGTATGTATTAAGAAATATTATATATTATATATATATATATATTCACCAGTTGTCTGTCCACCATAACACAAGTATTCAGTTACTTTGGGAACGGACGACCGTGTGTGTAAGTGTCCCATATATTTATTTATTTATAAGTTTTAATTAAGGAAAACTAGCCAAGACGTGATTATCATTAACATTAATTTCTACAGATCTCGTTGTTACGTGATTGTACTGTTATTCAGCAACAGATTGTAAAAGTAAGTTACATTGGCCTTGTGTAGTTAAGATGAAAATGTAGGTAGTTCCCCCTTGATGATTTTTTCATTAAAAAGTAATAATAAAATTATTTTGCTATAATCCGCGATGAAATTCATCATCATCATTCATCTTCATTCATTCATCGCGGATTATAGCAAAATAATTTTATTATTACTTTTGTATTATGGATCTCCGTAAAGTAACGCCTAATTCTATAGATTATTTCATTAATAAAAAAGGCACGTGCCATTACTTTTGTACTATGGAAGTAACGTATAAGTCTAAGACATATACAATTATATCATATTAGTCGTTCATTGAACCTTTTCTTAATTGATAAAACTAGTGAAAACAAATTCTTTACTTTTCAGTTAACGAAAACGTGTTCAGCAAAGGTCTGAATTGGTCCTAATGTATTTTTTACATAGTACTATATTTTTCATATACTAGTTTATTTTACTACAATCACATGCTTTTCAGTGTAAAGGAAATTATTGTCATTCAAGAGTAAGTATGAATTTTTATAATAATACTGGACCTTTCTTTAATAAATAATTCTGAAGTCGCTCGTCAGCCCAAACAGTCAGTTCTGTGTAATTTTCTTCATCATCCTCCTGCCCTTATCCCACTCTAAGTGGGGTCGGCACAACATGTTACAAACATGTTGTCATATGATTTGGCTACGTATTTTACGACCGGCCGCCTGCCAGACGTCAATATACCTTAGTCGTATTTTACGACTCCTCGGTAAGAAAGAGGGTGGTCTATTTTACTCAACCGGATACCACACGGTGGGTCAACTTACCTTAGTCTCCTTTTACGTCACCTCGGTAAGAAATGAGGGTGGTCTATTCTACACAGCCGGATACCACACGGCGGGTCGACTTACCTTAGTCGCCTTTTACGACACCTCGGTAAGAAATGAGGGTGGTACTATTCTATTCAGCCGGATACCACACGGCGTTTCTGTGTAATTTTCTTATTAGCTAAAATTTTTGGGTTCTGGAACTGTGTCTCTTAGACACAGTATGCTTCTCAATAATTTATGGAATTAGGCGTTACTTTGCGGAGGTCATAATATAAAACTAATGAGAATATTATTTTGCTATAATCCGCGATAAAAGAAAATATATGTAATGCTAAATGTTGAATGTGTAGTGCATGAGTTCTTACAAACTCTGTATCAGGTATGAGAACGAATAGTACACTACGTTTAGCATTACATATATTTTCTTTTATCGCAGATTATAGCAAAATAATATTCTCATTACTTTTGTTTACAGTATGTTTCGATAAGAGTTATGAGAACAGTAAAAACAAGTAATAGAGAAATGTGTTTCTTTACTATTGTTCTTGAATACATATTGTGTCTTGAATTACACACTTCAGTGGAATAGATGTCTGAGCTAAAACCTGCAATATTCGCTGGTAAGCGTATATCGTACCATTCTTGTGCAAAAATAAAACATTGAAGGAATGACGTAATACGTTCTTAATATCGTACCTTTAGAAACCTAATACCTCTTTCTTTTAAACTAAGAACCTTCTTAGTTTTTTAAAAGTTTCACTGTCTGTTTTATTATTTTAGTGTTCAGGCAGTATGTCAACAGCGACAGTAAGTGATCTATGAGATAAATTTAAAATTTTTAAACTGTGTAGTAGAGATGACACTTCCGTACGTTATAAAAAAGATCCAAGAATATGATATCAATGATATATACTTATATAGCATTTCATTTACATTTTTAAAACCAATAAGTGTGGTATTCATACAAATCGCATATTTTACTTGTTTCACTAATTTGGGATTTTTACACGTAAATTTCATTCCCCATTTTCCTCATGTTTATTCAAAGTTGTTTGAATGACGAAAATTAAAACTAAAATTTTCTAATCAATGATATAATTTGTAATGAATTTTATATCTTTTCAGGCAGTAGGCTTTAATTCATCAGCAGTGGTATATAAAATATAGTTATTTTGTACCTTACGACTCTTTCATTAGCTCTATTAACTATTCAACTAACTCATGGTTGGTTATTGTCGAATACTCTCCATACATACAAGTACTACATTCAAGTACGGCTCCAACGATTTTCCTCCTCCTCCTCCTCCGAAATTCAGCATGTAGGGGTTTTGGAGGAGAAAAATAGGCCTAGATAAGTTTTATTTAAAAAAAATGTAGTTTCATTCCCGTTTTTGGGCTCTAAAATTTTTCTGTAATTTATGTTGAATACAATCACAATTTTTTGCTATCAAACGTGAAGTCATGGTACCTAGTTCATTTGGGAAACGGGCGGTCTAGAGAGGTGAAAATACCTAGGATCGAGCCCCAGCTGCCCTATTATTTTTTAATTTTTCTTTTCAATTAAAAAAAAATTTTTTTTAATTTTTCAAAAATTACCGAGCAAGGCTCGGTCACCCAGGTACTAATAATTGTCTATTTTATTTATTCCAATGGATGTTTTATTTTTATACCTTCGTCACAAATTCAATCAACAATTATTGAGAGATTTAGCTTCTTCTTTATAAAACATTTATTTGTATTTCGCATTTTTTTTTTCATTATTTTATTGGTTCGATCGTCTGTACTGTAAGTATAGCATAGACGATCGAACTTGTAGCAGTCTTTTTAAAATAATAGCTCACTGTTTTAGGTAATTGGAGACCTTTCTACAGTTGAAGTAAATATCACCAATATTTTATTCAATTGGTTATTTGCTATTTTTATATGAATATTTCATTTAATTTAATATCATTAACAGTGTTATGGGCCGTTTTGTGAATCAAAAGTAAGTAATGGTCGGTTTACGCTTTGATAAAGACTTTATACGTTATTATAATTGCATAAGTATGTTTTCTAATTTAATGCAAAACAATGCAAAAATCATTAGCCGTGCTTTTATTTCTCCTGGAAAAAATATCAAACTACCTAACTATTCATACAACAAGATAACTCCTAAGATATTCATTTAAATTAATAAATTATCTTACATTGTATTTATTTACGTACACTTGCTTGCTCTTCTTAAATTAAAAGACAATACAATCTCTCTTGGTAGAGCAAAGCGTACTGCGAGACTAAGGTGTTACATGATACTGCGACAATTTGCTTTTTTCAGTGCAAATCGTATATTTTTGTTAACAAGAACAATTCGCGCTGATTTTTGGGTCTATCCCAAAATTTTGCAGGGCTATTTGCTGAGTTACTTTATTCCCGTACTAATAATGTCCGTTGATTGTATCTAGATAGACCACAATGTCTGAAAATTGAAAACTTCTTTCTAAATCTAATTGCGTACAGTCACAATTCTAACAGTTATTTTTTTCTATAGTGCAATGGAGTCTTAAATATATGCATGTCAAAGGTAGGCTTAATATATAAACAGATTCATTTATAGAACAATCTTTTTTTTTCTATGTATTTGATAATAATAGTTTTAAAAACGTAAGTAAAAAAAAGTAAAAACGTATTCAACATTAATTTCATAAGTCATTAATTCACTAAAAAAAGTCCTAAAGAACCGATTATATGACCGATCCAAAAATACTAAATTATTAAAAAGGTCCACAACAAAAAAAATAAGGTAAGCAAGTAACATAGTAGAGAATTTTATTTTAGTGCTTTGGGCGCGTTTGTCATGCTGAGGTAAGGAGAAATTTTATTCATGACATCCAATAACAATATTTTTTTATAAAATCATAAGAGAATTTATTCCATTTTTTGGGGTATTCTAAAAAGATTAAAAGTAAAATATTTTTCATTATAATAATAAGATATAATAATATAATAATAAAAGTAATAATTTATATTAAAATTCATAATCTGAGTTTACGTTTCTAAATCGTCATTTGCAATCGCATCGTAATTAAACGTATAATGTTTTTTAAATTAGTAATATAGATATATTATCTATAATATATAATATTATATTATATATAACTAGGTCTATAATAATATAGACCTAGTTATTAAGTTTCGCACTCAATCCAAAGGTATTTAATGCGCATGTGCCTTAAGTTACGGGCCAGATTTTGTTATAATATTTAAGATTACAATTTTTGTTCTCATCATTTTACTGGACAAAACGGTAAAAAAGGTTTTACAAAAAACAATCGTAATGTTTGATATTATACGTGATTTTACACTTTTTTAGATTTTTTTTCGAATTGACTATATACCTTGGACGCCTACATTTTCGGTGAGTCGACCTAACAGGAATGTAAGTGGAAGTCACTGGTATAAGTGGGTTCTGGCGAACCTCGGAAAAAGTACAATATGTTATACCTTATTATGATGAAGTACCTGGGTGACCGAGCGTTGCTCGGTAATATTTTACAAAGTAAAAAAACAGGGTAGGTGGGGGCTCGATCCTTGGTATTTTCATTTCTCTAAACCGACCCTTTTTCGAATAAACTACGCCGACTTGTCAATTTACGGCAAAAATAGTGTTTTATATTCAATGTGAACTTCAGTTATTTTTTAATGCCTAAAAACGGAAAGACAAATTTTTTAAATAAAATCTAGCTAGATCCATTTTTCATGAATTTCAGGAAAATCGTTGGAGCCGTTTCCGAGATTCCAAATATATATATAAACAAGATTAACTCATTTAAATATTAAAGATATGTTCTCTAAATCTTGTATCTACTTAACTAAATTTGATCGTTACATTACAGTGCAATGCCGGATCATGTTTAACTTTGGTATGTTTTAATATGTTGTGATAAATTTGATTAAAAATATTTTAATGTAAAAGCATATAAATTTTCCATAATATAAATTTTATTTTATAAATTTTAATATAAAGATTCCACATTCACATACATACGAGTACATTGCAAGTTGAATAGAAGCTTATAAAAAATGGTAAAATTTTAATTACTTATTTTGAAGGGAGAAGGGGCTCAAGCAACAGTAACCGTAAGTTAAATTGTTTTCTTACTTTTAGTTAAGAAATAAACATGATATTATTTTACTTAAGAAATAAATAATATAAATGAACAACGTCATTTGTTTAGTGTGATGGATAATTTATAGAATTAGGCGTTACATTGCGGAGATCCATAATGCAAAAGTAATAATAAAAAATTCTTCGCGGATTATAGCAAAATAATTTTATTATTACTTTTGTTTTAGTGTGATGGACATAAATGCATATCAAATGTAAGTATTTAATTGTCATGATTCAATTAAAAAGGGAAGAATAACAAATATTATATGTCGATATGATATGATAAATGAAATTTTGAATATTTTATAAATGAATTTTAATTACTAAAGTGTGCATCGTTAAACTAAGTACTAAGAATTTTTACATTTAGTGCACCGGTGAGAACTGTTTGTCCACAGTGAGTAAAGTATAAGTATCTTTAATATTTAAATAAGTTAATCTTATCAGTATAAGATCTTATCAGTATATATCTGTAGACTCATCAGCATCTTGGGCATTATTCTTAGAGATTAGTGGGCGTAATCAGGGTATCGTGCATATGGAAAAGTACAACGCTTATCTTCAACTTTATATTCTTCTTAACAATTTTCACAACTGCTGCATAACACGTATCTGTCTTCATCTCACACATGCGCCGTCTGCATTCTGTCACCGCTGCGCCTTCTATTTTCAATGTATTTACAATGATAGAAAGTTGGTTGCCAGGATGCGACATATATATATATAAGTAGGGGGATTTGGGGGATAAAAATCGATCTAGATTTTATGTAATAAAAAATTCGTTTTATCCCTGTATTCGGGCATTAAAAAATACTAAAATTTATATTGATTGAATTTTTGCCACTAAGTGTCAAGTCAGCGTAGCTTATTCGGGGAACGGGCAGTCACGAGAAAAGTAAATTCCTAGGATCAACGAAATATATATTTTTTCTTTTTTTTATGTTGTAA
Organism: Morpho achilles; assembly: GCA_947086495.1. Classification (NCBI taxonomy): domain Eukaryota; kingdom Metazoa; phylum Arthropoda; class Insecta; order Lepidoptera; family Nymphalidae; genus Morpho; species Morpho achilles. The sequence goes on along the minus strand of CAMTZB010000022.1, from coordinate 15,722,217 downwards.
AAAATTACCGAGCAAGGTTCGGTTATCCAGATATTAACTATTATATGATATTACAGAGCCACTAACATAGATCGTGGTCACTAAGAACTCTGACTAGTAATTAATATATTATGACAACACCGTGCCTATGTTGAACAAGTTAATGTGATTAGCTTATATTTCTTCCCGTTTCGAATACTTTTGCCATAAGTCCCTATACCAATAGTCAACCCATTCTTATACATTCCCTAACATTTAATAGAGCTGAAATTGATTAAAATTTTCAATTTTTTGTTTGTGTCTATTATTTTCTTTGTGACGTACAATTAAGTGTATAAATAAATAAACAAATTGTTCGTTGAATTTATAACAATACTATAAAGACTTTAAAATAATTAACACAAAGTTACAATTAAACAGAAATCGCTTATCTTTTATTTTAGTGTGTGGGAACAAGTTGTGCATCCGAGGTATCCTCTTTATTATATTTATCTTGCATTTGATTTATCTGGTTCTTGTTATGATAGTTAGTTATTTAATTTATATTATTATATGGACCGTTTATTTTGAAAGTGGTGTAAGTCTATTATCCTTTGTTTCGAGAAAATTAAAGGTTACTATATTCGTTGATTTTAAAATATTGGCAAATTATATGACGTCTGGCACTGTTTCTATTGTTTTATCAACATTTAATTTGTTTTTGGCTAATTAGACTACGATAACAAAATTTATGTGCTGTAAATGGACTTACACCACTTTCAAAATTAGACAATTGTAAAAATCGCTTAATTTCAATTTTGAAAAATGAAATATCACTTAAAATATACTTCATTTTAATATAATATTGTTTACAAATAAGCATAACAACAATAAAATTTTATTTTAGACGCCAATTACATTGTCATAATTACAAGCTACTACTGATTATTCCTGTTATCATGTAAGCATCCACTAAGAAAGGATTTTACAAAATTTTGAAATCAGGAATGAAAGTTCGTATGAAAATTGTTATTCCTTGGACTTATTTGCATGAAAATTCAAAGGAATAGAGTAAATATCCACTAGGGATTTCCTGCGTTATCAAAAAAAAGGTTAGTAATTTTTTTGTAGAAAGTACTTTTTGTGTCAAAAAATTATTGAAATCGTTGTAAGGTAAATAGCTTACGAGTAGTGGAAACATGGAGGGGAAACAATGCAAATCGTCCGCGGGTGAAACCGCGGGACACAGCTAGTATAAAATAAATGAAAAATAACAAAACACTGATCGGCATCCATCTGCCACCTACCCCTGACAATTGGACTTACACCACTTTTATAATCAATGATTATGCAATTTCATTTACCGACCGATTTTAAGTTGTACAAAACATGGGATTTTTTGAAACATTAAATACGGACTAGTTATATATAAAATATTTACATTAAATTAAGCATGAATTACGTGATAGCTCATTTTTTTCAAAAATGGACTTACGCTACTTTCAAAATAAACGGTCCATATATTACATTTTTGATCATTATCAATAAATAAATAAATAAATTATCAATAAATTCGAATTTTTTGATGTATTCTAAAACTCATTCCTTTATGTTTCTATATTAAAGAATTTAGGAGTTTTGTAATTATACTAGAATTCGTTTAAAAGTCTTCCTATTTAAAGGACCTGTAAATAACTAAAAGTATAAATGATTGAAAATTTATTTGCGTTCTGTCGTAAAATTGTTTTGCCACGGTTATGCATCTGATGACAGAAAAAAATCTCTACTCATATATCAGTATCTCATAATAAATAAAATATTAATGACTATTTCTGATGAAGGCTTTAACAATAATGTAATTAAATAATATTTTTATATGTATATTATAGTGTCATGGCAAAAGATGCAAAGCAAATGTAAGAAATTTTATATTTAACTAGTCCTAAAAATTAAAAATAATTAGTACTAATAAGAAAAAACAGGATTTAAAAACTGATTGTATGGTAAAATATTTATTTTTAATAAGATTTTCGAGTTATAAGGTTTTTTAAAATATCACATTTTAAAAAACCTTATAACTCGAAAATCTTCGTAAAAGTTCAGTCAATATGAAGAGCATTTCAATGCCGATCGCTGTAATTATTTGGAATCTAGAGCTTAGAGGTCTTTAGAGAGGACTATGTTCCACGCAAACACGGGTTAAAGCTAGTAATTATAAATTAATTTAAAAAATTGACTGATCTCTAACAATTTTTTTTAAATTTAAATTTAATCTTTTATGGTCAAGCATTCGATCTCCCCAATTTTTTTAAAAATGGTGGAGGTCAAACGCTTAGAATAATAAAATCTTCTTCCCCTCTATATCCTTACAAAAAGAATTTTAATAGCACGGCCTAAACTACTACTAGCGCCATCCGGTTACGATAAAAACAAGTAATAATTTGTTTGTACATAATTAGTTCAAATATAGTGATAAATTATGGATATTATTTCTGTACGTAATTTATGCATATAAACCGATGTTCCAAAATTTTTACAAGAATTTTTTTATTTTTTAGTGCATTGGATCTTCTTGTCACTCTAAGGCAAGTAGTGACTAAGTTTGTGTTATAAACATGACCTTTTTGCATTATAGATTTAGATCAAAATTTGATCTTGTTATAATGTAATACTCAAAATCATCATCTTTCTGCCCTTATCCCACTCTAAGTGGGGTCGCCACATCTTATAAACCTGTTGTAACATGATTTGGATACATATTTTACGACCGGCCGCCTGCTCAACTTATCTTAATCCTATTTTACGACACCTCGATAAGAAAGAGGGTGGTCTATTCTACTTAACCGGATACCACACGGTGAGTCAACTTAACTTAGTCGCCTTTGCCGACACCTCGGTAAGACATAAGAAGGTCTATTCTACTTAGCCGGATACCACACGGCGGGTCGACTTACCTTAGTCGCCTTTTACGACAACTCGGTAAGTAAAGAGGGCGGTACTATTCTATTCAGCCGGATACCACACATCACAATGTAATACTCAAAATAAAGTACCTTTTTTTTGTTTCAGTGTTCTGGACATCGATGTCATAAAAGCACTAATTAGCGAGAAGAGATTAATAAAAAATAAAACTTTTGTATAATATTTATAGAAAATATAAAATTAAAATAGTCATCATTCCTGAAGAGGCTTAATTTAAATATAGTGTAATCTCCATATACCGTCACTCCATGTAACGACAAACTCCCTAAAGCGTTGATATCACTTGGCTTTGGTTGGTTTATGATTTGGAGTGGGAATGATTTTTCACCATATAACCAAAGTCACATGTCTTTCAATAAAAGGTTTCTGTTTTTATACCTTCATCTACGCTTATACAGTATAAAAAAAATTATACTTTAAAAATTTGAATATAAACATGTTGTTTTAAGTAAGTTCTCTTTTGAGAACTTTAAGTGGCTTACTTAATATTCTCATCAACTTCATCAAGTCAACTTGTCTTACATCTAAAGGTACTGACAGGGGAAAGAGAACTAAAACATCGTCGAAAAAGAAAAAATGTTTATTTTTTGAAAACAATAAGGCATAAACATACAATAAAAGACATGTTAGAGTAATATCTGTACATTTTTACACAATAACTTTGAAATCTTATTACTTTTTTTAATAAGGAAACGGCGGTGTACACTTAATTATAAATGAGACATGTTGCAAATATCACTTAATAGTTATACAAAAAGAATTATTTGAGGTAAGGATCAAATTTAATTAAAATCTATATATTCGTAAATCAACAAAATGTAACAAGCTAATTTGTTACAACGGTTGATACCGTTAAGTCTTAACTTTTGTAATGTCTTGCCACTGATGAAGCTTGAAACAAATTACATAGCGTTTGTACACTACCTTATCCTCACACCATTGTTACACAGTACATTTTGAGAGTTATGTGTATCAAGTTATTCAAATATATTATGAAAATATACATGAACTTTTACTTCTTTATAGCTCTACAGCATTGGTCACTACAATTATTTTCTTTATCTATCTATTACCCACAATCTATATTACTGATATGAAATTATCTCTCTTTTCTCTATTCTATCTTAACCTTAACGTCGGATGCATTTTCGCCTATCTCAATGTTATACACTACAATATATACGATAATAAAAAAAATGTGCCCGAAATTTACAATAGCGTTGTTGGCGTTAGTTTCATATCATTTTAAGAAGAAGAAACTTTTATTCCTTAATTCATTTCTAGTTTTGATTAAAGGCATTTATATTCATACTTATACGAAATAAGTAATAAACTTATTAAGCTTAGACCGCACACCATTTAAAATAATATAAATCGAAAATAACCTTGACCTACAAACAGGTGTGAGTGAGACAATCAAGAAAGGGAGTTAAGCTGAAAGGACACCGCCAGATAAATTAACTTAGCTCTCATGTTTGAACCAGTTTTTCATACATGTGCGTCCAATTAAAAGAATACAATGAGCTAACTAAAATGTCCCAGTTGTGTCAAACTTAGTTGTATAGGTCGATCCAAAGCTAATGCAGCATGGAGGTATTTACAGTAGTAGCATCTAGTAATTATAGTAGTTTTAAATATCAGTCCAGCTTAAATCGATCACTAACATAGTTGTAACTTATTTTTCAGTGGAAGAACAACGATTTCCTAGTTCCGCTTAGTTCACTCAGCTTACTTCCTACATTTTTTAGCTGGCCATGGCCATCGGCTTCTGTCATCGCACGGTACTAGGTCAGTGAACCATTATTAACATAGCAAGTTCCGTGGGTGGAATAGTCCGGAATAGGAGCTGACCACCCGCCCTGCACCGACAGGCGTCCCCGAAATTAGATAGCAAGTTCCGTATACCTATGTTGTAAAATTGTCATATATTTAATGATATTTCCCTTACTTAACTATTAAACTAAAACAACAACAACAGTATGTATTTACCTAGGCAATTCATACATCGATCGTAATCGTAAAAAGAAAATGTTGGATATTAGAGATTGCTTATATTATTAAAATAGAATACATAATAAATCAACATAAATTTAAATCCTATATTTTAAATTATAGTGCGGTAATAATTATTTTCAAATTAGTCTTTTAATTAATTTACCGTTTTATTTCCTTTTGTTGTTTTTTATATACTCATGCATCAGTGGGGACGATCACAAATGAGAAAGTAAGAAGTTTCACGGTGGGGTCTAAGCTTTCGTTTGAATAAAGGTAGATAACTTGAAGGTGCTAATTGGTAGAGGATTATTTCATCGCGTTAGTGATGACATGGTTATAAACATGTTGTTACAAGATTTCGCTTCGTATTTTCCGACCAGCCTGCCTGACATCAACTTACCTTAGTTGCCTTTTACGACACCTAGGTAAGAAATGAAGGTTGTCTATTCTTCTCAGCCGGATACCACACGGCGGGATTATTTGATGACGTTATATTTTCAAATAAAATTGATAATAATCAATATTAAGTAATCGAATATGCTAATCGTAATACATTGTTGGACATGAAATATCATATTTTTTTTCTCACAGTAGCCGTGTTTTTTTCTAAAATGTTTATTATTTATCAAAAACTTATATTTTACGGACATCATGAATCAATGAAAAGATATACAATGTTAAAAAATAGCTATAATATGTAATATTTACGTACGTACTTTATAGTACGAGTAATAACAAAGGACTTTGATCAAAACTTAAAAAGAGTCTTAGTTAATCCTTTATAACATATAAGATCATTATTACAGAGAGCACAGTTTCTTCCTAAAAAAGTCTAATTATATGTTAAATGACACATGAATATGTTCAATGAATGCTCAATCCAAGGAAAGCTCAACATCCTAAGCATTCCTCGGACGTCACATCGTACCAATGCATCAATACTCAAAGAACTGTATATCACGACCAGACTTTCTAACATATGTCTCCGCAGAATACTAGAGTTCTTCGTGGCCAGAAAGAGTGGTGACAAAAAGTGTATGAAGTAGGCAACATTCACATACCATTTACATGCAGGGCAAGCCACCACACGTACCACAATACGCCACCAATACCAACACTCCATCACTACAATATATATATATATATAGAAATTTTCAGTTATAACAAAATAATTTTATCATTCATCACATTACTAAACAATATATATATAGTATATATACTACGTTTCTGTATGGCAGTGCGTCATAGTGGTAGACTGGATCGCATAAAGAAGCGGCTGGGGTTGAGAGTCCATAGGTTGGGGGTAATGCCCATGAGTTCTTCTATGCGCGTGTAAAGCTGTTCCCTGCAATCAAACATAAGCATACATACCCGTAAACAAAGTTTCCAAAAACTGTCAGTCTCTATTTTCTCAAAATCAACAAAACGGATATTTGTGCGGTTTTTGCTTAAAAAATAGTTCAAATATTAAAGAAGGTTTGAGTTAATAGTAAATTCTCTAGAATTTGATGGGACTTTTACTGGAAGGTTCAGGAGTTTACTGAGCAATATATAAGCTTCTGTTTATCCTAGATTTCCTGCGGGTTGGGGTTCACGTGGCCACCAATTTCATATGCAGGGTGGTACTGATGGTACGATGTTAAATGAATCCACTGATTATTTGTATGTAACTTTAAGTTAATTCAACCTTCTTTAATATCCTTTTTCAATGTATTTTCGAAGAAAACAAATATAATTTAATCTGGTTTTGTCAGTAATGGTTGAATAATCTGGCGCAGCGCGCTTGTTCAAAAAACAGGAATAATAAAAACATTGTCGTTTTCTTTACCGCGCACCAGTACTATTAGTGTTTGGGTCAAGGTTATTTTTCGTTTCATGTGTCGTAATAGGGTAAGGTTGTTGATCTCTATAAACCGTGTTTGTTTACGTTTTGTCGCTGAATTAAATTATTTTTTAATGCTGAGGTGTGTAACTAACAAAAAATCTAAAGTTATGTCGTATGGTCGGTGTATAAATGTGCATATTACTACATAAAACAGAAACTTTGTATCCCTTTTAACAAAAATACGAGGACGGAATTTTGCAGTCATAGTTCATGTAGAGAAGAAGTGCTTAATTCTATATATATATATATATATGGACAAATTGAGTCATGATATTATTCATCTGTAGTCTTATTGAATGTGTAACATAATAATTGACGAACATCTGGTCATTATAGGAAAACCGGGCGACCACTATTCATAATTCATACATGCAGCCACGTCAACAAATACTGAAATCATGCATACACATATAATTACTATAATATATAATAGAGAATATTTTTATAATTATATAATACAGAACATTTCAAATAAAATACCTGTATGAAGCGATCTCCGCACATTTCGCACACATACGGCTTGTCACCAGTGTGGCGGCGCACGTGCACCGTGAGATCGTTGCTCTGCGCGAATGCCTTTTCGCAATACGGACACTTGTATGGCTTCACACCCGTATGCACTCGCATGTGCCTGGAAAGCTTATTGCTCCGAGAGAAAGCTAAAAGACAATTTTAGAAGATTGTAATGGTGAGAACCATTACAATCTTAGTATCTCGAGATGGCCTAAACTAGTTGTAATGCAATACTCCAGATCTAGAACAATGGTTCATTTTCGTCATATGAACATTATAATTGACGCAAGCTTTAGAGCTGTGGCTGTGTGTAGACATAGTGCTGTGGTAGCCCAGCGGTAACACCGTGCGACTCTTTCGATGAGGTCACGGATTCGAACCCGGGCAGACACCAGTGAGTTTTTCTATAAAAAACTTATGCGTCTAATTGATAATTGCAATTTATCACACGCTTTTCGGTGAAGGAAACATCGTGATCGTGAACTTGCATATCTCTAGAGATTTCTGGAGATATGTGTAACCTACCAATTCGCATTGGAACAGCGTGGTAGGGATTAGCTCCAATCCTTCTCTCCAAAAACGGAGAGAAGAGGCCTATTTCCAGCAGTGGGAGAGTAATAGGTCGCTACTTTACTTTACTACAATCCAAAGATGTTCTTAGGTTTAGGTATATCACAGACGCTTGTCTCAGGTTTCTTTTGCCCAGCCAGTAAACTGAAAGAATAATTTCTGTATATATCTGTAGAGGCAATAATCAATGGAACTGAATAAAATGTGGTTGATTGATACCAAATATAGCTAAAACAGGGTGTGTATTCCTGATAAATAGCGTAACTTGCTATAGCCAGTCTTGTTCTAAACTTGACTCATACGATTATAAGATGCTGGTGTGTCTAGCTCGTATCATCGCATCGATTCACGTTCTCAATCAAACTAGAACGATTATTAGACGCGTTTAGATCGTGTCAAACCTTGTCTTGGTTAGACAAGTAGGTGTAACATAACAATCATAGCTGGTTCACTAACGACCCAACTATGTTTAGTGTGGTGTTTTATTGCTGTTCAGGTAGATCAGTACCTACCCACACTAAATATTCTGTTGTTATCGTAATCTCACATTCTTCTGCACTTTTCCCACATGTTTTTCTCTTCCATTGTGTTCTTGACTAGAGGAAGGCCGAAAAAGAGATGGTTGGATTGTATGAAGTATGACATGCGTATAAAAGAATTACCGCCAGAGTTGACAAATGATAGAACACAATAGAAGAGAAAAACATGTGGGTATATGTAAGGAGATCGAGAAACATTTGAAGAAATTACAGAATTCAGACCTCTTCAATAAAGTCCGTTTGCTAGCAAAGCAGTTCAAACCAAAAACTTAGGTCATAAAAGACACTAACGGCAAAAACCTTCATGAACTGGACAAAATAGCTGAACGCTGGAGGGTTTACTGTGAACAACTGTACACGAACCCTGAAGGGACAATCCCTGACAAACGGACTGGAACTCGATCGATGTGGAACCAGACATTCTCCGCACTGAAGTCACAGCTGCGCTGAAGTCACTTAAGCCCAAGAAAGTCCCCGGACTTGTCAGTATAACTGCTGAAGTCCTTCAGGCGATGGGCGGCAAAGGCGTTGATGCATTGCACATGATATGCAACAACATGTGGCGCACCGGCAAATGGCCCTAAGGTCTACAAAAATTTGCAACAACTATAGGACCCTGTCTTTAATATCATATGCCAGCAAAATATTGCTTCATATTCTTAACCGTCGCATAAAGCATTTCTAGGATTAGTAGATACCAGAGGAACAGGCAGGTTTTGTAAAAGGTAGAGGCCCTCGCGAACACATACTGAACGTCAGGCAACTGCTTGATAAAAGCTTACGAGTTTGATTCCCCTTTCATTATGTGCTTCGTCCACTACAGCAAGGTATTCGACTGTGTAAACTGGGCAAACTTTGAAACATATGCTCTCCTTGAAGCTTTGTATCGCAACAGCCTTTTCATCAACAGATCTTTGCAACGGGGTTGCAAAGATCGATATAACAACTTCAAACTCTTTTGACTTCGGTAAAGGCGTTAGACAAGGTTGTATTTTGTCCCCCATTCTGTTCAATACATATGGGGAATACATAATTAAGCAAACTTTGGACGGTTGGGAAGGAGAAGTAAGCGTGGGTGGAATGAAGATCACCAACCTACGATACACGGACGACACTACTCTCTTTGCCACCTCAGAGGCCGAAATGAGAAGCCTGCTGGACCGGATGGAACACATAAGTGGCGAACTGGGCTTGCAGATCAACAAGGAGAAGACCAAACTGTTGATATTTGACCGCACAAATAAACTCGAACTCACTGGCTCTTTAAACTTCGAAAAAGTAAACAATTTTATCTACCTGGGTTCCAGCATCTCGAACAGCTCTTGTGACGTCGAAATCAGACGCAGGATTGGGATGGCCAAAGGCGCCATGGGCCAGTTGAAAGGAATATGGAAGGACAGAAACATAAGGAATGAATGATACCAAACAAAAACTTGTCGGGACGTTGGTGTTCTCCATATTCCTATACGGGGCCGAAACATGGACGCTCAGAGCACAGGACCGTAAGCGTGTGGACGCCTTTGAGATGTGGTGCTGGAGAAGAATGGTGCGTATCCCCTGGACAGCTAAAAGAACTAATGTGTCAAGGAACTCAAGATCTCAACTAAGCTCTCGACTATCTGTCTGAAACGAGCCCTTGAATTCTTCGGTCATATCGTCAGGAAGAATGATGACGATCTCATAAAAATAGTCATCACGGGCAAGGTCCAGGGGAAGAGACCACGAGGATGAACTCCTATGCGCTGGACAGATCAAATCCGCATCATTCTTAACAGCCGGATGCATCAAGCCATTTACGTTGCAAAGAACAGACACCGATGGTGCAACATTGCCCGTAACAAATTTATCCCTGGAGATGGTCACGACCCTCAGCATTGAGGACACCGACGCAAGGAGGAGAGGGAGGAGGAGGATTGTAACCATCATCTGCCATCATATAAATGCTAATCTTGATAAAAGCAACTACTGAGTTTCTTAACAGTTCTTCACGAACGAGACATTTCCGAACTGGTGATAGAAATTCCAACTAATAATTAACTGAATTGTATCAAGAATTGCTTTGGGTATCCCATACGTTTAAACCATGCTTCATAGTCATGGACCGTATTTCCATGAACATGTGTGTGTTTTCTCTTTTTTATGATTTTCTTACATATATTAGTACTAACTCTTACTTACCCTTCCCACACTCCCGACACACGCAGGGCTTTTCTCCAGTATGAGAGCGACGATGGCACTGTAAATCTGACGAGCGACAAAAACCTGGAAATAATAACAAAAACAAATTTATAAATATATTGCCCCATCCGAAGAATAAAGTTACATATTCTATGTAACATAAAACTTTATTCTTCGAATGGGGCGATATAGTAGTTACTGTATTCTTCAACTTTGTATCTTTAGCGTTCGGTTTCAATTAATTCATATGACTGGAATAATTACAAATGAAGCTGTATAGTTTTGAGGTTTCATGCTGAATGAAATGTTACATTCTAATCAATATATACTTTTTTGAAATAAACTTTGACTATATATGAATGTATACTAATAATGAGTACATAATATAGCAAATATATAGGTATTATGACTGTAAAATCATTCCCGGTAAACCGTTAGGATATTAATTAACCAAAAATACAATCAAAAGCCTCCGCTAAATATTAAGTGGTGTATGGTTGAGGAAGATGAATATGCAAGAGAATTTAAAAGAAGTATAGAATAAAGTAAACAATAGAGAAAAAAAGATAAATGATTTCTGGAATGAAGTGGTGTCATATATAAAGATAAAGTACGTAGAATAGTACAAACACAATAATCTGAGAATTTGTTTAAGTTAACAAATCATTATCGTAAAAACATACCTTTTCCGCAGAAATCACATTTGTAGGGTTTCTCTCCAGTATGCCGGCGCATGTGCACAATGAAGTTAGACGAATTCGAGAAACTTCTTCCACAGTACAGACAAAGGCACGCGGCACTGTCCGCGTACGTTGTTTTGCCCTCATGAATACGTAGATGCGCCCTGTCAATAAATTATCATAAAGTTAATTCGCTAGCTAAAACATGCAAAAATACAAGACGGCTTATGTAATCAAACTTCACAATATGGTCGTGGATCGTTGATTTATTTAGCATTACCGCTAATGACATTATAGACTTGGATTATTTACGCTCGATAATCGGCACTAACTTCCGAACAACTCAATATAATTAATAGCTTTAAAAATTCCATTAGCAACCTTAAATTTTCTCGTCGGGTAAACTTTTTCTTGCAGGTATCACATTCGAAGATCTTGTCTCCAGTTTTATGGGATCTCGTATGCCTTTCCAGCAAATCTTTTCTGAAAAGAAAACAGTAATTATTATTATTTTTAACACCTCCAATAAAATGTATATGCGTAGACCAGTTATTTTTTTTACTGATTAATTAATACATATGTGACTAGAGCGACGCCAAAAATAAATGGGAGGATAATATGAATATAAGCGAAGTAGCACCAGACAAACGATAAAAAAGAATGAAAGATAAAAACATATTGTGCCAATCCCGCTTACAAGAGTATAAGGGTAAGAGAATAGCTTTCTTATCTTTAATATTAAAATGAGTTAATCTTGTATGTATATATATATATTTTTTTTTTTTCAGTATCTCGGAAACGGCTTCAACGATTTTCCTGAAATTCAGCGTGCAGGAGGTTTTGGGGGAGAAAAATCGAGCTAGCTAGGTTTTATCAATAAAAACTGTTTTATCCTTGTTTTTGGGCATTAAAAAAATACTAAAATTTACATTGTATGTATCAAACACTATTTTTGATGTTAATTGTCAAGTCAGCGTAACTTATTTGGGGAACGGGTGGTGGCCTATTAAAAAAAAGACTTATAAAAAAGACAAAATCTTTTTTTTAAGTCTTTTTTTTATTTTGATAGAATACTATATGTACATTATTAAGACGGTTAAATTATATGTTAATGTATTTGATATACTAACCTTGTGAAAGGCCTGGCACAGATTTCACATTTGTAGTTCTGCGAAGCTCGTTCTCTGTCGCGGTCTAAGAAGTGCAGAGAGACACTTTGTCCTGTGTGGACGCGTAGAATATGCTTATTGAGCGTCACTTCGTGTGTGAACCTTAGTTCACACGAAGAGCAAGCAAAAAGTCGCTCAACCTGCTCGCATACGGCCCGATGACGTGAAGCACTTTTTATAGACGCGAATACCTGATGAATAAAGTAACCGTACTATAAGCTAACCGTTTAACTCGGTCCCCTCGTGCGAGGAACAAGGGCACGGTGGTACGACAAGAAGGTACATACATATTTAAAGGTTTTTTTTATTTTATCAATGTTTACCAACGGAGCACATGTTCCAGAGGCAAGCAATGAGTTTGTTGTGGTGAGGGGGTGGGGGAAGGTCGAATCTGAAAATGAACTCAACACTATTTTAAGCTCCGGGCAATTTAAATACAATATTAGATTTTGGTACCATATTTAACGAAAAAAGCAAATAACTAAAACCTTTTATCTAAGTTTCGCTGTATTCACGCTGAATTCGAACCCCAGACCAATAAGTTTTTCTGTTAAAACTTCAAAATAGGACTATAGAAGCAATATTACTTTGTATTATAGTAATTCGATAAATAGCGCCTGTATCTATTAAATTACTTTATGGAACTTCAGTTGAACTTATTGATACTATCGATTTAGGATAATAAGTTTTGTAATTAATACTTACCTTATCACACAGATGGCAACGAACGGAAAGCTCAGGATGTTCCCTATCACGATGTCGATTCAATTCGGCTTCAGTTCCGAACACACAACGGCAGGATTCGCACACGGCAACGATGCAAGCCTGGTCCTATGAAAATCATCACAAAAACTATAATTTATGCCAATTAACTATGCCAATATATGCCAAAGAACAATTTGTAGCCCGGTCTTTTTTTTACTGAACATACATGCAGGACTAGTCACCACACGTATCACGTCTTGTGATACGTATATGATTGTTGCCTTCTTCATGTAATTAGCATTACATATATTCTCTTAACAAACGCGGATTACAGCAAAATATTTTCATTGTAACTTCTGACGAATTAATATTAAAAGGTTATTATTTACTTTGTATAGAATATTCCAGATGAAAATTTTGTTATGTTCCTGTCTTAATCCTGTCTGATATGTCTGATGTAATATCATGAAAAGTTTGATCATATCAAGCCATATACTTATCATAAGTTTAGAAACTCATCTTACATACCTTATTACTAACATTTTTCTTTATTATCTCTTGTAATCGTATTTCCGTGAAAATTTTCCTATCATCCGTTGTATCTGGAGGATGTGCCTATAAACATTAATTTTTAATATTAATACAACGCTGTACTGGCGCACTTTGGTGGCATTGATTTTGTTTGATTGATTTGATTGCAAACATGCCCGATTACTTTCGATCCCATACAGTATTCTAATTTAAAAGTACCGTATCTTTGGATGTTAAGGATAAGTTTTTGAAATAGTAATTTAATGGCCAACATGTTTCATAGGGTTGATTATCTGGCAACACTATGAATAAGGGAGTCATGTCTATCGGATGTGATTATTGGAGTACAAGATTGTTCTGAACTCATTTTAAAAATAGATTGTCATCACACATCCATTAGCTCTGACAAAATCACAGGCTTCCCCGTACGTTACCTTATTTTAACGCGTATATTTAAAACGATCCTAATATCGCCAATAGGCACACAGCATTATTTGGCGACACAAACTTATGTTAACCCAACACTACTCTTGAGTTAACGTCAGTTTCGTTAGGCTTTTTCTATTTAATTCGGAGTTTTAAACGGATTTGTACACAATTGTTTAAATCTAACGCTCTATTTGTATCTTTTTAACATGGTCTATCCAAAAATAGTGTGTTCTGTGTTAAGACTGTACCGATTCGCCATCCAAAACCTTGGACGACCATGATGGACTCCTTAAATAATGCGCTTTGCCAAAAGCTACTTTAGCTTTACGACTCATTAAATTTTACTTGTGTCTACCACGAGAATTGTTATCAGAAATTGAACATCGTCATCATCATCAACCTGTGTCTGTCCCCTGTTGGACATAGATCTCTCCGTTAGCATGCCACTGAGCTCGGTTTTCAGCTCTCTGTTTCCAGCCAATACCAGCCACTCTGCGGATGTCGTCACTCCACCTAGCCGGAGGACGTCCTACACTACGTTTGCCAAGGCGCGGTCTCCACTCCAGAACACATCTACCCCAGCGGTTGTCGGTTCTGCGACAAATGTGACCAGCCCACTGCCAATCCATGCTTTAAGCTTGCTAATCCTTTGGGCTACGTCGATTACTTTGGTTCTCTGTCAGATCACTTCGTTCCGGATACGATCCTTCCGAGAAACTCCGAGCATAGCCCTCTCCATAGTTCGCTGAGCGACCTTAAATTGGTGGACCAGTCGCATTCTCAGTATCCACGTCTCGGCTCTGTATGTCATCACAGGTAGGACACACTCGTTAAAGACTTTTGTCTTTAGACTTTGTGGTATGGGCAGCGAAAAGACTCGATGAAGTTTCCTATATGCCGACCAGCCAAGCTGTATTCTCCTGCGAGCCTCCTTCTCGAAGTTGTTTCTACCTAGCTGTAGGACTTGTCCAAGGTAGACATACTCCTCAACAACATCGAAAGAAACTCCGTAGAGGGCAATCGGTTCCGGAATGACATGTTCATTGAACATTACTTTGGTTTTATCCAAATTCATCCGGAGAACGATGCGAGCAGAAGACTCGGCCAGACTGGTCAGCATGTATTGCAAATCCTGTACGGTCTCAGCCACCATGACGATATCATCTGCGAATTTTAAGTGTGAGAGGTACTCGCCGTTGATGTTTATACCCCGTTCTTTCCAGTGCAGCGTCTTAAACATATCCTCCAAAGCATTAGTGAACAATTTGGGGGAAATACGTCCCCTTTGTCTCACTCCTCGATGCAGGTGGATAGGTCCAGACTGCTGATTCTGTACTAGGACGGTCAAAGTTGCGGCGTCATACAGACCTCTCAGCACTTCGATGTATCACCAATCAATTTGGCACCGTTGCAGGGACTCCAGAACAGACCAGGTCTCGATAGAGTCAAAGGCTTTCCCATAGTCTACGGATACTAAGCACAGGGGCTGATTATACTCGTGAGTCTTCTGTATAATCTGCCGTACTGTGAAAATGTGATCTATGGTGCCGTATCCTCCTCGAAACCCGGCTTGTTCAGGGGGCTGGAAATCATCGAGTCTCCGCGCAAGGCGATTCGTGATAACTCTGGAAAACAGCTTATAGATATGGCTCAAGAGGGAAATAGGTCGGTAGTTCTTCAAGAGAGTTTTGTCTTCTTTTTTGAAGAACAACAAGACAATACTCTCGCTCCAAGCCTTAGGAGTTTTCTCCGAAAAAGAGAGCAGAATTAAATAGCGCTGGAGCCGCTCGAGTATCGGTTTTCCACATGCTTTTAGCAACTCCGTCGTAATTCCATCCTTTCCGGGCGCTTTTACATTTTTAAGCTGTTTCAGAGCTAGCACGATTTCGTCTTGACAGACTTCTGGCAGATCTTCTGTGAAGTGGCGGGTTAAGGTGGCTCTATTATCTCCAGGATCAGGCGGGGGACGAGACGTTTCTGATGTATATAGCTTCCCATAGAAGTCCTGAACCTCCGCAAGAATCTCTACTTTGGAAGGGAGTAATAAGATGGAATTTTACCCCCTTGCATCCCAGAAATTGAACACTTTGCCTAAAATTAAACCTACGTAGGCAGTAGATCGCAAGTTCCAGTTATAATTATGTATGTTCGTGACTTTAATTGTATAAGGTGTTATGATCCCAACGATCACTGTGCATAAAACATGAGTAAAATTGAAAATAAATATTCACCTCCTTGTTAATCAGATCAGTTCGCCGCTGTAGACAGACGTGTCCATCAAAATCTTTCTTTTTTAGATAAATCTTCTTACAGAGCATACAACCAATTACTTTTTCATCTGAAAAAAAAAGATGAACATTTATTTTAATTTATAGAAATAAGCGTTACTTTGTAGCGCGATCTTTGTATGGCGATCCAGAGTAATAATAATAAAATCATTTTGCTATAATCCGCGATAAAGAATATAGAAAATATATTGTAGTGGAGTGGAGTGGCCGAGGCCATTACAAGAAGTTCTCAAGAATCTAAGCAGGGTTCTTGACTTATGGTAGAAGCTTGACAGGTTGAAGCAACTAACCCTTCAATTACATAGATCTTCAGACTATAACTAAATGCGGAAAACACGCCGTGAAGAAAGAGTATGCGACTAAGACATAAATAAACTATATAAAGATTTATCAAAACCGAAACATAAATAGTACTTCGATAAATTGAATAAACCATGCGCTTCAAAATAGCCCGCCGCTGCTTGGTTATGCAACTTTTATACAAAAATGTTGACTGTTATATAAGACGTCACCTTATCTCTCTAATAGCTATCATCGAGTAACCCTTGATTATTAGGTATGCAACGTCAGAACACTGTAAAGATAATTGCAGCATAAATTGCCAAAGTGATTACATATTTAAATAGTGTACTGAAAGCAATCTAACAATTTTGATTCATACGGATACAGAAAAATTGTTATTTAACAAAGCTGATTATTCGTACTAATTTAGTATTTCTTATATAAAAATTGAAATGTTTAAACTTATATTTAATTGTAATCATCAATACCAGATTTTTTCACCATTTTGGCAACATTAACTTTATTAGCGAGTAGGGCCATAACGGTCGTGCCTGGGAATACGACCACCATTCAAACAGACGTATTACTTACGACCTAAGCCTATTAAGGTTAATAAGTTAATAAGTTACCATCCTATAATTACCCCCATTACAGTAGCCGTTATAAGCCTACTAATTATTAATGCAAAACTCATAGGCTCCTCTCGAATAGAAATAACGGGAAAAATAAATCCACCCGGGGTGGGTGTTCAATTTAGGAGCTCGTTACGCTTTCTTGTAATGACTGATGGTTGAACAGGAAGGATATTTCTATACGCATTTAAAGTCTGAAATCGAATTCGAATACCGTAATAAAAGACGATCTTCTATTAACACCATACAGTCGATTGGTGGGATTTCTTTACTTTGATTTTGTAATTGCCCATGTATCCACCGTCGAGCTGATAAATAGAAACCCTCGCCGGTTTTAAATTCCAAAATAAATTGAAAATAAATCTAAATCTATTGTATATAGTTTTGCTGGCAAGCTTAGCCCCGACTAGTTACAAATTTACCATTCGGCTACCACATAATCTTCAAATTAACAGTGCAACAAAACTTAATTAGTAATACACTGCTATTACTAAACAATAAAATTACTTCAATTTTAAATTAAAATTACTTACGCCGTGTGATATCCGGCTGAATAGAATAGTACCACCCTCATTTCTTACCGAGGTGTCGTAAAAGGCGACTAAGGTAAGTCGGCCCGCCGTGTGGTATCCGGCTGAGTAGAATAGACCAACCTCATTTCTTACCGAGGTGTCGTAAAAGGCGACTAAGGTAAGTAGACCCACTGTGTTGTATCAGGTTTAGTAGAATAGACTACCCTCTTTCTTACCGAGGTGTCGTAAAATACGACTGAAGTAAGTTGACGTCAGGCAGGCGGCCGGTCGTAAAAACGCAGCCAAATCATGTGACAGCATGTTTATAACATGTTGTGCCGACCCCACTTAGAGTGGAATAAGGGCAGGAAAATGATGATTTAAATTAAAATTACCTTTATGTTCTGTTGTATGTAAAACTAAGTCATCTTTGGTTTTGAAATTTTCGGTACAAAATGGACACTTAAGGTTAGGATTTTTCATACTCAATCCATTTTCGGTTAATTTATACAGGATGGTCTGAAATTTTTTTTAAATTAAAATTAATTTGAATAACAATCACTACAACAAACTAAAGACTTCACAATAAATGCTTAAAATACAATTATAATTAACAAACGTAATAATATATTAAGCAATTTACAATGGAAAGCTTGTCCTTACTTTTAGACCTTAGTGCCGTTTGTTTATTAATGGAAAGATATTTTGCAATCAACCTGAGTAGTATTCAAATAATTTATAGAATTAGGTGTTACTTTGCGGAGGTCCATAAATACAAAAGTAATGAGAATATTATTATGCTATAATCCGCGATAAAAGAAAATATATGTAATGCTAAATGTCAAACTCTCAAAGCCGTGTTGGAGTCTATCTCCTGACGATACTTCGGTTACGGGGCAATACAATTGGTGAGTGTGTGGAGTGGTTGTGTCATCGGTGTCGGGTAGTGCATGAGTTCTTACAAATTCTACATGTATCAGGTATGACAACGAATAGTACACTCTACATTTAGCATTACATATATTTTCTTTTATCGCGGATTATATCAAAATAATATTCTTATTACTTTTGAGTAGTATTCCTTATACGCCCAGGGTATGATTTAATAAAAGTTATTTAAATAACAAAGAAACACGGCGCATCTTGCATTTCATATACTGGCGATAAAGCTATTGTTTCGTTACTGAAAAATTATTATTGTACTTAAAAGAAAATCAAAAATCTATACAACATTATACTATACTCATGTCTTATTTATCTTTAGAAAACTTATGGGGGTCTTCGGTAAAAACTCTCTGATCTCTGTGTTTGTTAATGTAATTTTTTTAAACTATGCAAAGGTTGGACACTATAGGAACCTGTACGGAAATGTAGTGAATTCACACTAAACTTTTGCGACGGCTCTGTCTTACTCTATCGATGCTATTCTGCTGCAACGTTAATGATAAAGTTTTCTAAAATAGAACCGCGCTAATATATAATATACCGCTGTATATATAATATAATATACCACGCTAATATAAAGGAAAAAACTTGTTTTATTTGGAAACAGGAAATAACTTTACTTTTACTTACGAAAGGGCACTTTAACGTTAAATTGGTACAACTAGTATTTTATATTGAATTTCAAATTTTTTGAACTATAAACTAGACATTAGTAACATACGCTAGTAAGTCTCTTTTTTCGACCCCGCTTCCTTGGTCCCATAAGATCAGTATGTAGCTGCCAAGCGTGATCGGTGAGGGCATCCGCATCTGGGAAAGTTTGGCAGCACATAGGGCAGTAAGGACTATCTTTATCAATATCTGAAAAGGTAATATAGTAGTCTTTCAATATTCCACCAAAAAAAATCTTTTCTGTGACTGAATACCTTGAAACCAAATCAGATGTTAACTCACCATAAAATTCTTCTTTCTTTAGACTCTTATTAGAATTTTCAATCACAGAATTAACAGGTTCATTTTTAACAATATCTGCAAAATTCAACAAACATTTCATATTTAAATATTTATTAAAATATGTGTTGCAAGAGATGTCTCACAGGACATCTTTATCACTAAGAGGCAAATACTGAAACTATCAAATAAGACATAATAGAGCGAGAGCCTGTGGACCCCAAACCTTTGTCATTTTAAAAAAGCTGAAAGTTTTTCAGTGGTAGAACGATGGTAGATTATGAAATCTGGATCATAGTGGCTTTGGGAGATACGCGGTATTTAAGGTCGCAAAATACCGATCTATTTCGTCAAATTATAAAGACTGATTTTTTGGTATTACCTTCAGAATAATATTAAAAATCACGTTATCAATGCCAGACACTTAGCATAGTGGAAACCCCCTGCGAGACACCCTTAAAGTTCATGAAATTCGAATTCTATTTACGTCATAGTATAAAAGCTGATTTTAATATATATTCCTTATCACCCAGACATTTTTGGTAGTTCCAACCCCTGCCAGACAAGCATAAAAGGTAGCGGTTGGAAAGAGCGTGAAGTATATATACTGGTAGGTATGTTTTATATTGTAAAACATACATACACGAGGGGTATGTAAGTTCCCTCCTCCTCTGTTGTCTGTATTTTTGTTGAAAACTCAAATTTAATGAGATTTTTATCAAAAGACATTGTTATAAATGACTGAGCTACAGAAACATGTGGCGGGCCTGCTAGTTTTATAGTCATTTAATATTCAACTTTATATATATAAATATGATTACTGTGTATATAAATATATCTTATACTAACCTACATTATAAGACTCTTCAGCATTTCCAAAATCTAATGATACATCCACATCAGTGTAATCATCTGGAACATCTGGGTCTAATTTTTCTGCCTTCACATCAGATTGTTCTATCTGTATGCAAAAGAAAAATATATTACATTACTTATTTTGATCTTGACATATTACAATTACATTCCTTTTTATTTATCTAAGCTTATTATTGTTTGATAATTCTTAATTAATTGCTTCCAGATATTTCAAAAATTGTTTATGGGTTTCAATATATATTTTACTAATAAAATTCCATAATGTGTTTTGGAGTTTACTTTGGCTTTTTTTTAGAGTTAACTTGCTTAGAGGCAACACGCCTTTACATAAGTATAAAAACACACACAAAAATACACTTATTTAAGAAGCTGATCATTCTTTTAAAGATGTAAGGCTAGGAACTAAATTGAAACCAGCTAATTTGAGAATTCATAAAAAAACATGACAGAATGTAACACAAGATACACTTTACAGTAAAGTTAAAACTAACAATTGTCACTTATCAATGGCTAAGTCAAAGTTACAAATACAAGTGAGAAATACTTTTTTGCTGCTCAAAAAACTATTGAACCCTAATTGAATTCTTGGCTGTTACAAGCTGGACTTAACACAATAATATTTAAAAGACAGAACTATTTTAACAATATAGTCAAATAATGATTGATTAACCAGTACAGTTAAATCTAGTTCTTTACCTGTAAAGTCTTGAATTTATTTGTACCAATCTCTTGTGGTCCTCTTTCCAAAACTTCATGTAGTGTACTTTCTGATTGTTGTGCACGTATTTTGAAGTTGTATGCATTTGAAACTTTATCTTTGCATTCTTTGCATATTGTTGTAGGCAATACATCTTCTTGCTTAATCTACACAATCAAAAGTAAAGTAGCAGTAGAATAAAGATTATTAATTGTCAAAATATTAACTAAAAAATAAAGTTAAAATTACTTTAATATGAAAAATAGCAATAACATTCGCACAGAAATATCACAACTTAATACATATTATTTGATGGATCTTAAAATGTTCTTTAAAGGCACATATGCAACAACTTTTCATTTTTCAATTTTTGATATATAGCATAGCACATTTTAAGTGACAAAATAATTTAAATAAGAAATTACATATACTTACAATTAACCCTTAATACACATAGCAACGAATACAGTAGAAAAATTAAATAATATGATATATCATATAAATCATTTAATCTAAATGTGAATTAAAATATTCATTGTTTTCTACATTCACTATAATTAAAGTTAATAATTCGCCTAAGCCCAAGCGATAACAAAATATTCATGAGAATGGTTATGTATTTTACCTTTATGCCAGTTATTGAAGCGATAACGCTCTCAAATGTTATCGTTCCCCAGCATAATTCGAATACAGAAAGTAATTCAATTTCTTTTGATAAACAAGTCCGACATAATCCTTTTATAATTGCAGTCGAGTCATTTATACTTTGTAGAGACATAACTATAAAAGCGAACTTTTCATCTGAAACATTATTAATTTAACAACTATTATTTGTCGCTCGCAAACTTAAAAAAAATGATGAAAATCAACAAAGTCACAAAGAGTTAATATGGAGTAAATTAACAACGAAAAAATAAGTATATATAATAACTCTATGGAAAATAAACTAGATTAGTAGATTAATAAACTACTTACCTATCTATTGTTATTTGTCTTTGACGATCCCAATTTTAAGAGACAGAAAAAAATAAGGTGTACTGAAAAAAGCTTTTCAGCTTCATTGTGAATATTTGGGTTATGACGTTGGTTCCATGTGAATTTTTTATTAAATATTAAAAAAATATAAATTTGTTTTTAATTAAGACGAACTTTATTTGTTAATCTTAATGGATTTTTTACTGCGTCGACATTTACGATTTTGAAATATTGAAACCATTAAACCGAAATACATAATAAATAAATAATATTATGTCATTTCAAATCGAAGATAAATCTCAAGAACTTTAAATGTCATAAGATTATGTTGCTTTAATTCGTAGTTAAAGATCATTTACGAATCATTGAAGGTCATAGGAATATATATTATTTTTATATTATGGAATTTCGCAAAGTTACACCAAATTCCAGAAAACATGATAATTATTTCTCAATACTACTTAAATAAACGTAAAGAGTGTTATTCTATTATAATGGACATTTTACATCGCGCAAGCCTGAGTTTTGATGATGGCGCTACGTACATGCGTGCTTATGAAACGTCACACACATCACTAGCTCTGTAAACAGTAAACTCTCATAGTATATAAATGACTAAAGCCAAAGAAATAATTTAGAATTATTTACTAAAAAAGAACAAGGCGAATTATTTTTTGTAACGATTGATTTTGAAATGCAGTTGTGTCTATTAATTTAAAAAAAAAAAACAACAAAATGAGTTTACAATCACTTTATTGATTAACTTTTTAGTACAGTGTAGATTCAACAATATTTTTGAAAGAGTGAATTGCTGTGTGGAACTCTAACAACGCAGTTGAAGAAAACCTTGCTTTTTATATGTAAGTGCTCTTTTTTATTTTAGTGCCGTATATACACTAAACGCTAATTAGAAATGGATAATATTCTTGTAAAAAAATTCAAATCATATCAAATTTTATTGTGTTAGTGATAACATTGATAAGTACAAATTGTAACTACAAAAAAGGTGATCCATTTTAATTTTATATCTAAAATGTTTAACATTTGAAAATTGAATTTCGTTTAACATAGGGATAAATTGAAGGTCAACTCTGTGCTCTTGACCTACTTTCAGCTCTGCTCTATTTTTAACAGGGGCATACTTACTGATAATAATTACAGGGATGTACTGCTTTTATATTTAATAATTGGTTTGAAAAATTGTTAAATTTTTTTTATAAATAAAACACAAGCAGAAAAATGGACTGAAAAATCACACCATTGAACATATTGATTTTCATAAGGTTAATTTTTCTATGAGAACAATTAATTTACTTGTTTTAAAAAGTTGCTTTTTCATACAGGCAACAATTTAACAATTAAACAATTTATCCGTGGCCTTTCAGTTACATTTAGTTTTCCCCAATTTAATACGGTTTACGCGGCGATATCACGACAGGCAAAATCAATAATCACTGTATTTGTGATTCTCCCTCTTTATAATATTAATAGATTTACCTTAACAGTGATATAACTTTAAAAACCTGTTAAGGCCGTAATTATTAATTCTTATAACCTACTATATTATTTTTACGTTTACAATTGACGTTTAAATTATTCACGTTATTAATTAGATTAATATCGATATTGTATCATTACACCCTGCATTCTAAAAGAGGTTAATGCAAACTTTAGTTGGGGTTAACATCGTTTCAGAAAACGTTCAGCTTTGAAAAAGTTTCCATAAGGTTTTATTTATGTATTTTACACTACATCATAATATACGCAGCTATTTAAATATTCAAGCAACGATGCTTGCAACTTCTAGTTGTCACAGACAAATAATATGCTTCTTCTATTCTGCATTCTTATTAATAACTCTATGTACAGTAGTCCTTTCTTTGTGTGCCTAAGTTTATATTTGTTGCCATATCTTACTGTCAATTGGTCAGTGTCAAGCGTCATCACATAAGCGCGGGCGATGCACTTGTCTAAAAATTTTTAAATCTGTGTCTGTCAGTCTGTTTCTGATCATGTATAAGTGATAGTGCGTCAGTGTTTACTTACTTTCGTCTAATACGTAAGTAAGAAAAGGTTCTATCATAATTTAGCCCGAATTCATTGTAACTCTACCTTTTATTCGTAAGATTTTTCTCTATAAACTAATTTACGGCAATGTGGAAATTTCCTCTGGAATGACGTCCGGTAATTAATATATATTTTTTGTGATACTTATATGAATCTTTAAATTTTAATATAGTTTATTTTGGATAATTAATATTACGTATCATAATAAAGATTTTAATCATGATCATCGTCGTAGAAGATAATTATGTAATTAGGTCGGCGCAATTAAGACTATAATTTTATTATTATCACGTAAACAGTTAGGTATTAAGGTGTCCTGAATGCAGCCTCATTTAATTACCGCATATTTAAAATAACATTTTTTTTAACATGTTTACTGTAATGAATTTCTGTTCGGAATATTAACAACATTAAAATTATATTTGCCAGTATTATCCATGTCCATAAACTTAGGGTGTTTTTACCACGTCAAATATAGTAGCGAATTTTATAATACAATTTAAACTTGTCAAGCAACCTTAAAAACCTGTTACTTTCTGTCTAATTTGCGCGCGAATTTTGTTAATTCATCTGGCGAAAGTATTTCGCGAATTTTGGAAAAACGTCTGTTTTAAAGAACTATGATTTGCCGCATATGTGAAGAATATATAATAAAGTTACATGTTCCATGTATAAACATAGAATATGTAACTTATTCTTCGAATGGGGCGATATGAGATGCCCACGTTGTAATTTGAAACCTGCCACTGGGGCGTTTTAATCAAAGCGTCATGGATTTT
Organism: Morpho achilles; assembly: GCA_947086495.1. Classification (NCBI taxonomy): domain Eukaryota; kingdom Metazoa; phylum Arthropoda; class Insecta; order Lepidoptera; family Nymphalidae; genus Morpho; species Morpho achilles. The sequence continues at coordinate 15,697,079 of CAMTZB010000022.1, read as the reverse complement.
TCATCCATAAGTAATATTTATAATTTGTATACCTTTAATTTTGTTACTAAAATACACTTATGTGCTAAAAAATAAAAGTGTGGTCTATGGTGTATTTTTTTAAATTAAGTTAGTAGTCTTTACTTCAGCTAGAATAAAATTAAGTTTTCGTCACGTATAAACTTCTTAAAATAATATTATTCTTCTAGAATAGTTTAAGTTTCTTAAAAGAATCAGACCTGTTATATCCACTGAATGTCCAGCACAAAAACAAAAACAGATCATAATATATATAATATAGAATACGACATAAATTTTGATTGACACCTCATACCATACGATTATGCATGAGGCGAGGGAATCTTTTTTTCTATAAAAACCGCCGTCGTACCACCGTGTAAGAAGCTAATTTTTCTTTAAAGGGAAGGACATGAACCTCGCTCTCCTCTCCTTCGCTATTTATTGGAAGGATTCACATATCCCATAAATTAAATTATTGACATACGCATATTTATAAGTATATATTTCATCACCCTCAAGCAAATGACGAATTGTAAATATATAAATTTGGGTGCGTAAGTTTTTATAGGAAACTCTTAGACGCCCGTTCGTGTATAATGATCCTTTGGTTAATCCGTCTTTATACTGCTAAGCCAGTCTAGTAATGGCCTTTATATTGTCCAAAACATTTATCTATAGAAAATAATTGTTATTATTGAGTTTTAAAATACCTGTTTATGCCTGCGAATTTTTCCTGCGTGATTTAAGTACAGATATCGAAAGTAACCTGTGTCACTCTACAGCCCCTGCACATCTTCATAACGTAGATTGGCTTTTTTGCAATTGGCATGCTGAAAGCTTGAGAGTCAAAAACACAAACTCGAACGCAATACATTCCATCTCAAAATAAAGCGTTATTTACTAAACATGCAAAGGAAACAGCAACATTATTAATTACAACTTACAAAAACATCGTTTTGATTTGGTTTTTACAATTACGTTTATTTAAAAAAATTAATGAATTTGCGAAGCATGTAGTGGTTAATATATACATTTTTATACAATTGCACATTGATTGATTGAGAAGTTAGTAGTAACAAATCTAAACAATCAACAATCAAATATAGCAATAACGGAAATAAATAATTCCAAATATAAATAAGCAAAATTTGTTTAACAACAACTCGGTATAATAATAAAAACTTACTGCGTTTGCACAAGTTGTAAAATCTTCCATTGGGTACATGGTTTCAACATCGAAACCTTTTCAAATCTAATGATATTTTCGGTAACAAATAATATTTATCCTTGCGGATCCTCATTTGAATAAAGTGTATCTTGCGGTCAAATCTTTCAGACAATGGTTGGCAATGTTCACTATATTCAATAATCATAAGAATAGCACAATTCAAATAATATATAATATATTGATTTTACGATCGATATGTATCGATCGATAGAGTAGATACTCTAGCAGTTTAGATAAACTGCTTTTTGAAATATAATTATAGCCACAAATCCTGTCTAACTGTCTTAAATTTAAATGGTAGTCAAAAAGAATCGACGGATAGTTAACAAAAAAAAATGATTGCATTTGTTATAGAAGTTACAATAGAATTATTTTGCTGTAATCCGCGTTTGTAAGAAAATATATGTAATACTAAGTGCATAAAGCAGGCAACATTCACATACATTATTCATCACCAATACTCCATACAAGCACTACACACATTCACTACCACAATCTCTACAATAGTTTCGCCCCGAAACCGAAGCATCATCGGGACTCATCAAAATCGTAAATCGTAATCTTAAATAGCGCGAATTGCAGGAAAATAATTCTATTGTAACTACTGTACCATGGATTCCGGAAAGTCCGGAGCCCCATGATTTCGCCCCATCGGAGCAGAGGCCCCTTGCCTCTGCTCCGAAAAAGGTATGATTTTAAGGAACATGAATTTTAAGCACTCGAAATTTACAATAGATAGAGCTGGAGTGGGCTTCAAAATTGAAATTTAAAACTTATACTACAAGGGCTACTAAAGCTATAGCTTAATACTGTCCCAATATAACAACTTTGAGACGTCACATCGTAGTCGTCGATGAGTACCACAAGATATGACCACCATCAGTGCGCCCTCCCAACCCCTCCCAACGCGCTTCGCCCGGATGTATTGCGCCCCCAGCATCATGGGTCAAGATGGATCTGACTTAATAGCCAGGTTGAGAGCTGAGAGCAGGATTTTGGGTGTATGATATCTTTTAAGGAGACCATTGGTACACAAAACAGAATGGTATTTCATCGTTATGGCTTTAGTACTAATGTAAAAGCCTAAAGAAAGGATAAGTAATATTCAAAAAAATGCAAAGTACATAGTAAATACATTTATAGGCAAAAAAGAAGTGTGAAAAAGATAGAAGATAGAAAAGTTGATCAATACATGTGAAAATATCAAATGTCTTATACAAACAATGAAATGTAACAAAACAATAGCTCAAGGCTTGAAGCCTTATGATATTGACGTCTCAACAATAGAGTGTTAAAGGGGATTTAGCTTCAATATGTGCCTTTAACATAAGAGACAATAGGCATCTTAAAAGCGAACTCATATCATCTTACGAGTAGACAAAATCATTACGTTATAGTAGGTAAAAGCAGTCGAGCGCATAACTATTTATCATTAAAAGGACGTTATAGTCTTATTATCTTTTCGGGTACACTGATAAATCAAAAATTTATGGAGGTGAAGCCGATTTAGGTGACAGACAGACGCGAAAACTCTAGAAGAAAAAGTATATTATTAAGTATTCTATACTCAAATAGTACTTATACAACTAAACTTATCAAAATAACATCCAGACAAAAATTACAATTATTGACTGTTGGGATAACGGAAGGAAATAAAATTATAAGTACAAATATTTTCGCCATCAAAAAATTTGTTCTACTCAAGCAAAAGATCTTACATCCATGGTATATAAAAAAAACACCCAATAAAAATCATTTGCTAACGAATAGTTATAATAGAGTAATTAATAGAAAACTCCTTTTCAGAAAATTTCGCTCATGGGCTACAATAAAAACATTAATTTCTAAGTACAATGCATAAAAATTTATTTTGATTTGCATAAACGAACGGTCTAATATAATATTATGCCTTCTGCCGGTATGGCTGCTGAAAATAATGTGTATTTTAACATTTACGCCTGTTCCTAATCCATAACACGTATATTTGTGTTTTGCTACTATCGCAGCCCATGAGCGGCTTAAGAATATCATTTTAAAAACCTAATAAAAACAAAAGTATTTAACTTAAACGAAAGTAGGGTATCACGTCCTTGCTAATATTATATATGCAAAAATATGTCTGCCTCTTACGTTTCCACGGCTAATCCGCTGAACCAAAATTGATGAAATTTATCATACGATAAATAGGAAAAAACACATTATATGGTTAATCTTCAATATTTAAATGAGTTTATCTTGTATGTATGTATATATATATATATATATATATATATATATATATAAATATATTTTCTAAATCTTGGCAACGATCAGCGCGCTGACGGCACGGTCAGCCAGATAGTGACTGACTAGACGCTGCAGCTACATGGGGATGCGGTGGAAGCGTAGGGCCTCCTAGATCACTTTCCAGGGCAAGCTATTGAATGCGTTATGCGTTGCGATGTCCAACAACACCGCCAACACCACCCCGCGCCGGGTTGTCGCCTCCTCCGCCAGAAGTCTCACACCGAGGGTGGACTGGCGGAATCCGCATTTACAACTGAGATCGGGCCCTACCTCCCGGAGGTGCTGAATTATGCAGGAAGCTATTATGCGTTCGAGCAGCTTCCCCACCTCGTCCAGTAAGACGATGGGTCGATACGCGGAGGGTATATCGGCCGGTTTACCCTCCTTACTGAGCAGGACCAGTCTCCCCGTTTTCCACCTACGGGGAAAGAGGCCCTGCTCGAGGCAGGCACTGAACGTCGCCCTGAGTACAGCTCCAACGGACCCAGGGCAAGAGACCAGGCGCGCCCAAGGATGCCATCGGGGCCGTGATCGGTGATTTTCGACTTCATGCGACTCAGCGCCCCAGCTAAATCCCACTCCGACACCCCCGGCGCACCCGCCCCAGTGCCTTCCTCCTCCTTGGGAGGTGCCATACGAGGCGGGGACACCTCGGCTCCTTGTGGGAACAGGGCTTCCACAACGGATTCAAGGAAATCCGGCCGAAGGCTCTCGGTGGAGGGGGGGGGCGTGCTCGAATTTACCTCCGCGCCACTATGTACGGCCTCACCTATGGATCCCGACTGAGCTCTTCGGCCATCTCCCTGTCGGCCCTGTTCATTGCCTAGGCGATCACCGTCCGCAAGGAGGCGCAGACAGTCCGATAAGCCTTGTAATAACCGAATAAGGCTAAGGCGGTGCGAATGAAGTCGCGGTTACCAATAGAACACGAAAGTATATAAAGTACAATATAATATAACCTTACTCGAGCTTTGATAGGTATCATTAATTAAATTTATTTTAAAAGCCCTAAATTATTTATGTCCTCATAAGCTAGAAAAATAATGAAATAAAAAACACAAAAATGGTTGCTAAATGGTTAGATATGTTAGACTTCTCAGCATTTTGATTTTGTTGGTATACTTAATTGCACGCATTACTTGACAACCTAGAACTGTTAAGTAACGTACAGAATAAGATTCTTTCTCGCTTCCCACGACAGATAAGTTAATTACCTTATTTTCCGACAAAATTTATAAAATAAAAGCTTTGGAAATTACTACTTGATACCTAGGATGTGAAGGCAAATAAACTCTATAGATTTTAGTAATATATTAGATTTCAAGAAACAATTTTATATGTCATCTTATTTTTTTGGTACCTCTTTGTCGCTATTTTTAACTTTTATCTACATATAGCTTTAAATGTTACTAAGCTCCATCGTTTTTATAATCGTTTTGGTTTTTAATTTAATATTTATTAGAAGTTCATTACTTTTTAAGCACGCTGTAACTACCTTTATTTGGAATCATATGTTACTAGCAACCCTATGATATAGAACCATGTTACTTTAGTTACACGTGTAACCTCGTTCTATGGAATAAATAAATATATCAATATATTATCTATAGACTAACCTTATCAATCACACATGAAAAATGGGAATTTTATTTTCCTAAAGTTACACTAGTGCTCAAAATTTCAATTTTCGCTTAGATTACATACATATAAATATTTAGGTCAAGGTTTCCGCCCATCTTTTTTGTCATATTCGGTTGTTTTTCACATTCAACTGAATAATATTTAGGTGTTTTTACATAAACCGATGCGCATTTACTTCAATGACAAAATCTAATATAGTTTGAAAAATACTTTTGAATATTTTCTATTATAGTTTATTTATTAGAAAAACCTTTTATTAATAATTATTAATACTAATACAAAGAATTTTAAAATGATATTCATAAATTTGTACCAGTTATGATACATTTATACTATATATATACATTATATTTTTGGTTTGAAATAGATAGGTGTCGAGCTTCTTATATATTAATTATGCTAAAGTTACTAATAAAAATTTCTACGTTAAATTTAAAAAATAATAATTTTGTATTAGATCACTTTGAAACAAAATGGCGGAAAATAATTGAAGTATATACACATAAATTGTGCTTAGTGTATGTTTTAGTTTCCCATTGCAATCAGTCTAATACCAGTTTATATTTGAAACCCTGTTAAAGTTAAATCTCTTAAAATAAATGATTCTCATATACCTTAGAGATCTTTGTCACAAACTAAACCCTACTACCTGTAATTAAGTACCTCTATGCTAAATTATGGCTATGATAATCATAGCACAGCATGGTCTTTATACTCGGTATACTAAGATCTGATTAATCATTCATAGATTGAAGTTAGACAACTAATGGTTATATCCCAATGAAAACATTATATGGAAACAATTAACGGTACTCTAAAGCATTATTATACAACATTAAGAATACATACAATATGATATTGAATAATATCAAGAAGTGTCTACAAGTAAGATCTAGATGTATGAAGAACATGCTTCTGTATATGATATGTAAATGAATTTACGTTGCGCCAGTGAAAGCGACCGGACAGCGCTCGCGCCGATCGAGGCATTGCGCACTTTCTCCGCTCACAGCCTTCTGTGGCCACACTCTCGACTTAAACTAAATCATCATCTTTAATCACCTTGCTGGTGTAACAACCTTATGTTCCCCTACATCACAGATTTCATCAAATTTATTATAAACAAACCCACATTTATTATCCATACTTACTATGTTAATATTGAAACTGAAAACCTATCTGTAATCTGGATGCAAATTTAGTTTGTATACCAGTAAAACATATAGAATATAACCAATTACGTATTTTTATGAAAAAAACATGCCGTGTGGTATCTGGCTGAGTAGAATAGACCATCCTCATTTCTTACCGAGGTGTCGTAATAGGCGACTAAGTTGACTTACCGTGTCGTATCCGGTTGAGTAAAATAGACCACCCATTTACTTATGTGTGTGTTTTGTCTTACTGTGGCGTCGTAAAATATGACTAAGTTGACGTCAGGCAGGCGACCGTTTGTAAAATATGTTGTCAAATTATGTGACAACATGTTTATAACATGTGCCGACCCCACTTGAGAGTGGGATAAGGGCAGGAGGATGATATGAAAAAAAAACAAAATAGTACACAATTGAGGATATTTTATCACTAGATTAGATGTCATTGGTACTATTAGTTATTACCTATTTAATATTGATAAAATTTTCATTGATATTTAATAAGTTTTACCAGGATAGAAAATTAGACTAAAAAGGCACACTTTTTTATTTAGTCCGGTAACTGGAATGAATAAATATTAATACACGAAAATGTAAATGGTATAATTACAAACTTTTTAACGAGTTTGTTATTAAGCTATACTCATTCATCCTTAACAGGTTACCGAGGTTTAAATTATTTCTTCCATATGCAACAGTAGTTATCCGTCTAAAATTATTATCAACCTCTACAATGGAAATATTTTCGCAAGTAAGGACATTAAATTTTGTGTGTCCAAACGTATTTTAAGTATAAAAATGTCGTACGACACTATCTACAATACGCATAATAATAATTAAATAAAATTTAATTATTATTAAAAAAATATATATATATATATATATATATATATATATATATATATATATATATATATATATATATATATATATATATATATATATAAAATTACACATATGTATAAACTTATAATTTTTTACTATTTAAAACAATCTTAAATTTGAGGTAATACTGTTTGTTTGACGAACTTACTTTCACATCCAAATTATTCTATTTCTTAATTTATGCATTTGTTCTTTTTACCGTTTCAGTATGTTATTGGCCTTATGATTTGAATATGCGTTGCCTTTTAATATGAATTTAATAGATAATATACAATGCACGTACCAAAGTAATCTAGTTCTTTCAAGGAATAGCACATCTTAAGCGTGCAAATCGTATTTCCTTAAATCAAAACCGACTCATCCTGTGAGACTTATCATGTCTACTTACCTAATTATACACTTCTAATAATTGCTATAATTGATAAATTATAAACCACATGACCTATAAATTGAACCAGAAAAATAAAATAGATATACATATAAGGTAAAATTGAGAAATCTGCTACTTCTTAGAAATATACAAAAAAAATTATAGAAAGATTTATCATTTCGAACTGTAAATAATATTTTCCAAAAAAATTTTAATTAAAATTTATTAAATTATAAATTTGTAACTAAATATTATTTTATTTTCTACATATAAACACAACTACGATGCATTCTAAAAGATAATGCTCAAAGTTAAACGATTAAGTTATTAATGTCGACACATCATTTATGTCTTCATCCTCCTGTTCTTATGCCAGTCTAAGTGGGGTCGGCACAACATGTTGTCACATGATTTGACTGCGTATTTTACATGCTGTAAACGGCCATATTGATCTATATTAAATGATCAATGTATTTAAGGTACATAATTGGATAAGGATTAATGCTGCATTGTTAAAAATTGCTTCGAAAATAAGGCAATATTTTTCGTAAAAAGAAAATGTCCAAAAAATGCTATTGTGGGCTATGCATAAGAGATAGACATATACCATCGCAGAGTTTTCTGTAGACCTTTTGAAGGTGTACAAATAATTAGCACATTATTTTGATAAATATCTTGCCTGCGTTTGCAATGTAAGCGGAAAAAAATGAAATTACGACATCAGATTAGAAACCTCAAAAATTTCAGTATTTCTAAACCCCACATTGAATGTTATTATAGATATAAACCTTCCTCTTCAATCGCTCTATCTATTTAAGAAAACCCCGAATCAATATCTGTTGCGTAGTTAACTTATTGCTAATAGATTTTAATCATTTTTTTCACTGAGTGACATGGGCTATATATTTTATTCCAGTGTGAAGCCGGAGCGGGCCGCTAGTATACTTATTAATAAGTTATTATAAAAAATAAATTAATCAAAAAACGAATGAGTTTAATTTGATTGTTTATACTGGAAACTATACTGACGAATACGAATCGATGATACTGACAATAATGAAAACATATACTAAATAGATAGGATTTATTTATTAATAAGGGAACATTTATTACTATAGAACTTTGAAACGTTTATAAAATACTAGCCACCTGCCCCTGCTTCGCACATGTATAAAATATATGTCACTCAGTGAAAAAAAAAATATTAAAATTGATCCAGTGGTTTTGATTTATTTATAACTGCCAGTGGCCCGCAAGCGTTAAATTCGGAGAAAAACAATTCCCCTCTCCCTATACTAAGAACATTTCCTGCTATCATTGGAATATCTAAATTCATATACTACATATTTATTAATTTTACATTTTTCCTTTTATTTTTACAATTAATTACAGAATGTCTTTATATACAACATCCACAGCTTAAACACAATAAAAATTGCTTTGAACATAAGGCATTATTTTTCGTAAAAAGTAAATGACAAAAAATGATATTCTTATAAAAGTCATTATTCTCGTATTGTATCCAAGGTTTCCTATTCTCTGTGCAAGCAAGTCGTTGCAATATATGATTTGAAAACTTTTTTTTCATATTGGCAATTTGTGGGCGATCTGCTGCGTATGTTCTTTAAGCACTTCTGATATTAGCGCACAACTACATGCAATAACACGATATAATAGGAATACCACAATTCCCGTTCCGAGATGCACTTCTCTTGAATGACGAGCAAAGACTGCCTTTCACTGAAACGTTTTATCAATAGGAAGACTCCACCGGAAACAACAACAGCACAATGTTGCCACCATTTCAATAAAAAAGGGCGCAATACTCTTGGTTTATGACTGTGTCGCTATAAAATATAAAGCGGAAGTCATTGGCGACAACACCCTGCATTTTAAATCTGTAATATCTTCTAAAATGTTAATTTAAATTACATGTCGTAAACGGCCATATTGATCCATATTACATTAACAATATATTTAAGGTTCTTAATAGAATAATGATTAATGCTATATTGATTAAATATGCTTCCAAAATAAGGAATTATTTTTGGTAAAAAATAAATGACAAAAAGCTATTATGGGTTATCCATAAGAGATAGACATAGACCATCGCAGACTTTTCTGTAGACCTTTTCTAGGTGTACAATTACCCAGTACATTATTATAGATCTCTTAGGGTTCAGTCTGCGTTTGCAATGTAAGCGGAAAAAAATGTAATTATTTACGCCATCACATTAGAAATCACATCAAAAATTATAGTATTTCTTTATGTCCGTATCCGTATTGAATGTTATTATACATATAAACTTTCCTCTTGAATCACTCTATTTATTAAAATAAACCGCATCGAAATCTGTTGCTGAGTTTTAAAAATTTAAGCATATATAAGGACATAATGATAGACAGGGAAAGCGACTTTGTTTTATACTATGTAGTGATAAATGTTTGTTATAAATCTTCGATCTCTGCGGGTTATTTGGGAAAGACAGCAAACTGCCAGAACACGAGTGTATAGTGTATTTTTAAATATTTATTATGTATTAATATCAATATTAGTAATGTCATTTTTTTCCATTTCTATTATGAATATTGCTAAGCTTACGTCTATTTATGATATTCGTAGAAATATACGCAACACGGCAGTAAACTGGCGTACCATGGCTGTGTCCGAACCTGTAAACGGACCCACCAAAGATCCATTGGACGAAGATCTAGACAATGCCACGACAGTGGCATTTTATGTTCGTCTTGAAGACGAGGAATTCATTGATGATGTAAGTATCTTTTACTAATAATTTTGCAATTTCAGGATATTTTAGGAACAAAGTGTCGAACATAATATCGTCTATATCTAATTTATTCACAGACATATTGTTATGTTAAGCCTTTCCACGTATTATGATATCAAGATTGCTCGCTTTATTTTCAGCTGAATCGATAAGTTTTTACCTTGAGCATAATACTTATCTCAGCAAATCAGACGACATTGTAAAAGCATTGTTACAAAAGTATAACATGTTTAGCATAGGGGAACGTCGTAGGAGATCACTAAAAAACCATGACACGTGTAGGTACAAACGGCGACACTAGGTCTATCTACTAATCGCATAATATTCGATCATTTCTGTTTGCGCAGGTGTCGATAGCGGACGCATCGATAACGCAGCATCCGGATAATACACCAACGCAAGATCTATCTTCGCAAGAATCTTTGGACGTCTGTGGAACTCCCGCACCACCTGAAGAAATGGAACAAGACGATTGTGTAGACATGGTATGTTTTTTTTGTTTATTGGTGACGCTTTAGTGCTAGGCTACTATTTTGATTTATATTCGTATTTTTCTTAAATTATTGTCGCGTAACCCACTTCTACAAGATTATACTGGAAAATAATTTGAATAAAATGAAGTTTGAATGACTTCAACACTTTCTTTCTTTTTAATTTTTTGTAAATTTATATATCTTTTATATTTTTTTCCTCTTTCTTCAGAGCTGCTAAATTAAAGTAATAAATGTTTCTTTTAATCTAAAAAAAATAATAGAGTATCATTTACAATTCATGCTAAATAAATGAAAAAAATAATACTTAAAATTAAACAAAAATTAGTGGATTGATAAATTGATTGACTGATTAATAAATAAATAAATTTATAATATAACAATAATTAATAATGTAAATTTATATTATTATTTAGTTGTTGTAATAACTATAATTTTAATCTTTGGTGTATTAATAAAATTTGCCTGGAAGAGATCGAGTTTAGTGATAAGGCAGGCCTAAGCATAATAATTATTGATGTTTCAGTTCCATTTCAATCTTTTTTATTTTATGTCATTATTAAATGGTTTAAAATATTTTTGTACAATAAAGAGTATTTATATTATATTTGTATATTCTTTTATTTTGTTTATTAATTTATTGCCTTTATTTTTATTCTAAGACGGTTAGGATTTACTTTGCTCATAGTTTAGTGTCGTGGAATATTCGATTGATGCGTGGTGATGTTATATGCTAAGAGGTAATACATATGCAAACCAAGAGTAGTTGCTTTTACTGTATTTTCATAGATGTTAGCTTGACCTTATTCGCTTGTCTCCCAGTCTCCCAACAAAAATACATCGCCATTTGTGTTTCTGTGATTGTGATTGAATAAACAAGGTCAAACGGGACATTTTGAGATGTTGATATTATTTTCTTTATGATTCGAGACTATTTCGTGTAGGTGGTTCATTTGAAATAATACCTTGTTGATATTAAGATTATTATACCTTATATCATATTTTGTTGACCAAGCTATTTAAGCTGCGATAACCGAGCGGTGACATCGTATGCCTCTCTCGAGGAAGTCCTGGGTTCAAACCACAGGCAGGCAACATTAAGTTTTTCTATAAAAGTTATGTGCTTAATTGATAGTTGCAATTTATCATACACTTTGCGGTAGAGAAAAACATCGTGAGGAAACCCGCATATCTCTGGATATTTCCTGAGATATTTGAGCAGCGCGATGAGTCTAAGCTCCGACATTTCTCTCCAGATAAGGAGAGAGGAGGATTATGCCCAGCGATGGGACAATAAATGTTACCTTTACATTTTTACTTAAATAAAAAAAATTCGTAGGCGACGGTGAACGAAGCATCGATATCACAGAAACCTCCCGACAAAAAGTTCCTAGAACAATCCTTACAAGAATCTTTAGCCGAGTGTGCCGCTGTCTTACTAAATTCAGATTCGGAAGAGGAAGAGTGCTGGGACGTGGTAAGTTTTTTTTATTGGTGACGCCTTTATTCTTTTTTTGCTTTATAAGATTGATTAACAGTATATAATTACCTACACAGTACAGCACGATAGAGATCTACCTTATCTCTATGTAGGTTCTATCGCGTACCACCGGTAGCTCATATTAAATTGTCTGATCAGGAGACGCGTACCACCGGCTCACACGTGATTGAGATACCAGACGGTGGTTATACAGTCAATACTGGATAATACACATAACTCAATAATATAACATAAACGTAAATAATTAAATAATATAAACTTTAACCCAATAAAAAGAATCAAACAAATTCAATGATAATCCTTTTTTTATTATTATCACTACATAGTATAAAACAAAGTACCTTTCCTTGACTATCCCTATGTCCTTATGACCCTACATCCCTATGTATGCTTAAATATATAAAACTACGCTACAGATTTTGATGCTTCTTTTTAATTGATAGAGTGATTTAAGAAAAAAGGTTTATATGTATAATAACATTAATACGGAGTAGAGAAATACTATAATTTTTGAGGTTTCTAATGTGTTGTAAATTACATTACATTTTTTCCGCTTACATTGCAAACGCAGGCTGAACTCCAGGAGATCTATCAAAATAATGTACTAAGTATTTGTACACCTGGAAAAGGTCTAGAGAAAACTCGGCGATGATATATGTCTATCTCTTATGGATAACCCATAATGGCATTTTTTGTCATTTACTTTTTACGAAAAATAATTCCTTATTTTCGAAGCATTTTTAAACAATACAGCATTAATCATTATTCAATTAAGTACTTTAAATATATTGTTAATTTAATATAGATCAATATGGCCGTTTACGGCAAGTAATTTAAATGAATGTTTTAGAAGATATTACAGATTTAAAATGCAGGGGCATAGCGGTTTTTGTTTTACTCCAAATTTAACGCGTGTGGGCCAAGGGCAATAATGTATGAATCAAAACTACTAGATCGTTTTTAATAATTTTTTTCACTGAGTTACATAGGCTATATATTTTTTTTATGACTTTATATACTTTCAAACCTAAAATGATTTTAGAACTGTGTTAGAACGTTACGCTATACAAGGACAGCTCAAAGAAACTGATTAAAAAAATAGTCTTTAAATCAGTACCTGGGAGACTGAAATAAAAAAATTCCTTTAAAAATAAAAAAAAAGGGAAAGAAAAAGCTGGTGATATCTACTTAATTCCGAGTATTTTTACTTCTTCAGTCCCCCCATTGTCAACTGAACTATTACATTTACAAATGACAGCCTAATTAACCTTTGCATTCTACAACTATAGTTATATTTATTATTATATATGACGGCGCGTGGAGTAATAATAAGTAGTGAACTAAGTTATTTGATTAATTATTACAAATAGTTATGAGATTGTTATTTTATCAATGATTATACTAGGAAAAACGTACTAAGGAGAAATTAACATTAAGAGCGGGTAACCCCGAATAGAGTAGTAGTTCGACGTTGGCATGGTAGCGTGGGTTATGTCAAGACGGGCGAAGTTCTAATCTATTGAGAGCCAATAGCTCTTGATCTTATTAAATCTGGCGTTAAGTATTGTATTGCGAAGTATATTGTATTGAAACTAAATAACTAATTGTTGCATCGTACAAGCGTGGTTTTATTTCCGAGTTACTGCCACTATCGCGCCCACAATGAAGGACAATTGCCTAGACCGTCATAGAAGGCTTTCTGATGCTTCTATATATATTAATTTTTCAGTTCCCGAGAACAGATATGATACTACAATTTAATGAAACTTACCCACTACTACACTTATGAAACCCTCTACATATTGGATATAAGTGACTATTTCTACTTTTATTTGAACATATGTTTTTTAGTTTGCTGGAAGAGATTCCGATTCCGGAATAATCGCGCCGTTGTACACTAATTATATTTGGGTTTTATTTGTCATTTTCGTATTATATTTCTGTGTGAGCAATAAAGAGACTAGAAAAAAAATAACTTTTTTTTCGTACTCGAGAATGAATAGAAAATATGTGTGTGCAAAAATTCTCGTAGGTGACGATGGAAGAGGCAACGACTTCCGCGGAACCGCCCAACAAGCCGCAAAACCAGCCTTTGCCAGATGCTTCGACCGACGATGCAGCAATGGCACCACGTGCAGTAATGGAGAATCTTGAATGGGTGGAAGTGGTAAGTTTATTTTATTTGTGGATGACGCTTTGACCCTTGACTTCTATACAACAAAAAACACGTACAAGTCTGCGATTAGGTATATAAGTGTATACATTATATTTATTTTAATTTATTTTTAAACTCAGAGGTTATTATTATTTATTTTATTACTTAATTTAAACAAAGCTTTATTTAGTCGTAACCAAGCTTTGGAGACAGATAAACAGCTGTTGATCCATAAAAATAGCCGGTTTGCTAGACCACCTATAGTATTCGTCCTAAAACAAGACATGACAAATGTACTAATAACGGAAAAAGGTGACGGTCAATAGTGTTAGTATTTCATTCTACAAAATCATTCAGGTAATTGTTAGCGCGCATTATATACAATAACACGATATAATAGAATACCACAATTCCCGCTCCGAGATGCACTTCTCTTGAACAACGAACATAGACTTAATGTCGCTGAAATGTTTTATCAAACGGTAGACTCTACCGGAAACAACAACAGCACAGTGTTGCCACCATTTTAATCAAAAAGGGTGCGAAACTCTTGTTCCATGACTGTGTTGCTATCAAATACAAAGCGGAAGTCATTGGCGACAGCATAATTACTAATTTTACCTTAGGTAATTTTCTCCCATTATATCAGGAAAATATCCAGGTGGAAATCCGTAAACCTAAATAAAGAATATTAAAACTGTATTTTATTTTCCAAACTGAAACTTCACAGAAGCATTTTGTTACAGGAAAACTTCGAGGATGCCGTCGACGTACAAATGTAAGTATAAATGCTAAATATAAATAGTAAATCGGTATTTCGGTATGAATGTTTAATTTTGCTTCATTGCACTTTGTTTAAAACGCTTGCTTCGGTTTGGTCCACTTTAACATTTAAAAAACGTGGTTCATTATTCATTTTTGTCAAAAATTTCGAATTTATCTAAGAGAACTGTATGCATAATTGACACTTAAATATAAAGCAGCTGGGTAAGCCTCGCTCGGTAATTTTTGAAAAAGATATAAAACAGGCTCGATTCCAGATATTTTCACCTCCTTAGTCCTTCCGTTACCCACTAACACAACTCTACAACTGATAGCTAAAATATCGTTTACATTCTATTCAACATTTTAACAAATGCTCAATGCCCGAAAACGGATAAAACAACATTTATTTAAATGAAACGAAGCTAGATCGATTTAGAATTTAATGAATAAAAGTATTTACTTAAGAGAATAATATAGTAAATCTATAATATTGAACCACGTGAAACATGTTTAAAACTGTATAAGAGATGCCCGGATGTCATCTATTTTATTTAATACAATAAGCCTTATCAGCATCATATATTATATTTGGTGAAATAAATAAAAAAATCTTGGAGCATTGGAACATGGCCACTATAAAGACCATTTTCAATTGTATTAGTACTTTATTTACTTAGTTATGCGCATGTGCAAAATAGAATCAAACCGTTAAAGTAGGTACCTTTTCTATTAATAACTGAGAAAACTAAATCAATAGAATGCCATGAAGCTCCTGTAAGCTCGTCTTAGGGTGAACTCTCTAGATCGTGAATAAATTATATTAGACAAAAATTTTATATTAAGGACTATTCTACTATAGACATTTACAATATAGCTTTATTTTTTATAAATATAAGGGTCTTGCAATTGGAAATTATTTGAATCGCCCCATATATTTATCATTCTCCTGCTGTTATCCCAGTCTAAGTGGGGTCAGTACATTACCACGGCGGAAGAAATTATTGAATAGGAAAATCATTTGGTTATTAATAAACTGTTATATATGAAATGAAGGTTAATATGAGGTTTCGGGGGTGATAAATTGATCTAACTAGGTTTCATTTTGAAAAACTGCTGCAATATTATTAGAAAACAAAAGGCTATTCGCTATCATTTGCAATCCAGATAACATCAGTATTCTTTTTTGCTTGGTGGTTTTTATATCTTCTAAAAAATACTGGGCTCTGTCACCCTGATATTTATCTGTATATATAATAATTCTAATATACTACATATTTTACGATACATATTATGCGAATACGTTAAGTGTTATTAACAGAATCAGCTTAATTTACCCATTATCCAGATGTTTATAATCAGCACGCAATGTTGTAATTGTTATGGTAAAGCTAGGGCTATTTAGGTAGTAGTCATAACACATACTTAACTCATAACAATAAGGTCGTATTGTGTTATGGGCTTACAATTTACAAATTACAATAAACGAAACACGGGTTTTTGTTTTGCAAACGTGTAAAAAGTGACTTAAATTAATTATTGTTAGAAATCACGTACGCAAGCTATTCTTTCAATAACTTGGATTGGTATTTGGCATATCCAAATTATAAAAAATATATGATATTCTTTGTTAAATATGTGTTCCCATCTACCAACGAAAGGGAATTTAAAGTTTTACAATTACAATTATTAATGTGGTTATAAAATCCTATTAGAAAAAAGGAGTTACAAAGTTGAGAAGACAGAAATTCCGTCTTTCTGTTTGTAAAGCTTTTACAAATAATCCGCTAGACCTGGTCGGAGCCTTTCTAAACAGTGGCTCTCCCTTCCCCACTAAAAGTTCTGAATAAAAGTCCGCGACAGCGTATGTCTAGCTTTTAAGGTTAACCCACTTTAACCATTTTTATGGTTATAAGAATACAATATTACCGTTTTAATCTTTCCACTTGGGCGGAGCCGCTGGTTCTAGTTCTATATATTTTTCTCTATTGTTATTTTAGTGGTCCCACGGGCAAAATGACCCTGGTTGGTGCCCTGCTTGATTGCGAGCAAGCCATCGAGCTATTTTTTAAGAATGAACTGGATGAAGCCCTCGCTATTATGACACCATGGTAAGAATTTCCATTAACAGGTTCCTAGAAAAATGTTGATAATTGAATTTACATCTGTACTTATTATTTTATTCTCTTCTCGTGATACGCTACTACAATCATCATCCTCCTGCCCTTATCCCACTCTAAGTGGGGTCGGCACAACATGTTTCAAACATGTTGTCACATGATTTGGCTGCGTATTTTACGACCGGCCGCCTGCCTGACGTCAACTTACCTTAGTCGTATTTTACGACTCCTTGGCAAGAAAGAGGGTGATCTATTTTACTCAATCGTATACCACACGGTGGGTCAACTTACCTTAGTCGCCATTTACGACACCTCGGTAAGAAATGAGGGTGGTCTATTCTACTCAGCCGGATACCACATGGTGGGTCGACTTACCTTAGTCGCCTCTTACGACACCTCGGTAAGAAATGAGGGTGGTACTATTCTATTCAGCCGGATACCACACGGCGTTGATACGCTACTACAAGTTCTACCCAAAATTAATAACATAACATAACACTTTATCTATTTGATAATTACATAGACGCTACATAAAGCTTACCATACAATTTAAGATTGTTTGAGCGATAGTAGCATATGTTAGGTGCACTCAGCTACGCACCAAGCTGCAATTATTAATGTATAATCAATCAAATTGTATTTTTTTTATAAAAGATTATCTTTACCGTATTTCTCGGTAGGACTAAACTTCCAAATCAATAGCTTTTTTAAAAACATTTGACACTTTTAAAGTACTGAAAACAGTCCACTTGAATAAAGAATATTTTAAATTTGAATTCAAATCTCTGATTATTTAAATTATTTGCAGTCACACGAATTAAAAAAAACACTTGAATTCACTCGATGTTGGTATACTGGTAAACTTTCCTGCAATTAATATATAAAAATATAATGCCGAACAGTGGCTTTCCAAACATTCTTTTCCTCTAAGTAATCCTCAACAGTATAGCAGGCTTTCTATATCATTCTCTTTTTAACAGTGTTTTTAAATGTCAATAATGACAAAGCTAAAAATTGCGAATTTTCATTTTAGAATCTTATAAAATTCGTATTTGATTTACCCCATCATCCTGGGTTAGGTGCATTATTATAGCAACCGCCGAGTATCTTGCTTAGAATTTGCTTTTGCTTAGCATTTGTTTACAAATTTACTTGAATAAAGAAGATTTTGAATTTGAATTTGAATATCCTTTAAAGTTTGCGAATCTGTCAATTTTGAATTTGAATTTTTAAAAACGGCAGGTATCACACAGAATTGCTTGGACACACACACCATAAAATCGGTCCCGAAGTGGATTTGTTAATATTAATAATAAAAGTTTATTTTCCACTACTAAAAAACTTAACTACTCTAATTAGTTGCACAAGAATGATGGTTGTGAATTGTTGATGCCTATGGTAGGTAAAAAACCCGTATTACAAGTCACTAGATCTCCAGCCCTAGAATCCAATACAAATCAGTTAAATTAACAAATATCTGACAGAGAATGACGAAAACACGCTATTTTAGGAGAAAGCAATATATATCTTCTTCATATTAACCAAATATGCTTTAAACAATTGTTTTTCCTTTTGTAGGAGGAGATCCTCGCTGTACCATGCGCACGGTGCAACAATATTTGAAATCATACCGGCTCTTTTGACGCTAGAGCCTAATCAAATTCAACGTGCGCATGACGCGTTGCGTCAAACTTTCGCACTTTGCGCCGAACAACGCAAGAACTACAGCTTTGTTCAATCTCTCGGCGCCATCATAAAAAGAGTAAGCTTCGAATTTATTTAATGTAAAGTTTTTCTTGTATCAATTGACCCCGGACATGTAACAAACGTGACTTAACTTTTGGTTTTACGTGAAAATATGTTAAGGCTTTTTTCAAATAATTTATACAATACTAGCGTTGGTTATAACATATAGGGTATGTTTTATTTCAATCAGTCAGAAAGTAAAAAAGGTATGTCAACTTTAAGTTGAAAGGTCGTATTCTATGATACTGGTAATTGCTTTTTTTTCGTTTTTAACCATTTCTATTAGAGGATTTCATTTAAAGAAGTTATAATATCTCTATTAAAGGACTGATTTTAAGGAAATTTTCAGACAATCTTTAAAATGACCTAGCGGGTGGTACTGTAACTTGGTGGCGATCGGAGCATATTTTTTGTAACTGTAATTAATATATCTTTAAATTAAGCACGGCAAAGCGGGCTGGACATACTAGTGTATCATAAAATTGTTTTATTAGTTTAAGTTTCATCGTAAGTTATAAGTTCCATATTCATTCGCTTTGTCAATAAAAACTTTTTTAGCCGAATTACGGTAGTTACACTGATGAAGAAGCCCATGCAGAACTGGTGCACTCCGAGGCGTTGATGCTATTAGCTTGCCTTGGTATCCTCGAGAACGAGGATATGACAGGTCTACTACGAGCCTCGCTACGAATAAGGACCTCCTTCAATGGTTACAAGTAGGTATCTCGAGTAAAACCTCTTTTCAGAAAATATTTTTTAAATAGACTTCAAACAAACTACAGCTAAATACTATGAATAACAAAACTAATGAGAATATTATTTTGCTATAATCTGCGATAAAACAGATATAAATTTTTATCGCCGATTATAGCAAAATAATATTCTCATTAGTTTTGTATTATGGACCTCAGCAAAGTAGCTCCTAATTCTATAAACTATGAATAACAATTTTTACAGTATTAGTGTTTTAAAGCGGCTGAAGCAGTGTCGCCCAACCTTTTTGTGCCCTTCTACAATTCTTTTGCCAATGCAAAATACATAACTTGGAAGAAGAATTTGCTTTTTCGTTACATTTGGCACCGAAATATAGCATTGCATTTAAATGATCGGGATCGAAAGTTGAAAATTCGTGTCGAGTCGATTCGACATTGAATTAACTACCACCCACCTCCCCCTTCTTAACAAACAATTTGCAAAATTTGGGGCGTGGTCCCCACTTTGAAAAACACTGGGCTAGAGTAAAGTAGTAATAGCTCTGTCCGGAAAAAAATTATAAACAAATATAAACACAATATGGGTCGATTGCACACACGGCTGTCTGTCCCCAAAGTAAGTACTACTTGTGTTAAATGGTAAATATATACGTTTAAATACATACTTGAATGCATAAATAAACCCAGACTCGAAGAACTAACAAATCGTTTTGTAAACCGAACTCACGAACACCGTATACGAGGTTGTACTCTAAAACCTTTATCTGGACACATTCTACCGCGTTATAAGGGGAATCCCCCTTATAACGCGGTAGAATGGTAAGGTAGAAAAACTAAACTTTATATTGTATTTATAATGAGTTTTGCCATTGCAGGGTTTGCGCCAAGATATTGGCAAAGAAAACTTGGAAGAATATGTCGTCCCGAGCTCATTTCGAGAGTGGGGTGAGGTTTGGACTCGCAACTTTCAATGTCATGATCGCTATGTTGCCACCACGTATTGTCACTGTACTTGAATTTGTTGGCTTTACTGCTGATAAAGTAAGTATAATGATTTTTTTTTGTTAAAATTTACTGGCAGACAATCATTTAAACAACCGATGGCTTTTAGAAGAAGGCAAGCATCGTTACTACTAGCTTTTTCGTTTATATTGTTAACCTTTCGATATGGTCGGATTTGGTCTACGACAAGGGATCTTTATAGCAAATTGACGTTAATTTAAAGCTCTTTGGATAACAAATAACATGTAACAATTATTTTATTAGAAAAATTCTCGATTAAAATCGATATGTAACAATAAATTTACGAAAATATAGCCCTGGTACGAACACTATATTAATTTTCTTTTTATATAGGTAGTGTAAAGTAGTATTCCAATGGGAACAATGTTGTTGTTCTTTCTTTTCACTATACATAAAATGGAAAATCCATTAACTTATACAGGGTACCGACCATACGACATTAATTTTAATTTTAGGTACCTGGACACCTTGTCACCTTGCATAAAAAAGGCAGTTTATCACTAAAATATTTTAGGCACTTGAATTATTTTACGTTAAAATTATAATTTTATTATTTTCTCCTGTTTTTTGTAAAGGCGCTCCGCTTCAAGCTTCAAGTCAGTCAACCATTACTAAAAAACCCAGATCTCAATTAAATTATAATATCTGGGTGACCGAGCCGTGCTCGGTAATTTTTTACAAAATAAAAAAGAATGAAAAAAAATCATTTAGTTGGGGATCGATCATTTACATTTTTCGAGACTTCCCGTTCCCCGAATAAGAAACGTTGACTTGACAGTTTATGGCAAACATTCAATTCAAAATAAATTTTAGTATGTTTTAAATGCCCAAAAACAGGGATAAAACGTTTTTTTTTATATAAAATCTGGCTAGATCGATTTTTCTCCCCCAAAACCCCCCATGTAGGGGACATGCTGAATTTCAGGAAAATCATTGTAGCCGTTTCCGAGATTCGGAAAAAAAAATATATTAAGATAAGATTTATTACTTTATTTAGCGATTTAATTTATGTCGTATCGTCGGTACCACCGATACAAAACCTAAGATAATATAAAAATTATATATTTTAAGGAAAAAGGGAGGCAGGATCTCTTGAAGGGCGCCCAATCGCCTGGACTTCGATCAGTATTGTGCGAGCTAGTCCTGCTCCTGTACTACTTGGTTATCGGACACTTCGCTGCAATTCCACCAGACTTCAATACAACTGAGATGGTTATTACTAACGGCCTCAGAGTGCGTATAACAAAATAAGATAATTAACCTTGATAATTTAATAAAAAAATCTTTTCAAAGTTATTTGATACTTTATCAATCAGTAATACGTGATGTATGCACCGAATATGAAACAATATTTATACCGTGCTTGACTATGACTATGTTTTTTCCAGAAATTCCCTAATAGTCTGTGGTTCCTAATGTTCAAAGCCCGCACACAATTGTTAAAAGGGAACATCCATGAATCCATTGAAATATACCAGCAGACAACACGCATGAAGAATTTATGGCCACAAATGAAACATCTTTCTTATTGGGAGCTGATATGGGCCTTCGCGTAAGATAACCTTTTGATAATAATATTTAAAAATCTATAATAAATTACAATGTATATTAATTTATAGTATATTTATGTATCTTTAATTTTTAAATAAGCTTATCTTGTTTATAGACTCTACAACGATTTTCATGAATATTAGTATGTAGGAGGTTTTATAGATAAATCTATTTAACTAGGTTTCATTTAAAAAAACGTCGTGTTATCCCCATTTGCAGGCACTGAAAAATTGCTACAATATTATAAGAAAACAAAGGTTAATAACGCTATCATTGGCAAAGTCATGACAGTTTAATTAGGAACGGGTGGTATTGAATTCAGAATATCCGGATCAATTCCAGATAACCTCAGTCCTCTTATCTTTATTTTTATTATTTTCAAATTTATATCTTTTTTATATCTTCTAAAAAAATATTACTAGAACGTGAGACAATATTTCATCAAAATCAAACTTAAATACCATTTATTCAGTCTGTTTATATACTAAATTAAACTAAAAATAATTTTGTGTTTTAAAAAGGTCGCACCAATTAAATCCCGATAAATAAATCACACACTCACTTTACAAAAAAGTTATATATTATAATACTTATATTATTTACCATATTTTAATTATATGGCCATACAAACTACTTATTCTGTGAATAATTTTAATTTTTCTCAATATTTTTATCATCCTCCTGCCCTTATCCCACTCTAAATGGGGTCGGCACAACATGTTATAAACATGCTGTCAAACGATTAGGCTGTTTTTTCGACCGGCCGCCTGCCTGACGCCAACTTACTTTAGTCGT
Organism: Morpho achilles; assembly: GCA_947086495.1. Taxonomy (NCBI): domain Eukaryota; kingdom Metazoa; phylum Arthropoda; class Insecta; order Lepidoptera; family Nymphalidae; genus Morpho; species Morpho achilles. Next base: position 15,673,869 of record CAMTZB010000022.1, on the reverse strand, counting down.
ATTTTACGACACCTCGGTAAGAAAGAGGGTGGTCTATTCTACTCAACCGGATACCAAACGGTGGGTCAACTTACCTTAATCGCTTTTTACGACGCCTCGTTAAGAAAGAGGGTGGTCTATTCTACTCAACCGGATACCACACGGTGGGTCAACTTACCTTAATCGCTTTTTACGACGCCTCGTTAAGAAAGAGGGTGGTCTATTCTACTCAACCGTATACCACACGGTGGGTCAACTTACCTTAATCGCTTTTTACGACACCTCGTTAAGAAAGAGGGTGGTCTATTCTACTCAACCGGATACCACACGGTGGGTCAACTTACCTTAATCGCTTTTTACGACACCTCGATAAGAAATGAGGGTGGTCTTAACTTAAGTTTATATTATAGGAAATAAAAATACTAAAAAATTTCGTTTTATATTGTAGAATGCTGAGGCAGTGGGAAAACGCGGCTAACTACGCGGCGCTCTTGGAACACGACAGCAAATGGTCCCGTACCATCTACATGTATGCAGAGGCCTGCATGCTTATTGAAAACGGATCCCAGACTCCTGAACAGTGCAATCGCATCAATAATTTGCTAACGTGAGTTCAGTTGTATACGCTACATCCCGTATGTGTGTATGTGTGTATCGTACTGTCAATCTATATCTATACTTTACATACAGCTGAAGGGTTTGTTTGTTTGAACCAGCTACTCTCAGAAACTACTGGACCAATTTGAAAAACTTATAACATCACGCTGAGGTGAATAGAAGAGGAGCAGCAATAAAAAATACTACGAAAACGGGAAAATTTTAAGCTTTCCTTGTGTGCGCTGAGTAAACTAGTTATACAATAATCATGTATTACAAAATTATTACCCCCTCTAAGAGTTCTAAAAGATAAATAAAAAGATAAAGAAATAAAAGTCCGCGACGGCATATGTCTAGCTTTTAAGGTTTAACCCACTTTAACCATTTTTATGGTTATCATAATACTATATTACGATTATAAAAAAAAATAATTCTCGCTTACACGTACACTCATTAACAAACAATCACTAATACAAACATCTACATCTACGCATACACACACACACGCACACACAAGCTGTCACGCACGCACACACACACACACACACACACACACACACACACGCACACACACACACACGCACACACACACACACACACACGCACGCATGTAAGTTTCTCATATAATGTCGAATTTTTTAAGGAATGCCGTTACCATTTTTTCTAGTTACGAGCCAAACCATTGACTTTCAAAACACAGGTTTATCCTAGCTTGGAAGTCAGGATCACTATTTGTTAACAGATGTTAATAATAAGCCGAAAAATTATAGAATATATTTAATAATCTTAGAAACCCATGTATTAGGCTTTTTGGACAAATAAAGTTATTATTATTATATTTTTATAATCTTTCCACACGGACGGAGCTGTTGGCGATTGCTTGTTATTTAATAATCAAATGAAAATAAAGTAAAGTAGCGGCCTGTTACTGTCAGGCTGCTGAGCAAATACCTCCTCTTCAATTGGAGAGTAGAACTGGAACTTACCACTCCAATATTGCTTGGTAGGTTACACCTATCCCTAACGTTTATACAGAAAGATAACTCTTTTGTACTTACCCCGGCTTTGTAACCGCAATGTGTTTTAAGTTCATCAAGTACTGTAAAGAAACAAGTCAAACTTTAATATTAAAATCTATAAATTATACAATTTATATACATCATACTTTATATTTTTCTTATCAGTACCTTTATAGAATCTAAGATAAGAGGGGAATTATGTATTACAATTGCAAGTGACCAACACGTGCAAACATTACTAATGCAATAACCAGTAACTAATAAATAAATATTATATGCTTCTTGAAAATTTGGTATGACAATTCTTATCCATCAACGATCACGATCCTGTGATAATAGTTCCAAAGGGACAAGGGAATGAAGTTTTGGTATTTAAAATTATAATCAAATTATAATTCATCATCCTCCTGCCCTTATCCCACTCTAAGTGGGGTCGGCACAACATGTTATAAACATACTGTCACACGATTTTGCGTTTTTACGACGGCCGCCTGTCTGACGCCAAATTACTTTAGTCATATTTTACATCGCATCGATAAGAAATGAGGGGTCTATTCTATTCAGCCGGATACCACACGGCGGGTCGAGTTACCTAGTAGCCTTTTACGACACCTCGGTAAGAAATGAGGGTGGTACTATTCTATTCGGACTGATACCACACGGCGTAATCAAAGTATAATTATAATTAGATATTATTAAAACACATATCTAGCGGAGTCTATCCAAAAAATTAGGTTGATAGCTTCTTCATCAATTTTTTGGTCATAAAAAGATCGTTCAAAAATAACAAACTTTTATATGAAATCAAATCAAAATAATCTTTAGTCAGACAAGCTCTACTAACCGCTTTTAATTCGTCAAGAATCACTATATAAATGAAGCTATAAACTAGTTCGGAATGTTACTCATCCTGAGGACCAGCAAGAAACTCGGTGGTCAAACTTTTAAATACATATTTTAATTTTGTAATATGCTTTACATATAAACATACTTCTTGCACTTAATTTTAATCTATTTTCTAGTCTTAGAAACTATGTATATTATATAAGTAAAGTATTGCAACTAAATGAAATTATATATGTTTCTGAAAACGGCGAATTTATTTTTTTTATATCCTTATAAATTCTCAATAAGAGACTTACTTACTCACAAAGTACAATGTTATTCGAAAATATTTTTAATTTTTATTGTTAAGCTGTGATGGCCCAGCGGTGCGACCGTGTGAATCTCTAGAGACGATCACGGGTTCGAACCCGGGCAGACACCAATGAGTTTTTCTCTTAAAACTTATGTGTCTAATTGATAATTGCAATTTATCACACGCTTTTCGGTGAAGGAAAACATCGTGAGGAAACCTGCATATCTCTAGAGAATTCTGGAGGTATGTGTAACCTACCAATCCGCATTGGAGCAGCGTGGTAGGTCTTAGCTCCAATCCTTCTCTCCCAAAACGGTGAGAAGAGGCCTATTCTCAGCAGTGGGATAGTAACAGGCCGTTACTTACTTACATATTTTTTAAAATCTGTTTTCGATAGGAATGCACCGTGCCATAGACAGAAACTTCTTGGCCACTCCTTACCAATGGAAAAGTTCGTTCTGCGACGCTGTGAACGGTGGGCAACGCGTGGATACTTAGTCCTGCCAGGCGTGGAGTGGTTGTACCTATGGAATATTTTCCCCGCACTGGCCATCAAGCGGTCCCATGGTGACATGATTCTCAAGGTGAATAAAATTGTTTTCGATGACTTGCCTTTTATGTTTAACGGTGAAACTCGTTTCAGTTGCCTATGGCATATTTATTAGAATACGAATATGAATTGATTACAACGTCTTTCGCGGGGACTGTTGTCCCGTGATAGGTCGATAATAGAATGCGCTTCACAATGTCATCCGATTACGGTACAATTAACAGGATTTCTATTATCTGTGTAATCGCGGTGTATAAGGAATAATTGTGCCAAATTTCATCGATATTGCTTCAGCGGATTCGCCGTGAAAGAGTAACAAACATACATCCATACTCACAAACTATCCCATTTATAATAGGATAGGCCATGATTGGTGCGAAATGGTCACCCTGCCACCACACAAGGTGATACTTGGCATCGTCCTACAATTTTTTTTTCAATATACCTTGAACCTTTGTATATAAAGGTAAAAAATCTATATCTTATTTGTACATGCAATTGTGGTAAATAAAAACAATATTCGAGTATCTACTGAGTGATACAAGGTTGTATAAGGAACTTCGGTCGTTATGATGTAGTAACATTTTTTTTAGATTATTGAGAACACTTCCGCCACGTTGTACCGTGTGTTGAGGGAAAAAAGGAATAAAACTGTAGTCATGGATAATAACTATGACCAAGACGATAGGGCGTTGGTGGAATTTCTACACGGCAGCTTACTAGCGGCTATGTCACTGCCTCGTCTGGCCCTTCAGCACCTTGAAATTGTGATGGCGTGAGTATGGTTAATTCAATTTTTAATTTATATTTATCCTATACCACAGACAAGTAAGCCGTGATATATCCGGCTGAATAGAATAAACCACCCTCATTTCTTTCCGAGGTATCGTAAATGGTGACTAAGGTAAATTGACCCACCGTGAAGTAGACGGTTGAGTAGAATAGACCACCTTCTTAACGAGGTGTCGTACGACACGTTAAATACGACTAAGGTAAGTTGACGTCAGGCAGGCGAACGGTCGTAAAATACGTAGCCAAAGCATGTGACAACATGCTTATAACACGTGCCGACCCCACTTAAAGTAGGATAAGGACAGGAGAATGAGGTCCACAGACAAGTAATCTTATATTCCTTACTAACTTATGTTTCATGCAATAAATGAACTACATGACATACATAGAAATTTCTGCTTTGAGATATGTAATACAGGTTGCAATGCAAGTATTTTTCGAAAGACTATTTTCGAGAATGCAACCCAGGCGTTATTACATTGCTGCTTTTTAAAAGAGAGACTGGAAAAAAAGGTCATGGAAGGACAATTATTTGTAATTATGATAGTTTACGCGATTTTTCTTTAGCTTTTCTATAAATCTTGTGTATCTACATATATAAGATAAAATGTTAGCTTTAATTTTTCTTTTAAGTTTAAAGAATCATAATATCCTGAAACTAAGTACTACGCGTATTCAAATCATGTTGCGTTAGTTAAGTTAGCGTAGAAGTAACTAACTAACTTTTGTTACAGAATTAAAGAATTCATACAAGAGAATATATATTTACTGCCGTACACCACAGTGGAGGTCGCAATGTGCCACTACCATCTCGGTGACCCATACCGCGCTATTGATCTCTTGAATGAGGCCAGGTAACTATTTGTTATACCAATTATTTTTTTAACTCATGTAAAAGTTTATGTATGTATAGGTATTTTTACTAAGTTTCTCTATTGTGTTCACTAAAACAAAATTGTTATATTTTCTTTCTAATTCTGTTATCTTTCATATATATAGTATATTGAAAAGATAATTTGCATAAACATATAAATTTTATACTTTCAAATTTTCATTTAAAATTCAATTATGCGTGAATATTTATTTTATATGTGAATATATTTTAATCATATACTTATTCTAAAGGCTGTAATGGAAAATAAGTTTGGTACAATAGACAACTATTTACGATAATATAGATGGACCATAGACAACAGACAAATAATTCTTTCACATGTCATTACTCATACCACATAGGTACATGTCGCATTAATACACATTCGCCGGCAGACAATGCCCGTCATGGAGTGTCGCTGAATTTGTAGCTTCTAAGTACATTTTTATCACATTCTTTACGTCAGTCTCAAGTTCCTAATAAATCTTCTGTCTTATACTTTACGAATTTTACGAACTCTGCAAGGCTCTTTCGGCTCGAGCGTCCCATCTTGTACTGCAAGAGATGATTAGGCTAACAGTATATTATCAAATATAATAAAATACCTGTATATAATGTTCTACGCGCTAATACGAGTTCTACTTAAAATATGTCAAACGCAGTTATGAAGCAGACATGGCAAATTTACGCCTTACTATATTCCACCTGTAAGAAATTTATGTCCTAACAATTAAACTGTCGTCTGTATCAGCTTTGCTTTGCAAACTATTCCTCGAACTCGAAGAACACCTCAAGTTGTTCTTTGTACATTCGTAACTCAATTAACAAGAAATGTTCACAAGTTCAGTAAAACGGAAGCAACTCCCTTCGAACCCTCACGTCTACTCATAATTAAATTAATATTTGTTCTACGCAGTTCATAAACAAAGTTTATGCTTTGACTCGTCAATCGTGTAAATTAAAAAGCTCAGTAATATGCAGACGCATGTTGCTGCCACTTATAATATCTCGGATTTATAAAATTTCAAAACTTTTCCACCTGTCTTCATACATATTTCGTACGCTACCTTATTTTTAAGCAACATCACAATAAAAATACGCAATCTCATTTACGGTGAGACCAAGTGAGCCGTTTCCAAGCTCCAAGCAGCTGTCTATAAGTTTTCTATAATAACTTCACTGTTTATTACATTGTCGCATTTTATTACACTTTACGAAATCATCATAAAACCTGCATATTCCTAAAGAGTTCCTGGACCTTATGTTAGCTGCCAAATGAGATTAAAGTATCGTGATGGATCTCTATTCCAATCCATCTCGTCAAGAAAAGACGTCGTTACACTGCATCTCGATTGTAGCAAACCGCTACTTTTGTTATTATTATTTTTTCTTGGCATTTGATTTATTTTCGGACTTCGACGTATGTTTGAATGACGTCACTATTAGATGTTTGGACTTAACATTCAATTTTGCATTTCGAAACTTATAACAAACTATTATTTCTAGGAAAAAATACTCTGGATACCTCCTCGAATCACGTTTGCATTTCCGGATCCACTCGAGGTTGGATTTAGTACGTAGTACTACCGTGACTCCAAAAAAACATAGCTCTCGGGCTAAGCTGAACGAAAGGGAATATATGAGCGAGGATCCAATGCCAGGGCGCAGCACAGATGGAATGTAAAATTCAGATTTCAATTCCGCTTCAGATAAAGTAGACAGTATTATAACTCTTCCCAAGGCATCATCCCAGGTAGTCTCCTTACTAACATACATAAAAAAACTACTTAAATATATTATGATATTTAAACTAAATAACGTAACTACGACGTCTGCGAACCCAAATCCAGCCCTTCAACGATAAAACCGACTATTCTATTTATTTAGATATTTATGGAATCTCCGTTTTGATCTTAGATTTCTACTACTATTTAAAGTTTATTTTAGTAATAAAAGGTCTAAGAAATAATTTATTTCCATGCGTGTATGTTGTGGTGCATGTGGTGATAAGTGTTGATTCAAATAACTTTTTATCTAAAAAAAATTTAAGTGCAAATTAATTTAAGAAAAAAATATTTTTGAAAATTGAAAGGATTGAAAAGCCACTTCAGAGCTGTAGATATCTTATAGTTTTAAAACAATATTTTTACTTAATATCTGGTATTCATTTTGCAAATGAGAAATGTAATTTTTTTATTTTATTAATTAATTTAATTTAGTCATAAAATAGAATATAAGTTAAGGAAGCCATTTTACTAAGGGTTTCACAAAGCTTATTTTTAGACTTTGACTTTTATTGGTGGTGGTCTTAAATAAAAACATTATCTACTTTGATGTTTTACATAAGATGACAAAGATGTATTATATATGATTCAATCGCTACCATATAACTATGTATAACACAAATCCGACAATGTTTAGATATGATAATTTTTTTATAGTTTTTACGCTGCTTAAATATGAATGAAACTATTTTTATAAATTTTATACATATAAAATATAAATAATATTTTCAGAATGGCATGTGATTACTATTGTTAAGACCGGTATCTAATTTTATATGTACCTATATAATATATCTTATATGTGTATAATATATCTTATTTATATGTAATATAACTTATGTTTTACTTTATTTATACCGACAAACACCAAAAGGAGTCTCATGCATTTTTAATAAACCTGCATAAGTCAACTTAATGGAATGCGTGCAGGAACACGTGACTCCGTTCGGGAACAGTGTACAAAAACGTAATATTTATTTTTGAACTGCGAGGTCCAATTATTATTGAACAGGCTATTAAATTTGTTTTAATATTTTTGATACGAATCCGTTATAAACACTATATAATAATAAATATACTATTCTTAATATATTCTTTAAATTATACAATTTTTCTCTAGAGCAGTGTTTCCCGACCTTTTTTGGTCCATGCCCCACTTTAAAAATTATTTTGCCCCCTTAAGTAACATACATTTTTTTTTTTTGTTATATTTGGTACCGAAATCTAGCATTGCACTTAAATGGCCCAGAGCGAAAGGCTTAAACTCGTGTCGAGTTGTCCCCCCCTTAACCATCAAATTGCCCCCCTGTGGGTCGTGGGCCCCACGTTGGGAAACACTGCTCTAGAGGATGTTACCTGCTTTCCGCGACAGCTAAAACTCGTAATTAAATAGGTTTATAAAAGATAATTAAGTTATAACTAGAGCTTTTTTAAAAATAGCCTGTTTCAAATCGAACATATATTTTGTTATGTTTAAGCCCTAAAATTAAGATTAAAATACTTATTGTACAAATTTCGTATAACGAGTTATGTGATGAACTTACAAATTGTGATAATATAGCTTCCTAGAATTAATTTCTTTGAGTTTTGAACATCTTAACCCGGTATGAAGATCTTTGGATTCTGAAACAAGTTTTCTACTAATAACTAATATAAGATTAGTTACCGCATTACCGCAGGAAATGTTAGTAATAATAGTTAAAAAATGGTAATTAACAAAATTACTGCAACTTTCATAGTTTATAGCCTAGCTTAATGGAATGTTAAAATACATTCTTTTAAAAATATCTATTTTTATAAAATATTTATTAAGAGTAAAACGTGTGATAAAATTTTGTAACCCAAGAACAAAACCTGCATTTAACTATACAGCTATTTTTTTATTATTGTACATAATAAAAATGCATATATCTACAACCGGATGATGATTTAGTATGATATTTTGAGTTTCAAAAATTTATTAACAAAATAGATTTACACGGCGTCCGATCCATTAAAATTTATATTTCATACGTTAATACAAAATATTCAATAGAAAAATCTATATTTTCCAAGGTAATTACAAAGTCTATAAAGTACGTTTTGAATAAGAATTCTGTTTGTATTATTGTAACAATGTATTTGTAATATATTTATGAATGAGTGTAGAGTAAGTTTATTAGTATTGGTTTCGGCACTTGCATATTCAAGTTATTCTTATTAGACTAGTGATGTTTGGGCTTTGGCAGCCTGCGTTATACATTTATTATTCCTTCCAAATAGACGCTCGAACACAGGGTGCCACATTACGGAACGTCAGGGCTGTATGAATTTGATGGTTCTAAGAAGTATATTTTATAAACATTTTACTCAATATTCTGCTACTTAGGTCGAACCTACAATATTACCGGTATATTACCAGGGTCCGCTTATTATTCTAGCGCGTATGTTAAATAAGCTGTCGTCTAACTACCACAAGCTAGTACAGATTAACCAGTGCACGTGTAGTATTAATTATATTTATATTTAGATCATTGATGTTCTGTTAGTACTTCGAACCATAACTGACGCATTAACTCGGAATGGTGGTTATGAGAAAATAATGAAGTTAATGCGAACGATATGTCCTAACATCTTTCACGTCTCGCTGTTTCGGATAACTTCTAACAACTCTATCGTCGATGTTTAAATTAACAGATGTACTCGTTAAAAATAGTTGCTACAAAAACAACCTAGGTAGTACTCGTAAGGTAGTAATCGTAAGAAAAATAAATGTTAGAAAAATATGAATATCAAAAATATATTATCCGATTGTTAGTATAAGTATACGATCGATGGGCGTAAGCATCCGCTCGGGGGGGAGGGGGGTAACCATCCGCTCGCTGGGGTAAGCATCCGCCGTGGGAGCAAACATCCGTTGGGGATGCTAGACAGGCGAATTCCGGCAGCTACGCATCGAATAGTAACGGGCGTGTATACATTAGCGGAGTTCGATGAATATTATCATACTAGTTTGCATCTCCGACTTCGTCTGCGTAGAGTTGGTTTAGAAGCTAAAATAAATCTACTTCTATCGATATTAAAAAAACTTGTACAACAATTTAAGAGTAAAATATATCAAACAGAAAGGGTTTTTTATTTGTATTATTAGTGTATGTGGTTTGTTATTCTTAGTAGCTTACAGTCGCATTTAAGATCGGAATTTAAATTTTTACCTTTGATAATTTCACTGAATCAAGAATCTCATCACTTTCTCAATTCTACACGGATAACGTTCGATTATCACGTGAAAAGCTATATACGGAGCCCAAAATTATTGCAAGAACTCGTGTGACATTGCGGTACGAAATATTCGCCTGTAAATGTTGCCGCGCCTTAAGGATACGCTCTCCATAGCAGGAACTTAATGTTGTTAGACTGATTTTAAATCGCTTACATTCTTAAATCTCACCCGACGTCTTTAGTTTATAAATACTTTGTAAAACTTTTATATTTCAGTTTGTTTACTTTAACTGTTATTAGCAAACCACGTTTTCTTTACGCGTCAATTTTGACATTAATTATTTCCAATCCTCCATTTTCTTTTTGTCGTTTGTAGTGTAAAGCTCGGTATTTGATTTTAATATCATTACTCTGTACTACATGAAATATCTTAAAGTTTAAACAACCTTTAACCTGTTTAAACCTTTGTATACACATACACACATTAACTTTATGATTAAATATCAGATATATATTATTTTACTTATATTGTTATGAATTACATATTTTATATTACAGTTAAGTTTTAAATGAAAAAAAAAATTAATTTACTAAACTTTTAAGTTAATTGATTTAACTGAATGAAATATTTCAGTTTAATATATTAGTGTTAACTGCGACGTCATTCGCGGCAACTTAATCTTTTAAGTATAATATTAAGTTCAATATGAATTTTCCCTGTTCTTTGGGAACAGGATTTTTTTAAACCGGTGTAAAATTGTGCCAAAATTCATCGATATTGGTCGAGCGTATTAGGTATGTAAGCCTAATCTACTTTCGCATTTGTAATATTAGTATGTATAAAGTTCACATTAATAATATTTATCATTCGAAACTTATGACATAACACTATAGTTGAACTTTGTCAGTTTTATTAGAGTTAAATGAGTTCGATACAACAAACAATAATATCAATATTTTGTACTCAAAACAAAAACAAAACAACTCAAAAAAATCATGTTTTGAGATAATTGACTTTAAAGTTTTCATTCCTAAAGACAATGCATAAAAAATGCTTTATTTTGCTTAAACGAACGGCCTAATATTGAAATAAGAGTTATCTCTGTATTGGTGCTGAAAAGAATGTGTATTTTAACATCTAAACCTATTCCTAGTCCAAAACACGTGCTTTTTGAACCACTATTGCAGCCCACGAGCGATATGTGTACTATAGGTAGTAATCCATAGGATGAAATTTAATTGAAATGAAATAAAAACAAATAAAATATATATAAATAAACATCTCGTATCCATACAAAGTGGCGGATAACGACACGTTATTTATAAATGTTTTCCCATGTTTATAGTAAAGTAATGCCGTAGAGGTATATTCATGGAATGTGGTGCGCACGCGCTATTTCTATTAAAGTTCGAAATGTTTTTAAACAAAGCATATAACATATGAGTAACTAAATCGACGAGTTTGTAAATCACATTATTTGGAATGGTATATTTTTACTTCAAAAATATGAAATATATTTGATAGTCAGTAATTTGTTATCAAAAAGTCTTTTAGGTAACTTAATGTACCCATTCTAACTATAAAAAAATAGTCACGTAGAATGCTTTATTTAGAAAGCTATTTAAACGAATATAGTGTTATTATCAACTAAAATATCTCAGTTATCGCATTTCATGCTTAACACTGTGATTCCCTATACTGAATTAAAACTAACGCGCCAAAACATTAAGGTCTAGGGAAGTCCCAAAAGGTCAGGGTCACAGATACGAATAAAATTGTGTCACAAATTAAAATGTTAAAAAAGTTAGTAGGTACTTATAGAACTGGTAATTCTAGTTTGGATCTAAACATATTTAGAGTCTCCTCCAATATTATAAATGAACATCGAATCGTATTCAGATAGTTAAAGAACTGAAGAATGAGGAATCCTTTTTATTTCGGTACTGAAATCCACGTAAACGAAGTCGCGAATAGAAGCTTATAAATAATGCGTTCGAAATTTAAAACAACAAAGTATAAAAAAAATAAAAAAATATTTATAAAAAATAGGCTTAGGCAGTAAAAAAAATATTCATAATTGTTATAGTTTAAATGAATTATTGTATCACATAGTTCCAAATATATTTATATTATAATATCTTCAGAAACTGATGTATAACATTATAAATGAATTTTATATTTGACATATAATATATTAATTATATTTAAAAAATTATCTCTATTTATGGATGTTAATATAAATTCTATTTTCCGTAAATCGATGTAAACTATATTTTTAAACATTAAAATTATATAAGTGTGGCAAAATTTTATTGATGTTGATGACAATGTATGTACCTATGCTAAAATAAATAAATGTAATGAAAATTTTGTTTCATTTAAGTACTCAATCCACCGTTTAGATAGGAAATGTTTTACAAAAATTTAACTGTTCGCAACAAAAACTAGTATCAAAGCTCCAAAAAGTCTTTTAATACAATAACAGCCCAATAAGTCTATAATATAAGTAGTTCTTAACAAAGGTATCTATCTCACATAAAACTGCGTTATCTACACGTTAAAGAATTTAGTTATTCCTTTGCAAAACATCGCTTAATTTTGGTTAAGGAATCATGTTTTTTTTAAGCTTATTTTGATTTGATCTGGGCAGCTTTGTTTTCATTTGAAGCAAGAGAATATGGATGATCATTCGACTCCTAAACCTTCGATAGTAAATAGGCAGAGATTTCAGAAATTAGTCATAATAACAAACTCCTCTGGCGCTGAATATGTACCTAATGTGATAATAACTTACTAAATCTGTGACCATATCGGGCACCTTTTTAAGTAAGATAAACGTGCCGATTTTAATTTAATTACAGATTTACCTGAGAGATCTATCGACAACGACAAACGAATTTATCATTTTATAAGTAAAGTGATGTATTTATTTTTAAGTCCTCGAATAACCTCTATATTAAATACTTAACATAATAAGTGTTTGAACTCCCTACTTAATCTTATTTTAAAACTGATTGTATTCAAACGCTATCTCTCTTATACTCATTGAACTTATCTTATTTTACTAATATATATCAGCCCGTTCTTTATCTCCCCGTTCGAGCTGCGGACGGCTGTCTCCCGTCTTGACAGACGGAAGGCACCAGGGCCAGACGGCATCACTAACGCCGCACTGATGCAGCTGCCACAAGAGGGTCTCACAGCGCTCACGAGGCTCTTCAATGGAGTACTCCGGACCGGCCACTTCCCCGAGGTGTGGAAGATCGGGAAGATTATTGTGCTCCCCAAGCCGGGTAAAGACCGACGGTACCCAGCAAGCTACCGACCCATCACCCTGCTCTCGCACATCGCCAAGTTGTTTGAGCGCCTACTGCTGCGAAGACTCACGCCTCACCTGCCCCTCATAGAGGAGCAGTTCGGGTTTCGCAGCAGCCACTCCACGACGCTCCAGCTGGCGAGAGTCATCAACTACTTGGCCAGTGAGAGGAACAGAGGGCACTACACCGTCGGGGTCTTTCTCGATATGGAGAAGGCCTTCGATAGAGTGTGGCACGCCGGACTCCTGGCCAAGCTTCTGGAAACTACCATACCGCCCGCGCTTGTGCGAGTGCTGGCGTCCTTCTTAGAAGATCGGAGTTTCTTCGTATCGATCGAGGGAGCAAATTCCAGGACACGACCCATCCGAGCCGGAGTACCACAGGGCAGCTGTATATCGCCGCGCTTATACGCGGCGTACACGAACGACATCCCTACCCTCCGCGACCGCTTGCGTGAGGGGGAGGAAGACGTACTGCTGTCCCTGTATGCTGACGACAGTGCGTATTTCGCGTCGTCCTATCAACAAATCGTCGCAACCAACCGTATGCAGCGTCTGCTGGATCTGTTGCCAGAGTGGCTGGACATGTGGAGGATGGCCGTCAACGTGGGAAAGACTGCCGCCTTGCTGACCAGTCGCTCCAAGCCACTACGTCAACTCACTCTACGAGGTCAGAACGTAGAGTGGAAGACCTCAGTTCGGTTCTTGGGGTGTGACATCGACCGCAGCCTGCGAATGGTCTCCACGGTTAACCGTGTGGTAGGCCAAGTCGCGGCTGCCAGGTCGAAGCTGCACGCCTTATTCACATCCCGCATGTCAACGAAGACCAAGCTGAGAGTCTACGGTGCCTACATTCGCTCGCGTTTGACGTATGCGGCACCCGCCTGGTACGCGCTGTGTTCAGCGTACCAGAGGCGAAGACTCCAGATCCAACAGAATCGATGCCTACGATTGATACTAGGAGCTCCGAGGTACTTGCGGAATGACGTTCTGTACCGGGATACCAGGACGCCAACCGTGGAGGAATTTGTCCGAACGCTTGCGCGCCGAATGTTCGCGCGAGCGGATCACAGCGCGCATGTACACCTCCACGGTATAGCCCCGCTGCACGCCCGTCCACCTGAGGGACGTCCATTACCTCGCGAGCTTCTGCGGTCTCCCGCACCGCTAGACGCGGAACTGATCGAAGAGCAGGACGACGCGAACCAGGACTAGACCCCCTACTGGACTGACACGCCCCCCGAACTTGATAACCCACGGACAATACACCCACGACGAGAATGAAGAGGACAGATCGCTTCCTTCATTCAAGAATGAAAACGAAAAATCCCCCTCAGGCTCAGCCATTGGCCAGAGACTAGGCCAACAGGCCTAAACCAACAACCAGGCTTTCAGGCCTGCGAGGAATGGCCGGGGTAAGGAGGTACGCCTCGAAGCCCGTACCACACCCGTCTTCGGGCGAGTGAGAAGCCCCCTGCTATATATCAGCTTATATGTCATTTCAAAGTAGTAAATTAAATTTAATTCACATTGCATAAATGTGTAAAATATCTTTGATCCATCCATCCAAAACACAAGGGTCAAGATAATATTCTTTTGCTATAACGGCCGTTAGAGATATTTACGTTATCATTCCTTTTATCACATTTGCTATATGTAACATGAAACATTACATTTTATATGGTAGAATAATGAAATAGAATTTAATTTAGTATTAAATATATAAATATAAACAAAAATTAATTAATTATATTTTTTTTAGTTTATAATGACGCCCTCTATATAAAAAATGCAAAATAAAAGTATACAAGTTTAAGCAATAGCAACAACAGATGGCATTAGGCGAAATAAGGCGCCTGTAATCGACAGACAGATTTATTTTATAAGCTGCATCGTATTACGATGTACCTATTAAAATAAACGTGTGTAAAATTTAATCATCATTCCGTAGTAGCAATCTTTACCATGTATCTACATAAGTATATACATGGTAGCATAATACGTCTTTGTGCTACTCTATATTTATATTTCACGGCACTAGTAAATTTACTATCACATATATTAGAATTTAATTGACTGTAAAAAGAGGTCGAAAATATTAATTATCAAAATCAATAGGTGCTATAACTAATCTGAGAGTTGATAACAAAGTGCGATATACATATATGTAGGTTACGCGTTATTCATACAAACCAATTGATGAATGATTTGGTTTAGTATTTTCGATTTATGTGTTCTAATGAATCTTAACTTTTCTAGAGAAACATACTGGTTGTAAGACTAAAGCTATTTTCGACGTGTCAAGGTCGCCATTCATTTAGAAATACTATATAGAGTGCTCATCTACGTTCTGAATTTTATCATTACAGAAAAACGTTACTTTCGCTTCATATTTGTGTTAATTAAACACTATTATTCAAACGTAGTTAGTTGTTTAAGAATATAAGTTGCAATTTCGATATAAATATTATTTATTTGTAAATAACAAGACGGAAGCAGTAAAATATGTCCTAGTTCTGGTAGGTATTGTTATAAGTTTCCACATAAATAGTTCAATACATTACGGGCGGTTTAAATTATAACGGTGCGCATTTCAAATCTTATTATCCCTAGGTATACATTCAAGTTCTTTGACAAACACATAACTCGGCCCTTTTTCGGTAAAATGTCTAAGACGAGTTGCGTTCAAGGCTACCTGCCTTGCCTTGTAGTGAAAATAGACAAAAGCGTGTGGGATCGACTACCTGAGGGAGAGCCAAAATCGTTTTTTTAATCGAGAGCAGTTTCTGGAATCTATAGCAAGGTTAAGGGAATTACAAAATTTATTTTGAGAAGAATATTTCTTATCTATGTGGCGATATCGTCTTCATTATTAGATAGACCAAACTTCTTTGTATTTTCAGTTTATTGTTTTTTGTTTAAAATAAAGAATATTATTTATCTTCTTCACCTTTATAAGTGTTTAAGTATTGAAAGAAGTGTAAAAGTCTGTTGGTAAACAACTAGTCTTCTAAACTTGACATATTTAATTAAAATATTTAATAGAATACATATACTTTCGTTCTTTCCAAAACATTTTTGATTATCAGCAATACAAATGTAATTTATAGAATTAGGCGTAACTTTGCGGAGGTCCATAATACAAAAGTAATGAGAATATTATTTTGCTATAATCTGCGATAAAAGAAAATATATGTAATGCTAAATGTAGAGTGTACTATTCGTTCTCATACCTGATACATGCAGAATTTGTAAGAACTCATGCACTACCCGACACCGATGGCACAACAATACACAAGCACTGCACACATTCACCACCACAATCTCAACAATTGTCACAAAATCGTAAAGCAAAAGCAAAAGCTTTACGATTTTGTCGTGGAGTCTATCTCCTGACGATGCTTCGGTTACGGGGCGAAACAATTGTTGTGATTGTGGTGGTGAATGTGTGCAGTGCTTGTGTATTGTTGTGCCATCGGTGTCGGGTAGTGCATGAGTTCTTAGGTACAAATTCTGCATGTATGAGAACGCTCTACATTTAGCATTACATATATTTTCTTTTATCGCGGATTATAGCAAAATAATATTCTCATTACTTTTGAATACAAAATTATGTACTTTCAAAACTATTTTTAGAAGCGTTACTTTTCCTAATTTCCTAAATCCTAAAAGTCATTTCAAAAGTTTTCCTATTATCATTCTTTTTGATGTTTTTTAATCTGTTCAATTAATCTATATATCTATTTAACTTCTTTTAACAGTGAAAACATATATACGCATCACACATCACACACATATCACATATACAGACATATATCGTTAATGAGTTATTTATTGGTATCAAGTAATATAGTCTGCACTTAATTAAATAAAGGAACAGTATTAAAACAGAAGGCGGAAATACGCCATCGCACGTAGTGAGACTATACAGCAAAATATGAAATCAGTACATTGCAGTCTATTTCCTTCTTGTGCATCGGTAAGGGGAATAAGGAAATGTGATTTCCTTCGTAAAATTATGCGGTATTCTTGTTTGTTTGGTATCATAGAAAATAGCGTCCATATAATATTATAATATATATTTATATAAAATATAATATTATATAAATGCTACGCTGTGTGGTATCCGGCTGAATAGTACAACCCTCATTTCTTACCGTGATGTCGTAAAAGGCGACTAAGGTAAGTCGACCCGCTTTGTGGTATCCGGCTGAGTAGAATAGACCAACCTCATTTCTTACCGAGTTGTCGTAAAAGGCGACTAAGGTAAGTTGATACACCTTGTGGTATCCGGTTTAGTAGAATAGACCATTCTCATTTCTTACCGAGTTGTCGTAAAAGGCGGCTAAGGTAAGTTGACACACCGTGTGGTATCCGGTTTAGTAGAATAGACCATTCTCATTTCTTACCGACTTGTCGTAAAATACGACTGAGGTAAGTTGACGTCAGGCAGACCGGTCATAAAAATTAAGCCAAATCATGTGACAGCATGTTTATAACATGTTGTGCCGACCCCACTTAGAGTGCGACAAGGGCAGGAAGATGATGATGATTAATATTATAAATGCTAAAGTATTTCTGTCTTTCGGTCTATTACACATACACGGCTTCTCCGCTGGGCCAATATTGACGAAATTTGGAACAATTAAAGCTTTTAAACCGGAGTAACATATACGATGATGACTGATGATACTTGAAAGGTTAAGTAGGTAAAACAAAAATCGCGGATACAACTAGAGGTTATAATATAACAGTCACATATTAGCCTGGCAACAGTTAATCAAGTTAACCTTACATGACCATCCAGTACTAGAAGCTCAGCTAGAGAGGCTGCCTACGTCACGGGAACACCTCATCTGATGTCGTGCCATAAGTTATTACGCTATAACAAAACACTACAAAACTTGTATAAGGCCAATTGTTTGCTATGCGTTGTGCGTCGAAAATCTCGGTATTCACACATCCGGATATTCCAGTTTAATCTACACACAGAAAATAAAGTCACACTTAAGACCTAAAATCTTCTTATGTGACCCTGATGATCAAATCATAATTACAAACACAAACATGAAGAACCATCATAGACAAAAAAAAAGGTTCAGCGTTTTATGGTTTATTAACACACCTTATGACTTGACGGCTAGTCACAATCGTACAACCAGCGAAAATATTGCATGCAGCTTGGTCTAATCCTCAAATAAAATAAACAACTCAACTAAAAAAAGCATTTATAAGGCTTTTAACAAAATTTCATGTCACTACTGTTAAGCGTTGAGGAGTTTCCTCATCAGGATTGGCATCCTGGGAGCAGCATGACGTCATGGCTATCATAAATGTACCGTATCTAAATACACTCGTATCACTAAGAGTTTCATTATAAATTTATAATGTCACAAATTATGAATGAAATTCATCAAGGTGAAAGCAACGTTTGATGAATGAAAATTTCAAATAACGAAATAGCAGTCCAAAATAAATTGACTAAAACTTTTTCCCGTAAAACTTTATAAAAGCAAACTTGAACCTGCTGCTTAAGTAACTTGGTCTTGAATGAAAAATTTTACGCTAAAATGTTACGAATATTGACGTAACGACTAATTATGTTTTCGAAACTTCGCTGGAGATTTGGCTTATTTCACCTTGTTACAGTTGACATTGTAATATTCGAGTTGAATGAAATATTACGCGGAGATTGAATAATGGGAATTTTTCCGTGAAGCCCTTCGTTACTTTTTAGCAATTTTTAAACTTTGTTGCGTCAAATCACAACTTTTAAAGCATAAAAATAAACAAGATTAAAATTAATTGAAGTTTGCGCGATATCATTTGATAAAGTTTTTTTCGAAATATCGCCTCGAGGTTTAACAATGGACATTCTTCCGTGAAGCCCTACGTTGCTTTGGGCTATTTTCAAACTTTCTCGCGTGAATTCTAAACTTTCTGGACGTAAAAATAAACGAATTGAAAAGTTTGCACATGAACTTTCGAACTTTACCTGTAATTGCTGTGAAATTCTAATATGGATATTTAGAATAGAGATTCTTTATTCCATATAGGTTTACGCTAGACTTATATCTATGACAAAAAAAATGGACTAGAAATTATACAATTTAAAAGTGAAGTACAGCTCTCCCGGAACGTCGCGAGCGGTCATAAGAAGACAGTTAGCCCAAAACGGTCAGCTGCCACCTTAAAAGGAACTTACAGGTCAAAAACCTCTGCTGGAGAAATATACATACGGTAAAATACCAACATAACTGTTCTTATCATTTCCAGTACAAAATGTTTAAGTTTCTCATAATTGAATGACGTTAACGTTATGGAGCTAAAGCCAAGCGTATTGGAACTAGCAGTTTTTTATTTGTAACCTTCTTGAATGTTATCAATAAGTAAACATTAAGTTTACACAAAATTTACACCACTACTAAATCTGCAGGTAATCATATTATGTAAGGCAGTAATGTAAAACGATAATAAAAATATAATATAAAATTCGCGTTTTTCTTTCGGTACCAGGGTTTTGCTATATATTGCAGTATTGAGGATACTTAAATACTTCAGATGACGCCAACGAAATCGCTGTTATAAAAAAGTTTCTGAAATTACTTAAAAATATATATTTTAAGATACGCATTGTATTAGAATGAAATTCTCTTATCAATTTATTTTATTTTTTATATTAAAAAAAAAATAATAACAAAACCTTATTTTTACAAACCACTAAACGCGGCCGCCCAGAAAGTTTTTAAATAAATTTGAGACGTTCGAAATTCAGAACGTCAGCCAACACATCGTAGACAAAAGACAACCGATCCATCGGAATTTTCATTCACCGCTACCTAAATCCAGATTTTACAATAGTTCATATAACCGATAATCCGGAGTTTAAACTAAGGATGAATGAGCAACTGAAGACTGTATCGGCTATGAACAAGTTGTATATTGGCAACTTGCCCACTGAAGCGGACGAAGAGGCGGTGCGCCAGCTGTTCGCTGAACATAATCTTACTGTGGCAGAAATATCCGTGAAACGTGGAGGATATGCCTTCGTAGACTTTCCTGATCAATCTGCAGCTGATCGCGCTATCGACAAGCTACATGGTAATTTATATTAATTTATACACGTATACACAATGCATATCTATCAATACATACCAATAAAATTAATTATTCTGTGATTTTTTTTAATATTTTCAATGTTAACGCTAGACGCAATATCGTACCTGCTTCCCTTTAAATTCTCCTCTTTTACCTCTAAATTTTTTAGCATCGCTCAAATTTCAGATTAACGTTGCACAAAAACAGTACGAAATATGTTGTATCTAGAAAAAATGATCAAAATCGCTTATAAATAACTAAAGAAAATACTGTAAAAAAGTTTTTTCTCGATATCAGCTGTGTCGTAAAAAGCGACTAAGGTAAGTTGACTCGCCGTGTGGTATCCGGCTGAGTAAAATAGACCATCCTCGTTTCTTACCGAGGTGTCGTGAAAGGTGACTAAGGTAAGTTGACCCGCCGTATAGTATCCGGCTGAGTGGAATAGACCACCCTATTTGTAACCGACGTGTCGTAAAAGGCGACTAAGAACAGTTGACGTCAGGCAGGCGGCCGGTCGTAAAATATGTAGCCAAATCATATAAAAACATGCTTATAATATGTTGTGCCGACCCCTCTTGAGAGTGGGATAAGGGCGGGATGATAATGATTGTAAACATTAAAAAAATATAATAAAGTATTTTTATCTTACGTAATTATATAAAAACAAAATACCTATTTTCAATATTTTTATGATGCTTAAAGCGACCTGCCCTTTTATTAAAGGCAAACTATGAAATTTATTTTCCTCGCTAAAACATTTACAATTTTAAAATTGAATGATGCCCCAGGATGCAAAACGGCGTCTACAGGCTACTTCCCCTAGCGCTCTTGCCGTCTAAGCTAGACGTCGACAGGTCATGGCTAGGGTTGCCAACTCAATTTACAATATTTATTTTCAATAAATATACTTAAATACCTTAGGGGAGAGATAAATAGTTTTATTTCATTTTCATTTCATTTTTAGAGAAATATAGCTTATAAACCTGATATAAACAGAAATGTCAAAAAAAGTTGGCACACATAGTAGTGAAGTTCAACATAAGAGTTTTAATTTTATCATATTCTATCATATAATGCAGTGAGGTACCAATGAAAAGAAGTGTTAAAAAAAAGGAAGTAAATGTGTTTTTAACTTTTCTGGAATCTCATTATTAAATATAATAATAATATGAATGTGGATGGATGTATGGCTAGGGGAAGACCGAAAAAAAGATGCGATGGATTGTGTGAAAAATGATATGCATGTTAGAGGAGTGGCACCAGATTTGACGAATGATAGAGGAGAATGGAAAAAGAAGACATATTGTGCCGACCCCACTTAGAGTGGGATAAGGGTAGGAGAATGATGAATAATAATAGGAAGGAATTTAAATTCTTCGAGTAGACATTATTAAGGTTAAGGTTATTAAATTTATTTTAGCAATACATCATTGATCATCATTGATTGATTTTAACGGGCACTCATTTCAGGAAACTCATGAATAAAATGGAACGGACTAAGATGGGTTATGAAACTAATCTGATGCCGATAATTTTACGGCGGGATATATTATTCAATTGCGAGTAAAGATGAGTTAAGTTAAAAGTGAAAGGTTACATTCCAAAAGATTACGAATATAAGGAAAAGCTTATACAACATGCTATATTGGGTTTTTTTACGTGTACTAGTTTTTGCCTGTGACTTCGTTTGCGTAAACTTGCGTTCCGAAATCAAAGCCTATGTTGCGTTCTAGTCTACTATATCTATACCGAAATCCAATCGATCTGATTCCCTTTTTCTATTTTTATTAATTCTATAGTATATTGTGATACACAGAATGTTATTTAGTTATAAAAGCGAAATAATATTATATTTCTTTTAAATTCCATTGTCAATAAGTATTTAGTATATATTTTCCACTAGATTGGAGTATTATTTTATGAGAAATAATTTTTTTCTCCTAGAAATAATCAATATTAAATTCTTAAGGAAATCATATTACTGAATGTACTCCCTGAAACTATATCCCTTATTATAAGCAGACGTCAAAAGTTTAATATTTCTTCTGTAAATATATAAAAAAACACTTATTATATCTCTTGCATCAGTGTAGTCGCAAGCCCTGGGCTTGTCAGATGCAGTACGTTTTTAAAATTAGAAGGGCGGCAAATTCTAAAGGAAATTTTAATTTCAAACAAAATAGTGTTTATTGATTGCATTTGTGGTATAAGTTGGGGTTACCATACTGTTAAAATAGTATTTTACTTCACTACGTCATATTTTTTACTGTTTTTATTTATTTTTTTGCTTTTTACAAGCATTATTACCTAAATATATCTATATCCTACTTCCTACTAATATTATAAGTGCCAAAGTTTGTGAGTATGGTTGTATGTTACTCTTTCACTGCGAATGCGCTGAACCAATATCGATTAAATTTGGCACAATTATTCATTATACACCGGAATAAAGTATAGAATATAGAAATCCTTTAATTCTACATATAAGAGACTCGTACTCCTCCAGGTATTAAGTCCAGAGACAGAATATGTTTAAACACTTTATTTTAACTTTACAAACTATTTATTATATCGTACACTTTATCTTTGTCTACGCCCTTCCACTCTGAGAGTTCGCGCCAGAATGGCCGCCCGTCGGCTTTACAACCAGGCTGTCTATCATTTTTCGGTGTAAACGCGGACAAATATTTGTGGTATCGCTAACAGGCGGCCGTCCTGTTACAGAAATGTCCCTATTTCTGAAGCCTCGGCCTTCCTAATGAGGGTAATGACCTCATACCCCATGTACATTCTCTTAAAAATGTTCTTAAAAATTTAAAAAAACAAACAATTGAATTTCTAAATAACTCAATAAATCTATGAACATCAAAAGAAAAATAATAATATTAATAACAACACATAATCATGGTTCAAAAAAAATAAATAAATGGCAGTTACAAAAGACAAAGTACTAGATATTAATTTTTGAACATACAAATTAAAAAAAATAAAATTTTCTTTATAAACCCACATACTATTGAACCTATAACATAATCGACATCAATTTGTAATAAAAGCAAAAAAAAAAAACCTTAAATCTCAGAATCACGGATGTAAATTTGGCAATTTACGTAATTTTACTGTCAAGTAATGTATTTTATACATAACACCATCTCGGAATATCGTCTGTTGATTGTCCATTTTAAATACACTAATTACCATTTGTCACCTTCAGAACATAGTTTGTTGTCTTATTAATATCACCATCTACCGTTTGTCACCTTCGGAACACGGTCTGTTGATTGTCCACTGTAAGAAAACTACCGTTTGTCACCATCGGAACACGGCCTGTTATCTTAATCTTACCACTTTACCATTGTCACTCTCGGAGCATGATATGTCGACTGTGCATTGTAAGCAACTACCGTTTGCCACCTTCGGGACACGGCCTGTTATCTAAACTAATATTATTAAATACCGTTTGCCACCATCGGGACACGGCCTGTTGTATTATTTATAGTGTTAATTGCCATCTATCAACCCATGAATTGGTCCATTTTCTCTTCAATGTTTGTGGGTTTACGCCATCATTATTGGCTCGGGTACATCATTATTGGCTCAGAGACATCAACATTGCATACCTAAGCTGTAATTGTAAGGATTACGATATTAGGGAGGAATGAACGTTTAATTAAATATTAATATTTGATCATTTACTTCGTCAAATTTATTCTATTTACTGCGCTATTTCATCACTACTATCACTATCCGCGCTTGTCGAGGGGGAGGCTTGAAAAGTAACCCAAGGCTTAAGATGATCAGCTGGGTATATATTTTTGTACCTTTTTTTTGAGTGTCCCTCAATGTTTGAAACTTCATACCTATCATTATCTAAGGCAGTGGTAACTTTAAAGGGTCCCCGAAATTTTGGGGCAAGTTTCCTACTTTTTCCTTTCTCTGGATTGTTGTTTGGAATCATAACCAGATCCCCTTCCTTAAAAATTCTTGTAGGTGCTCGTTTTTTGTCAAATGTATCTTTCATTTTTCTTTGCGTTTCTTCTATATTACTCTCTATGGTATTTCTTATCTCATCGTGGCAACTCCGCTCAGGTGTCAAAACTGCTTTTATAATATTTTCTGCAGGTCCAACAGTTCTTTTTCCAAAAACTACTTCAGCAGGTGACTTTCCTATTCCCTTGTTCAAAGTATTGTTAAGACTCCATTGAAGTTTATGCACATTTAAATCCCAATCCTTTTCATCTTGGTCATAATTCATTGCAGCCAACGAGTTTAAAATAGTCCTATTGTAACGCTCAATCTGACCATTTGCTCGAGGTGTTGCAACTGCATTAAGCACGTGTTTGATTCCCCGATGTTCCAAAAACATCCTAAACTCATTAGAAGTAAAGCTAGTACCTTGATCCGATATGATAATTTTGGGACAACCAAAATTAGAGAATATGTCTTCTAAGACTTTGATTGTTGTTTTAGATTTAGTATTTTTGACAGGTTTTACAATTATAAATTTACTAAACCCATCAATGACCCCTAAAATATACGTATTTCCCTTTTTGCTCTTAATAAATGGACCTAGGTGATCTATATGAAGCGTGTGAAAGATTGATGGAATTTTAGGGATAGGGTGCAAGTATCCAGTCTTTTGTCCACCTTTCTCTTTATTATACGCACAATTTATGCAGGAAGCAACATACTTCTTTACGAAGCGTTTCATTTTAGGAAACCAATAATCAGCATTTATTTTTTCTAAAGTTTTATCCAGAGCAAAATGACCAGTATCGTCATGATTTATTTGACATATGCGCCATCGTGCACCATGGGGTACTACCCACTTTAATTTTTGACCAACACGTCTATACAACCTGTCATTGCGAATTACGTAATTATTTGTGAAGTCTTTTAAGTCTTCTTCACTAGTATTCAAGATAGTTTTAATATGTTTTAAACGAGGATCTGTCATTTGCACTGTGTGCAGCCAATCATTAGTTGTAATTTGTAGTATTTCAAGTTCTTCACGGTCATGTTCCATCGGTATGGGGTTACGACTCAAAGCATCCACATGTTGCATGCGATGACCTGGTCTATATTCAATAGTGAAATTAAATTCCTGCAACATGAGCCACCACCTCGCTACCTTAGGCAAAAGATCTCTTTTTGTAAGCGTTGTCCTCAATGCAACGCAATCAGTCATGACTTTAAATTCTATTCCAAGGAGATAGACTCGAAATTTTTTTAAAGACAGCACTACAGCCATAGTTTCCAATTCATAGGAATGCCAAAACGATTCTTCACGCGTTGTTTGGCGGCTAAAATACGCTACCGGACGTAATTGATTATCATTTTCTTTTTGCAACATGACACCCCCTATTCCCACTTTACTGGCATCGCAGTGAACTTCCGTTGTGTGATCTGGGTTATATAACGCAAGTATAGGTCTACTTATCAATTTAGATTTGATATCTTGAAAAGCTGTTTCTTGTTCAGGGCCCCAATGCCAGACTGTATCAGCCTTAGTCAACTTAGTTAAGGGCCTAGCAAGTGTAGCAAAGTTATAAACAAAACGACGAAAGAAACTGGCTAGACCTACAAATTGACGGACTTGATGAACGTTTGTTGGTGTGGGAAAATCGGATACTGCACGTATTTTATTAGTACCTGGACGAAGTCCAAATTCTGAAATTTCGTACCCTAAGTAATCCAATTCTGACTGAAAGAAAGAACACTTCTTCAGATTCAATGTTAAGCCTGCCTTTGACAGTAAACCAAGAATTTCCTCTAATTTCTGAAAACCTTCTTGAAATGAGCTACCTGTTGTGAGTAAATCGTCTAAATATGGAAAGGCTAAATCAAACCTTCTATTGCCGAGAGCCTTATTGATCATATTTTGAAAAACCGCTGGCGCATTCACAAGGCCAAATGGCATCCTCGTATACTCATAATGGCCATCTGGTGTTATAAAGGCAGTCAGATGTCTTGATGACTCTTGAACGGGTATTTGATAATAGCCGGATGCTAAATCAAGGCTAGTGAAAAGTGTTTTGCCACTTAGTCGATCTAACTGGTCATCAATGACGGGCATTGGGTAGCTATCTCGTATCGTTTTTTTTTTTAAGCGCTCTATAATCGACGCAAAGTCTATACTCCTTATTTTTTTTTCGTACAAGGACTATGGGACTAGCATATGCAGAATGCGATTCTCTTATTATTTCATTAGCGAGCATTTCACCTATCATTTCTCGTACAACCTCGCGTTCACTATAGGGTAGCCGATAGGGCTTATAGGTGACGGGAGTTTCATCACTAAGACGAATCGTCATTTCTGAAATTTGCGTAAGTCCAAGTTCTTGCATGTTGAAAGCGAAACAACTCCGATAACTGTTAAGGAGTGTGAGTAGTTTTTCTTTTTGTTGCTCGGATACTTTAGGACCAACATTAAGCATATCCATTGTAATAGGTAATGTGCTTTCGTCGTTACCTAAAATCAGAGGTGGAGTCTTTTCAGCTATCGAATTAACATATGTTAGCATTGACTTCTCTCTGGACTCTTTAATATGTGGTAATATAGTTGCACGCGCCACGATTTTGTTTTCTGGAATAATTACAGCTTTGCCCGAATAGTTAATTAGTATGATCTGTCCTTTTCCATCGGTGAATTCATACACCCCTTGCAAAATACAATGTTCATTGTTGAGCTCCAAACTGACATATCCAGGTATAAATAGGAAACCTGTGTACTTATTATCTTGAACGTAAACTTGGATCTTTGACAAACCTTCTACGGAAACATTCGAGAGACTGAGTAACGTTACCCGATTTAGTGTGGTATTATCACAATAAAGTTTTAATTCTGTATTTGTTTTAAAAACTGTTACTGACGGTAATTCTGTTAAAGATTGTCCTATCAAAACGTCAGTACTTAGTAAGTCATCCAAAACTACATACGCTTCGATATCTGCCCTAACTGTATCTACTTCTATGGTTACCGTTACACGCCCTAAGGGTATTACACTACCTAATCCAAAGCCATTGATTACAGGAAGGCCTGTTCTGTCTAAAATTAAATTGAAATCTTCGGCAACTTTGGATTTTATTAAAGTACAATGACTTCCAAAATCTATATAACCTGACCTCGGTTGCCCATTTAACTTAATTGTTTTAAAATATTTACCGTTTTCTGTTTCGTCCTTCTTTATTTGTAAGACCCGTTTGCTGACAAATTTATCTTCGGAGATGTTACGGCTGGTACCTTCACGCTCTCTCAGTAAGGGTTTACTATCGGTGAGTACTCGACACTTTTGAGTTTCGTGGCCTAATCGGTGGCATTTGCCGCATTTAATTATAGGTCTGCTGCACATATGTACTGGGTGACCAAACTCTGCGCAATTAAAACACCGAATATTTTTATTACGCGTATGGTTAAAGTTAGGTTTGGATGTAAAATTTGAATGATTAGTGTTAGTTAGTTCAAAATTGTTTTGTCTGATTCCAGGTATTGGTTTGCGTACTTGATTGGTTTTTTTAGATATACGTCGCAAGTACGTAAGCAATTGTGAGGGTCTTTTAATATTAGAGCCTTGTGCATTAAGGCGGATATTACTATCATAAATTCCATTTATGACACAGTCCACCGCATTTCTACCCGCTATTTCACACATCTTAACCAGTCGTATTTTATCGTGAAAATACTCTTCTAACGATTCTTCCCTTTTGCTTTTCCTATCAAGCATTTCGTACAAGCGATCTGCATAGTTTCGATCGTCAGGGAAAGTTTTGAGTATTTTCCGCTGCCACTGAGACCAACTAAGATTTAAGGAATTACAACCTTGATACCATTTCTTAGCATATCCACTTAATTTTGGAATAGCGTGGAAAATGATTTGTTTTTCATTCCATCCATAGATAGTCGCGGTGTCATTTACTTTTCGTATCCAGTCATCAGCCGTTTGCGTGTTCGCATTGGGATCGAATTCAGGGATAACATTATGTGCACCTTCAAATACACCGTGACCCTGATTACGTATTAATTTTGCAAACTTAAATAAAAGGTCTGTACTCTGACGACTACTATTAGAACTCGATCTAGTTTTCTTTTTATTACTTAAGTTAGGAGAGATCCTTTTTGTCCTCTTCCTTTTAGCCGCGTCTTTACGTCTCTTTCTCCCCCGATGAGTAGTTTCTATGTCACTAGAGGAACTATTATAATAATACTCCGAACTCAAAGTATCAGAGCTTGTCGATGTAGATGTATATGACGACGAGCGATTTCGATACAAGCGCTTATTACGTTCTTTACGACTGTCATTTCTACATCGTCTTATGGGAATTCGGTGTTCTCTTTCAGAGAAATCACTATCGGAAATATGAGACTCCTTACGTCGAGAACGACTACGATAACTTTCTCGTTTCTGTATGTTTTTGCTCCCTCTCGTTGATCGCCTTCGGCTTTTAATTCGTGAACTACGAATAGAATTTCTAGAAATCCTATCCCGTTTCTCAACGGCATCTTGTAAGGGTGGTGTATATGTCCTACTTGACATACCTAGCTAGGTTTTATAATCTAAGTAGTTAAATGATGCAGGCTAAAGGTATAGGTGGATTGGTAATAAGGGTGTCAATAAGGAAGAGAGAAAACAACAAGTGAGTAATAATAAAACAACAACCATTACCTAGGTATAATAATTCTAAAAATAATATTAGCATAAGTACCGGTTAGCAATACACATTTGTATTTCCACATTATAACCCTTTCCTGTTTCTGCTTTCCTGGCGATTATATTAAATCTTTTATATTCCACTAATAAGTCATAGGTGCAGAAGCAGAATGCTAGGTAGCGTTACTGCCTACCCAATACGAGGTCGAACCCGAAACTCATTTCAGTAAGCCATAATAACATTCATACAAATAACAAACATAAATATCGATATTCGAAAAGAACACGAGTACTTTTTGATTATCCTTTTATTCATTACCCTTTAAAACATTAAACCTCAATAATTATTTACGTTAAATTCGTATAGCAAAAATTTTAAAACAGTCGCGGCTATAAATAATATAAACGAACGTAATTTCTATTGTAACAAACAACACCGCTCTTTTATCCTTTGCCGCCCGCCCATCGTACAAACATACCGCTGTCTTTGTGCTCGCCGCCTAGGCACCTTTCAATCAAGCCGACTACCAAGCGAAGGTCACAGAACGAATTCACTCCGCAACAATAACTATCAACATACTATGATTTGATTTGAACTCTCTACTAATCGAAAATATCATCAGATATCATCAATCAGATATCTACTAATCGAAATATTGTAGTAAATAATAACGTAAATTATCGTAATCGTAAAAATAAAATGGATTTGTACATACCCATAAGTTATCTTCTTTTTTTTTTTTTTTTATACGTTCTTACCCCTTCTGATATAAGAGACTCGTACTCCTCCAGGTATTAAGTCCAGAGACAGAATATGTTTAAACACTTTATTTTAACTTTACAAACTATTTATTATATCGTACACTTTATCTTTGTCTACGCCCTTCCACTCTGAGAGTTCGCGCCAGAATGGCCGCCCGTCGGCTTTACAACCAGGCTGTCTATCATTTTTCGGTGTAAACGCGGACAAATATTTGTGGTATCGCTAACATACAGGAATAGCAAGACATTGAAAAGCGCCATCTATTGTCAAACTATCACGCGATACCAGTCCAAGCAAACGAAATTGCGGATAAAAGCTCTAACATATTTAAAAGCGTAATATTATATAATTTTTGGTACATCTTTAAATTACAAATTTATCAAATGGGGCTAGGTACCATATAGATTCGATAAGTTATTTTCAGTAAATTCGTTTTTCTTTTTTAAATCATTTTCATGTTAGCGTACACTATATACAATAACACGATATAATAGGCATACCACTATTCACGCTGCGAGATACACTTCTCTTGAATGACGAGCAAAGACTGACTGTCACTGAAACGTTTTATCAATAGGAAGACTCCACCGGAAACAATAAGGGCAAAGTGCTGCCATCATTTTAATCAAAAAGGGCGCGATACTCTTGTTTGTTTGCCAAATTGTTAGTAATTTATTGTGTTTTCAGGTTATTCCTATTGCGGGCTACCATTAATCGTCGAGCCTTCGGTTGCGAATAAGAAAATGTGAGTATAGCATTTGTTTCTCTTTATAATAGTTTCTTGCAACCGGGATGTGAGGTAATGTTGGAGGTTGTAAGAGGGCTTTATCATAACTAAAGGTTAACCGTGTTCTAACGCCGGATAGACATTTATTATATTTCTATAAAAATTATGCTTAGGAAGCATCATGATGACTCCGCATATTTCAAGTTAATACCTTTTTTCAATTTAATTTGTATACTTCAATCTTATTAATTACTTTTAGTATAATTTACTTTGATGGTAGATTTAAGCTTTAATCTTTGAATGCGATTTTGCGAATGTAGATTTTAAGTTAAACAAATATTAGGAGTCTAAATATCGATCGGAATATCTCTTGTTTTCCTTTACCGAAAATTTATTTGTTTAATTGATTGACAAATATTTTTTTTTAGAAAACAGCTCGAGGTATTTGAACCGAGAGTACCAACCAATAAGTAGGTATACGGAAGTAATTAATCCTAGTCGATTGCCAACCCCAACTGCTCGCAGCGCCTAAACCTAACGCCTTGACGTAAATCGGGGTCTCGGCATCCGTTACCATTCACCAGACCAATTAAGCTTGGTTATTATTGATGGTAGACACAAAAACTTTTATAATTATATATATTTAAAATATATTTAAGTCTATCGAATAGTTATTTTAAATTCAGATTTGTTTAAAACACTGGGTAAAACGTAGACAAGGTAGATGTTAATCCAACCCATCTGCATACTCACATCAGAGACAGACCCCGCGGCTGGTTCAAATTGTGCACTGCCCCTTTTTCAATTATAACTTTTCTCCAAAAACAGACCAAAACTCTTGTTTTGTCGCTTTCAAAAGCATTCCGGTGACGCTGCGCCCTATACAGTCAAAACCTACCTATGCGTATATAAAACAACTGTTTATGAAAAATGTTATTATATTGACATTAGTTACAATACGATATGTAATATTATAACTAAGCGTACTGTGACCTGACAACCTGGGAGGTTCACAGTTATGTACCTATATCAAATAACCTACATAAAAGATAAGAACTTTTTATTGATAGTATTACTGCATACTCATTCGCAACAGTTCATTTTTTTATTACTTGACATATGTAACAAAATTAACTGTTGAAAGTATAGGTATTTGAAATTCTATTGTAGTAGAATTGTAAATCACAAACCCATATATGTACATATAATGTGCATTTTAGAATGACAATATTTTCGTTGGGAAACTTTATTGGTACTATCATGTGCTTTACACTAAATCTTCTTATTCCACATATTCCCTTCCAGCAATGTTGCCTCGAGTAATTTTTCCTTGCCGTTTTCAGTAGTAATACGGTGTGCATCAATTCGCTTATAAACTTGTACGGAATTATTGAGTTCTAAGAACGTAGTAGGTAAACTAGGCCAAGTCTCGCTCTTAAAATGCAAACCTCATCTGCCGCTTGTCTCAATCATATATTGTAACTCTTCGAGGAAACGTTGAATTTTATTGGCCGAATTTTCAGTCTGAATAATCAGTCTCGAAAGGCTGCGTATAAATATAGCATACAGACTACAGCAGAATATAATAAAAAACACTACTCACCAACTGAATATACCTGACTAAATAGATGTTTGATTGATGTGAGAATCATAAAAGAGATCGTCAAATGTCAAGTTACCAGTAAGTAATCGAGAAATTTGTCCAATGTCCAATTGTTTCTTGATTCCATACTTCCCACAATATAAGGCAAAAGTGTGCCTATACTTCTTCTACCTTTAATTACGTGTGTAGTTTTTTGGTAGGGTAATGATAGGTCTATATGTCCCTTATACGCTACCTATTTTACCCCGCTAAGATGGCGACACAAAAGCTATTAATCTATTTATTATTTGAGTATACCTATTCAAATTAAATGAAATAGAGCTTATAATATTGGAAACCAGCTTTTTATTTAATTTTATACTTGCTCCATCCTCTTCAATAATAAACATTGGTTTAAACCACAAACATAACATGCATCTGTGAGTCATACTTGTAATATCGAGATCATACAATAAACCGCTCAAAATATTATAAACGGCACCCTAACTTGGTAACCGCTTATTATCCTGTCGAGAACAGTCATGTAAAATTTTGCCTAGTCGAAAATGGCATTGTAGCTTCGTTAAACGAACGTTTCATTATTTTTCCTCAATAGGGCCTGCAGCGCGTAACATAGATTCAAATGCCGACGCCTGCGAATGAAATTTAATTAAAACTCCCAAAAGTTCACAACAAATATCATTGTTGCAATGATTGGCATTTTGATAACCTTTACTCCACAGTTTTTGTATGTCTGGTGTATGTGTAGTAAAGCATAATAAAAGTGCAACTAAAACTGATTAAATGAATGAGATGAGTCAGTTGTTTGCCTGTTGATGCGGGTTATCTTGAGAGGTTAGGGTCGCCACGTTTTTTTGAGACTTTTGTTTTGTCTTTAGCGATTAATGTAGACATTTAATAGTTGGTAACATTGATAAGACTGTAAAGAAAATACATTATTCTGATTAAATTAAAATATTACAACAGAAATTAAACAAAGTGTTTTATCTGTAGCTTAATAATATTACACTAATTTAGGGTTCCGCTACTAAAATACCAAAAGAATCCACCTAATTTTCGCTTTGCTTTTGGAATAAGCGTTGGTA
This sequence comes from Morpho achilles, assembly GCA_947086495.1. Lineage (NCBI taxonomy): Eukaryota > Metazoa > Arthropoda > Insecta > Lepidoptera > Nymphalidae > Morpho > Morpho achilles. The sequence continues at coordinate 15,640,694 of CAMTZB010000022.1, read as the reverse complement.
AGCCGTAATATTTTTTTAAGTAACATTAAATACAATACCACAAAAATATATATCTATTGCATTCCTAGTTAGTATAGTTAGTTTATAAAAAAATGTGTAAATAGCAATGTCATTTCCTTAAAATTAAAAAACAAAATATTTGAAAATTAGTGTTGATGTAATGCGTAATTAATTTTAATCGCATATATGGTATTCCTACAAGTTACGCATGGCTGTCAAGAAAAGGCTATAATCGGCCATACAAGCCACCCGCACGCCGCGCTCCAACTGGATCTTTCGCGCCGAATTCGAGGAAGGTCTTGTTTACCTGCGGCGGCCAGACTAACAACGCATTGTCCCGCCTCGAACAATGCGTCCATGTCTTCTATAGAACAAACCAGAAGCTATGTTCTAGTCTTATCACTTGAAACAAAATATCCAAAACGACTAACCTTAATGTTGTTCGTTCTTAATATCACAAATTTACCGCAGTGGAGTTAGATACTTACACGTCCCCACAGCCAAACGAGCGGCGAAATGTTTAAAAATAAACGAATGTCGGCTGCTGGGAGAAATGACAAAAAGACTTTTTAGAAGAAAAGCTTCATCAACCGTGTACGCCGATGTGTTGGAGGAATATAACGTATTCTTTCCTGTATTGTTTAAATATGTTTAAGCATTAAAATACAATGTTTTTTTTCTATATTAGTATAATTGAAGGAATAAAGATTCTTTTAAGTTATAAAAAGTAAATAGTATACCTATATGGTTGGTTCTAAATCAAAAAAGGTAATCAATAAACACTTCGTGATGGCCGAACAATGAAAGTATCATCTCGCAAGTGCTCGCAGGTTGAGAAGGTTGGGCAAAATTGATATTTTCATTTCCATGTGTTCCATGTGTATGTACATCATTCTACTGTAAATTATTTGATACAAGCCCAAAAAAAATATTTCAGTCAACAATTTATTATGAGCATTTAATGTTGACTGACAATACTCGTATGTCTTACTGCTTTTATTGAGTCACCAGGTGATAGAGAAAGCATTTTTAAAGGCGTAGAGTAAAGATGGTGACTATGTATTGTCTGTTTTTGCAATCGTAATTTGATCGACATGTCAAGTATAGGATACTTTTTGGAGGACTAGTTTTTGTTGTTAACGTGATTGATATTAGCGGGTTCGGTAGAACCTCTCCGTTTGAATTCGTGAACATGAAAAAAAAGTTAGATAAACACCATTTCATTTGTAGCGTTGCTAGTTTTTTCGTTTACGTGTACCGAGATAAAAAGATATAAAAATATGTCAGAATATAAGAGTGTCGCCTCTTTAGCTGTGAAACTATCACCTAAACATTAACGGATCTGCTCCAACATATGTTTTCATAAAATTCACAACGTTTCGAAGGTATGATTCCAAACAATAGGTGGTTTAAAATAAAGGATGAAATTCTAAAACATTTAGTCTGGTCTTGTTGGCGTACAAAGACTAATATAATTTACAAGTGCATTGTACATTTAATAGCATTAAATCGCTCCGTATCGACATAGTCAATTACTCAACTCGATTACCCGATGCATAGTAGAGTTCTCGATACAACTTTGAGTACGAGCCATTAGGCTAACTGCTATACTACTTCAAGTTAGCATATTCTCTACCGGATCTCCATATGCGATGAAGTCTGAATAATGTATTTTTAAAACTACACGTTCTTATCATCGATGAAAAACGCTAATAATGACTTTAAATAGTTTGTAAAGTTAAAAATGATTTTAAATTTTTTTTTAACAAAAAGGTCCTCACTGTTGTCCGTTGAGCCATTCACTCGTCTAAAGCCAATCCTGGCAGCAAAATCAGGTCATGCTTATCATAAACATGCATTGCCATCGGGAATGGACCAATATATAAAATTTCAGCTCATTCGGACCCCGGGAAGTGGTTCAAATTTAACTTGCAAGATTCCACCTTAACATTCATACATTGCAAGTTGAATAAAAGCTTTTATATATAAAACATGTTAAGGGAACGAGTTAAAAGTCTCATTGAAAGTACACACCACCACAATGTTTATTTACGCTGAAATGTTAAGATTGAAAATTCTGAAGAAAGACAGGGCCAAATACTGCCTTAATACTCATATCTGACAATCGTCAAAGCGAAATAGAAAGAAAAGATTTAATGATACGTATTGCTAATTTAAAATTATTAAAGAATTTAAGTATATTTCCAGTGTGAACGTGCCGAATCTACAGAGTGCAAGCGCTGTCCAGCTGAAGGAAACCAGCACTGATTCTTCAGTTACTGGCGGCGGCGGCAGCGGAGGTTGGCGGTAAGTACCAGATATAATTAGTAAAGTGTATGTCGAATAAAATCTCAATATACACGACAATCGTTAACATATTATCCTCTACTTATGTAAAAGGCTACGGCTAGGGGATATTACGTTATAATCGTAAATTCAACTTTCTCGTCTACCGGAATCTTGTATATAATTTTCTATAAGTTGTTGGTGATATACCTTTATATTAAATTGAATATAATGGTATATCACCAAAAGAGATGACCAAATGAAATTAAATTCTACTATTATATGTGTATATTATATGTGTATTATACTAATATTATGTTAATAGCAACCCAGATTTCTGACTGATTTTCTAGTCTGTAAAAATCTGTCGAATCAGCAACGATATTAACAAATAGAACGTGTTAATGTTCGGCCACATTATTCTTGAAACATTTATCAAACGCCCATGTAAAAAGGATTGCCCTAAATTGTCTGGGTGTTAATTTAGTTGAGCCCGGACGTAACTTATTATATTAGTTTAACGCACATTGCCTAACTTTATTTAGTGTAAAATTCAGCACACAGAACACTAATCTCTTACCATTGTGGTGCTTCGAGGATAGAATTTGGTCAACAGAAGATTAAATCGTTTTACAAATGAACTTATATCTATTCTAATAATAAAAGTCCGCGACGGCATATGTCTACCTTAAAAGGTACCTTACCTTAAAAGTGGGTTAACCCACAAAGGTTAAAAGTGAGATAACCTTAAAAGGTTAACCCACTTTAACCATTTTTATGGTTATCAAAATACTATAATATAAACCGTAGTTTTAGTCTTTCCACGCGGACGAAGCCGCTGGCGATTGCTAGTCAAAAATATACAGACAAGGAAATGTCAATAGACGCAATCTTCTGAACAAAGGTTTGCAGTGTTCACGAAAGGGCACCCCCTCCCTCATACATTTTCTTTCTGAGCTTTCTATGTTTTCAGCATACGAATCTACTACACGAGTAGCTGAATCAACCGGTGGGTACAAACATTGCACCCTCACGGACCGCGGAGTCTGAGGCCGGTCAATTGGACCACTTGTTGCGCCCACTCGCTGGCTCATTCCGATTCCCTCAACTTTTTACTTTGTTGTCTATTGATCGAACTACGTTGCTCAATGGATTTTCTTTGTTTGTTGAATCTTGTGTACGATGTTACTCTTGTTTTCTATCTCGTGTCTGTTTGCAGCCAATATATGTATTAAAGGGTTTTCAGCATGATCGATAAGCACTACAATTGCTCGTCCGTAAATTCAAATCCATCTGTTATCTATATAGAAGGTGAAGATCGTTACTTTATTAGCTACGTAGTTGTTAAAATTATTTTTATCCTATCACATCCAGCGACCTTTAAATTGATGATACGATATGCTATATGATAATTGTATCAGCCTGTTAGGGCTATTAGGTACATTGTCAGGTAGGGAAAACTTAATTAACGAAATTTAAGGGATAAGGCGTTACTTTACAGAGATTTATATTAAATTTATTATCATCATAGTAAAATATTATTATCATTTCGTAATTACAAGTTAAACATTTCAAATAATCCATTAGCTCCAGAGGTAGTAAGCGTTTGTAGGGCTAATATGACTGCAGCACACCTCTGAAAACTCGAATCCACGCTTGATCCTTGGTCGATAAAAACAGCCTATTAGAAGTTCCCCTACTAGGCAAGGCAAGTCAAACATTATACTATTTTATACAAATAAAGACTGCATAACTCCTTTCTAAAACTTATTAAACGTTCTTAAAAGATTACTTGGCACTTTATTGCGTGGAATAAATGTGTAATTTTTAATATTGTAACGGTCTCGTACTGTCCCACTGTAGGACATAGGCCTCCTCTCTCCGTTTTTAAACAGAAGGCTTATATGTAAAACCACCAATATGGTACGTTCACCATTCGGGTGAAAATATATCGGTATGCGTCAAATTGCAAATATCAATGAGACCCACAAGCGTTTACAGAAGAACTCATTGGTGCCTTCCCAGGGTTTGAACCCGTGACCCCTCAAAAGAGTCTGACTGTCTAGCCACTGGCCCATCACAGAATACGAATATTGATTATTACTACGTATCACAAATATTGCTTTATTCTTATATTATATAATAATTTTATTTAAATGGAGTAGTCTCGGAAATATTACTTACTTACCCATTATTATTTAATCTAGAGAATTTACATTAATAATCACATAATAAAGATATTTCCACCAGCTAAATTACATGCAAATGTGATTTAGAATCCCGCGCTGTTCTTTGACGAGCATCATTGTATTAAACGAGTATCTTGTTACATGCAACGATACACCAGTGTTTTAAAATTAAATTTATTGTCCCGTAATATAATATCGGGAAACGGTAAGTACGAGTATATATGGCAGAGCCATAATTAAATCATAAAGTAGATTGAAACCTTTAGGTTTGTATGTAAGATTAACTCGCTAAACTATCACAATGATGTATGTGAACTATATCAAATGATGACATGGTATGAACTGTTCTGTTTACTTTTATCTGACTTTAAATAAACAATGTATATTCTTCAGAGCAGGAAACACTGTTTAATTATTCTTGACAACCCTCTTAGAAAATATAAATAATTAGAAAACAACGAAGTGGCTAAGTACTTTATAAATGTTTAATTAAACAAAGTGATTGGTTGATTGGTTACTCAATACAAAATATAGCCAACTCGGCAATCCGTATAATCCTTTTTAAATTTGGTTGGAACCCCTTAACTATTACTAGCAACCCCCTATATCCACACAAAATTTCTTCAATTTCAGTTTTACGGTACAATAAATAAAACGATAAAATAGCGGACTATTAAATTAAACCTCAAATTCAGAATTGGAAGAAAACATTTTTATTGATGCACCAACAAAATGAGACGTGTAATATGAGATTACTGGATGATTGCATAAAAAAAATTTAGTGTCGATTCACATGATCAAAAGGCTCAAAAGCATATACAAAGCTTAAACACTCACGGCACACCTGGCTGGTCGGCAGTTAACTCGGAATTGTCAATTTGGTCTCGAGTAATCATTTTAATTTATAGCTAATTTGATGTTATTAACTATACGTAATGAAATAAATCTGAAATGGAATAAATAAAAATGAATAAATAAAAGGTATCGCAAATATACTTACATTGATACAGGTTATATATAGCTTATATACAGGTATTTATAATCTATTTCTTTTAAGAGCTTCCTGATTACCTTTAATTTTTTCCTACAAAAGACGCTTGTAAAAAAGGCAATGCTGATACTAGTAACAAGAATACTCTTTAAATAAAAGCAGCACAAATTTGTTGTTTCTATCGTAACACTTTTTATAAACAGATATTTTCTTTTACTTTAAACATTAAACCAAAATATAGTTATTTGTTATAATTTAAGGCGACAATTTGAAATATTGTAATGATAGAGCGAAGTTTTAAACCAATGGATGAGGCAAAACCTCATTACTGCTTGCACAGTTTGAATAGTTGGTAATCCCGATTTAACTAGTGGCACTCGGGAGTTTAGCGCCTCTTGACGAATTTTATTCAATCAATTCTTAGTTAGGTCCTTCGCAGTTCTTCGAATTAGTAGGAATTTTTGAAGCAATCACAACAACTGGGAAGGCCAAATTCTATAATCGCACAATTAATTCTAATAATAAAACTCATTTTTAATTACGATTTTAATCATGCGTGTTTTACATATATTATCCAGAAGAATATTTTGTTATCATATAAGGTATTGATATAAAAGCTTTAAAAATTTGTGTTGCCGTTTTCATTTTAAATAACTATTAACAAATATTTACACTTGAATAAGCTTGTTGAATTAAGCTTGATTCACAAGATGAATTTGAATTTGTTTGGAGTTTAACCGTCAATAAGATTGTGTTAGGTAGGACAAAAGTGAATCGCAAACTCGGACGGTTAATTGCGTTCCGCAACCGCCCCAAAGCCGAGGCGCGTTTTGAATGCGCCGCGCATTGCTTCAATCAAGAGTCCGTAAAGTGGCAGCAACAAGTTTCTAGAGGGGCTTGCAATCTACACGTGTTTTCGGCGAGTGTTAAGTAGTCGCAGATGTAATAGCGGCCATGTACATACATTGACGACCGGCTCATAATATCTACGCCCTTTTCCGCTGGTTCCCCTCCCATCCGCACCTCGTTCTCCGCAAAAACGTTACGCAACATCACGAATCACCCCTAACAGGGGTAATTCTTTTGTCATCTTCCAGCTGAGTTTAATTCGAAGAACTAGAACCGTTGCGGGTCGTTGTCAGATTTCTCTTGTGCCATTGTGATTGCCGTTCTTATCTAACGGCTAAATGTATTCTTAATCTTTTTTGTCGTGTATTACGAACTACGTATTCGATGTAAGCTTATTGAAATATCTAATGCTCTCACGTTTTTTGCGTGAGGGGGACCAGCTGCTACATGTTTTTATTGCAACCCTTGAAGTATTAGAAATGCGACTTGGTATCCTCGGTAAGTAAGTGATTTTTTCACGCAAAAATACCGTTACGCTAGTAATGTATTAATGGCGTAACCTTTTAAACATAGTATTTGTGTAGTACGTAGTATGATGTTATAGGGCCGCGTGAAAAGCTGTGAATTGGATGTACGTTGCACCGTAATCGTAGTAAGATGGCGTGGCATAGTAAGAGCGAAAGAGCGCGGGCGTGGTGGCGGCCCGTAAGGAGATGGCGGGGCCGGTTGCGACCACGTGGCGCGATCGATGCGGGAACTCCGCACCTTTCGAATGGCGTCCCCCTACTCCCCCTTTGCACCCTGTCGGACGACGCGCCTCCCCTGCACCGCCAACAACACCTAGCTAGTTGCTTAAAACTTCCATTAGATCTCAATTTGCGGCAATTTCTCGTGCAACAACCTGCGGGGATTATAAGAAGCATCAAAGTAGCCTTAACGCAGTTCAGTATTAGGTTTTGACATTTCTAAATCCCTACTCCTCAAATGTTCGCTCCATTATTTATTTAAGAACTATTTTGAGATATTTATTTAATTTATCTCTATATTAAAAAAAAACCTTAACGTGGACTAAAATATCTATATTCAATCGCATAAGATCAATAGTACATTGAAGATTCTCTTATGAAAAATTTTTGAAACTACTATTGCAATAACATTAGGTAAAAACATGCAAAAATTGGTAGCACTTTTTAAGTTTTTACCCAACCAAAAAATATTTTACAGAATATGTGGATAGGTAAAACAAATACAAACTTCGATAGCAATAATCCCAATTATATTATATATAACCTGTTTAAAATGACTGCCATTATATCGTAGATATCCCATTGAACAGATCTGCTTATTTTGTCTGTTTACTTAAGTCTCACGTAATAAATATTAATGAGTGCATGACTTCTGGCATCTGTCACAACTGTTCCTTTAAATAATAACAAAAGAAGTTTACACGTGGAACCTTCAGGATGAATAGAATGAATATCGACAATAATCTCTTAAAACCAAATATCGTTTCAGTGCAATCGCCGTTCTTGATCTTAAAAAGAACACACGGGAGTTGTTAAACATAGCTTTACTGACACTAAATAAATCAAAGGATATTTCATATATTATACAATCGATCGATAGATAGATCGACCAGGAGGTTCGTGTCTTCTAATGATTCTTGTTTTTAACTCTTAATAGTATAAATGTGAATACAAATAATTATCGTCAATACATGGACCGTTTATATTGAAAGTGGTGTAAGTCCATTTTCTTTAGTTTCGAGAATATTAAAGGTTAAGAAATGGTTAAAGTGGGTTAACCTTAAAACCTTAAAAGTTAGACATATACTGTCGCGGACTTTTATTTAGAACTTGTAGAGGGGAACAATTTTGTAATACATGGTTTTTGAATAACTTTCATCGTTTACTTAGCGCACGCAGGGAAAGCTTTAAATTTGCAGTTTTCGTAATATTTTAGATTATATTACAGCTACTCTGCTATTCATCTTAGGATGATGATATATGTATATGCATATATATATATATATATATATATATATATATATATATATATATATATGGACCGTTTATTTTGAAAGTAGTGTAAATCCATTTTCTTTTGTTTCGAGAAAACAAAAGGTTACCTATATTTGTTGGTTTCAAAATACAGGCAAATTATATGAGGTCTGGCATTGTTTCTATTGTTTTATCAACATTTTATTTGTTTATATATTTTTTTTTTGGCTTATTAGACTACAGTAACACATATTCAATTTAGACAAATCAAATATCGTTTAAAGTATACTTCTTTTTAATATTATTTTGTTTACAAATACGCACATAAAGTTTTATCTAAGACGCCAATTACATTGTCATAATTGTCAAGATACTGATAGATACTGATTACAAGAATTTACTTATTCTCTGCATGTGGTAGTGTTTCAAAATATGCATGATGCACCGGAGATATTTAGGGTAGTAGCTGCTTCATGTTTTTATATTTGTTGTACGTAACAGGTCTGGCATTTTAGTACAAAAGCTCCAGGCCGATTTTTTCAAATTGCAACGGTCTTCCAGGACGCCATTTTGCCATTATGACCATTTTTTTTTGTAAAAAGTACTTTTTGTATCAAAAAATTATTAAAATCGTTGTAAGGTAAATAACTTACAAGTAGTAGAAACGCGGAGAGGAAACAATGCAAATCGTCGGCGGGTGAAACCGCGAGACACAGGTAGTATAAATAAATGAAAAATAACAAAACACTGATCGGCATCCATCTGCTATGCCCCCTACCTGTGTCAATCGGACTTACACCACCTTCATAATCGATGATTATGCAATTTCGTTTACCGACCGATTTTAAGTTGTACAAAACATGGGATATTTTGAGAAATTAAATACGGACTAGCTTTATATAAAAAAAATTACATTAAATTAAGCGTGAATTATGTGATAGCTCATTTTTTTCAAAAATGGACTTACGCCACTTTCATAATAAACGGTCCACATATTATAAAACAAAATACCATCTGTCTACTCGTAATAAACTCAATTACCGCTGAACGGATTTTCATACGATTTCGACCTATGGATAAAGTAATTCCCTGAGAAAAAAATACATAGTAACTTAGTACAAATATGACGATAATTGATAAAGTTTTCTGAAAATTCAAGCCAGAGTTTTCATCGACAACGCTGCAAAATACGTCTATCCAAGAGTAAATCTTCTGTTACAGGGACTATTAAAAATTCTACAGCAGCATAAAACCGTCTTTGAAGTAAACCTAACTTTAAAGTGAACAACTATCTTTCACGGATACCCATTGTAACTCTTTTTATATGCTTAATACAATATTTTGGAAAGCTAGTCAGATGGATACAATATTAGTCCTTATTGCCTTTAATACGATAAATAGGTATTTATTTCTTAACATTTGAACATTTACACCGTATAATTTCAATCGGTCAATTCTCACATCGATATACACCCATCAATGTTTTACATATACTTACCTACATGTAAAAATTATTGATAAACTAACAATACACTTCTTTTTCTTTTTCAAGCGACTGATGTTCAGTGCTGGACATAGGTCTCTTCCGTTGATTTCCAAATCAAACACTTCTGCACCGCCGTAGGAGGTCTTCAAAGCTGCATTTGACGGTATGGTGTCGAAATTGAAACACTTTAGGCCCCCAACGCCCAACGCGGTTGTTCGTACTGTGCCTCGCCCACTACCTTTTGAGCATCGCGATACGCTGAGCTAAATCGATAGTTTGTTTCTGCTACGGATCTCCAAATTTCTGATTTGATCTCGTAGAATTTTCGAGCATAGTTCGCCCCACGGCCCGCTGAGCGACTCTGAGCTTTCTTATGAGACCCATAATCAACAATCGTGTTTGGTTGGGGTCCGTAAGTTAAAATGCTCTGTTCGAAAACTTTGGTCTATTATTTATTATTATTTGTTTCGGTTATTGTATGTTATTTCTTGTCGGGTCTATGGTTATTGCGCACTATTTTAAATGGTCAGTTAGTGCTGAAGCAGTTAAATATGAAATATAAATCGTCGTCGCAGGCCATAAACGGTTTTTCTACTATTAGCTATCTACACATGAAAAAAATTGGATTAACTAACACAACTTATCGTTTTCGCAAATAAATACATCTTTAAATTATTGAAATTATTTAGGCGTTACTTTGCGGAGGTGAATAATAAAAATTACTTAATGTTAATATTATATTGCTACAATCTGTGCCGTATGTTATAAATGGTACTTGTTAGAAAGTTAACACTATTCGTTCCTACAACTGAACTGAACAATTCTTAAGTGGATATTTATCAGTTCAATGAACACGCCAATTATCGACTTTGAGTGCACTAGAGTTTGGCCTTACTCTCTCGGCTTAAAGTGATGGACGCGCAATTACATAACTTTCTTTTAGTCCTCTTCACTGCGTTCTTTCCTTTTAATAAAATAAAATACAAAGAATAATACATTATGGAAAAAGCAAATGCAAAACAGAACGATTCGCGCAATCCTGTGTTAATAAGGATAGACAAAGGTGAACATTATTGACGTTTTTATTACGTAATATATAGAATAAGGCGTTACTTTGCGAGGTGATAGAATGATAGAAAGATTTAATCGTGTCGATTATAGCAAAAAATGTTTTCATTACTTTTGCCTTTATTACGCCTATAAAAATCGTTAGTCGTGATCACTGATCGACTATCTTACACTCAGGGAATTTTTCAACTCGGTCCAATAGTTCCTAAGATTAACGCGTTCAAACAATCAAACAAACAAACTCTTCAGCTTTATATATTAGTATTTCAACATTAAAAGTACCTGTAATCTTAAAGATCATACTTTGAAAACGCCCGAGGCTGCCCTCTAAAGAATTAATTTAAAAATTCATTATTTTTAGAATTAGATAAAAGACTCTTTGTTACAGTTTTAAACTAGTTTTTCTATGCAGTTATATATGCATTAAAGCAATAGTCGCTATTCTTCATTTTCAAGAATAACGAGACAAGTACGAAAGAGCAATATAACGAGAACTCTTTAATCCCAGGGTTCTATAATTTAATATGACCCCTACGTGCAACAACCGATATGGTATTAATTATCAAGTCAAGTTATTGAAGTTATTGTACCTATGTATTTGTACAAAATGGAAAGGCGGTTAGTGCATATTGTGTTCTATTCTTCCTTCATTCTCGCTACATGAATTTTAACTTTTTTGCTAAATTATTTTTCTAAACATAATCCTTGGTAACTAATACGCAGTTTATGAAATGTTTTATTCGGTTCACATTATTTATTTTCTTTACATAAAGTAAAAAAAAATATATTTCATCGAAACGACTGTTAAAATTTGAATAGTCAATCTGAACTTTTCCGGTAATATTTTTTCCTAAATCGATATGCATATTCTGCACTGCAATTTTTGCCAAAAGTTATTTACTGATTTACTTTAAAAAAAATTAACTGAAAAATTCGCTATAAATCACATAAAATTAGGAAAATTTAAAAATAGTTTTAAAATCTTTATTACTACTACTAGTAGTGTCACAAACAAAAAGCCGAAATGGTGGAAAGATTGGAACGTAATCTTTATCTCCAAAAAATAATGGTGCATATTTAAGACAATGGACATGTAATGAGGAGGGATGAAAATCATGTGACCAAACGTGTGTTAAATTTGAATGTGGATGGATATGTGCCTAGAGGGAGGCCTAAAAAAAGATGGTTGGATTGTGTGAAGTATGATATACATATAAAAGGAGTGGCGCCAGAGTTGACGAAAGATAGGACAGAATGGAAGAGAAAAACATGTTGTGCTCATCCCACTTAGAGTGCGATAAGGACAGGATGATATATATTTAAGACACAATGTTGTTGGAATAGCAGAGCCATTTATTAAGTTTACAAACAAATATAATTTGTATTTCGTGCACATATTTATAGGTAATACTGTAGAAGGAATAAAATTCCTTGTAAAGTTTTACTATTTTGGTTGTTTTAAATTTAAATTTTAAATTGAGTAAATAATTTTAAAAAATATTATTTATTCACAGCTTGCGTACGAATAAATGTGCAGAATATGAACCAAAGAATTAATACTGCTTTCAATTACATCGTACTATACAAAGTATACCTGGGTGGCCGAGCCTTGCTCGGTAATTTTTAAAATTATGGAAAAAAAAAGAAAAATTTTTTGAAAAGAATAATTAAAAAATTATAGGGCAGGTGTAGGGTTGCCACCCGTACTATATTATATAGTATCGTACTATATTTAAGTCAATTGTACTTATATATTATAGAAAAACAATATAGGACGAAAAATACTATATTTTTGTAATCTAATTCAATTGTCGCGCTTTTTTTTAATTAGATGTGAACGGAACGCAGCCGCAGCGCTGAATAGGGAATTTTTGAACGAAAGTCATTCTTGTACGTACGGGGCTTAGTTAGTTGGTAAAACTCACTAACTCCTTCGTCAATGATCAATTGTCAACGTCAACGACACTTTGTCAATTTATGCTACCTGAACGAACATTGAGGTTATTTTTGACTATCGAAAATATCTTAGTATTGAAAATGACTGCTGAAAAATGTCATATGCTTTTCAAAAAATCAGATGAAATTTTAACAAATATATTTAAAATCATTTCCTTTCTTTTCTCCATTCCTGCAACTTCCGCTTTTACAGAAATATTTTTTCCGTCGCGAATGTGTAATGGAAAGAAAAAAGGAAAAGAGCCTCTATGAATTTAATCAAAAAATTGGCTATTTACTTTAATATAGACCTAAATTGCTCAGATATATATAATTATTTTTAAATAGTAGAACCTTGATGGCCAAAGCGAAAAGTAATAATAAATACTCATGTTAAAATAAAGATATTATTCAGATATATCATCATCATCATCATCATCTTCCTGCCCTTATCCCACTCTAAGTGTTACAACTAAGCACAACATGTTATAAACATGTTGTCACATGATTTGGCTACGTATTTTACGACCGGCCGCCTGCCTCACATCCACTTACCTTAGTCGTAATTTAAGACTACTCGGTAAGAAAGAGGGTGGTCTATTCTACTCAGCCGGATGCCACACGGCTTACTATATATATATATATCAAAGATATTATTCAGATACACGCTAATCAAATAATTATTTTACCCTTTGAACATTGCAAATCATCAACTCAACAAAATACAAAATATACAACATCCAATAACAATATAAAATGATTGCCAATTGAAGAATCGTCCATACCATCTACCTATTTCTACGGCCTCAATATCTTTTGAGCGGCTTAAATTACCCCAGTTACCATATGATTATGCCCTTACCAAAACAAGTATGCTGCGATAATGTCGATAAATAATGTATATCGATATTTGGAAAAAAAAAATAACTAACTTTCATAATTTTGTATATATTTTATAAAAACAATTATTTTCGCTTTTTCGAATTAAACGCGTTCATATTACAGTCAAATTGGGTAACTTTGGATGACTTTTTCAGTTTTTTCAGAATATAAAAAATAGGATGACCTTATTTAAAGGTTTTGATCAATAATGAGTGTTCTTTTATACCGAGCTTTAGAATAACTAACTGTATTACTAATTAACTAGAAAGGAAATGAAAAAAAAAATGCTTTTGCATGTTCAAAGTTACCTTGAGTTTTGGGTAACTTTGAACCGAATTATTTAAGAAACTAAAAATCCTTGAATTTAGAGGATTTTCGTAACATGGGTAAGATTATACTTAAGTTCTGAATGAATGAAAGATAGATCTGTCAAATAAAGTCAACTTGTAATAGCTAACAGCCTACCGTTTACTTAAAATATCCATTTACTAAATATTAGCAACATATGGGTAGAATTTTATTTTGTAACGAATACATATTTATTTGTAATTGTAAATATTTATTAAAAATCAAACCTAAGCAATAAATTCTATAATCAATTACCATTCAAATGAGATAAAAACATTAATGGTTCCATGAACAAGATGTCATCTTCAATGTATATTTTATCTTTTTTTTTTGTTATTTGATGCTTTTTTTTAAATAGAAACATATTTAACTAAAAATAGGGGTGGTACACAAATTCACCGGTCCGTGGATATAAAACGATGCAAAATCAGGAAATTATATGAAAAAGTATCATTTCAATCTACAATTGATCATTAGAAACCGAAAATTATGTGTTTTACACACCTTTTCTGTAATAAAATCGGAAATGTAACTCACATAGTTTTGACCGCAAACAGAAAATGTTGAAAGTGTCAAAATTTATTTAAAAACTATAAATTTTAAATGACATTTGACAACTAGAACATTAAGTATTTCCATTTCACGCATTTATAAGTTTTAAATCAGGTTACAAATATTTTAAAAAAATAATAAGAATTAGTTTAGTCGTTTTATTCAATGTTACCCGAAAATTCAAAGTTACCCAATTTGACTGTATAGGATTTCTATAGTTTACATTACGATTTTTTCCGTCGCTGTACAGAAAATATCAATTAAATCGCAAGCAGATGCTAGTGCTAAAACAGCTCCGTGATGATCAAAGACTTTGAACTTGCCTAATTGGGTACTAAGATGCTAGACTGGTGCGACCCTGCACCGGATTAGCACGGTTTGGCAACAGTTCCCGGATCCCAGCTGCAGTATGTATAGCTTGTAGCTTGAAGAAACCTACGTCCAGCGTCCATCGGTTGAGAAGAAGAAAAAATATGAAGCGCTATCTGTCACCATTAGGGTTAGATTAGTTGATTTTTAGTATAAGATATCATTGTCTACAAATTCAAACGCTTTCAGAAAGTTTAGTGGAGGATAAGTTATTAAACTTTTCCTCCACCGTCGACTGCAAGCACCGATTAAGACGAATAATT
This sequence comes from Morpho achilles, assembly GCA_947086495.1. NCBI lineage: Eukaryota > Metazoa > Arthropoda > Insecta > Lepidoptera > Nymphalidae > Morpho > Morpho achilles. The sequence goes on along the minus strand of CAMTZB010000022.1, from coordinate 15,625,476 downwards.
GAGAATTTCGCTCTCATTTGAATTAAGTTTTGATTGATAAAAATTTTCTCCGTAAAAGGCTTTGCATCAATAGTATTGATAGAATTATTTACGAGTTGGTCGTGGTGCCTATCACGCCGTGTGGTATCCGGCGAAATAAAAGGCATACTAAGTTTAGTCTATCCGCCGTGTGGTATCCGGCTGAGTAGAATAGACCACCCTCATTTCTTACCGAGGTGTCGTAAAAGGCGACTAAGGTAAGTTGACCCACCGTGTGGTATCCAGTCAAGTAGAATAGACCAAAGGTAAGTTGATGTCAGGCAGGCGACCGGTCGTAAAATACGTAGACAAATCATGTGACAACATGTTTATGACATGTTGTGCCGACTCCCACTTAGAGTGGGATAAGGGCATGAAGATGATGATTTGTCGTGGTGATTTGTCTATCTTCTGACTATGGTTCGTTTACGGGGCGAAACGATCGTTTAGATTGCGTAGCATGCGGCAACTTATCATGCATATATTATACAACAACTGACAGTTTTACTTCCTACAGTTAGCATTATATAGATTTTTCTTAACAAACGAGCAGTATAGCAAAATAATTTTATGATAACTTTGTACTGTAGAATTCCGCAAAGTATTCTAACCAAATAATTTAAATCTTAACTAAACCTAACTAATATAAATTTAAAAACTTAACCAACTAATATAAATTTATTGGTTCTGCTTCAGATGCAGCTCTAAAAATTAATTTAATTTCTTACACTTAAATTGAAAACACTAATATTAAAATAAGATTTAAAAAAAACATTATTTAAGAAACATCGATAGATAGTTTTATTTTAGGTTCAAGTCCCTATTTCGCCCTCGTTAACAACGTGTCTTTGCCGCGTGTACCACTGGGAAGATTTTTCCTTAATGTCAACAAATTATTCAGTTACGCGTTAACGTTCCTTTAGTTCGGACTGGCGGTACGATCATTTCTGGAAGATTATTATTTTCGACTGTACGAGCAACAAAGATTATATATGAGTATATGTTGAAGTCTTGTGAAGTGCACACATATTGAAACAAGGGAGCTTAGAAGAAGTCAGAGGCCATCGTGAAAACTATTAAAAGAAAATGATCATCACCAGTGTCAACAGTGTCAATATCTTCAAGGCTCGAGTCAGCACTAAGATTAGAACTAAAAACTTATTTAAAACAGCTTTTTAACGTGTGTTTTATAGTTCTGGTGATAATGTATGTACTCGTATAAAAGAGATGTCGAGGCAATTAATTTTTGTTGTAGATATTCAACTTGAACTGGCCATTTCTCGCTGTGAATCTATTTTCTATTCTCTATTATCACTAAGCTTTATTTTATTAATTACATAGTTTTATGAACCACATACGTACGAAAACTTAAGCTACGTAAAGATGCCCTTTTTTATACAGGAAAAAAACACCTTATGGCTACCGCCGCCTGACGGGGACAGGCGGCGGTTATGTCTGACTCGCACCGACTAAAACGAACTGTGTGCTCCACCACGCTTCCGATGGCAAAGACAAGGTATCATTGTACACATTGCCCCCGTCCCCGCCGACAGCTCTGATCCAAGAGAACATCTCCTCCGGGTAGGGACCCCTCGAAAGAGAAGCCCCCCTCCGCTAAGCGGTGCATCGGGAGCACCAGATGCACCAACCGCCTCGGGGACCTGTAAGCCAGACGTCCGATATACCTCGTTCGGAACGTCCAAAGGTCCCCTGACGGGGCGACCGACAATGAGCTTAGGCAAGTCCATACCACCTAGACTAGCCGATTGGATCAGCAGATCGGATCTCGTACAAAAGCTCGTCCACCGGCACCCTCCGCAGAGCAGGAGGCCACCGCTGCCCGGGATCGCTCACTGCCTACTTTGTCTGTTATATCACGGTCGACAGTCCTCCACCCTTAACCTCCTCGGAGTCCCCGGCTCGTCCAGATTGCCCTCTGCTAATCACAGGGACAACTGGATTGGCCACCCCACAGTGGTCCGTTCGCCAAGACTAAGCTTGCCCAGGGTGCGCCACGAGGAGGCCGACCACTTTGGCAACCCGAGTAAAGATGCCCTAAGTTTGCTCTAGTTTTATCTGCATTACATATCTTGCTATTCATCAGTGAAAACAGTTATGAAAAAATATTATGAAATGGATTACCATTTCATAATATTTTTATTCATAACTGTTCATTCTGACTTTCATAGCTGTTCAGAATATACGCACGCTCTTCCTCTTCAGGGTTGCAGAGACTAAAAGTCAAAATTCAGTGAACTATTTATCTGCATCTTCATCTCATCATCAGTTATATTGTTCTCCTGCCCTACATTATTGTAGGGGTATCTCATTTTTTTTAATGGCATTCCCCACCTTACCTTTTCTAAACTTCTTATTTCTACTTTTTCTATAAATTGGCACCGAAATCTAGTATTTCATTTAAATGACTTGAAGCGAAAAGGTTAAACTCGTATAGGATCCATTTTCGAATTGAAAGTAACAATCTGATTGCTCCCTAGAGGGGCGTTGGCCCAACGTTGGTAAACACTGTTCTATACGATCATGAGTGTTTTCCTTACAGTTGATCTACAATGCCGTCCTATATCATATTTCTAATAGGCAAAACTTTACTAAGTAGTCATTATAAAATAGTGACCAAATTTGTCTTCTCTGGAATATGTATTAGCTCAATAATTAGTCACGTCGCGTTTGCAACATCAGTCTCTCTCACAATAAACTCAAAAATCACTGCAGCCATTCGTATACGGTATTCCTCATAGACAAAGTAATCATAAAGAAGGTTTGGGTATGTAATTTGTTGAGGTTCTTTGAAATGTGACAACTATTTAATTTTTTTGAAAAATATTGCCGCCCGGGAGCTGTAACATAATAAAACAACAAAATATTAGGATGTTAGGATATTAGAGAATATTAGGAGAAATATAATGTGGGCAGGCGAGCATTCTACCACTGAACTGGGAAAAAGCTGTGATGGCCTAGCGGTGCGACCGTGTGAATCTCTAGAGACGATCATGGGTTCAAACCTGGGCAGACACCAATGAGTTTTTCTATTAAAACTTATGTGTCTAATTGATAATAGCAATTTATCACACGCTTTTCGGTGAAGGAAAACATCGTGAGGAAACCTGCATATCTCTAGAGAATTCTAGGGATATGTGTAACCTACCAATCCGCACTGGAGCAGCGTGGTAGGTCTTAGCTCCAACCTTTCTCTCCAAAAATGGAGAGAGGAGGCCTATGCCCAGCAGTGGGATAGTAACAGGCCGTTACTTACTTACATAATGTGGGACTTTTTCAGGTTCAGCCTGTGTTTGCAATGTAAACGGAAGAAAATGTATTTATTTACGACATCATATTAGAAACCTCAAAAATTACAGTATTTCTCTAATCCATATTGAATGGATATATAAAATTTCCTCTTCAATCACTCTAACTATTTAAAAAAACCGCATCAAAATCTGTTGCGTAGTTTTAAAGATTTAAGCATACATAAGGATAGAGGGACATAGGGACAGACACAGAAAGAGACTTTGTTTTATACTATGTAGTGATAGTGATTAACTATTATATTACTCTAATTATATCAATATCATTTTTTTAAAGTGAGACGTGATGAAAATAAGATAAATAAGGTTTCACTCAATGTTCGTAAAGAAAATAATTTAAAATAGCTATATTTCGTATACCTCTCAAAAAATTATTTTTGTGCGCTGCATTTAATTTAAGAAACTAAAGTTTGCAAAGGGCTTTACAACCTTGCAAACCTCTCTGGACGAAGCCCTATTTATTCCCGTTTCATTGTTCAAAATTCGTTCAAAGGAAAAATTCTCTGCAGTTTGAAACAGTAAAGGCTGTCTTGACCCGATAGGAAGAATAAAATTTATTAAAGCTCAATTTATATAACTCAAAAGTATGATATTGCTGTTGTATTCGGTTTCTCTTTAGACTTCAAAAATAAAATGCTTCAAAAATAATGCCTTATTTTTGAAGCAATTTTTATACAATACAGCATTAATCATTATCCAATTAAGTACCTTAAATAAATTGTTAATTTAATATAGATCAATATGGCCTTTTACATCATGTAATTTAAATGAACATTTTCGGAGATATCCCAGATTTAAAATCCCGCGAGGGGGCCGCGCTTCGCCCTAGAGCAGTTCGAATTTAGCAGCAATCGAACGCGGAACTATCGCTCTTTCAAGAGTAACTAAAGAAAACATGTTTGTATTGTCTAATAATGATAAGAAAGCTATGAATGTTGTATATAAAGACATTCTGTAACTAATTTTAAAAATAAAATACATAGGGAAAAATGTAAAAATAAGTATGTAGTATATGATTTATAGAATTAGGCGTTACTTTGCGGAGATCCATAATACAAAAGTAATAATAAAATTATTTTGCTATAATTCTTCGCGGATTATAGCAAAATAATTTTATTATTACTTTTATTTAGTATATGAATTTAGATATTAGATATAGCAGGAAATCTTCTTGGTATAGCGAGAGGTGAATTGTTTTTCTCCAAATTTAACGCGCGCGGGCCACGGGCAGTAATGAATTAATCAAAACTACTAGATCGATTTTAATCGATTTTAATCATTTTTTTCACTGAGTGACTAGCTATATATTTTATATAGCCCGTGCGAAGCAGGGGCAGGCCGCTAGTATATATATAAATCTTTTAGACTTGATCATGATTAGGGTCTGGATAACCATGAATTTTCCGAGAGACCAAAGCCACACTTAATTTTAAATTCATACAAGTAACACAATTCTTACAGAAAGTACATAAGAATATAAACCCCTAAGATCAAATTCTGAAGCCACGAAGAAATATTTGTGAAAGTCGGAACTTTTATTATATTAAAACTTTTATTTAATAATCGGAGAAGCTGTATTGATAGCTTATATAAAGTTCAACGATCCATTCAGTCTCTATATTATGTACAAACATATAATTTATTACCCTCGCAGTTCCGATGATGCAGGCGGGTGCAGTGAAAGGGTAAGGCGGGGAATATCCCACGGCCTACGTAGGTCACCTAGGTATTTGCTATTAGTGTGTACTGCTTGCATCCCCTCCCATTCATTGCTTTATGTACTCGATCTTGCACCTCCTATAAAACGGCACTTTAAGGCAAGCTGTGCAAGATTTTTTGTAATTATTTTAATTATGTCCGCGTTCAAGTGAATATGAAGATTTCATGTTTGAAAACGAATATAATACCGATATAATAAAAAATTAATACCTTTAAATTAAATTTTATTTTTATATTTTAAATGGACAAAAGTATGAAAAGGTTGTACTTTTTGCACTTACGTCTTCTTGTTCCCAATGGATACACATCCACTGCTGGACATAGGTCTCTTTACGGTATCTCTACATCAAACGATCTTAATCTACCGACTGCGCTTTCCAAAGAGGAGTCGCCATGCCAGAAGCTTAAGATCTTATCGCGCGTCATTCTCCATGCTATGAACCTCGCCCATCGACACTTCAGCTTCGCTACTCGCTGGGCTAAATCGGTAAGTTTGGTTGACAAGACATGAAATGTCTTGAGAGACCTACCAAAAAGAGTTAACTGAAAATGTAATTTTTAATTAATACTGTCTTTGAAAATAGCCTTTTGTCTTTGAAAAACTTTACTCTCAATCTAAAAGGTTCTCTTAAATAGAATAAAAGCACTACATTTCATAAAATCATGCCTTCAGCTCCGCAGGTCGCGGGTTTGTTTTCCCGCAAAGGGCTAACATTTCCTATAAACAATTTGTTGGTTTTTCGGGCCTGGGTGTATATTTGTATTTAAGTATGTACTTACAAGTCAGCTAAGACGAAATCGTGATCGCTCTGAAACAGCTAAAGAATAGAAGAAGACGGAATTACGACAGAGCTGTTAAAAGCAGGTGGAAAACCAATACTCGAGCGGATCTGTCGCATATTTAATTCTGTCCTCTTTTTGGGGAGAACTCCCGAGGCATGGAGTAAAAGTATTGTCGATGTTGTCCTTCGCCGAACAGCGTGTGATAAATTGTAGTTATCAATTAGACACATAACTTTTAACAGAAAACTTATTGGACTATCACAGCTTAGACAGTGGCTTTAATTTGCTTCTAGCAATAAAACTTTATGGTACCGAATATTAGAATGTAATATAACCAGCGGCCCTTAGTAGAGGATTGTTAAGATTGAACTCTGGTAGCTACCTGATTTCTATTCAAAACTTCTACTTAAATTATATTCATAATACTCTATCAGATCCTGGCCACGCGTATTTGGGGCTTAGGCGGATTTCGAGTCACCTTTTCATCTTGACTTTTTTTTTTTTTTTGTCAGGAAAACCCATTATGGGTCATCACCGCTCGACGGGGACGAGCGGCGGGTATGTCGGACTCTCACCGACTAAAAACCTGACAGTGCTCCACCGCGCTGCTGGTGGCGGGGATAAGGTACCTATGAAGACATTGCCCCCATCCCCGCCAGCAGCAGCTCTGTACCCCGGGGAGCGCCACCTCCGGGTCGGGGCCTCTCTTAACAGTGGCCCCTCCCTCCGCTAATCGATGCATCGGGAGCACCAGATGCATCGACCGCCTCGGGGACCTAACTCCAGCGAGCGTCCGATACCCCGTTCGGACCGCTCGGAGGTCCCCGTTAGGGCGGCATGCGACGGACTTCGGCGAGTCGCCTGCGCCCCGCTCGCCTGCGGCGGATCGGATCCAAGGACTCGACTTCCCGGATCCGCCCCGCCGCCTCCTTCCGCGAGATTACGTCCTCGCAGAAGGAGGCCATCGCTGCCCACGATCCCTCCCTGTCCACCATGGCACGAACAACAGTGGGCAAGGAGAGATCGTGCCCCACCTGTGCCACGAGCTCTGCCCGCTGAACTGCCCAAGCTGGGCAGTCCGCGAGCGTGTGCAGCGCCGTGTCGAATTCGGCGCCGCACTCGTGGCACTCACCGGTCAGTTCGCACCGGGCCACCCGCCATAGATACCTCCCGAAGCAACCATGTCCGGAAAGCACCTGTGTCAGGCGGAAGGTGAGGACCCCATGCCTCCTGGCGACCCAGCCCTGGAGAATGGGCTGGATAGCTGAAATCGTCCAGAATCCTGCACTGGGCAATTCCAGCCGCCGCCTTCATCTTGACTTTGACTTGACCATTAATGACCATTTACTTCAATGCTTTTAAAATCATATCGTACATTTCTTGTAATCGAGTAGAGTAGTAATACGTTTTTATAAAAAACTAGTAACTTTTTTCATGGAACATAAAAATTAAAATATAATTTCATTTTATCCGTATCTTGGAGGGTGGTGGGTGGTTTGCCTGTTAAATTGGATCAAGCGGTCGTTGGACCATCCTGTCATGGGGGTGTTGGGAGGCTGCGATCACCCACATTAGACGGCGCGCGAAAGCGGTGGCGTTGGTGACGCGATTAGTATAATCGTGTCACCGCGTTTACTCTCACTCCTTTCTTTGGCATTTAAAGTCGTGATTTTGATTAGAATAAATAAACGTAGTTCACTTTGTTGAAATAAACTTTGTTATATTGTTAATCTGGCAGGCAAATATGAGTAAAAAATATCATACAAATTCGTTGGGTTAATTAAATACTTATCGAACTGTTTTGAAAGCTTTGATTGAAAAAGCTGCTAAAACCGGTTGTGATATAACAGACAATATATGTTTGGTGTATTTATCTTTTGTATGGTTAAAAGATCGCGATGGCATTTATCTTTCTCTTACGAATAACTAACTACACCCTTGTATTCCATTGAAATATTATTACAATGAAATATTTAAAAGGATACATTATTAATCTTTGTAATTTAAAGATGATTAACATTTTGATACTACTATACTATACACCCTGTCATTAAAATAATTGTCTTAGAACTTAACGTAATAATAGAAAAATACAAGTGTCAGAATAGTAGTAGGTAAATATAGAATAATACTCGCGAGAGCCGGGACTGTAATAAATAGCACAAGTGTCACGAAATCTGCAAAATTAAATAGAGCCGCTACAGCCTCTAAGTTATACGCAAAGCTTATAACAGATCAATTGGAATTTGGGTACATACATGATTTGACAATAAATTTATAGAGAATAAATCAACATCAATGGACGTCATACAAACTTTGTGTAATTCGTTCTTACTATATGTCAGAATAGGTCGCTATAGGACTGTATATATTTCAGAGTCTAGAAGAGTATTTATGTAGTCTATGATTTTGAAGTGCGGTTTTCTGTGATGTTGTCAATAAATCTTAGGCATAGAAATTACAATAAAATTATTTTGTTGTAATCCGCGTTTGTTAAGAGAATATATGTAATGCTAAGTGTATGAGGCAGGCAACAATACATACCCCATACATGCAGAACAAGTCACCACACGTATCACAAAACGCTGCCAACACAAACACTCCACACAACCACTACACACAGTCGCTACCACCTCCTCAACGAGGTGTGTGATTGTTGCCTGCTTCATACACTTAGCATTACATCTCTTCCCTTAAAAACCCGGATTACAGCAAATTAATTTGATTGTAACTGCTTCTATAAATCTTAGGTATATTTATTGAAATTACAAGGCAACGTACTAGAAATTATCGCTTATCTCATTTCTGATTTTAGCTGCCAATAATTTCATTTTAATATCCCATATTATATATTTGCCATAATAAAATATATCTTTTTAAAAATGAAATGAGGCGAGCAATGAGAATGCAAGCCGCAAAATATTATTTGAATTATTACGAATGTATTTCTTTGGCCTCGCTACCTACTTATTTTGCCTAATGCCTACATATTGAAAGAGAACTTTAAAATGCGAATATATTAAAATTTGCCAGGCGTGGTCACAGAATGCTTATTCAGAAAAATTGTATGCCGTTATTATACCTATATTCTGTACCTATGTAGTTTTTTACCTAATGTGTTATTATTAAAAACTGACTAATACGGTTTTGTTATCTTATCGCTAATGCTGTACTGATAAACTTGACTTGTACAAATTAACGAACTTTTAGACATGATTCGTAAGTGTAATATAGTATATCTGTACTAATATATAAAGCTGAATGTTTGAACGCGCTAATCTCGGGAACTAGTAGACCGATTTGAAAAATTCTTTGAGTGTAAGATAGTCCATTTATCGTGGAAGGCTATAGGCTACATAACATCACGCAAAATGAATAGGAGAGGCGCAGTAATAAAAAAATACTACGAAAACGGAAAAATTTAAAGCTTTTCTTGCGTGCGCTAAGTAAACGATAAAAGTAATTAAAAATCTGTTATAATTTACTCACTATAACTACTTTTAGGTTTAAAATTTTAATTCAGGAAAAAATTAGCGTCACACAGATTTCCATGCGGGCGAAGCTTCTGGCACAACTAGTACCTATAGTACCTATATTATATATAATCTGAAACGGCTCTAGTGTTGAGGCAATGCTACATAAGTGATGTATCAAAATGTTATGATATTTTTTACATTTATAATTTACTTACAGGGACACTCCCTTAGAACTAAATTTAAAAAAAAGTATTCACGGTAAAATAATTTATGATGTACCTAGTTCCATAATCAATCAATAATATAAATAAGAAGAAAGTCAAGAATTATTATTACAACAGATTCATTTTGAGTAGAAAAATCACAAATGGTCTATTCTTTATATTAGTCATGAAGGGGGCTTACAGGTGATTTTTCTTAATGTCCCATATCAATACGTATGCTATAGAAATTGAATATGTATCAATGCGTAAAATCTTATTTATTTTTTATACTTAAAGTATAATAATATTATGAATTACAATAACTTTATAGTTGATAAGAAAATATGTGTAACAACACAAAAACTTTTACACCTCTTTTATATATTAACATCATTAATGTATCTTTGAGGCGATCCAGCTAGTAAAAAATGCATGCGCCTTCAAAATTGCAGCGAATAAAATCGAACCACGTCTTAGTTAGAGACTGGTAACATGAGAAGCATATAAAACAGGCCAATATAAGTGCCCTATTGATAAAAGCAAGTTGATATGGAGCTGAGCGCGTGGATATCGGGTTACTTATTAATATAAACAAAGGGTCGATTGCAGACATAGTGTACTAGGTAAACACAATCCCGGTTTCTGGTAGCCGTAGCACAGATTCTCTAGCTCTGCCACGCCCATCCCCACCACATTGTTCTTTGATAACATTCTGTATTTTGCACATAAACAAAATCTAAGGCTTTTTATCTGCCTTTCTCTGAACACGATGTGCTGGTACTTTTTTAAATTTTTAAATTGTATTTAAAAAAAAATTCGTGTTATTCTAAAATGTTTTTTTACCCTTGTTACAATTTGATCATCGGGCTTGTAAAATTTAATCAATAAGAAAGGTAGTTCACGATACATTGAAGAAGAATTTAATGTCACTAGAATTCAATATATACTTTAGGCTCTTTGATAATTCAATTTCTAGTTATTATAATATTCAAACAGAACAAATATAGTTTAAACTCAATTTTTTTAATCGTTTTTTATTGTTTATAAAGCCTATTAAGTAATGCACGAAACCTTAATCTGAAATTCAGTAAAACTTTATCTAGTAATAAAAATATATGCCATTAAACATGTTTCAAATTAGATATTTTTTTCTTTATTGTTATAAAATGCAAAAATAAATTGGAAATAATCAATACTACTACAGCACTACACAAGTTCATTATAATTATTAAAGTACAAAAGTAATGAGAATATTATTTTGCTATAATCCGCGATAAAAGAAAAAATGTGTAATGCTAAATGTAGAGTGTACTATTCGTTATCATACCTGATACATGCAGAATTTGTAGGAACTCATGCACTACCCTACACCGATGGCACAACAATACACAAGCACTGCACACATTCACCACCACAATCTCAACAATTTGTTTCGCCCCGTAACCGAAGCATCGTCAGGAGATAGACTCCACGACAAAATTGTAAAGCAAAGGCTCCTTAAATTCACCATGCCAATAATATTTATTGTACATACATTCGACTTCATAAAATATATATATAATATCTACATAGTGATTCAGGCTGTGCTGTCTTTTTTCAACAGTCTTTCAACAGTCTTTCAACAGTCGAAATGACTGTACATATAAAAGTTAACACTAAGTCTGTGGAGTGTGTTTGAGTATGATAACAGCTTTTAGAAAACTGTATTGAAAATTGTATTGGTCTTGCCAAATGAAGATAAATTATTGTTTATATAGCTGTCTGTTTGATATCTATCTTTACTAATATATAAAGCTGAAGAGTTTGTTTGTTTGAACGCGCTAATCTCAGGAACTACTGGACAGATTTGAAAGATTCTTTAAGTGTAAGATAATCCATTTATCAAGGAAGGCTATAGCCTATAAAACATCACGCTAAGGTGAATAGGATAGGAGCAGCGATAAAAAATATTACGAAAACGGTAAAATTTGAAGCTATCGTTGCGTGCGCTAAGTAAACGGTGAAAGTTATTCAAAAATCATATAATACAAAATAGTTCCCATCTAATAGTTCCAAATAAAACTCCGCAACAGCGTAGTCTAGCTTTTAAGGTTAACCCACTTTAACCATTTTTGTGGTTATCAAAATACTATATTACGGTTTTAATCCTTCCAAGCGGGCGGACCCGCTGGCGATTGCTAGTATAATATAAATAAAAGGCAACTTTAAAGCTCATTTAGACTTAACCAATTGAATTGTCAGCGTTAGAGTCTGTTTACTGGAGTGAATTTTGACGGTAGGTTGAAGGGATTTTGTAAAAGCAATAAGGTTATTCAAGAAAAGGGATAGTTTATTAAGTTCTGCAACCATGAATGTCATTCGTGTACAAGAAACATAATAAGGGTGATAGAACCGAGTCTTGGTGTAATCAACACGTGGCAGCGAAACAACAGTATCGTCACTGCGTTATCGGAAAATGGGATTCATAAGTAGAGTTTGAGTGTAGCAGAGTTAATATATCGTCTAAGAACGACTAAAAAGTTCAAACAAAAGTGATGTCATAGACATATCGTCGAGTATGACACAATGTAACGTTACAGTGATAAATCCGTCGTCTAAACATACACAGGGGGCATTCTTAAGACACCGTTCCGCGACTGGTATAGCTCCTGCTCTACTCCCTGCATTACACGCTCTGGACGATTTTTCCGCGCTCATTAGTACCAGTGACACCACTCACGCATACCATCTCCAGAATTCTCTAGAGATATGCAGGTTTCCACCCTATGTTTTTTCTTCACTAAAAAGTGTGTGATAAATTGCAAATATCAATAATATAATTTGCAATTCATATAACCAAAATATAAATTGCAAAATTTCGTAATTTTCGATGATGATGCAACACTGATTAAATATCACTTTAAACTTAACAATAAATCGTGTCTATTTAAATATGACAGTTAAAAAAGTTTATGATAGTTAAGAAGCCAATCTAATTGGGACTAATTTCTCGTCTTTGTAATATAGTATCGTAGTAATTGGAGATTATTCGTCCAATGTACTATTTTATCGAGAAAATTGGGTATTATTATAAGAGGCTTAAATCTACTTTTGTGAATAAAAACCTAGTATTACTTTAGGATAATTTTTAATAGGCAAGAAAAGCCATAAAATTAGATAGAAAACTAAAACTAATATATTATTTATTTATATTTACATACTAGTGGTACTCGCGAATTTGGTCTCGCCAACCTAAGCATTAACCTATCATAAATAACGCAATATATGTATTTTTCCCTTTTCGAGAAAGAAAAACGAGAATGTTTTTATGCTATATGGTACCACGGAATATTTTTTGTTTACAATGTAATTTACTGAGGGTCCGTGACTTAAAAGCGTCGTGTAGACTGATTTAATTCTTAAAAACTTTCGTGCATCTAAAAGTAAAACTATAACGTACTAATCCTTAGCAACTTAAGTACATTGGTTATTTTTTAGCATTCTTTGCTGAACAATGTGATCTTTTTGCCATTTAAGTCAACATCTTAGCAGTTATAGTGATATGAAAATTTACTCGTGCAAAAAATCAAGGATGATTCGTGCCATGGTGGGCAGGGAAGGATCGTGGGCAACGATGGCTTTCTTCTGCGAGGACGTTATGTCGCGGAAGGAGACGGCGGAGCGGATCTGGAAGGTCGAATCCTTGGATTCCATTCGCCGCAGGCGAGTGGAGTGCTGGCGACTCGCCGTAGTCCGTTTGGTGCTCCCGATGCATCGATTAGCACAGATAGGGACCACTGTTTAGAGAAGCCCCGACCGGAGATGGCGCTCCCCGTGGTACAGAGCCACTGATAGCGGGGATGGGGCAATGTGTACAACGGTACCCTGTCCCCGCCACCAGCAGCGTGGTAGATCACTGTAAGGTTTTTTAGCCGGTGGGAAACCGACATACCCGGTGCTCGTCCCCGTCGGCCGGCGACAAACCATACCTAATGCGTTATATGCATAAACAAAAAAGGTATAATATGTTATCTACCGGGGCGACGCTGGGGCGGACTGGCTAGTAAAAGAAACAATACTAGCTTTTTCCAGTAACTTCGGCTGCTAGGACTACAGAACCGAGATTAGAAATGATCCATGTCATATATCGCATATCACATAAAGTCGTTTTCTTCATTCAGTCGTGAAAACAAGAATGCACGAAGACCTATAATATCGTAAGAAAAGCCTGAGCATGGCCTGAGCTGAGTAATTATATCCTAAAACCTTCCAGCCCTATCTTAATGACTTAAACTTGTATTTAGATCACGGCAATTAAATATTGTTATTAATTTACCGCATTTTCATGTAGTATATTAAAAAATCATATAGAATTTTCTACGTATAAATCCAGGAATCACAAGTAATTGATCAAATTATCATTTATAATTTGGTACAATGGCGTTGCTATCAAACGTTATCGCTGTATCGCCTCCTCATATCGGTTGTAGTAAAAAGCGTGGCCCAGATTTTAAATAACGGTGTGTTCAATAAAGAACTAAAGAGATAGTTACATGAGGTTGCGTCATGAGTATGTGTTTGCCTCTCCGGTACTGGGCGCGCCAAGAGGTCGGCCACAGTGTAGGGAAAAGAAATTCCATGGGTTCATTTCATTTAGTAAATAAAAAAAGTTTCTTGGTGTTTTAATCATTATTATATTCATACATCACACACGCAAAGTTAGTAGTAGCAGTAGTGGATAGTAAATTAATAATCAGGCAATTTAATTAACTAAATAAACCAAATAACTAATTACAAAAGTAATCGCATTCTTACCTTTATACATTTTTTGATTAATTATTTAATTATAAATAAATATTCAGATCACGTTCATTAATTTCACATACTTATACTACTTGTGCTAATAAGTACCTTCAATATGAAGATTACAAGATTTCAAAATTCGTCCTGATTCTTAAATTTTAAAATTTAAAATAAACAAGGACTTTTGAATGGACACTAGGCGGACAGGACTTTTCGAAAAATCTATGAATTCTAAACGTTTCTTTTAATTTTAGTCCAGAATTTAATTATTTAACCGCAACAAATGACGTACCTGCCATATTAAACCACTAATAACTTCGTCAAAATTATTGTCATTTCTTATTTATTCATATTAATATTAAATTCCGAAAGTCTTGTACGGGGACGAAGTCGCGGGTACAACTAGTTGTTGACGTCATAGAGGTGTCACCGATAAATAATACGAGATCGCAAACATATAAATAAAATATGGTTAATTCATGATATATTCTATAAACAGAAAGGAATCTTAGATTGATGGAGGTGAGGTACACGCTCATATGCACTGTGCATTATTGCGTAGATAGAGATAGGATGGACAAGACCGAGATCGAGAACGAACGAACACAAAAAATTGCTCTCTAAGCATTAAAATAAGATACTCACACCTACATCTACAGGCTAAACCCTGGTAAGCCTTAACTCCTCAGGTGAAGTTGTTTAAATTAAGATGTTTAAGTACCTAGTTTACTTCATTTTTTTGTTAAAAAACGTTAACAATAGTCAGCAAGACTGCAATGGGTCTATAGTGATATTAGGGTATATAGTGTTTATAGTAATTAAGTATAGGGTCTATAGTGATTAGGTAGGGTAGAGTAATTAGGGTTGTTCTTACAACTGAATTTTAAGGGTGGATTAAATTCCTAAGAATGTGCTATTCGCGTTTTTAGCTTATGCATGGACGATTCGTAAAACAAATGCAATACAACCACTTTTGTCTTGGAGTCTTATCTGCTGATTATACTTTAAGTTTAGGTACTCGGTGAAACGATTGTTGACATTGTGCTAATGAATTTGTGGAGTTCTAGTATACTGTGGTGGTTGCGATGGTAAGTTTGTTGCGCTAGTATACTCTACTTTTAGCAAAAATAGATTATCTTTGATCGTGGATTATAGCAGAAGAATTTTTATTAATGGAACTCGGCAAAGTAACGTCTCATTTTTTACATGCCATAATATATAATCTGGATAATCCGTTTATTCTGGTGTTTTTATTTAGTTACACTGTGACGATGGCCACGTGCTGCTATAGCGTTGCCTGGCGACGCGCGGGCGTTGGGGCGCTACATTCTCACGCCGCCCGCGTTTCGTCACCGCCGCCCGCGCGTCTCACCCTCAACACGCTTATGGCCGGTGTGCGGACTACCAGTCTGCAGTCCGCACTTAGAGCGCTAGCTTATACGCCGCATTTGGCGTCTACTCTACGCGCACTTTCAGCCGCTACCGCCGGCGTGTGCACTGTGACCTGTGCTGTTCTAGCATATAAACTTTCTTTCGATATAAACTTAAAACAATTGATATGGACGGCGACGTTTCCCAGGGCCCTTCAGGGGGTGCCTCGCCCACGTACGAGGACAGGTATGTAGCGCGTTCGACTTCCCGCTATCCCGCTTTCCCTTCTCAAAGCAAAAGCTTCGGCGAATCGACTGCTCAGTCTCTGCCCATGTTATTTTAATGTATCGTTTCTCTCGAATAATATTTCAAAGTATATCCATTAGAAAAAAATAGTGCAACTGTTTATATCTGTTCATTGTGATTTTTCTTTAGCATATTATTTAGTATAGGCGAGATTGGGCTTTAAAGATTTCCTTTATTCAGCTTTTAAATTTTTTCTTAATGTTTATATCATAACTGTAAATTTCATCGATACGTGTATGTTACATGTATGTTAGTTGTAACTACTATAAACAGCAGTATTTAAACAATTATTCGACGAAAGCAAGGGAATATAAATTGTGTTACGCTGCTTTCGTTAACTAGAATTCAAAATATGTTTCATTCAAACAAACTTAATAAATACTGCTTAAAGGTAGGTACGTCTCATTTTTCAGTCATTTTATCTACGTTACCTATGTCTTTTCCAAGCAATTTCTGTCTACAGAGTAATTTCAATGCCACCGAGTATTTTATTTCAGAATACTTATATTTAAACTTTCTAACACTCATTCAAAAGTGCAACAGTTCAAAATCACAGTTACAATTGTGAATTTTTCTAAATAGGTTTTCAAGATGATCGTTATTTTAATCAACAGTTTTGATTTGCCGTCGTAGAGAGGGAATGTAACTTTATTTCAAAAAATTGTGGACGCAATGTGTACACAATAAAACAGTTATCTGTTTTCCAAAGTATATCTTTCAGGTAATGACCACTTTGATAGAGCAACTACAGCGTTTAACTTATTTCGGAACCACAGTTTTTTAAGTAAGTTACTATTTCCTTGCTATATAATTGCATAGTCCAATTATCAGTCTAGCGAAATAAACGGGTTTAAATAAACGAAATAAACGGGGGTGAACTAAGAGTACATTTTTTCATTAGTCATTCAATTTCCTTGAAAACTATATAGGTAAAAGCACCTATATGCTATATATATTTCGCTGTCGGGCTTAATCCCGGGAATCTTTAATATTTAAATAAGTTAATTTTGTATGTACGTTTTATCCCTGTTTTTGGGCATTGAAAAAAGCTTACTTTTAATTTATTGAATATATACTACACAATTTTCGCCGTGAAATGTAAAGTCAGCGTAGCTTATTCGGGAAAAGGGTGGGCGGACGCGCGAAATGAAAATACCTAGAATCGAGCCCCACCTACCCTATTATTTTTACCTGGTACTGTTTAATAAGATTCCATAAATCCTAAGATTGCTAGATCTCCTTTTACCTTATGGCAATAATAACGATGAATGCACTACCCGTCACCAATAACACAACAATACACAAGCACTACTCACATTCACCACCACAATCTCAACAATTGTTTCGCCCCGTAACCGAAGCATCGTCAAAGGACTCTACGACAAAATCGCAATCGCTTTGCCATTTTGTCCTGGAGTCTTATCTCCTTTTTTTTTGATTACTTTGTATAATGGACCTCCGCAAAATAGCGCTTAATTCTATAAACCGTGAAGTTCCAATTAAAAATCATTAAATTATTTCAATCGCAGTCTCTTCTGGTATCGCACATTTTCTCACTATCTTTACCTACCTAATTTTTGAACAACTGAACATTAACAAAGCTTACCAGTCTGATCGACTATTTAACTTTTACTTAACTTCAACATATTCGCCAACGTGCATCACACTACATTGTAAAAGAAAATTTAAAAAATGTCCTTTGCTGGATTATTATACATTGATGCGTAGTCTTTTTTTTAATATAATATTTTGTAACTATTTTATATCTGTATGTTGGCTTGGTCTGTATTTCTAAAAACTGATTTAATTTATGAATTACATTTTGGAATGTTTTTTGTTTCTTATATCTTTATATTTAAATGAGTTAATCTTGTATATATATATATTTTTGAATTTTGGAAACGGCTCCAACAATTTTTATGAAATTCAGCGTTTAGGGTATAATTATAAAAACATATAATAAAAACAAAGGATAATTACGGTGCTGATTACAAAGTCTTGATAGCTCATTGGGTAACAGGCTTTCTCAAATTCTGAGTATTAGGAACGATCCCAGATAAATTACCAAGCAAGGCAAGGCCTCGGTCACCCAGATACTTATATTTTAAAAAAGTCAACTTAAAAAGGGAATATATTTTTAAAATGTAATTATAAAATATAGGTAAATTTATATGTCGCTCTCATTATCCAAATTTTATCTATCTGAGCGAATTTTCCTATTAGCGCGCGAGAAGTTAGTTACAGGTTCTCCCCTAAAACCGCTGTCAGTCGGGCGGAAATTAATGCCTTTTAGACAAACGAATTTCGCTTTTATGATTTTTTAACATTCTGGCTAAACGTGGTAGAAACAAAACAACACCAAAATTCAACTGCCTATCTATTTAAATCTATTTATAAATATTTAAATCCACGCATAGTTTGTAAACATATTTCGAGTAATCATCTTATCTTACCCAAACATAGGCACCGTTGCAAAGGTGACAGACCTTATTTATAGCATGCATATGCAATTTATGGCCTAACTGGCTTTTACCCGCGACTTCGTTCACGTAGTCTTGGAATAAACAGTAGCGTCTGTCACTCACCAACCCTACATATATCTCCATCACAGAAATCAGATCGATTAAATTGCAATTACTATTAAATTTATCAACAATTTACAAACATTAAATTATATAACGGTATATATTGCTTTGGAAAAAAATGAAAAAAAAACCATAAAAAAAATTGCAAAACCTTTCTTATCTTTTATATGAGGGGTACTCAGGTCTCCTATATAAAGCCTAGTTAACTTACAAACTTAAAAAAAAAAAAAATTAACTTACAAACTTGTCTTTGATACATCATAAATAAAAAATCCTTGATATAATGATAATAGACGGCGTTTTTTAATGTCATCCGATTCTTGTTAAATTAACAGGATTCCTATAGCCTACATGGTACCCCAGTGTATAAGTATTGATTGCGCCAAATTTCATCGATATTTGTTCACCGGATTCGCCGTGAAAACTCAACAGACAGACAGACTTTAGCATTTATAATATTAGTAACGATGTTTATGTAATAAGTACCTAAGGCTTGTAAAAAAATTATTTATCCAGCACGATCTATACCCAAACACGGCTCTTAAACTGTGGCATGCTCTGAGAATTATTTAATCCGGCTCTATGACAGAAATGTAACTGCGTGCGCGCAACTATCTTAGGCAAATTTTCAAAACAAATGAGAACGATTACTTTTTTATTGCTACCCAAACCTGGAAAATAAAACTTCTATTTTCATTCAGAAAACATAATTAACTCTTGGAGACTTGAACGCCTATTTGTTAAAAAAATTTAAATTTAATTTAAGTAAAACTTATTATTGTAACCTTAAAAGTATTGGGGTGGTGTATAGTATTATAATTATGGTACTCGGAGGCAATTCAAAAATAGAAAAATGTTTTTGTAAGTTCATTCCTACGTACAATCAAATGGAACAAAGAATGAATAAAGTAGTTTTAAGTAGAAATTCATGGATATGGCTGTAATATTTAACATTAGTAAATAGATGTTTCACATGTAGATTAAAAATATTATGCCACCCCTCGCAAATATGGGCTATAGAATAAAACTGAAGAGAAAATGAAACTGAATAAGATAAATAGCTAAATTTCATGAAATTGAAGTTGCCTTTATAAAATAACTTCGTTTTAAAATTAAAACCTGTGTCTGAATGTTAAGTTAACTTTCCATTATGACTATAAAATACTATATTAAATATAACTTGCCAGGAAGTAAGCTACACTCGCGAGCAGCCGAATCGACTCATTCATATAAAATAGGCAAAAAGCGTGTTTTTGTTAAAAACTTAAAAAAAAAGTATATTGAATGTATTATTTTATTAAAGCCCATTATTTTAACTTTAAATATAACACATTTATCATTTTAATCCAATAACTACTTTTAAAAATATCGTGGCTTGAACGTAAGTGTGAATTTAGTTAAATCTAATTGGTTTATTACACACGGCGTTTATATCGTAAATTGTTTCATAGATTCTTTTTAGGGTAGTGTAATCCAAATTTACACGTGAAGATAACTCTAATTAATTAAATTTTTCCTTTATTGATCCGTACGGTACCAATAATAGCTTGTTAGGAAGGGTTGAGCGCACCCTATAAAGGGTTATTAAAGTTACTTTTTGCAACACATTTATTTAAAACTAGCAATCAAAACGGCTCCGCCCGCGTGGAAAGATTAAAACCCTAATATAGTATTTTCATAACCATAAAAATGGTTAGAGTGGGTTAACCTTAAAAGTTAGACTATGCTGTCGCGGACTTTTATTTAGAACTTTTAGAGGGGAATAATTTTGTAATATATGATTTTTTAATTACTTTCAGCGTTTACTTAGCGCACGCAAGGAAAGCTTTAAATTTTACTGTTTTCGTAATTTTTTTATCGCTGCTCCTCTCCTATTCACGTTAGCGTGATGTTACATAGCCTATATATACCCTTCCTCGATAAATAGACTATCTCACTCTCAAAGAATCTTTCAAATTGGTCCAGTAGTCTCTGAGATTAGTGTGGTCAAACCAACAAACTCTTCAGCTTTATATACCAGTATAGATTTAATTTTGGGACATCGCTAACATACGAAAATCCGGAAAATATTATTAATGAAATTAAAAGTAACATTTACAAAGTAAACTAAACGCAAGTATACTAAATAAGAAATGATAATATTATTTAGCTATAATTTGCGATCTTATCTATTTATCGTTACTTTTGTATTAGGGTACTACGCATAAAGGCTAACTCTATAAATTATTACCTATGTCAAATCCATCTGAACATCGTCGTGAACTTTTAGCAAAAATTTCATCGGCCTATCATCTCTGTACGTGCTGGTCTTTAATGGAAATATGACTTTTTTCCCTAATTGTGGTGCCAATCGATGCGCAATGGTTGTTTGTAGCAAGGGCGTAGAAATGGCGGCGCAACGCAGCTGTGTGCGCGTCGTTCCATACGGGGAACTTGCGTTCCCAGAGGTCGTTGCCACCGACTTATTTGATCTGTTTAAACTTTCTGGGCACACCATGTATTCCACTATCGAGGATGTACCCAATGATGAAATTGCTTATAAACATATTAATCAATGTTTAATGTATTTTACATGTTTAACTAGTACACTGCCACTCATTGCTGTAGCTAAGTCTGTTTTCGAGTTTTCAGGGCCCTTATCACTTTGGCTCCCGTTAATTTTAATTTTCGACAACATCTAAGAGATTCATTTCAATTACGTGTGTTTTATATTATCAAAGAAAGTC
The DNA here is from genome assembly GCA_947086495.1 of Morpho achilles. Classification (NCBI taxonomy): domain Eukaryota; kingdom Metazoa; phylum Arthropoda; class Insecta; order Lepidoptera; family Nymphalidae; genus Morpho; species Morpho achilles. The sequence goes on along the minus strand of CAMTZB010000022.1, from coordinate 15,604,181 downwards.
CCGAAAGCTGCCTGTACGTAATCGATTTTCTCAATATCTACTGAACGGATTTTTGTGCGATTTTACTAAAAATTCGAGCAACCGGAAGGTATATATTTTAATAGTACATTTACGGTTTTATATAAATTATTATGAAGAGGTCGCGCAGTTTTACAAAAACTCACCGACTGGGAGGTTTAGTTGCGTGCACAGCGTAAACCAATACACTACACTAAACTAATGTACTAAAAAAATTATCAATCTAAAACATACATATAATATTACAAAACAACTACTTTTAAATTAAAACTTCAATTAAAAATATCACATTATTTTCGAGACTGTTTTCTTCTATTCAGCATCAATCCTTGTAATTCCAAACGCGGATAAAGCAAAATATTCTAAGATAACTTTGTTCAATCCTTGTCTTAATAAGTGCGTTCGTTAGCTTCGCTATCTATCTATACATATTATAAAACAAATTCCCCAAAGTTGTACTTTATGGTTCACGTAAATTGACTGAAATACATATTTTTTCACACACTGATGTCCACACGGGCGAAGCCGCAGGCAATGGTAGTTGTAAAATAACATGTCCAACATCAAATGTTAAAGCAACTAACGTATAGGTTCAAGGTATGTAGAATAGTTGTTTATATTAAAATATACAACTATTCTACATACCTTATATTAACAATAAAATCTTATATTAATAAAAAAAACCATATATTAATAATAAAATCTTATAGTTGTATATATTAATAGACGAATTGTTTAGAATTTATCTAAAAGTCATAAATGGATACTTTGAAATCATGTGATTGTGATTACTGAAAATCTTAGTACATACAGATATATTTTGTTTTTAATGAATATTTGATTTTTTAGTGACATTGTAAAAATATCCGGGAGCTGGCATGACTGGCCATAACTGTATGACTGCCTTTGAACTTACTTAATTCCCCCTAGCCTTCCCACCCAAGTGGGGTCAGCACAACATGTTATAAACATGTTTTCACATGATTTGGCTACATATTTTATGATCGGCCGCCGAGTCTGGCTTTGAAATATTAATCGATTTTATTTCTTTAATGATTCCGATCTCACATCTCTTTAATAACTGAAATTATTTGAAAATCTATTTAAAAAAAACTACATTGGCAAATGCTTAAATCGATTATTAGACATTTTTAAAGTTTATTCATGATTGACGATTTCCTGAACAGTTTAGTTTTAAATTAAAAAAAAACCTAAGCAAATATTGGCCTCTCTATTATAATTCAATAATATTAAACCAAGTAATTTGCGTCTAGATTAAAGCGTCTCGACTTTGTAGTGACAATAATAGTCTTTTTAAAATGCAAATTGAGTTATTTTTACCTGATAGGTAATAGAGTTCTTGCGTTTTTAATTTATTTGTAACAAGTTGTGCCCGCGGCTTTGCCCGCATGAGTTTTGCCTGCGTTAATCCCGATCCTATGGTAATTCTAATGTGTTGCATTATAATATACTAACCTTCCTCCACAATTTCTATTTATATCATCATTATTTTTATTTTATTAGAAAATAAATCTCACATATATATATATATATATATATATATATATATATATATATATATATATATATATATATATATATATATTACGGTACTGTTAAAATCGTTTAATTTCAATCAAATTATTAATAACTAGCGGCCTGTCCCTGCTTTGCACGGGTATAAAATATATATCCCATGTCAGTCAGTGTAAAAAAAAATATTAAAATCGATCCCTTAGTTTTGATTTATTCATTACTGCCCATGGCCCGCAAGCGTTAAATTTGGAGAAAAACAATTTCCTTTCCCTATACCAAAAAGATTTCATGCTATCTTTGGAATATCTAAATTCATATAGTACATTTTTACTTACTTACTTTTACATTTTCCCTATGTATTTTATTTTTACTATTAATTACAGAACGTCTTTAAACAATCTCTTGAAAGAGCGACATAGCTGCTAAAGTGGAAGTGTTATAGGGCGACGCGGCGTCCTCACGGCATTTTAAATCTGTACTATCCCCGAAAATGTTCACTTAAATAACATGCTGTAAACGGCCATATTGATCTATATTAAATCAACTATTTATTTAAGGTACTTAATGGGATAAGGATTAATGCTGTATTGTATAAAAATTGCTTCAAAAATAAGACATTATTTCTTAAAAAGTAAATGACAAAAAATGCTATAGTGGGTTATCTATAAGAGGTAGACGTATACCATCGCGGACTTTTCTATAGACCTTTTCAAGGTGTACAAATACTTAGTACATCATTTTGATAAATCTCGTAGGGTTTAGCCTGCGTTTGCAATGTAAGCGGGAAAAAATGTAATTATTATATTTACAGAAACCTCAAAAATTAAAGTATTTCTCTACTCCGTATTGAATGTTATTATACGTACAAAGCTTCCTCTGGAATCACTCTATCTATTAAAAAAAAACCGCATCAAAATCTGTTGCATAGTTTTAAAGTTTTATCCATACATAGGGATATACAAACAAAGAATGCGACTTTGTTTTATAATATGTAGTGATATAATTAGATACGTAAAATACTTACATTACTCCATTTTTCTATATATTATATAAAAAACTCAAGACCTGACTGACTGACTGACTGACTGACTGACTGACTGACTGACTGACCTATCAACATAGAGCCCAAACCGTTAGTGCTTGAAACTTGAAAATTCTCACACGTATTCCTGTTATCATGTAAGCATCCACTAAGGGTTTTACAAAATTCTACCCCGAAGGGGGTGAAATCAGAGATGTAAGTTTGAATGAATGAAAATTGTTATTCCTTGGACCTATTTGCATGAAAATTCGTAGGAATAGATTACCACTCCATCCATCCACTAGGGATTTCCTGCGTTATCACAAAAAAAAGTTTAGCCATTATATTATAACCATTTGTTTTTGTGAAAAGTACTTTTTGCGTCATTATTAAAATCGTTACTAGGTAAATAATTTACGAGTAGTGGTAACACGGAGGGGAAATAATTCAAATCGTCCGCGGCTGAAACCGCGGGACACAGCTAGTATAAAATAAATGATAAATAACAAAACAGTCATCGGCATCCATCTGCTATGCAACCTACCTCTGTCAATTGGACTTTCATAATCGATGATTATGCAATTTCATTTACCGACCAATTTTAAGTTGTACAAAACATGGGATTTTTTTGAGAAATTAAATACGGACTAGTTATTTATAACAAAAATTGCATTAAAATAAGCATGAATTACGTGATAGCTCATTTTTTTCAAAAATGGCCTTACACTACTTTCAAAATATATATGTGTGTGTGAGTGTGTGTGCGTGCGTGTGTGTGTTGTGTATGTGTGTGTGTGTGTATGTGTGTATATACATACATACATACATGCCAGCGTTTTATTAAATTACAAGTATGAGAACAAAAGAGCACCAATCGTCAATCGCAAACAGACTTAAGTGTGTTCCCAGTTATTGTCTTAAGAGAGTGCGTGAAGGAATCTGCATACAAATGACATTAGGTTTTATTCTGAATGAATATATTCAAACCGTTCAAAATTTCTTATTAAGCTAGTTTAAATTTTACTCACGGAATTGTCATGACTTCTTTGCGGTAATCGTGCAATCACTTGCTTAGTTACCGTGTCCAGTCATCTTGGTCGTGTCTGAATGTCATATTCAGTATTACATCACGTTACAGGGGAAGTAGACTTAGATAGTTAAAGACATAATTTTTCAAGCCACTTTTACGTCTTACTGCACCTTTCCCTCTAACCCTGTATTATATATACCCTTCGACTTTAGTTTTTGTGTTTTGCACTCCATTGTCCACTATATCAAGGCAATTTTAGAGTTACTAATAAAAGAGTTTTTTTTTAACTACTAGCTGTGCCTGCGGCTTTGTCCGCGTGGAAATCAGTGTATTTAATTGGAATTTCGAACTATAAGAGATAGACATTCTGTTCCGGCCTTTTTTTTAGTATTTTCGTAGATCTACAATTCTCTAGTAGATTACTTTAGTGTCTCAGTTGGTTTACGCGGCGCACGCAACTAAAGCATTAAACGAGTTTTTTTTTTTACAAATGCGCGACCTCTACAACATAAGTTACATTAAACCGTAAGGTACTACCTTTTTTAGTAAAGGGTTAGAAAATCTATCACATACAGACCGACAGTTCCTTGGACTGTTTATAATAAGTATAGATTTGTTTTGGAGCTTTCTATCAAGGAACTGCTCGAAAAATATATTTTCGTCTCTCTTATTACGTCCTCGTAGCACATGAGTATAACTAATTCGGTAAGTATCAGCGTTAGCACGCAGGACGACGAAGAGGACACGTTAGGATAGGGATAGCTTAGGGGGAGGGTTGGGTATATAACTGTGACTAGTTATCTCTGTGTCGGGAGTATGGCGACATCAACAGTAGCCCGTATTTGCAGAACACGTATACCTATGTGTGTTCAGGATACACTTACTACGTGTTTAATATAATAACGTTGTTAAACTGTATTTATTACAGATTATAGACTTCAGATAAGCCGCGTGGTATCCGGCTGAATAGAATAGTACCACCATCATTTCTTACCGAGGTGTCGTAAAAGGCGACTAAGGTAAGTCGACCCGCCGTGTGGTATCCGGCTGAGTAGAATAGACCAACCTCATTTCTTACCGAGGTGTCGTAAAAGGCGACTAAGGTAAGTTGACCCACCGTGTGGTATCTGGTTTAGTTGAATAGACCACCCTCTTTCTTACAGGGTTGTCGTAAAATACGACAACCGTAAGTTGTCAGGCAGGCGTCCAGTCGTAAATACGCAGCCAAATCATGTGACAGCATGTTTATAACATGTTGTGCCGACTCAACTTAGAGTGGGATGAGGGCAGGAAGATGATATAATAAACTTCAGATATACCTAATAATTTAAATAAGAATAGTTTTTTGTACATTGTTTACAACACAGTTTGCGATAGAGACCGTGCCTTATAAATGTCAAAACCTGGCAGTCTGTTATGCTTTTACGGCTAATCCGCTCAAAGAAAATTTATGAAATATGAACGATAAAAGTTTATAGACCATGGTGAAATCTAAACTAATATATAAAGCTGAAGAGTTTGTTTGATTGATTGATTGATGGTTTGTTTTTGTGAACGTGCTAATCTCTGGAACTACTAGACCTAATAAAAATTCTTTCAGTGTAAGAAAGTTCATTTATCGAGGAAGGCTATTATAAGCTTTATAAAATCACGCTAAGATGTATAGGAGAGGAGCAGCAATTAAAGCTTTCCTTGCGTGCGCTGAGTAAACGGTAATAGTTTTTCAAAATCATGTATCACAAAATTATTCCCCTCTAAAAGTTCTAAATAATAGTCCTCGACAACACATGTCTAACTTTTAAGGTTAACCCACTTTGACCATTTTTGTGGTTATCAAATACTATATTACGGTTTTAATCTTTCCACACAGGCGGACCCTCTGGCGATTGCTAGTATATTATAAATTTGGTTTTTCTTTCAGTAAAAGGTTAAGAACACTTTCATTAATTGAGGGTACTGTAATACTATATAGTAGACACGAACGAAGTCGCGAGTACAACTAGTGTTTAGTAAACTCAGAAATAACCTAGACGCTGTATAATCTGATGATGTTGCTTGACGTCAAGCACTATTCGGATTCTAAAAATATCTATGAATTTAAAAGTTCAATGAGTTCAAAAGTTCAAAATAGGTTCAACGTACAGTAGATTCGAATAACTTATAATTTGTAATGTTTGCGGACTAGTTCAATCTGTTTCCTCTTGTGTATTAGCGTAATAAGTTTTCTTGTATGTTTGAACACGAGGGGAAATTAAATGAAGGAATAATTAAATAATAATTAATTAAAATTAAAAGAAGTATCAATTCGTAGAAATAGGTAAAACAATCGCAATTTAAACAAGTGTCTAGTTTTCATGGACACTTTGTGAACATGAGTTATGAGTAAAAATATTTAATATACATATTATAATAATATGGATTGCTTATAACACAAAAATGTGTACTGTATATTGATATACAAATATAAGGCGCGAGAGAATTAATTTTAAAAATACCGCAAGACATGCCATCTTAGCCAATAAGTATAACTTTTCGCGAAGAGTAAATTATAAGCAAATCTGCTAATAAGGAAAAATATTTTAGATTAATAGCAACATTGACTATTTATTGGGAAAGTCAATTATATTTTTGACAAAATTTTATATCACGTTCTTCCTTTAGTTCATTTAATATCCTGTTAGAACCTGTCCAGTGCACTACGAATTTTTTTCGGTTAAATTTTATAGAAAAAGTTTGTTATTTATTCGTAATGGTGAAAACGCGGGTAACTTTAAGCAATTGTGTGTTATAAAATATTAAATCTAGAGTATTCTAAATATAATCGTAATATTAAAGGCCTTCATACTTATAATTTTGATCTCGTTTGTTACGGATTCTATTCTTAAGTGAAGTATATTTTCAATCTTATTGTTAAGTCTATCTACCTACTATCACGAATTTATTGTATCAAAATATATTCACATTTAGTTATGTCCTAATCGAACGCCGTGTGGTATCCGGCTGAATAGAATAGCACCACCCTCATTTCTTACCGAGGTGTCTTAAAAGGCGACTAAGGTAAGACGACACGCCGTGTGGTATCCGGCTGAGTAGAATAGACCACCCTCATTCCTTACCGAGGTGTCGTTAAAGGCGACTAAGGTAAATCGACCCACCGTGTGTATCCGGTTAAGCATAAAATACCACCCTCTTTCTTACCGAGGTGTCGTAAAATACGACTACCTAGGGTAAGTTGATGTCAGGCAGGCGGCCGGTCGTAAAATACGTAGCCAAATCACACAATCACAAATCACAACATGTTATGAACATGTTGTCACAACATGTTCATAACATGTTGTGCCGACCCCACTTAGAGTGGGATAAGGGCAGGAAGAAGGGTTATTTCCTAATCGAGTAGTTTATACATTATAACGCGCGCCTATCTGCTATTGGTGGAATTTTGGTTAAGTTAGGCAAACACTGATGTAGGACTAGATTTGCAGCTTGTCAAATTAACGGTCTCTATAAAATAGCGCGGTTTATCATAATATTTTCGTATAAATTACATAAATTATGCCAGTAAGCATTATGTTTTACTTAAGTAAAAGTTTCAGTAATAAATATTACGTAGCCATTGCATTATAGCAACTTGTCTGATATTTTTATAAATTTCATATTATTTTTTTCAATTTAATGTTTTATTATTCATTCAATATTTCGCGGTTTTATTTGCACGCAATATCTAATACAAAAATATTAATAAAAGATTTCGTGTAAGAATTTTAGTTATGTTGACAGCCCTAACTTCTCTAATCACTGGACGGCGCAAGTATGAAGAAAAAACAAAAAATCGCTAGGAAACATTGCCCACTCATTTTTTCCAGCCATCAATAGGACTACAATCAAAATTTTAAAATTAAAGCTGAAATTGCTTTAAGTTCTAGTAATGATATTTATTATTTCTTTTTTGTAGTTATTTTTGCGCAAATAAACAACAAGAGCAATGTTGGTCGAAACTCCTGATTATTTTGACCGCTATCGAAATCAAAAATATTTCAGATTAAATGTAATTTTTTATACAATTTATACAGCTACTGTATACACATGTTTATATAGTTGTCTGTAAATAACAAATATAAATAAGGACTTACAGAAAAAAAGTTGAAATTTATTTCATTTTACCAAAAAAAGTCGGGCAAAGTTGTGATGTTTTACGGTAATGATTGCTGAAAATGATTACTAACCCTTACCCTTTTGATTTATACACCGGCTCTTAGAAATATTTTAAAAATATTAATTATAATAAATTTAAAATATGTTAATAACGTTTGCATTTTAAGGAGGAAACGGAGCAGTCATATAGTCAGTGTAATTTGGCGTTTACGTTACTCAGAAATATTTTACACCTTCCATTAATTACACATACATATATTTTTTCTTTATCCTAAATAAAAAAAATATTTACTTTATCCTAAATGTCATGTCAAGTGAATCAAGCACAACCGCTGGCTAGTGAAAAAAATGAAAACAATATACAATAATCCTCCCTATAACGCGAAAGGTTCCGCGTTATAGGATGACGTGTTATAGGAGTATTCACGTATACCGCGCTGGCATGACGCTCGTTAAAGGGGGTTTAAATAGAATATTAAGGCAAAACTATAATATGAACGAAATATGTGTGTTTTATTAAGACATGTTCTGACGATACAAAACCAAAGCACACAAATTTAATAAAATAATATCTTTTAATTTTATGATACCCATGAGACCATTGGAAAACCTTTGCACTATATGTGAGAAAACAAGCGTTAGAACTGAAATTGCGTAATGCGAAAACGCGTTAACTTAAGAGCACCGAGTTGTAGAGGGGATTACTGTATTGTACAATTGAGCCAGGCATAAAATAAAATTAATGAATTATTACTGGCAACACATCCACTTTGAAAACTTTTGTAATAATTGACAAAATTTAAACTTTAAAAAGCAGTAAATCACGTATAATTTTTAAGTTATTTCTATTAATGCCATATGCCTAGAATCAAATGTTCGTTATTACAGTAAATAAACATAAAATAATCACATTATTATTTTGATGCACGTTCCTTTCTCCAAAATACCTTTTAAGTTACGCGTAACTGTTACTAAGCCAAAAATATTTCCATCATACATATTGTCACGTGGCTAAACCTAGACGCAGTTTATCAAATCTTGCTTGACGTCAAACGATTTTCAGATTCTAAAAAATCAATCAATTTAAAAGTATAAGCAGTTTCAACGAATACAATGGAATCAGAAAACTGTGATTTAGTGTAACTAGGTCAGTCTGCTTGCGTCTGTGATTATCATAAAAGTTTCCTTATACATTAAGCTCAGGAAAAAACTGAATCAATACATATTGTCACGTGGCTAACCCTAGACGCAGTTTATCCGATGTTGCTTGACGTCAAACGATTTTCAGATTAATTTAAAAGTATAAGTAGTTTCAACGAGTACTATCGATTCAGACAACTGAATTATCGAAACTAGTTCAATCAGCTTCCGTCTGTGATTGGCATTAAAGTTTCCTTGTCCATTAAGTTCGGGAACTAAATCAATTAATATAATCATAATTTTTAGAAGTAGGCGTTACTTTGCGGAGATCCATTATAATACAATAGTTATAATAAAATTATTGTAATATTTTAATTAATATTATTATTTTAATTAATATTATTATTTTAACGCTATGATCATCGCGGATTATAGCAAAATAATTTTATTATCACTTTTGTAATATAAATATTACTCATTTCCAAGAAAAAGCTTAATAACTTAAATTTCTATTCTGTATTTCTGTTATCTTTACAAGGTATGAAAAACATGACGGCAGACAAATGAAGAATTATATATTTAATTATTTATCATACAATTTTTTATTAACATATATAAGTTATGGGACGATCCATGGCATTAAGATTATTGCTACAGCTATTAAAATTATTTCCATTAATTACACGCACATATTTTAAAATGCATATTTCTAAAATTTTTAAAGTGTACACATATTTTAAGGTGCATATTTCAAAAATTTTAAATAGGTTTTATTATTATAGGTTAATAGGAAGGAGTAATATTTCTTAATAATAAATAATTATATACGTATCTCGTTTTCCATATTTTAATCCATTTTTGGTATGGTAATTTTTACCCTTCACCTAATTAATTAAATGTTCATTAATTTTGTTAAGGTCGCCGAGATATCGAATGGATTATCGGTACATCCAAGTGTGAAATGATTCCTAGTGTTGCAAATACCACGAATTTTCTCTCTTGATATCCAAATAATACAAAACCAATTCATCTGCAGTAAGAAGTATCTGCAAAGAGATTTTGACTCAACTGAAATCTTACTAAACTTTTTCTCTTATGCGAGATCTTTCTGTGATATCCTCTATTACCTTAAACATTAGGACAGTGCGAGTGGATACGGAATTAATAAAAAAAAGCAGGATATGGTTGTAATGTCAATGAATATTATGATTTATCTGCATGCACGAAAAAAATACCAATATAAGCTTAGCGTCGCTAAGGTATGGTAACAAATAGCTAGCACATAATAAAAAACCGAAGGATGTTTAGGTCCTACGGTATTGGATTTGCAATCTCACATTAGAAAACGCAGAGGTGGTGGTGGTTAGGTGAAGTCACAAAAAAGAGTGAATAGGCACTACACGGGCAAGCGCAGTCCACCTTAACCTACATCTTTCGCTTTTCATCAGGCGAAATCGTAGCGAGGCGCTAGCCTTACTACGTATATAAAAAAGAAGATATATTTAAATGCTACATTATAAATACAACGAGACAAAAATAGATTTACATATAACTGTAAATTGCTGAACAAACAAAATAAAACTCATGATTTATTATACGCGGTCAACGTATACGAAATTTATTCAACAACGATGTTTGACTCTATTTATTTTTCAGTTCCTCAAAAACATAGTGAATTTAAAAGCATTTTGAACGACTTCAATGTATTCGATTTATTTTAAATTAGCTTTAGTTTCGAACTATTTCCATCCATTTCCGTTTGAAAACATTAATGTGGTTAGGTGAATGGCTAAAGAGGTAAAAATACTAATTACACATTGGAAAATTAATTAAAGACTGAAAAAGAAAAATCCATATAAAAAAATTACGATTTCTGATTCAAGTAAATGAAATTACTATATAAGACTAACTTTTATTTTTAAGCAAAGTTACCACCTAGCGCGCTAGAAGAACCTTAAGATGTGATTTTTTTGTTATTCCAAATTATAAAAATACATTGGTTGCGCGTGACTGAATGTTAATATGTAAAGTTGCTGCAACTTTGTTGCCTAAACATAGCTAAAGCAGTAAGTCCAAACAACAATGTTAAATACTTACAGTTTACACCTCATATCGTCAGATTGCAATTTTCTTTTGTGATGTGTCTTTATACCGCTACCCATAGAAATGTATGGTCACAAGCACATAAGCAAACTATTTTACTACAATTTACAATATAAGTAGGTAGTAGTTTACTTTTCCACAAGAACGGTGAAGTAGATCGCGATGTGAGAAATAGAATGAATGCGGGATGGATGAAGTGGCGAGAGGTCTCAGGAACAATATGTGTCACCCGTATGCCCCCTAAACTTAAGGGGAAAATTTATAAAACTGTCATTAGACCTGTCGTAATGTATGGATCAGAATGTTTGGCAATAATAGAAAAGGATGAAAGAAATGTGCATGCGAATGAGATGAGAATGTCGGTGGTGTGAGAAAACTTGATAGAATACGCAATGAGTATATTAGAGAAGTCTGAAAGTAGCGCCCATTAGAAAAAAGATGAGAAGTGCGAGACTAAGTTGGTATGGTCATGTAATGAGGAGAGATGAAAATCATGTGACCAAAAGAGTTCTTAATATGAACGTGGATGGATGTATGGCTAGGGGGAGGCCGAAAAAAAGATGAATGGATTGTGTGAAAAATGATATGCATGTTAAAGGAGTAGCACCAGGAGGAGAATGGAAGAGGAAGATATATTGTGCCGACCTCACTTAGAGTAGGATAAGGGTAAGAGAATAAAAAAAAAATATAAGTAGGTAGTAAGGGCATGGAAAAAACACGTTTAATATTCCTATCCTATATTCGTTTAATATCTACCTATAGTACTATATAATGTAATAGCCAAATAAAAGAATATAGCATTATAGAATAAAATATACTGACAAGACAATAAAAACATTTACTGGTAGACATGAAGAACCGATTAGGTAATAATGTTGCAGAATTGCCGTTTTATTCTAGTTTTAAGAATATCAAGTGTGTATATGATGTTTACTGTAGATAGTTTTTAATAATTTTAAATTCTTATATCAAAAGTTCAGTGCCCTAATAAGTTTAACATATGCTATATAGCTAATTTATGTACCTAATAAATATAGCTTAAATCACTAGCGACATTAAGCGAACAATGTAGCCACAAAGTTCATTGACAATATATTTGTTTTAGTTGCTAACCAATCGCAGGTCACGTCGCTGTCTAATGTAGCCGCAGCCTAAATCCAACCGGTATTAAATGTTGGTGGTTTGAGAAAATTAAAACGAAAATGTTTCTGTTTTTCATGGGGTCGGGTTTGACTTTGGTTATCCCTGAATGTTAATGAAAGTAATTATCCAGTTCGGCTATTAGTACAATGGCCATAGACGATTTTCATTTCGTTTTCAATTAACTTTATTTAAAGATTGTGTCTAACCTAAATAATTCATTATGCATTTTCGCAACATTAGATTTGTAAATAAATAAATTCAATTCAATTTTGCGACAAATGAAAAAAAATAAAACAGTTTGTTTTATTTTTGCAACTAGCAAGAACCTAATTTAATAATTGGGTTCGAAGACGGATTTCCGACGCACTTTAACTTTTTGGTATTGATCTGTCGTTGACATTACTCTTTGACATATACATACAAGTAAGTTTATTATGGCTGAATAATTGTCTTACCATGTCTCAAAAGATATTTGCTTTTCGAGTCTAGCGATCTCGCGATCTAATCCTCGTGGGCCTTAATAGCCGATCATTAAATAAATGCGGGTCCAAGTTTATAGGATATCATCCTATTTTCGTTATAAAATTGTGAACTGATATTTACACATGTACAAATATACATACATATTTGAATACAGAATATATCTAGGTAAATACGTAATTTTAGGGAGCTTAAAGCTCCCTACGATTTGAATGGAGCTTAAGCTACCCGTCTCTGATATTAATAGGCTAGTTAAATATTTCCTTGAAATTATTTTTTAATTTATGAACTCTGAATGAGATGTTTTCATTGTTAAAAGTTAAAAAAATATTTATTACAACCATCCTTAGGTAATATAGCGATATTCAAAAACACATTTCAAGTAGCTATAGCTATGGGTGTGGCGTGTCGCCGACGTTTGTCGTCAAATCAAATTGCTGAGGGCGCCTGACATTTTACAGCCGTCTGTTAGTTCTTGTAATTTACAAATATGCACAGCCATATTCCCATTATCGATCACAAATCATAGCAACGAAGTTCGGTCGCTACGAGTCTAACATAATAGAAATCCAACGTTCTTATTGCAGAAAAAATTAAAAGATTTAAATAAAGTAATTGAAAAATACATTTATAATTTGTTTAATTTACTTATTTTGTTAAATAAAAATTGCGGTTTTCGAGTCATGTTATCAGCTTGAGGCGCCTTTTCTCTTACGTGTAGATAATTTCCTTCCAGGATTTTCAGTTATAAATTCGTTATGAGGCTATGTCGCATCGTGAAGTACATCTGAAGGTATCATAGTGAATTTTAAATCAATAGTTTTCGAAAGTTTCTGTTTAAAATTAATACATATAAAATTTTGAGGAAAATTGATGCGATACAAAACATGGTTTCCAAATATAGGGTATACTCTTAAGAACAATCTGGTTATGTATTGCAGCAACAAAACGTGACGTTATGTTATGGTGGTGTAAATTTTTTTAAATAATATCCCAAACTACGTAGTAGATATAACTTGTTTACCTGTTTGTTACGTGTAGCATCATTCACTCATCTTTGTACGCTAATCGATGGTTTTGTGATGACGTAACATCACCAGTTTGATGACATTAAAGAAAGATACTGACTCATTGCGCTTTCGAGTTATTTTATATGCAATCTTTCATAAAGCTTTCGTGAAAGCCCAATTTTTAATGATTCAATTCTTGAATCGTTAAAAATTTGATTTGCGTGTGATAATCGAATATATTAAATATGTTGTGTTTAATATTAATTAACATCAAATTAGGTTATATTTAGATGCAGTTAGATTTAGAAATTTAGATAAAAAAATAACACTTCAGACACGAAAGCGTAACAGACAGAAAGGCCTTGGCATTTATAACACTATACTTTTAAAGATTTTCATATCAGACAGAATGGAGTCACATAATCCAAAACCAAACCAAATTTAAATATACAGTGATTGCAACCTGAATTCATCAGATTAAATGTTTAAGCAGTAAAGCCGCTAGATTCGTAAGATAAATAATGGTGTGCATTTTTCTCACAAAGTGTGTTTTACGAAATGACAAAGTGTTAGCCTCTAAGGCTGGTTCAGCATCACCTGGCGAGCACATAACCTTAGAGAGTCCCACGTCTTGGGGCGACGTGTGGAGAAGAGCCACAGGCTTAATTTAACTAATCATGTCCTGGAAATGGGAAATCTCAACTGGCTGACGTCAGATAAGCAGGATCTTAACATCGCTGGCGAAGACGTCGTACTATGAATGTTGTTTTTCGATCGTGATTATACATAGTGTAGGGCGATATATACCGAGTATAGGGCGATATATACCGAGTATAGGGCGATCATGGCGCGCCTATTTTTTCGTTAAGTGGATTTTACTGACGTGTGACGTGAAAGCAACTAAAATGAATGGGGGAGCAGATGTATGTTTATCTGCTTAGTAAGCAGCTTTTTGGAAGAATGACGTTTAATGAGTTATTTTTGACAAAACATTCTGAATATTCATTAAATACCCCCACGAAAATAATGTTTATTGTAACGATTAATATTTTTATTTATTGATTATGCCCCATCTTTAGGAAATATAACACTTATTGATTCAAAAAGAATGTCAGCTAGTAAGCAAAGTCATTCATGAAGGAAGCGAATGCAACAAGGCACGCGACAGGGCACGTGCGGGCCCCCTCGACACACAAAGTCCCGCACTCTCGTTTCTATGCACTTTCTCAGCGCAACGCGACCCGCAGTGCATCTCTCCACCCTTCTTGAAGTAATAAATTATAACACTGAACAATGCTCCCTTTGCGATATATAACTGGACACGCGCACTATTCTACTATTTGCAACTACTTTCTTGAGAAATTTAATTTACATGGCTATTGTATTTTTATTAGGGATAATATCGGATAATCTTCATCATAATATTCACGGGCAATCAAAGACTGTGTTTCATAGTTATAAATTTTTCTCTGTCAAAATACAATTCCTGACAGTACTAGTAGTAGTAGTAGTATTCCGTAAATAACTTAATTAAACTTAACTAAAATGGCTTATACCGATGATATGTGCGATTCTAGAATAATATAAGAATTAGTTATTTTAATCGTTTTCGTTAATATAAAGGATTTTGGATTAAGGTTTATATAATTTATATAATACCTAAAAATATTTATTATGTAAGTAGTCACACACGCGAATTTGTCGGCGTGCAGTTCAGTAAATAAATATAATAAATAGCCAATCACTCACTCCAGCCCTTTAATTATGTTCGTTACAAAAATAAAACAACACTATGATTCAATTTGCGTATTAGTAATAAAGTTTTTTGAATTTAAACTATCGTGAGTAGTATTCATAGTTAATGTATAGAACAGGCTATACTCACGTCTTATTCTATCGGGTTAGCCCGACTAGTTTCGAACCCAACCGGGGCTCTTATTCATGAGCTCTTTACACGATGTTATCGCAGCGGGAACTGCGTCCCGCAGCTCGCTGGGCGCGACTCGTGGGTGGTGGGGGTGCGGGGGCACACGGTGGCGGCGGTGACCGTACCTCTTCCAAGTGTTCCCTGCCGCTCTGGTTCATATAAAGACCGCTTTGAACCCGACACCGTAAGCGTCGCGTGCACAAACTTCATCCGTGCATGCGATGACGAAAACCAGAGCGACAGGGAACACTTGGAAGAGGTACGGTCACCGCCGCCACCGTGTGCCCCCGCACCCCCGCCACCCACGAGTCGCGCCCAGCGAGCTGCGGGACGCAGTTCCCGCCGCGATAACATCGTGTAAAGAGCTCATGAATAAGAGCCCCGGTTGGGTTCGAAACAAGTCGGGCTAACCCGATAGAATAAGACGTGAGTATAGCCGGTTCTATACATTAACTAGTAATAAAGTTATACTAAAGTAATAAAAAAAATAGAAGAAGAACTCCATCACTACATACTATCACTATTGAGCGTGCTCAAAGAGCAGTACTCTAAAGTGTGTTGTTATAAGTCTCGTTTATTAACTGATCAACTCTATGAACACTGTCAAGTCCTCACAGTCAGACAGCTATATGTACTGGCCACTGCTCTAATACAGCATACCATAACTCATTATAATCAGGAAAATAAGCGTTGTAACCACCTATTGGCTTTATCAATACAACTGAAAACCTCGATTAGTCACAGATTTTTCATTTTCCTAGGTCCCTATCACTATAATAAATTACATAAAATCCTGTCCTTATTTAGTCTCTTCTTCTTGCATCGCTTTCTCAATTATGAGAATCGTGGCTCTTTGACGATGGCACACTGTTTATGGTATTACGACAACTGGTCCTATTCTCGGCCGTGTGAAGAGCACAATAAACGGGGGAGTGAAGAGCCTCCTTGACCTGGTCCGTCCAACGTTTCGGGCTACGTCCACGTGGTCGCCGTCCGTCGACATTTCCTGTAATTACCAGTCTTTCGATGCTGTCGACGTTTTTCCGTATATGTATAATAGCATTCAATACGGAGTAGAGAAATACTGTAACTTTTGAGGTTTCTATTGTGATGTCGTAAATAATTACATTTTTTCCGCTTACATTGCAAACACAGGCTAAACCCTACGAGACTTATCAAAATGATGTACTAAGTATTTGTACACCTTGAAAAGGTCTACAAAAAATTCCGGGATGGCATATGTCTATCTCTTATGGATAACCCACAATATCATTTTGTTGACATTTTTTTTTTACGAAAAATAATGCCTTATTTTCGAATCAATTTAAAAAAATATAGCATTAATACGTATCCAATTAAGTACCTTTAGTACATTGTTGATTTAATATAGATCAATATGCCCGTTTACAGCTCCATACCCGTGCGAAGCAGGGGCAGGCCACTAGTATGAACATAAATGTAATATATTACTTGTACCTTTTTCTTTGGTATTAATTGAAGAATCACCCGTGGTCTTGACGCACATTTCCTCTTTGCGATCGTTGACATTTCTTTACGTCTTAAGTTGGCGTTGCCCGATCACGATCTATTGTCAACCGGAAGTTGTGCGTATCCGTCCTGTCTAATGATGACCTGTGCTTCCGAGAAGTATTACGAAAATATTTGTATTATGAAAATAACTCACGTCTTTCACTTATACTTTCTGAATAATATTGTATTATGTACGTACATGGGACAAAAATATGAATTTCTTAATTTAAGATGATCTAACGATACTAAAATTTGGTGTAAAAGAGTCTTTTGGAGAATGACAGTTTCACATCTGTAAATATTTTATAGAAATCAATGTAAGATGAAGGCTTCGATGAGGAAGATTTTTGGTTTCGATTTGACAATTTGCTATTTATCGGCCACTTTTTCATAGCCATTATATTGTCTGATGAGAGACATATCGTTAAGTAAGGAAACTCAATGGCCTATCGAGTCTGTATTTCGAAATATTATTTTACACTACAAGTTTTACACTTTCCCAGCCAAATAAAATTGTCAAATATTAATTAGAACATTGATACCATTTACCAGATCATTTCGTTTTTTATAGCGCAATGATTATTGCTTTATGTTAAATGATTTTATTTTGCAATTCTAAAACTGCCGTTTATATTATGAGACCACACAGACAACTAAATTAGCTGGAACTCTTTGTTTTTCGTCGTACATAAAGCGGTCTCACATGTTAGATGTCAATTTGAGTTAACTTATTTTTACTGATCAATGTTTGTTTTTTTTGGATTCGTATATAGAGGCAATATACTATTAATTAGACTATTACTATCGCATTTATTGGATTCATATAATTTGCGTAGTCGAAAAACCGTGATGACAAGAAGTTTATATCACTTAAACCTTACCAAGTCGTCGCGGTTTCAAGCTCCGTAAACTAAGTTTTCTATAATAACCTAATTTATATTTACAAATCATAATCTTTATGGTAAAGTAACCTTAACTGTAAGCCTCTCGTAAGCATGTAGGACGACATCAAGAAGAGAATGGAGAGGGTCGCACCTAAGTGGAGAACTGAGCATCAATATAACAGACATGTCGAAAGTTCTGTTGTCTGTCACATGCGAAAAATGGAGTCGTTCAACACTAAAATATTTATTATGGCAATTCAGAAAATTACTGAATCGCGTTTGCATCGTGACAGTACCACGTTTGCGTCACGACTGATGATTATATGGGAGAGGGCACACAACTAGCGACCGTTTTGCGACATTGCTACATAAAGACGCCGTGGGCTTTAAAGTACATAATTATTATTTCTTTCTTTCTCTCTGAGGAAGGGAACCGGCCTTTTTCCAGAAGTAGTTTTATATCGGGTACCGGTTTTTTAAACGATCGAGATCTCAATTTCATATTGTATATAGTAATAGGCATTTCTATATAGTAATAACTTTTAAATATAAAAACCATATTATGAAAAACTTATGAGACTGAGTGAAATAATAAGATGTTGTGTTAATTACAAATATTCTACTACTATGAATAGTAATATTTACACATTTTTGCGGTTAGTCTATTCACAAAATAATTTCTCTATGGATTGATTTTTCTTTCATTAGTATGAAGTGTACAAAATTTTACTATTACTTTTTCTGTGAATTTTCGCAAAGTAAACGCTCAAAGATATAAACAAATTTAGACTATCATTGCGACAAATGGCCAGTTTAAACCAGTTATTATGTATATCACAGCAAAAGATTGATGTAATTACTTTTAACTAATATTTTCGCTATAAGTAACCATTGAGTTTCTTACCAGTTCACCTCAGTGGATGACAATATACCGAACTGGTGGTAGTATGGTTTAAGCAGTTATTTTCCTCCTAAATTAAATAAAACTCGACCTTTTCGTTTTTTATAATATATCCTACGTCTGAAACAAGAAGCGGGGGATCAAGATCATTAAATATAATTTAAGTTTAAAATCTTTAAACCTATACACCTTATTTTTATTTAATTTATTTCTATTTATTTCCATATACTATTTGCTACGAAAGATAAATGCTTTTTTTAAAGCTATATCGAATAAAGGTTCAGCGATGAACAAACAATCTACTCACTGAATATGCAATCATAAGCAACCTTGCTGTTCCATATTGTCTTTTAGTTAAGATGATAGTAGAAGAAGCGTTTCACTGTAAAATTAAATATTTTATTTAGTTATAGATAGTTATCCTGAAGTAAATATTTCACATGATTATATATTTTAAGTAGCCAGGACTCCAAAAACGACGATGCTCTGGGTTTTTTTATAAAATGGGTGAATATTTTGACTCTTGAGCTCTAGACAACGCCGTAAAACTCTGTGCTGTTCTTTCTAAACGGATGAGTTTTTTTTAATTGTGGCGTTATAACTTGTTACCTATTAAATATTATGCACTTCTTATTGTGTTGCGCGGAAGGATATTCTCTTTGTCTAAGAAATTTTTAATAGCAGATTTATGTTTTTCGGATTTTATTTTGTTTATCAAATGGATAGTTTGTTATCCCTTGTGGAATTTACAGCATCACCGGGCAAGAGGTGTGAGGATAGAAGCATTGTCGAAATTGTTAAATGCAAAAGGTGTAGGACCACCTAATAACGTAGGTAAATCGTCCTAAGGGTGCCAGCTGAGGCCTCACTGATGGCTACGTGTAGTGGTAGTGAAATGTGGAGAGACACTACGAATAACCGTCATTAGGAAACTAGAACCTTGTCAAGAACCTTGTCCTTGGCAAGAACGCTTTGTATGTATAGTATGTATAGTATATATGTATTGGATAGAGAGGAATCATCCACAGGTTCATGAGATCGAGAAATGATCGAATGCCTCTTTTTGAGCCACCTATATTTTCGGTGAGTGAATATAACAGTTGGTATGTAAGTGGAAACTGATTTAAGAGGCTTGGGATATATCTTGCTTGGAGTGATACTCTTAGAATCCTGCAATTATATAATATTAAATGAACTTTAATTGACGGACAAGATATATGTACAAAAAGCAATAGTACCTATAACTACGATGAATAACATCGCCTGACTTAAGTTTATTACATCGCTATTAAACTTAGAAATATTACAAAAGTAATAATAAAATTATTTTGCTATAATCCGCGAAGAAGTGTGTGTTTTTACGAATCCTGCATGTATCGGGTATTATAACCGATTGTCCACTTACATTTAGCATTATATATATTTTCTATTTTACTTCTTTGCGGATTATAGCAAAATAATTTTATTATTACTTTTGTATTATGGATCTCCGCAAAGTAACGCCTAATTCTATAAATTATTTAGAAACATTATTTACGTAACTTACAGTTTGATTACATCGTTTACTTTGTAAATCACGTCATTGATGTTTAGCTGAATGATATGATGATGTTTTATGGCGGGGAAGGTCCGGTGTCGCGGCGGCGCAACAAGGCGGGTGGGGCTGCGCGCTATTGGTCACCTAAATGTCGGGTGCAACGTCGCGACGCATGCACCCTGTTGCACTCCGCCCACTGGCCACAATTTCCGCGCCCTTACCTCACACCCAATGCTTTTTATCGTTTCGACAGATTTCACTTTTAGATCTTACTATGGTATGTTGCATTCCAATACGTACATCTCATAACAATGAAATGTTTCTATATTTAAGTCTTTAACAATATCATCATAAGAACCAACATCACATGGCCTAATGGATGGCATTTTGATTTGTATATTTTACGTACAAGCATAATTTTAAGAAAAAATTACATACCTAATGTTCTTTTATGCCAAAAATAACGCAAACGCAAATACGTTCGCGAGAGGTACACAATTTACTTATATTGAGGGCTCCTTATTGTTAAGATATTTCTTGCTTGACAACGATATGTCATGATTGAATGTTTTGTGTTTCTATCATCTACCTCTTATCACGATGCTTTGAATTCAAATGAAACCATTTTAAACAAATATATAGAAACTAATAAACTACTACAATCGTCAAAGGGATTCTCATATCCAACGGATCGTAAGTTCTAAGCATGAACCGAGATCTTGCTACCTTGTACGTCTCAGGGGAAGCATGTATAAAACCTGTTTTCACGAGGCTACCTCGATTTCTTTTGATTTAGCTGTTTGCACTCACTTATAATAAATCGACGAGCGTTTGATGATATGTTGCTACTTATACAATCTATATACGGTACGGCTATTTTTATTTAAAGGTTATTACAATTTATGGCAAGTTCGTTCATATTATACTAAGCTTACCAAATTTATTTCATCATAGACGAATCATCACTGTAGGATCATGAGGTAATACGAAAGCTGCTGCACACTACTATTGGCGGTGGTATATTGGTGTGATTGCTTTTCACGAGTAATGCAATGTTATTCAACACATGAAATAACAAAATAATTTTTATATTGTTATGCGTATAAAGGAAATTCAATTGAACTCATTCAATTGCATCCTGCATTCAATACTTGTAAAGTAGAATCTTTAATTAAAATAGTAAAAGTGCATGTATAAAAATGGCCAGTATTTTGACTAAATACTACTATTCATAAATAGTGCTTGTGCATACTAAATATACATGTTAAGTTTTTTTCTGTGTTATATTTCCTGCAGTGTCTATTTAGGGAAATTCATAAGCACCATTTATAGAATAGCATAGCGATAGGACTGCTTGTGGGGTTGTGCTTTTTTATGAAAATACCTGGCATACTGTTAGATCGCTTGTATGAATTCAACTTAATTAAGGCATTTATTTGCTTTAAACATTACAAGCTGCGCATGATGACGTTCTCATACTGCGATTTAGAATTATTCGGCCGTTATAGGAGGGCAGCTTGGTACGTCATCAATCCTTCGCACCAAAAGAAAGAGGGGAACTTTACTGAACAATGGATTAGAATATTATTCTAATGCATTTTATAAAAGTAATGATAATTTTAATTTTTTACTCGCTTCTGCCCGTGACTTCGTTTGCAGGCATGTCAGTCCTAGAATACCCTTCGCCAATGGTGCTAACAACATCTTCATCACAAAATAATATCGATTCTTGGGGTCAATTTGAATGATGCCTGATTTAATAAAAACATGATCAATATACATACGACTAAAACGTCAAAAATCGAAGAACCAGTAAATTGTTTTATAGAAGATATTTGCCCTCGGCGAGAATCACGGTCTGCGCTAACGGGCCAGTCCAAATAACCAGACTTTCACATTAAATATTTACCTGTATGTTTGCGATAGTCAAAAATTTCAAAAAAATGAAAAATGTAACGGTTTTTCATGTAGGTAGTGTTCTGCAATAAACAGAATGATTTAGAAGGGCGGTTAAAATTTATAATTTGTTAAGGTTTTGTTTAAATTGGTCAAAATGTGACGATAAATGTCGGAAAAAGTCATGCCGCCTGGTAGCATTATTCAAAAACGCTGCATAATAATGCCTTTGAAATAAAACAGTGCATAATGGGATTAGTATCATCATCATCAGCCCACTTTCGTCCACTGCTGGACATAGGCCTCCCCAATTATACGCCACTTAGCCCGATCCTGGGCTTTCTGCCTCCATCCACTGCCCGCTGTCCTACGTATATCGTCACTCCATCTAGTCTCGCCGCCTTAACTGTGAGTGTCCACGTTTTGGCACCGTAAGTCATGACAGGTAGGACACACTGGTTGAATACTTTAGTCTTAAGACTGTGGGATGGGTGACGAGAAGACTCGACGTAGCTTGCCGAATGCTGCCCAGCCTAACTGTATTCTTCTCATAATCTCACACTCGAAATTGTTTTTCCCTAGTTCGAGCGTCTGCCTAAGGTAGTATGTCTAGGTAAATGTACTTGTCAACAATTTCGAGAGTGACCCCATCTACGGAATTCGGTCCCGGAGCAACGTGATCGTTGCACATGATTTTAGTTTTACTCAAGTTTATCCGGAGACCGATCCGTTGCGAAGAATCAGCCAGTCCATGCAGCATCCATTTTTAATCCTCAATGGATTAAGCCATTAAGATGATATCATCCGCGAATTTGAGATGAGAGATGTACTCGCCATTGATGTTTATACCAAGTCCAGTCCAATTCAGCGTTTTAAACATATCCTCTAGTGCATTTGAAAACAATTTCGGGGAAATGTCCCCTTTTCTTACGCCTCGCTGCAGATGGATGTGCCTTGTCAGCTGGTTTTGGACTCGGACTGCCATTGATGCGTTTTCGTATAGACATCTCAGCACCTCAATATATCGCCAATCGACTTGGTATCTCTGTAAGGACTCCAGAACAGCCCAGGTTTCGACCGAGTCGAACGCTTTTTCATAATCCACAAACGCTAGGCATAGTGGTCGATTGTACTCTTTAGTTTTTTGTACAATTTGCCGCACGGTGTGGATATGATCTATCGTGCTGTACCTGCTTCGAAACCCGGCCTGTTCGGGGGGCGGGAACTCGTCGAGTCTTCGCGCGAGGCGGTTCGTGATAACACTTGAAAACAGCTTATAGACATGGCTCAGAAGAGATATTGGTCTATAGTTCAGTGGTAGGTGAGGCGCATGCGATGCGTTCAATTCGGCGTAGTAGCTTTCCACTTCCGAGAGGATTTCCGGTTTGGGAGTAACGACTTTTCCCTTTAATGTGGTTAGCTTCGTCAGGTGACTTTTCAAGAGGCTTGATAAACACTTTTGGACCCCGATTTTGCTCGATTGATTTTTGGATCAAGAGCGTATTAGCTGATCGGAGGTCGCGTCTTACCATCTTTGTAATTCTTTTGTTCAAAGCCTCTACCTCTGACGAAGTTAGCATAGGGTTGCGTCGCTCTTCCATTAATAGGAGAGTATCTCCCGACTTCGTGCCCTTACGTTGCCTTTCGCAAATTTTTCTGTCCTCATTTCTAAGGACTTCTACTACCCGATCGAGTTTTTGGTCTACGTCTTCCGTGGTTTCCAGAGTAGCAAATTGGTTTTTTAGTTGTTTGGAATGTTTCAGATCCAATTACGGTTTGGAGAACATTCGGGCGGACTGTTGATTTCATTAAACGGACACGTTCCAGCTTTAGATAAATGTTCAGAGTGCCTCGTACCAACCTATGGTCGCTACCGGTTGCAAATCTACTGAGCACCGAGACATCCCTGAATATACGCTTCTTGTCCGTAATAATAAAATCAATCTCATTTTTCGTCCGCCCGCCGGGGCTTCGCCATGTCCATTTTCTTTGAGGCTGTTTCTTGAAAAAGGAATTCATCAAAAACAACCCCTCCTTCTCGAGAGAGTCGACAAGCATTTGCCCCCTCTCGTTCCTTCGACCCAAACCATAAGGTCCTAAAACCAATCCACCACAATTTTGTACTCCCACTTTAGCGTTAAAGTCCCCTACAACAACGTTGAAGTGGGCTCTAGAGGTATGGCGTAAGGCTTTCGTTATATCCTCATATAGAGTTTCCACTTCTGAATCCGGGTATGACTCCGTAGGCGCGTATGCTAAAACCACCTTAAGGGTATACCGTTCAGATATTTTCAGCACAAGATACGCGACCCTCGGAGACACACTGGTGATTTCTAAAACGTTGTTACAAAGGCTTTTATGGACCAAAAACCCGATCCCACCTTGCGACAGCTGATGACCTTCGCGATAATATAAAAGATGGCCCGATTCCAAGGTTATGGTGTCCTCCAGTCTCTTCGGACTTAACATAATCCTAGAATGTGCCATTTTATTTGCGTCAGTTCTTGCTCTAGCTGTGCGAGCCTATCGTCATTGCGAATCGTGCGTCCGTTATACGCAGCCAGGGTCAGTTGGGTTTGGCGGCCTGCCGTCGCCCGAGGGTTCTTCACATCCCCTACCCTGCCGTAACCGTAGCCGCCGCCTTTGCTAGGAATAGCAGGGTGACCGGGAACTGGGGGCCTTTGGCTCTTGTTGTAGCTCATTATTGGGGGTTGATGCCCATAGTCGCCACGCTGGGCATGCGGGTTGGCGACCGCAGTTACGTAACTTTTCGTATCGGTGGCGCTGCTGCCTGTCACCGGCCTTGATTTAAGTTACGCCATTGTAGGGTGGTTATACCGCCACCAGTCAGTTTTCCCCATTAGTGGACTCTTCCCACAGGCAGGGGAAAACGGCCGATGCCGTATTCTATAGGCCCCGGCACCAGGGCCAGGGATTAGTATACAATAGAGCTTTACACCGATGAGTTTTTCTCTTAAAACTTATTTGTTTAATTAATAATTTAAATTTATTATCCCACACTTTTCAGTGAAGAAAAATATCATGAAATACCTGCATATCTCCAGAGAATTCTAGGGGTATGTGTAACCCACCAGTAGTGGGATAGTTAATCAGGCCATTATTATTAACAGGTCATTACTTTAATAACGATATTATAACTTGTTTAGACGAAATCAGCCAATCTAACAACTTATACTACCTTTCAACCTAAAACTTTCAATCTTTTATTATTTGCTGACCAATATTTTGCTGAACAAAAACAGCCTATATATTAAGTAAGACTTTCTACTACATATTAAGGGAAACAGCGTCCAACTCGTATCTGAGGGTTTCTAAGATTACTGGGAACAAACGCACAGAGATTTGACATCTCAACGATTTTATTACCTATGTGTATTGATTGATATAGAATAGAAAAAAAATAGATACAGAAAAGATAATTAACGATAGAACGGACTATGCTCTTTCATATCTGATACACACAGGATTTATAAAAACGCATGCATTACAAACGAACCACCATCACCACTAACTACCACAATACACAAATTCAGTATTATTATATTATATTTACAATCGTTTCGCCCCGTAATCAGAGCACCAGCAGATTCGACTATTAAATCACATATGGATTATAATTTTGGCTGGCCCGTTGGCAGTGACCCTGTCTAAAGCTCCACGGGTCGCGGGTGCGATTCCCGCCAAGGATCAACTTTAGAAAAGTCATTATTTTTTAAATTTTATTTATTCGTTTTATACATATATTTAGAAAAATGTTAAAAAAAACATTATAAAAAACATATAAAGGCGGACTTATTCCCTAAAGAGGATCTCTTCCAGTCAACCTTTGAGTAACAGAAGGAAAAGGACAAGAATTGAAGAAGAAAGAGAGTATAGGTCATATAGAGAAAAAGAAAAAGTTTATATAAATTGAACTATGTAATATATTAAATAATTTTGGATCTCCGGTCTCTTAAAAATATTTATTACTTTCAGCATTACCGCTTCTAATGCTTAATTGAATATAATGAATTACATTTTATTATATTCATATTTTAATAGAAGCAATTAGAATATATGGAACATGAAAAAAGTAGGTATTTAAATCTGAGTCATAATATTTGACTGACTAAAAATAACTTATTATTCTACGAGGTCGATCATTCCATTCTTTAATGCCAATATTTGTACCGTTATTTGTAAATAATAAATGAACTTAATATAATACTAAACGAGGCCAAATCGAGTATAGCAACAAGGAATCGGCGAACGGCGCGCACGTTGTGATTATGAATGGCGCGTGACGCAACTTGGTACCGACCGATGCAAGCACGAGCGCTCGCGCCGCAGTCCGCACTCACTTCGTTGCTCTCGCTCGTTGCGCCCGAGCGGTACACTTTTGCAGCTACAACCGCAAATAATATTTATTAAACAAAAACACTGCGACGATATTTTTATTCTGCTTATCGACATTTATGGAAGCGAGCCGAGGAAAATTTCAACTATAGCCTAACATTGTGCAAGGGCCAGTGCGTCGAGGAACTTCCTGTGTTGTAGTGAAAGTTGTGTTCGACTGGACAGTGGCAAACTGTGGCTTTTGCGTAGTGGAGGGCATAATCTGGATGCGGTCCATTTGAAGGGCGTTCTCTTGTTGGTGGCGATTGCGCCCCGAACATTTGTAGTCCTAAGGTGAAGCAGGACATGAGGCGGTGACGCCTGTACCGAACGAAGTAGGCGGTATCGGGCGACCGCCCTCCTCGGGCCCCTAACGGGCGCCGTGGAAAAGGCATTGGCGCGGGGAGCCGCTACACGGACCCACTAACGAATATACTTCACGAACTTCTATCGTTTTAGTGGTTGACCGTAACATCTGGCCCACTGTCGATAAAAAACGTTAGCATCGATATTTAGTCGATTTGACATGTTATATCATTAAAATTTTAATAATATACTCGCGGCCTGTCCCTGCTTCGCACGGGTATTAAATATATATCCCATGTCAGTCAGTGTAAAAAAAAATGATTAAAATCGATCGAGTAGTTTTGATTCATTCATTACTGCCCGTGGCCCGCAAGCGTTAAATTTGGAGAAAAACAATTTCCTCTCCCTATACTAAGACGATTTCCTGCTATCTTTGGAATATCTAAACTCATATAGTACATTTTTACTTATTAACTTTTACATTTTACCTATGTATTTTATTTTTACAATTAATTACAGAATGTCTTTAAACAAACTCTTAAAAGATTCGAAGTACTATAGGGTGAAGCGCTGCCTCCTCACGGCATTTTAAATCTGTAATATCTCCGAAAATGTTCACTTAAATTACATGCTGTAAACGGCCATATTGATCTTAATAAATCAACAATTTATTTAAGGTACTTAATTGAATAAGGATTAAAGCTGTGTTGTATAAAAATTGCTTTGAACATAAGGCATTATTTTTCGTAAAAAGTAAATGACAAAAATGCTATTGTGGGTTATCCATAAGAGATAGACATATACCATCGCGGACTTTTCTGTAGACCTTTTCAATGTGTACAAATACTTATTACATTATTTTGATAAATCTCGTAGGGTTTAGCCTGCGTTTGCAATGTAAGCGGAAAAAAATGTAATTATATACAGAAACCTCAAAAATTACAGTATTTCTCTACTCCGTATTGAATGTTATTATACGTACAAACCTTCCTCTGGAATCACTCTATCTATTAAAAAAAAACCGCATCAAAATCTGTTGCGTAGTTTTAAAGTTTTATGCATACATAGGGATATATGGACAAAGAATGCGACTTTGTTTTATAATATGTAGTGGTACAAGCAGAATGATTGTTTTAATTGAAATCGTTATTTGTCTAAGTAGAATCGAATAATGTATGCACTAGCGATCATTTGTGTCATGGAAAATTCTTTTTAAGAGCAGCAATTATTTGATTAGAATATTTAAAGATATGGTACAATT
Source organism: Morpho achilles (assembly GCA_947086495.1). Lineage (NCBI taxonomy): Eukaryota > Metazoa > Arthropoda > Insecta > Lepidoptera > Nymphalidae > Morpho > Morpho achilles. The sequence continues at coordinate 15,575,911 of CAMTZB010000022.1, read as the reverse complement.
AATAACAGCAGGATGAGATACTGATAAATTAATTGCCAACACGCACCATATGTCACTTTGATATTTAAATTTATTTTTTTTACTTTTAATCTATATACCGTACTTTGAATTAAAAGTTGGCTATATATTCATCACAGTTGTATTTTGTAGTAAAAAATATAATGAAAAACAAAAAAAAAAGAATTTTTAGATAACCGATTATTTCCATAAGATCTAAATCGGTATTGGCGCTTCACTAAGCGCGTGGTGCTCCCCGCGGGCCTCTATATTCTGCCACGCCCAGCGCGCGTTCTTCAACAAAATACACAAAATGGATGCATGAAGAATCGGGTCTGGCCGGCGTCGCTTGTAGCTCGCACAGCGAGGTTCAGTCACGCACGTCACATCAGTCAGTCGAGTAGCGACCTCTCTAGCCTGCGAACCGTACGCACGGCGCACACGTGCCCTCGCGCCCATCCCTAGTCCACATAGCCGCACTCCGCGCGAACATAGCTCTCGGTGCCGATCCGATCGGTGCCTTGCTCGCTTTCGACCTATTATGTAATACAAAAATAAACACCACCGCGCCTTTAACAGCGAGCACGTGTGCGTACCGCCTGCTGTACTACACCGTCTACATCCAACCGCCGACTCAACTACATTCCTCTCCAACAGGCGAAATATCTATCAATTTCCTACAGATAAATTCGTTGCCTAAAATTATCGTCACGGCACCCAACAGATCGCGATATTTATAATTAAAGGTGATTGTGTCAGTGGATTGTTCAATTAAATTCAAATCAGTGCAAAATGTCGAATTCATTAGAGCAACAATTTGGCGATCTTAATTTGTCACAAGAAGATCACGATCAAATTTTTGAACAGGAAGACCACCAAGATCAAAGGTTTGTTTTCTTATTATCGTGATTTAAAATAATTGTGATAGTAGATTAGAGCCGAATTGATTAAAAGTCAGTTATTTGCAGTCATACACAAGCGTCGTTTACGCAGATCACTGACACGACTGTTTTAGCCAAGCGAATTTATTGGATTCATCGTTTTTGGCAATCAATACTATTTATATACGCTAGTATATCTGAATGGGTATAATTTACTGTCCGGTAGTTTAATTATACAATTTTTTAATTCATTCAGTTGGTGTTTTGTGTTTAATGTTTCATTAATAATGAAGAATGATTATTTAAATTGATGATTCTTTCCGTTTTTATAAAAAAGAGATACACAATTATTCTATAAATCGTTCGTGTTGTCACTTCTAACTTAAAAAGCAAATTTTTAACACAAAAGTAGCATTAGTTTATATCTTTCACTAAACACTATAAATAACAACATTATAAAAGTCTTTGGAGCTTGGTAAACGTGTACCTGTTCATTCTAACCTAGTTATCAATTTTTGGGTTTCAAAATTACCAAATGAATGAATGAAGTTTTTCAGAAAGTTTGAAAATATGTGGAATCGAGTTCATTTGCGTGATTTTATTTAATCGAAATGATTTATCTAGGTTTAATGTATCCATGCGCTTTATAGAATTAGTCGTTACTTTGCGGAGATCCATAATACAAAAGTAATAATAAAATTATTTTGCTATAATCCGCGAAGAAGTTATAGCAAAATAATTTTCATAAGCAAAGTATTCTTTGCGGATTATAGCAAAATAATTTTATTATTACTTTTGTATCCATGCGCCTTTTTTTTATATCAAATACATCTTTTTAATTGCACGTGAAGTTTGGTATATATAATACACCATTCTTTTTAATTTATCCTTTATTTTAATTCGTAAATTCCTTGTAGTAATAATTCCGACATTTCTACTAAAGAAAATTAAGAATTTTATAGGTTATTAAAAAAAATAAACAAAAGTACGTAACCTCCTTAACTATTCTTGCGATCGAAGTAACTAAATCATTATGAATTAATTTTTATGGTATTTTTAATCGATAGAGGCCACGGAGGACGCTTTTAAAATATAGATTTTATTGGCTATATCTGAACTTCTTGTAATTATTCTTGACTAGATTTTATATCCCAGTGGTTTAGAAAATCACACGACTGTACCGTGTGTTATGTAATGCTGTTTAAAAAGTCAGTCAACATTCTTTTATGTCATTTGCTCATTTGATAATTGGAAGAGTATGTTTGTCTGTTTATTATGCTTATACCGGTAACAAATTAGATAAAAATTTAGTTTTTCTTACATGACAAAAAAACACATTGAATTATTGCGAGTTCTTAATGCTTAAGTTGCCGTTAACTGAGTCGCGAGTACTACTAGTACAAAAAATAACCTGATGTGACTACAGGTAGAATAGATATAAAAACCATTGAAGGTTGTCGCTTCATTTTGGGAATGTTATCAAATGTTGGCCTTTTTATATCTTCAATTAAGAATAAATTATCTAGAAACTATTAGGAATACAGTAGCGCCGGAGCTGTTTTTGCTATAATATTCATACCTGATAGTTTTTTGATGTCCTTCCGTGGGCAAAAGTAGCTTTTGTGATCTGATTTTTTTTATTTCTGCGGCTACTAAATGAAAGAGTTGTCTTCAATGCAAATATTATATATTTGCATTGAAGACTGAGAGATAAAATACAAAATCATTACTTTTACTAAGTCGTATCTGTTCCATTTCCATTTCAATTGATGATTTTTTGTAATAGTATTTCACTTAGCCATGAACTACAACATAAGATCCCTCCCTTGAGATTTCTTTTTTTTTCGAAACCTACAATATATGATTAGTCGATGTACATATATGGATTTTACAGCTTTAGCGCGCGGTTATCTTTAGGTGTATAAAACTATATGACGAATAGCATCGCTTGACTTAATAGCAAAGAGTTCGTTCATCGGAATCGCCAAGACATACTCTAAACACACTTTCCTTGCGCTGTGTTTAGTGTGTGCGGGTTAATATTGTTTTTCATTCACACGACTTTGTTTGCCTTACTAAATTTAATTATATACATTATTACCTTGCATTACGAACTCGACAGCAATTAGCTTGTGACAAAGATTTTAATAATTCTGGAACATTATGGATGTCATGAATATTGAAAGTGCAATATGTTGATGAAACGTGAACCACTCAAAGGACGTCAATGATATTAAGAGCAGTACTTACTCAAGTTATCACTAGACGTCTCCAGAAAGCGGTAAACAGCCTCGGACGCTGGTTCCGCCGATGGAGAATCGAAACAAACCCTGATAAAAGTGCAGCTATGCACTTTATCGGTAATCGTTTCCGATCTCACATAGACACACCTACGGAAATTTCCCTTTACGATACACCAATTCACTGGCAACAGAAAGTCAAGTACCTAGGTGTCACCTTCCAACCTTCCATGACCTTCCACGAGCACATACGCACAGTCTGCAATAAGGCTGCGTATGTCATGGGACGACTTTATCCGATGTTATGCAAGAAAAGTAAAATGTCACTCCGCAACAAAGTGACACTCTACAAAACTTGCATAAGACCAATAATGTCCTATGCGAGCGTTGCGTTCGCGCACGTTTCAAAGGTCAGATTGCTCACGCTTCAAAGAATGCAAAACCGATTTATGCGGACAGCCACTGGTTGTCCGTGGTTCATGCGGAACGTTGACCTCCATAGAGACCTCGACCTCCCTACCATTACTCACCTCTTTAAACGTTTTTCGAAGTCTTACTTCGAGAAATCCGAGGTACACCCAAACCCTCTCATTTCAGTTGCTGCCACCTACATCCCAGTTAGGTCTGACCACCGAAAATATAGGCGTCCAAAAAGCGTCCTATACGACCCTGACGATCAAATAACGATCGCAAACACAGAAACACGTAATACACACATACAGCGTCTTCGCCGGCGAAGACGAGGTCCCAGATTTGTGACATCAGTTGGTCGTGGCTTCTTGCCGCCCCTCCGTCGTCGTATTGACTAATCAAAGTCATACCATCAGCCCTCCACTACACGTCGCCCTAAGCCGTGGTCCGGCCTCACAGGAGGCACCCTTAGGACGACGTTCCCCGACGCTAGTAGAGCTTCTGCGCTCTACTTTCCGCATTTCGCAACTTCGGCGATGCTTCTGCGCTCGCCCGTCCCGCCCGGTGACGCTGTAAAAGCCGTTAGGGCTAACAGCATATGGTCAATTCGAAAAAAAAAAAAAAAAAAAAAGCAGTACTTATGAAATACAATTCTTTTTGATGTTATACTATGTTTGAAGTTATGGTATTATTATCACAGAATTTTTTAATTGTAAGAAAAAAATAGCAAAATATTGTTAAGGACGAAGTGAGATTTGTCATAGAACCGCCCACCGTAAGAAAAGAAGAAAGTATGGCATATAATATATGGCTATTAATATGTATTCATATAACAGGTAAATGTACTTTGTTCTACTTTGCAAGAAAGCGTTCTATATAAAAGGCCAGTAATTATCGTCTTATTGGTTTTAATCACGTGCAAGAAATATAAACATAATCAACGATCGTGTAAAGTACTTCTTCTTAGTCCTCGCCTTGTCCCTTTACGCGGGGTTGGCTTGCCTTATCATGTGACGCCATGCAACCGTGTCATTCATATCCTCATTGTGGAGTCCGTTTCATGTCTTTCTGGACATTCGTCATCAACGAGCGCCACAAGTACTATTTGTCAAAATAAATGACAATTGAACTGTTTCTGGAAAAAAGTGCTGCAGAGTGCAATTTCTAATATTAGCCAAATTATTGAAAAAATTAAGGGAATTTAAAGGCAGGCTATGTTAGCTATGTGAATTTCTTACAAGCATTTGATTCTATCATACGCCTTATACTTTATAAGACTTAGAAACAAGCACACCACACCTTGGGCCATAAAAATATTCAAATTAATATAACATTCAGTCGTTTTTATAAGTATGATACTTCATCCGTAAAGAACGACGACGCTGTCGGGTCATTTTTACCCAACTGCCGGTGCCTGTCAAAAATGCATAATTTCTCCGCTTCTGCTTAACATTTAAACAGCTAATATTTGACGCAAACAAAACGCAAGTTACTCAATTCAATTCTTCACAGGGGCAGGGTTGCAATGTATTCTCGGTATCGGCATAAAAAAAACACGAATTAACAGATTTTTTTCTTAGATCTAGTCCCCCATAACTTCAATACATTTACAATGTTATATCGTGATATTAACTTCTGTTCGTCTATTAACGTCTATTCCCTATAAAAAAAACTTTAATCTTTTCCTGAAAAATGTCGCCTTCAGCTCCTCATCGTCAATTCGTAAGCCACGAGAGTTTTATTTTTCAAATTTAGGGACAAATAATAATCACTAATGGCCAAATCGAGACTATAGGGTGATATGTTCAATGCCACAATCGTGAACAGCAGCCTTGGAAACACGCGCCCTGTAAATCATGGCGGTGCTGTGGTGATGCAACGAACTGGCATCCAATTTAGTCCGCCTTTTTTCTTTAATTGGCGCGTGACGCAACTTGGTACCGACCGATGAAAACACGAGCGCTCGCGCCGCAGTCCGCACATACTTTACGCACTCGCTCGTTGCGCCCGAGCGGTACACTTTTGCAGCTACAACCGCAAATAATATTTATTAAACAAAAACACTGGACGATATTTTTATTCTGCTTATCGACATTTATGGAAGCGAGTCGAGGAAAATTTCAACTATAGCCTAGTATTGTGTGCAAGGGCCAGTGCGTCGAGGAGCTTCCTGTGTTGTAGTTAAAGTTGTGTTCGACTGGACAGTGGCAAACTGTGGCTTTTGCGTTGTGGAGGGCATAATCTGGATGCTGTCCATTAGAAGGGCGTTCTCGCCTTTTACTTTAACTACGTAGGACCTTAAGTTTACTGCCTCATCTTTATTTTTATTTTCTATTAGCAAAATTTCTTTTGACTTCCAATACGCTGTGGCCATAACTTTGCTTACAAATTTCATGGACTCTTGTTTTATTTTCATGGTGAGGTACCTGTTGTATCTCTTCTAATAATTCTTTCGAAAATACACGACGAATTTTCACCACAGAACTCAAAAAAACTCCCTTTAATATGCGATGCGCGCTTGTTTCCGTGGCGCTTTGAGTATAAGGCAGTCATGAAGAGTGTATGAGAAAGGTTAGTCATCTCCGCTACCATTTAGAATTGGCTGTAACATTTCGGGAATAAATTTAAATTCAAAATACTCTTTATTCAAGTTAACTTCTAAACAAGTGCTTTTGAATTGTCGACTCTACTGCTGGTAAAGCTGTTACTGCCGAGAAGAGCTAGCGAGAAAATATACAGAAGCTTTATTATTTTCTCGAGAGCATAGGTTTTTTTAATTTAGGCAATATGGATTATAGTAGGGAAGCCCGGGATGCTAAATTTGCAGTGACTAAAGCCTCATGGGGACCTGTAGGATTGTAAAGATTAAGTCCTGAAAGGAAGAAAAGTTTATGTTCAATTTTTTAGTGGGGAGGAAAGCGTGTACAAGTTTTCAAAAATGTAAAAAAAAACCAGTTACACGGAAATATATGAATATATGAAATGAATATGAAAATATAACAATAAGGTATAATCATTCAAGGAATAGTTGATCATTGATATTTTTTGTCGTCAGAATAAGAGACGTTTCGGGAAAACACATTGATAAACGCAACTAGTCATTAGTTAGTAGTCCTATGGCAACAAGAACGAAAATAATGACTAATAATTGACATTGGGATGTTCTTTTTTATGTCTTAAGAGATTAAAAGCGTAGTAAGCCCATACAGTCGATGAATAAAATATTTTATTTCTTAACAATATAATATCTAGAAAATCATTGCAGTTAATAAAGTGAAGCTAATATGTTTTTAGATACCGATTTTGAAATATTGTGTTCACAAAAAAATAATTTAATATTGTTGATATATTTTTTTCGTATTTATACAAAAAAATTGGAATCCAGCGCTGTACATAAATAATTAAAAATATAAGGTAAGGCAATAAAAAACTAAGAAGTTTTTATACGTTACGTATAAATGTTATTATTAAATAAGTTTTCTAGCTCGTTCCCATTAAAATTTTATAATATTTATACTCATCCTCCTTGCGTCGCTTTCCTCAGGGTTGTGACCTTTTTCACGTATCACTTTTTTGCGGATAACTGATCTCCAGGTTTTGTGATCACTTGCGGTTTGCAAGGCCTCGTGGACATGAATGGAGAGTGAATGAGTGATCTGGTCGGGCCATCGAGTTGGACTGCGGCCTCTTGCTCTTTTTCCTTTCACCGAACTAGTGATCATTAGCTTTTCCAGGTTGTCTCCATTCATCCTAGCTATATGTCCGAAAAATTCAAGAACTCTGGCGGAGACACGTAGTTGAGAGCTTGGTGGTTACTCCTATAGCTTTGAGCTTCGATGCATTGGTCCGGTGCTCAGTCCAAGATACGCCCAACATTTTACGCCAGCATCACCTCTCAAAGGCATCAATACGTTTCCTGTCAGCAGATTTGACAGTCCATGGCTCAGTAGCATACAGAAAAATGGAGAACACGAGTGTGCGTACCCGAAGGATTTTTTGTTTTACGCGAAATGTTGCGGTCCCGATTTTCTGCAGCTGTGACATTGCTTACTTTGCCATGCCAATGCGTCTTCGTATTTCTAACTCGGAGCCATTTTTTGTAATGATTTTGACACAGCAGCAGGGTCTTCTCGTTTACTCCCCGGTTGGGGGTAAACGGGGTGCGGGCCTCGAGGAATTCCTCTTTACCCGGGCATCTCCTCGCGGGCACTTAAGCCCGGTATGTGTTCCGGCCGTAGGCCGAGGTCACCTAGGTGACCTAAAGGTGTCGGTATTTGGGCCGTAAGCCCAGGTCACCTAGGTGACCTAATGGATGTCTTGTTCGGTGGGGAGGTCTGGGAATGGTAGCTCCCAGACCTCGGGGTCAATTTCGGTGGTGTCACGTCCGGTAGTGTCCTGATCAGGAAGGTGTGTCATGTCCGGTGTGTTCGCCCTTTCGCCCGTCGCGTCGTCCTCTTCATTGAATTGAATTTTCGGCTTTAACTGTCAAGTCGACGTAGCTTATTCGGATAACGGGCAGACTCGAGAAATGTGAATGCTAAGGATCGATCCCCAACTAAATAATTGTTTATTTAAGTTTTTTTTCTGTAAAAAATTACCGAGCGAAGCTCGGTCACCCAGATATTTTCACCTAAGGGCAATATTCAGATTGGTATGTATATCGATGTTCGCTGTTTATGCGCCTCGGTTAATGTAGAAACGAAACCTGTAACGTATTCCTGTGTCGGAAGCGACCGATGGACTAAATCGGCGCGCGGGCGCAGTAACACGTCGGCCAATCGGTTCGACTTCGCGCATGCGCGATACTATCGCTGCGGGGCTAGCGTTTTATATGATTACTAGTGGCCCTCCGGCTTCGCACGGGTATAAAATATATAGCCTATGTCGCTCAGTGAAAAAAATGATTAAAATCTATCCAGTAGTATTGTTTTATTCATTATTGCCGATGCATCTTTTGTCCTCATGCGTTAAATTTGGAGTAAAACAATTCCCTTTTCCCTATACAATGAAGTTTCTTGGCTATCTTTAGAATATCTAAATTCAAATACTACATTGTTACAAAAGTAATAATAAAATTATTTTGTTATGATCCGCGAAGAAACTCTACGCGGATTATAGCAAAATAATTTTATTATTACTTTTGTATTATGGATCTCCGCAAAGTAACGCCTAATTCTATAAATTACTACATTGTTACTTATTTCCTTTTACATTTTGCCTATGTATTTTATTTTTACAATCAATTACAGAATGTCTTTAATCAAAACTTTCACAGCTTTCTTGTAATAAGACAATATAAATATGTTTTATTCAGAGTTTGCTCTTGGAAGAGTGACATATGGCCAATATGTCACTCTTCCAAGAGTAAAAAACTAACACGTCCGATCGCAGCTAAATTCGAAGTGCTATAGAGCGAAGCCTGTGTTTGCAATGTAAGCGGATTAAATGTAATTATTTACGACATTACATTAGAAACCTCAAAAATTACAGTATCTCTCTACTCCTTATTAAATGTTATTATACATATAAATCTTCCTCATTTATCTATCTTTAAAAAAAACCCGCATCAAAATCTAATGCGTAGTTTTAAAGATTTAAGCATACATAGGGATATAGGGACAGTCAGAGCAAGAGACTTTGTTTTATACAATGTAGTGACATTTAGTTATTATTTTGATAATTGTCAAATTTTTTACCATTCTTGACCAAAGACAAAATTACGTTTAGCTGTCATTTATGTTTTGTTATTCCACTGTCATTTGCGTTTTGTCATTCCGTGTCAGTCGTTTTTGTTATACTTCGTTCGGCCCGACGGGAAAAAAAATATCCCATGTCGTCTCCTAGTTTTAAGCAAAATCTCCACCAATTTTTATCCAAATTGATTCATCTTCTTGAGTTATAAATAGTGTAACTAACAACTCTTTACATTCCAATTTTCTAAAATATTAAAGTCATTATAATATCATAAGTTGCATGTCAGTGCAAGTTTTCGTGAATACACAATTTTATACCAAAACTTATTATTTATTGCTATAACTTGTTCATTTAGGAATAATTTACAGATAAGTTATTCACATGTCAACGAACTTTTATTTATATTTTGATATACGTGGTCATTTAATCGCGAGGTCATGTGATGGGGCTCACTCAACGACACGCAAAAATATTAATTTTATTGCCCGTAATTATCAATTATATATATATTGATATCGCAGTAAACAAATAACATTACGAATTATCACGTCCAAGTTATTGGAGGTAATGAGGAATATAAACATGCAATTTTATGTTATTGATTATTTCGTATGTTTAATATTGTAAAGATCGGAATGATATTTATGAAAATATTTCTTTGCTAAGTTATAAAAAAGTTTATGTGTAATCCTTTTTCAACAAGGGCTACTTTTTTTCTAAGATTTATAAGTAGAAAAAAGGAATTTGAAAAAAAAAATGAAAATTCTCTAATATTCATAAGAGGGTCCTCAAAAAATTTGAGGACCCTCTTATGAATATTATCTGATCTCAATCTATTACGGGTAGAATATTAAACTCTTGTTTGATTGATATATTTAATAAACCTTCTGCGAAAATTGCAATATTTTAGAAAAAGCGTTTTTAGTCGTGATTATTGTGGACAAATTATATGTATCCCTAAAGATACTAAAAAACAAACAAATTATTAAATATTAATCCTTTACAACTTATCAAAAAACAAATTTCAAAAAGAGCACTGTTTATCAATTCATTTGGTACTATGACATGGACATTCACCCTCTGTTTAAAATGATTATTAACCATATTATAACTTGGTTAGACGAAACGTTTTGCATCTTACTTGTAAGTATAATTTATTGCTCAGTTAGTGGCCCGTGCATTTATTAAATTTAAAATTCATGTCTAAAAAACTGAATAAAAAATGTGATTTTAATACATGTAATCCATTAAGTGACATCTCTTTAGGAACGGCGAAAAACGGAAAAATGCATATTAGTATCATAGTATTTGGCCTTTCAACTTAGAACAACTTTGACATATTTTTTTTATTTGTTGACCAATTGAAATAAAAATAACCTTGTATGAACTGATAGTACCCCTACTATCAATTCATACAAGGTTATTATCCCGGGATGCTAAATTTGCAGTGACTAAAGCGTCATGGGGACCTATTATAGGATTGTGAAGATTAAGTCCTGCGACGAAAAAAAGTTTATATGAAATTTTCCATTTTAGTGGGGAGGGAAGCGTGTACAAACTTTCAAAGATGTAAAAAAAACAGTTACATGGAAATACTCGAGCGCGTCTGATATTCATAATGTATACGCGCTATGTCCTTCTGATAACTGAGCGATATTAATCTGACGCGTAGTTAGTAGAGAGTAGCCGTTAAAAGGGGTAGAAAAAAAAGTTATCCGAGTGTGTCAGATATTCAGAGGGAATGTTAAGTAAACTCAAAAAAGTGTCCAATTCAAATGACTGACGATTTGGATGCGGTTAAAAGAAATTACAGGGTTTTGAAAATGTAAAAAAAAAATTGAGACCTTAAAATCTCGAGCGCGTCAGATATTTATACAAGTAGTTCAACGTGATGTCCTTAACGTTCTAAATGATAATCCGACAATAATGTGGAGGAATATCGTTAATCTGACGATTGAAATTTTTTTACTATTTATTGAATAAATAATAAATGAAAAATATTAAAATAAGAATTTTAGTCCTCTGCCTCACTAGATTCGTCATCGAAATTGGTTTCTATTTGATCAATTTCATTGTCCTCTTGTTTCTAGAAGAAATGGTTATGAACTCTGTATTTTTTTTATATTTTATATTACGGTATTAAAAATTAAACGTATCTTCGAACTGTTTTCACGATATTCCAAAACACTTATACATTTTCTGCATATAGCTGCACGCTTCACACTTTATATATAGTTTTAGCTACATCACCCCATTAAAATCGTCAGAATATATTTTTTTCGTAATCCTTAAAAAATTCAAATGTAATAATATTATACTTTTGAATTATGGATCTCAGCAAAGTAAAGCTTAATTATATAAATAATTTAAGGAGAAATAATTTAAAAACAACATTTAGATAGTTTATCAGAAATGCATTACATGTCCATGGTTGTCTGTTTGAAATTAACAAAGCGAAGTGCCTTGTTTGCGTTCGTGGGAGTTCAATCACGTAGGAGTGAAAAAAAGCACAAGACGGAAATGATTAAATAGTGTCGCAGAAACAATGTTTCAAATAAAGCAGATTTAAATATATTTTGTCCAGTGACAGATATCTTATGACTTGCACCTATTTAGATATTTTTATTCATCGATATTTTATACTCCTAATGATTTATATGTCCATTAAACAAATATAAATAAATAAAATAATAAATAACGTGTAGGTTGATATATAGACAATATGTATTTCATTTGTGTTGCAAGTTGTGTGAGGGCCGGAGGTCCTGCACCTGTCGGCAGGTGGTAATGGCAGCGCACGCGCTGCTTTGCAACCGCCTCCGTCAAATTGCACTCTGCTTTTTTTATCGAATGTAACTTAATGGGCTGAATGAGGACCGAAAAAAATTAATTAGTAAAACATCTCTCTCTCTTTAGTTAAAAAGGTCCCGGTGAATTTTTGGTCTGCAAAGTATTGTTTTCTTACATTTTATTAATTTGTTTTTTTTTAATTTAGCTCTTTTATGTATATAATTTCATATTTTGTACGATTTAATAAGATATTTATTCGTATTGATTATAAATTTAATTTATACTAAACTAGCGGCCTGCCCCTGCTTCGCACGGATATAAAATATATAGCCCATGTCACTCAGTGAAAAAAAATGATTAAAATCAATCCATTAGTTTTGATTTATTCATTACTGCCCGTGGCCCCCACGCATTAAATTTGGAGAAAAACGATTCCCTTCTCCCTATACTAAGAAGATTTCCTGCTATATACCTAATATCTAAATTCATATATTTATGTTTTACATTTTCCCCCTATGTACAAATACTTATTTTTATTAAACATTATTTTTATAAATCTCGTAGTGTTCAGCCTGCGTTTGCAATGTAAACGGAAAAAAATGCAATTATTTACGACATCACATTAGAAACCTCAAAAAATACAGTATTTCGTTACTCCATATTGAATTTTATTATACATACAAAACCTTCCTCTTAAATCATTCTATCTATTAAAAAAACCGCATCAAAATGTTTAGCGTAGGTTTAAAGATTTAAGCATACATAGGCATATAGGGAGGGACAAACAAAGAATGCGACTTTGTTTTATACTACGCTAGACTACAACAAAGCTCCATTAATAATACTTTACTTTCCAATAATAATACTACTACGCCTTTAATCTTTTAGATTAAGGGCGCTTGGTCTTATCTGCATCTTTAAATAATACTACATTATTTTTTTTGCCATCAACAATCATCTTATTTTATATACCTAACTAATATTATCTGATTTATCTTTCTTTCTTATATCTTAGTGCTAAGTGACATATCTTTGCTAATTACCAACAATGCCGTGAAAGAAATTTAATGTTGTCGTTCCGAGTAGCGGAATCATTGCAATAGAAATTGTCATTTAACCTCCCAGATTGATCTGATTTTTGTGATTGAGATACTTGCAGGGTTGGAGAGTGACAGAAGCTACTGTTTATCCATTACTATAGTCTACGCAGACGAAGTGGCGGGCAAAAGCTAGTACTAAATAAATAAAACAATTCTCACTAACTAAACAGTCTCCGCTGGTGACAATCTCAAAAATTCCGGTTCACGTTTAGTATAACTAATGCGCATCGGGTTTATTGCCTCGTGCGTGCCTATTTATACGAAGCTTTGACTACAAGTATTCTTAAAGGCCTACATATATTTCAGTTACGCTGTGCCTTTAGGACAGCAAGCTATAAAAGTACATACAGTGTTGTGTATATTAAGGATTGGTAGTTTTCTCATGTAAAAGCGAAATCATGTTATAGGAAGCTGTGTTTGTTGTACAAGGGTTCGCCGCAATTTTCAAATCATGTTATAGGGGGGCTACCTGCATTTATATTAATACTTAACACAAATGGTTCCTACGAAGCGATATTAATTAATAACGAAGTACTTTAATGAAGTTCTATTAAAGAAGTATGTACGTTGTAAATCAATAAAATGTAAGGGAAATTTGATTCTGAGGGTATTCAGCTGCAAAAGAGTTTTTTTTTAATTTCTAACAAGTAGGAAGTGTATGATATATTAATTTCATATCTAGTCATTATTATTATTAAGATCAGTAAATTGCTGAGTAGAACTAGTAAGTTTCCAGATCGAATTAAATACCATAAACGATGTTGCCTTAAAAAAAACATTGACACTCATTTATGTACTACATAGATGCAATCGGCGTTTCTACGAATGTCAATATGAGTAGTTTGTCCTTGAAAGTTGCAGAGTAGAGTAATTAGAGTGAATGGGGTGAATGGATTGTTAGTTTTTATCAGGTTGGTGCGGGCAAGGCGCGGGTAGCGGGCGGTGCGGTCGACCGTTTTGCATTGCACGGCCGTTGTGTCGACCCGCTCCCGCTCCCCTGTCGCCGCTGCGTCCGCCGTGCTCGTCGCACTCGCCGCACAGCGTTCAAATCAGTCTTTTCACAACGCTCGCGCTGGTGTAACTATATGGTGCGTTGAAGTACTACTCCATTTTCCCACATTTCCGGAAGTGCCCGTGTTTTTACCACGCATCAAAGACTAAAGTTGTCGTGTTTTAATATTAACTTTGTTGGTGATTTTAACGTAACAGCGACGCTAATCATACATGGAAACAATGGCGAAATACCGCAGGTATGCTTAAAGATGATACCTCCATCATTGTCATTTATGTTCTTGCAGCTATTGAAATATTATTTATGAGCTCTTTAACTTTTTTTTGATCAAAAATATTTTTTTGTTCCCCTTTTATTTGTCGTTCATTGTTACCATTGTAAGTATACAATAGTGAATAAATCGAGTTGCATACGAGCACGTGGTGCGTGAAGTAAGATGGCGGCGCCGGCGACGGCGCGGCCGGTCTTCATGAGTCACCGTAACAAACGCCAAACGCTCGCTGATAAAATTTAGTCCATTAGCCAGGCATAGAATGGTACAATTGGATTGAATTGAATAATTTCATTTAACTTTGTTCGACCGAATTGCTCAGATGAACGAACTCAATATCAATAAAATGTTACCAGTTTGCAAATAACAACAAATAATCTTGTACCGTATCTATGTTTGTTTATATTATTTGATTAACTTGTGGCCTGTGGGTCATAAGTGACTACGTGTTTTAGATAATTATATGTGTACAACAAAAAAACTGCCTACAAATATTTATGCAGTTCACTGTATGTAACTGTTGTATTAGGGAAGTTCTTTAATATTTTTTAATGGTAAATGTACATAGCGTTCGTCCCTTTATTAAACAAATTTACAAACGGTTTTTACCGTCTTAAATACTTATTCTTTTCAACCGATGTATATCAAATAATCTACAGAATATGACTTTTCAATTCATTCTTCTCTTTATACCACTCTATGTTGCTATAATTTTCAAGACATACTTAACTTACCTATTACAAACATAACTAACTTTGATTAAGGAAAATTAGATTATTTTCTTATATTTTATTTCGTTGATATCCTTAATAATGTTTTATTATTGACTTACGTATAGCAACACTTATACGGTTTCGATACTTGTATGTGGCAAGCCGAAATTAGGTGTGTTGTTAGAGCAAATCCGTCGTTAATGAAGTCGTCTTTAGTGATGGAAGATGCTAAGTTAAAGCAATAAATACGTAACTTAAGTACGGTTCTATTGTAAAAATAATGTTCAAATGTTTTTTTTAATAGTGACCCGATTTCACATTAGGTTAGATGTGTAAAAAGATGACGCTTCTTCGCAATTACGTATGTAACTAATTTACTTTTAACACCATACTGAATGACTCTAGTCGTCAGGCCTATCAAACACTGCAGGTAAAATTTATATATCGCCCTGTCCGAAAAATAAAGTTATTACCCATGTATAAGCATAAGAAAAGGACTTTATTTGTCTTTGGATAGGCCGATATCACCTCATTGTTCTCTTGCAAGGTATCGAACTTATTTCGTGTAAATTCTTTTACTGTATAGAAATCAGTTAAAATTGAACATGGCTCATATTTTGTACTACCTGTACCAGCAGCTTCACCCGCATGGTAATTAGTGTCACAAATTTTTGAAATTTTGATTTGGTTTAATTATAAGAGATTTCTGAATAACTTCATCGTTTACTTAGCGCACGCAAGGAAAGTCTTAAATTTTGGCCATTTTCGCAATATTTTTTATTGCTGCTCCTCTCCTATTCATCTTAGCGTGATGTTTATAGTTTATATTTATAGCGTTCCTCAATAAATGGACTATCTTATACTCAAATAATTTTTAAAATCGGTCAAGTAGTTCCTGATATTAGGGCGTTCAAACAAACAAACCAACTCTTTATCTTTATATATTAATATAGATGAAATGGGAAATGTGCTAATTATAAGAAGTAACAGATAAGTATTGTAATAAATTTAAAATAGAAATCTTAGAACTTTCTTATCAAGCAATAAGCACTTTGCTTTTTGAGAATCACAAACAATTACAAATTTGGTGCTTGTAAATTAGTTTTCGACGTGGAATATGGCAGAACTTAATAACTTAATAATGATTAACTTAATTATGACAGATTTACTTTACCAAAAATGTCCCATTTTAGTCGCTATTGTCAGGTTCTTTTATTTATTATACAACTAGTGGAATTTCATTCATTCTAAAGAAAGTAGTTATTCTTTATTCCTTATATATTCAACTACAACCAAATCATCGGCCACATTATTGTTACAGTTAATCCAATTTATTCGAAATTGAATAGTCTATATAAAAAAAAGCTTTGTAAGATTTAATAGCAGTCATTCTTCAAAAATGTTTTTTTATTATTATAAATTAATATTCATAATGATGCACGTTGGATTTAATAGGTTCAATGACTCTTGCGCTAAAGTCATGATGACTAATGCCGATTGCTATTACGATTAATCGATACTAATTGACACATGTGCGATATTCACACTTTAGATGACCTCAGGCATGCGTTGCACATCCAGTACAGGGAACCTCGCGGTGAGTGGTATGCGGTAAGCTATATCTGGCAAGTTTATTTTTATTTTTTATTTCATAGAATAAAAAATACAGGTAGATGAAAATATTTTCATCTATCTGTAACGCCAGTATTCGCATTACACTCAAAGGTTTTTTAGTTTCGAGGTAGTACAAAAGTAATAATAAAATTATTTTGCTATAATAATTGCGGATTATAGCAAAATAATTTTATTATTACTTTTGTATTATGGATCTCCGCACAGTAACGCCTAATTCTATAAATTATTTCGAGGTAGTGATAAATAGTTTTGTAAAAAATATCCTTAAGCTCTAGTTACTATTTTTCAGATACAGAATGCTTATAAATAAATAAGGGACTCGGCATTTATTTATCTACTTAGTTAAAATTAGTAGAAAACAGGTTCGCAGATAGACGTCACCCATATTAACGACGTCTTTATTCTCATTTGTATATAGCCCTCAGTGTACTTTATACCCTATAGTTCAGACCCCTCACTTAAAAATAGGCGTATCGTATTAATACCTATGAAGTTACACATCAGGGTATTTACTCTGTATTTTATGTTTAAGATACATAACACGGCGTTTCCCGTGCTCTTTCGGATATCCACTTATTCCACTTTAAATAAACAGTATTATTCATTGTATAAACTATGTTTAAACCCAGCGTGTGTGACGGGTTATCTAAACAATTATTGATTGGCTTACAGAAATATAACAGTCCTTTAAACATTTGTGTATTTAATAGTCATCACCAGTCTGTGATGTAACATCAAAAGTAATTATGGTATCCTACGAATAAGGTACGTGGGTTTCGACTGTATATCTAGGTTGGTTAGCATCGTGAGTAATGGTTAACTGGGTAAATGCACCGTCAGAGGGGTCACGCCGCGAACGTGCGAATGCAACGTAACTACAACAGACTCATTTGTGAATGGCAAGGAACGCAATTGGTGCGGGAGGGGGCGGCATGCGCGACCGGTGATGTCATCTCCGCTCCGCCATTTTGTATTGCGGGCCGCTAGCCATTTGTATCACATTAGCCAGGTCTATACATATCTTACACACCCATGTTATCTACTAATGATATTCATTCTCCTTATCGTATAATTGATCTTTCTTGGTTTTTCATTAGTAGGTCACTTGATGAATCTGAATATTATAAAATGCATCAGTTTCGAGAATGATTCTAACGCTCTACACATTAAGTGATAGGTTGTATCGCTTCTCGCAGCCGATCAAGGATTCTCATCAGTGGGCTCCCCCTGCATGCTCGCTTCGACACCATCGAGCCCCTGCTCTCACAGTATGGCAACGTGCAACATTGCGACAAAGCGAACTCCCGCGATGCCAACACCCAAGCGGTGTACATCACATTCGAGACTCCGGAGCAGGCGCAGCAGTGAGTATTGTCTCCAGAACGTTTGCCGGCATCTTTCGGGACCAAATAGTACCCATTCCCTAGGTCTGTCGGTTACATGGCCTTGTCCTTTTTATGGTCTTCTCTTCCGCTTGTTTTTCTCTCTCGCACGAATTCAAGTCACTGTGCGCATGATATGTGACTTTGAATTTGTTGTCGTATCTTGCCTTCTAATCAATTTCTCGAATCTTTTGCTTTGTGAATAGTTCACTTTTTCAGGCTCTATGCATGGTGTGCTGTAGTAATAATAATAATTAAGACAATAACACGATGAGAACTTCTTAAATGTAGCAGTTTTATTGTAGTTTATTGTGCACAATATTCAATAATTTGAACATAACAAGCGTTTCATATAAATCGTTAAAATGGTTAATAAAAAGACGAACGCTATTTCTTTATGCTGATTCCTATTATTAGCACATTTTAAATATGTTTACCATAGAGAAATAACCAATTTTCATCATTGTCCTTATTATTTATTTACACATTAGTTGATTGATTTCAATTTTAAATTTTTCGTAAAACTTTATAGTGAGCCGGAAAGTTGCGAATCTGGAATTTGATTGATGTAACAGTAGATTTCAAATTATATTTATTACATAAGAGATTTAAGGTTATTTTAAGCTAACATTTTATTCTTTTTAAAATTTTTGGACTAAGGAAACATTCCTTATTGGCTAAACGACTGAGTGACTAAGTATTAGTATAAGCATGGTTTTAGAATTAATTAATCGCTTTTATTAAATATTTGCGTTCGATTGTTATTGAAATACATTGTTATGGAAGAAGGAGCGAGCTGTATATACTATGAATTAAAAATGCATTGTATTGTGTGTGGCAGGGCTATCAACGGACTGAATGGCTGCGAAGTAGAAGGGGGTCGAATGAAAGTGGAGGCAGCAGACGGGATGGCGCGCGGTGGGCGGCGTGGGCGACCGGGCGGTGGCCGAGGCGGTGGCGGCGCCCCAGGAAGCGGCGCACGGCCCACTGACTTCCCGCTACGGCTTTTGGTCCAAAGCGATATGGTCGGTGCCATCATTGGCCGTCAGGGAAGCACCATTCGTCTTATCACGCAGCAGAGCCGTGCACGTGTTGATGTGCACCGAAAAGACAATGTGGGCTCACTGGAAAAGGCTATCACTATATATGGCAATCCGGATAACTGCACGAATGCATGTAAACGAATATTAGAAGTGATGCAACAAGAAGCCAATAACACTAATAAAGGGTAAGGATGTACTAATGTTAATTTATTCATTTTCTGTTAAATAACTGGTATATAAACTTGATCATCATTCACCTACCCTTAATCCCCCACTCTTTTTTGGAGTCGGCACGTTTTTATATTCCATTAATTCTATTATTCCACAACTCTGATGCTACTCCTGCCTCGACTGGCCCGTTGGAGCAGTGGGTAGTGACCCTACCTTCAGCTCCGCGGGTCGCGGGTTCGATTCCCGCCGAGGGCCAACATTTCTATAAATGAATTTGTTGGTCTTTGAGCCTTAGTGTATATTTTTATTTAAGTATGTATTTAAAAAATATTTAAGTATATATTCATCCGTTGTCTGTTACCGATAACACAAGTATTAAGTTACTTTGGGGACGGACGACCGTGTTTGTCAGTGTCCCATATATTTATTTATTATTTACTCCTTTTATAATTATATCGTAATTTATAGAATTAGGCGTTATTTTGCGGAGATCCATAATACAAAAGTAATAATAAAATTATTTCGTAAAATTATTGCTTTTGAATTATATCGTACTTCATCTTTCCATCTTTTTTGGGCCTCCCTCTAGTTATGTATATGCATCCACATACACATTTTAAACTCTTTTGATCACGTTCCTTCCCATGACATGATTATATAAAACTTAAATGCGCGCTTTGCATCTTGGACATAGACTTAATGTGCATGGTAATGTTATTTATATGATGATTGTAATAAAATCTTCATTCACTGTAAAACATAACTGAAATGTAATAAAAGGTGTAACTAGGGGTACACGGGTTTTCACTTAAGATTAGAAGTAAAATTTTTAATGACGACAAATAGGTTTAAAAAAATCCGGCTGGAATTTCCGAATTTCGGGATTTAATTCTACAATTGTACAATACACTCTGATCTTATATGTACCCCTGAATGTAGATTTTCACCTATTATTGGATATTGTTCAACCAATACCAAACTATGAAATACATACTTTTATACCTGTTTATGAATTTAATCAACAGGTATAAAAAAAGTCATAAAAATAACAGTAAATCTATTACATATATAGTATTTATAAATAAACTCCATACTTATCATGTCTCTATAGTTTATGGTTTTAATAAATCATTTGTGTTAGTTAATTTATAATTTTAATTATAGTGTTTCTTCCCAAGAATAACTGTTAATCGATTAGTTTTGATAAGTGTCCCATGTATTTATTTATATTTACTAGCTTCAGTTCGAAATCATGAAATTGCTACAATATACAGAATTTTGATACATATTCTTTTCCACATATAACTTTACTTTTTTCACATATTGAACATATGTATGTATACAAGAGGTCATAATAAAATAGTTATTTCTGTGTTGCAACTTAGCAGAGTTAGCAACTCATTCGTTTGTCTGGGTGTTTGCTTATTAAAATTCTGCTATGCCTTGATTTGAAAATACTTTCAGCTTCATAAAAGTCTGTCGATTCATAACGAATTTAATTACAAAAATTTCAAATCATTGACCGCCAAGTTTCTTTCTGGTTCTTCTCAGCAAGAGCACATTTCTAACAAGAATTGGATTGAACTTTATTCATTCAATCTAATTGATCCTTTACGTTTCAAAAGGTTGCAATTGTTTACTTGAATAAAAATAAGTTTTGATAAGATTTGAAGCATTAGTTGACTGTGTTCGTGTCAACTTTAGTGGTATGATACCCTCAATTATGTACTGTTATTCCCTATCTTCAATTGTACCAAATTTGAAAGTGTATCACACAGATATTGCTGATGATTCTATTCCGACGGATACAGCTTATTCCTGTTATTATTATTGGGATCTGCTTGTGCGATAGATTATAAAACTACTATCCTCTAATCTAATCTAACTAATTGCGGGGACGCCTGTCGGTGCAGGACGGGTGGTCAGCTCCTATACTGGACTATTCCACCCAAGACAATTCCAACTACTATCCTCACAAACTTTCGGCTTTATAATAAAAGTGGGATTCCTTATGTGTTATAAAATGTAAAGTAACTACATTTATGGATTAGATAATGTTAACGCACACACTATACAATAACACGATATAATAGAATATCACAATTCCAGCTCCGAGTGACACATCTCATGACTAACAAACAAAGACTGAATGTCACTGAAACGTTTTATCAATAGGAAGACTCCACCGGAAACAACAACAACACAGTGTTGCCACCACTTTAATCAAAAAGGGCGCGAAACTCTTGTTTGATTGTTGCTATAAAATACAAAGCGGAAGTCACTGGCGACAACAGTAACATCAATCGCGTTTAAGAAATTCGTGTTATATCGTAATTTAAATTGTATGCAACCTACCTTAAAAGTTTCTTTTTTACAGGGAAATTTGTCTAAAGATACTCGCCCACAATAATTTAATTGGGAGAATTATTGGAAAAGGCGGCAACACTATTAAAAGAATTATGCAAGAAACAGATACTAAGATTACTGTATCTTCTATAAATGATATCAATAGCTTCAATTTGGAGCGGATCATCACTGTAAAGGGTTCTATAGAAAACATGGCTAAAGCTGAATCACAAATTTCAGCAAAATTGCGGCAGAGTTATGAAAATGATTTGCAGGTATGTATGTATGTACCTACCTAGGTACCTAGGTAAAAAAAAATCAATTTAAACTTAAGAAACATCATTATCGTGAAAGATGCATCGCAAATACTGACATAGTATTATTATAATACTTAAATGTGCTTTTGGTTATTTATTATATTTTCCTTACATAGTACAATGTTTGTAATCAGTATAATAAAATCTAGTTATTATGTTAAACATCCCTTTATATACTTAAACATCCCTTTATATACTTTTAAGCTTTAAAATCAGTATTTTTATATAAATTAAAGCTAGTATTAGATAACGTTTATTGCCGGGCCCCTTTGATTCAATTATGGTGTATAATAACTTATTTAACTGCCATGACTATTTATTTACCTTTGAAAATTACCTAATACCACTAAGGTAGGTAATTAAAAGAACTTTTTACAGAAGAATATACTTTTCATATTTCCATGATACAATCATAATATCATAGTGTTAAAATTCCTGATAAAATAAATGTTTCAATGCTTAATTTAGTGAACTATTTTTTTATTTTTTTTTTTCAAATCTACAAACCACCACTAACACAAACTCAATCATTTCGCCTCCACAATAAAATCGCAAAGCGACGCATTACTTTTGTCTTCTTGCTTATATACTTTAGTAACGTTTCGAACTTTAGTGTCGATATTAATATGATAATATTGTTTATAGGTGTTGGCCCCCCAGAGCATAATGTTTCCAGGGTTGCACCCAATGGCCATGATGTCGACGGGTCGTGGTTTTTGCGGTGCGCCGCCGCCTTTCCCACCGCCAATTTACGCGCCGCTGGCCGGCCAAGGAGGCGCACAGCAGGGTGCTGGAGATTCTCAGGTATGTTCTCTATAAGGTATAATTCGTAAAATTGTAACTAACAATAAGTATTCTTGTAATCGTTACTGCAATTAACATTGCCAATTTTTAAATTAAACTATTAATAATATAGGTACATAATCAACGCAATAAAAATAATGTTATTATTATTATTTTCATATTGTTATAATAGCCAAACTCTTCCTACGCTAAGAATATGATGTTTAAATCAATCGATCAATAAAAATGATAACGTGTTTAAATAAATTTAAAGTCTTCGCTAGTGAACACAAATATGATGTGTTAAAAATAAACTTAAGGCACAAATGAAAACAGACTAATTAGACAAACATTAATAATCCTTAAAAAACAAAGTAAGATTTTTTGGTCTATCTTTCTGTCTCGACTAGTGATTCAAAACTACTGGTTTGTTATTTGTTGTTTGTGGTGTATTATTTATTAAGTTTTTGTGTTAATTATTTGAAATACGAGTATATATTTTTTTAATTATTATAATTAATGATAAATAATTCTTTTCTCGAAACTCTACAACCACATTTGTATCCTTGCAGATTGATGGTGTGTTAAGTTTGCACATTATATTGAGATTTTCTCCAAATACGTGTGTTCCATAAACCCAATGTGTTAGGCCGTTAAGACGCTGTGCGTTAAGTCTTAATGCAGAGTCGAAAAAATTCGAATTTGTTATGTAAAAAGATAATGTCTTTCTTTATATTAAAAGATAATGTTTATTTTTTTGAGGTTTTGTGTTTTATAAGCTATAAGTTTGAAGGCCTATCGTTCATTTTTCATATGTTAAAGCCACATTTGATTGTTCTGTTGATTTTTTTGTATAAATTATTATGTAAGTGAGATATCAAGAAATTCGTTTAGTTTTGTAAATATTTGATTTGTGGATATTAGAAAGATTTAAAAAAAAATACTATTTTACGTCAAATATGGCAAAAAAAATTAGTGTCTTCTTTCACAGGAAACAACTTATCTATACATCCCTAATAATGCTGTCGGGGCTATAATCGGCACGAAAGGATCGCACATTCGTAACATCATCAGATTCAGTAATGCTTCAGTGAAGATAGCGCCTCTTGAGCAAGAGAAAGGCGTAGAGGGCGTTGCAAATGTGGGCGCTGGGGCAGCAGCTGCACAACAAGAACGTAAGGTCACCATCGTCGGTAGTCCTGAAGCACAATGGAAGGTAAATTTGCATATACATATTATAATTTGTCCTTTCTGCTTCATTTCTAAGGATATCAACAAACAAAATTTTGTAGCCATATATCCAAACGATTCCAAAATGTAAAGTTTTTGTATTTATACACTTATTTATTTCACTTATTAAGGTAATCAAGTTAAATGACTAACTGCAAACAATTACTAGTATTGTACCTACAAAATTCATATAATTTAAAAATACCTAGCCTATTATAAAGCCTATTTTTTTTAATATATAAAAATGCAATTAAAAAAGATTATGGTAGCTGGAATCGATTCTGGTATTCTGAATTCGACGCCGTCGGTTAACGAGCTATCATGACTGAAACTGACAGAATAATTAACATTTGCTTCTTCATAAAATTGTAGCAGATTTTTTAGTGCCTGAAAACAGGTATAAAACGAGATTTATTTTATATAAAGAGTCTACTAGAGAGAGTAATATAAAGAGACTTAGCTAGATCGATTTATCACCCCTGAATGTCATAAAAAACGTTGGAGCTGTTTCTAAAATTCAGAATATATATACAAATATATTTTGTTTGTATTGTAGTACAATTTTAGCATGTGGTAATAATACACATTATAATACATAAAATAAAAGTTTAAATACAAATGAAAATAGGTTTTAATAAACAGCAAATGTCAACTTACTGTTATGATGCAATAGAATAATTGAAAGATGTAAATAATTGTAAACATAAAGCTGTTTGTAAGTCACAAAAATTTATAGAAAAACAAATTTTAAGATCCTTAAGATTTTAATATTAAATATATACACAATTTCTCAATCCACATGTAATTATTTCTAAACATGTATGAAACTGAGACAGTTAACTATTCTTTCAGGCACAGTATTTGATCTTTGAGAAGATGCGAGAGGAGGGATTTATGTCAGGATCAGATGACGTGCGACTGACAGTGGAGATTGTTGTGGCATCTACACAAGTAGGACGTATTATTGGAAAGGGAGGGCAGAATGTGCGTGAGCTTCAACGTGTTACTGGCTCATTGATAAAACTGCCTGAACAACCACAACCGCCCGCCGCTGCCGCGCATGACCATGAAACCACCGTGCACATTGTTGGGCCATTCTACAGCGTTCAGGTTCGTACCATAATTTGTTATGTAAAAGTAAACGCTTCTGCTGCCCATTTTTCAGTAGATGGGTTTTGTTGTAGATTTTTACATACTAATTTTACAGGTACAAATTTGTCTCACTTGTATTTGCGTTCACTGAAGTGTTATAACAATAAATTGTAACAAAAAAAATTCATAAAATAATAATAATGAGCTATAAATGTATCTGTAGAGTTATAGAGGAATGTTTAGTTTTTTGAATAAACATAACTTAGCTTCTTAACTCTTGTTAAAAATATATATATGGCATGGTATTCATTATTTTAAATGTGCGTTGCGAAGGTTGTATAAGTGAGTGTGTGTTGTTTATGACATTCATTAAAAATTAGTATGTACATGAGATGAGAATGTTTAAGTGTGGATATATGATTGTTTTTGTGAAAAATTATCCAAAATGTACATGTAGTTACTACAGTCTAATGAAACGGTCGCAGTCGTCGAGGAGTTGTCGCCCCATGTAAAGATAAGTACTAAGATTTCAAATAGTTGCTGGTGCCATGCGAACTGGTTCATGAAGTATTGGCGACTCATTGCGGCATTATAAATGTTTAAATGTTGTAGCAGTCGCCCGAAGCGGGATGAGAGCGTTGTGGCGACTGTCGCAGTCGCAGTCGCTTGGGACTCGCACTGATATGAAATACCATTTAACAGCAGTCATGACAGCACATTTATTCGATACCGTCTTGTCAATAGGTAAGCCTTTACACTCATCATATTAACACAACGCGAATGTATCTTAAAAGTCGTTAAGTAAGTGTTATATTTTGTTGTCTTATTTATAAATAAAATATTATTAGGTACTTTGAACAGACATTTTGTTTTGTTTTGTTTCTGCAGGACTTGGTAACTACATGTACATTATATTTATTACTAAAACTGTTGTAATTATTTAATGATTGTATGGTTGTGAGAATGTTATCTTGCTTTTTCTTGGATTGTTTGTATTTTTAAGTGTGCGAATGTAAATAGGGATATTGAGCATTGCGATCATCTTGTACTGTTAAAAAAAAAAGTGGAAGACTCTTAATGTTTCATTACAAATACTACTGGTTTCTTATACATTGAAGCTTTATTATTTAAAGTGTGCCTAAAATGTATGTGGAAGCGACTGTGAATAGAAGCGACTTGCTTCCTTGGTTATACAATGAAGAGAATATGTGTAAATATATAGTGATATTTGGCGTTGGTGATTGCAGTCTGCGCAGAGGCGTATTCGCGCAATGGTGGCGCAGGCAAGTGCGCCGGGCCGTCACCGCCGGGCTGCGCAGCCTCCACCGCCGGCGCAGCAATAGATGATTCCGTGCTGTCGTCACCACCCGCCGTCATCACTCCGCCGCCATAGCCAACGCAACGTGCCACGCTACCCGCCCTCTATATCCGACCCTATATATAACCCTCCACCCTGCCCCATCCAACGCAAGTCTGTGCCAATTAATAAAAGCAGTAGTATGACTAGCTGTTTTCCTATAGAATTTTGCTCTGTGGTGCGTTTTTGTTGATCATGAGTCGAGAGCTATTTGTATTATTAGATGAATAATTTTTCAGCAAATAAAACTATAATTTTGAATACATACGCATGTTTTCAGAATTTTATCTCAAGGTATGGCTTACCTTTGTCCCTTGCTGCTGGACCCTATATTAATATTTTCGTGGTAAATGAGTTAATAGGCCTTGTACATAGCACCATATTATAGACATAATGCTTATACCACCATATTATAGTCTTACTGCTGCTATATTAGTTGCACAGAATTTAGTGCTTCAATTTGTCGGCAGCCTGTCAATGTTGTTGTTAACGTATTATATTAACGTAGTGAATTATAATTAATTGTGAATTTTATTCCCGGATTAATGTTAATGAGTAATTGGATATATACTATGTATTTTATATATATTATTCATATACACTTTTTTTTAACGATAGTACCAGTTATAGGAATTAGCCGGAATATATTTAATTGTTATATTGTTTTCATACCATGTTATTGTAATTCATTAAAAGAGTTTTCACAAAATGCAATAGTTGACATTATGTTCTCTTATACATATACAAATGTTAATAGCAATAGGTTTAGAGTACAGCACCATTATTATACAAACGAGATGTAATACATATTTTGTTTTGTTATAAAGTAATAGATTAATCTGTTAAAACACTTCAATATACTGTTGATATTATTCTAAAGGGTGTGTGTGGGTTGCGAACACCGATCAAGAAAGGAAAAACACGACATCGCTTACTCATGAGGCTCAACGAGAATATCGGATGCTTTGCGACAATGTTAGGATATTATAATAGCGACACAAATGTAAAAGTGGTCGCTAGCCACCGATTGTCCGGTAGCGGGACGGATTGTCTACAGTCAGTGAGTCAGTCTGTCCTACTTTCGGCGCTGCACTCTCCATTCGATGAATTAATTGTTTTTGATAAATGGTCATCGTTGGAAAGTCTAAAGGTACGACTTTTAATTTTTAAGTGTCATTTGTTGATCGTTTTCTTTGTAATTTTGTCTTTGTTAGCTTATTACGGTTTTCCTGTATCGATGCGACAATGAACGATCTCCACGGCGGGCCGCACTAGCTCAGCGAGTGCGGAACGTTGCGGTGCGGTCGTTCGGTTCCACGCGACGATACGGTTTTATGCGAGTGTACGATTTGCGTTAATTGTGCCAAGTGAGATATTTAAATATAAAGTGATTAAGATTAAGTGAATGATATCAAAATTATGATGAGAAGCTTAGATATTTATATTTATAAATGTGATAATAATATATGGAAGTTTGGAAAAGTGAGAATGTTTTAGGTTCTGTTTCCAATATCTCGATTTGAGGTTCCTGTGCATTATGTGAAGCCGGTCAAGATGCGCATGCCCCCCAGGTGTCGAATCAAATTTTATTGAATGTGTCCTCCACTGGCCGCTTCTCCAATGCGCCTTCAGTCATCCGTTTGCCGAAGCAGTTACTGCTTGTGCCGACAACACCCTCACACTTCCACATATTATTGAAAATTATCTCGCTCTTGGCATTCAATTTTCACCGAATGTACCGTTACCGAACGATATAAGTATTTTACTAATTTATTACCGTGCGAGATCAGTTTTTGGATTATAAAATAAAACATCTAGCAAATGAAGATATCTATTCCAAGCATGTCTTGACCTTTCTGCATGTATTTTCATTATTAGGTTTTAACTCATTTTATTACTATTCTTAATTTTTTTATTTAATTTATTTCAAGTAACAAAGACTCAATGACCACCGTTTATAAATTTTAATTTTGCAAACTATATTTTTTTATAATATAAAAAATTTTATTAGTTTCATTCGCATCATACGGTGGAAATAAATTTTAACCAGCTGAATAAAGATCTTAAATATTAAAACATATATCGTCCCATCCAAATAATAGAGTTCCCAAGAAAGTTAAAAGTCCCATATATAAACATACAACATGTAACTTTATTATTTGGATGAAGGGGTTATATGAATATATTACCTACTATTCTTATCATATGATGGATGTATTCAATATAAATAAAAATGTTTTACATACAAAATAGAAGCCATGGTTCGTTCTTTGTAATGGTCCTTAAGTGAATGTGACCTCATTTGAAATGCGTTTATTTATTACCCCCGTGCCCACGACTTAAAACCGTCAAAATAAGCAAGGTTAGGTCATATCGATTTCCTTTGTGTTTTTTAACATTCCAAACCTAGGTTTTACTTAAATGTAGACATTGATAATCTACTTATAGTAAATTTAATTGATTTTAATATCAAATATTCGTGTACATGAATGAATGCAGTTTGAATGATAGTAAATTTGGCATGTACGTTTGCGTGCGCGCGGGGTCTATAGCAGATATAAAATTTGATTAAATATTCCACGGAACAATCGGTAATGTATTAAAGTTTCATGAAACCAATTCCTCATAGATGTTTAATAAACTTTGTCCGCAACAAATAGTGACATAATGGTTAACTATCCTAAAGTTTTTGAGCAGGCTAACTATTAGAAGTCCTTAGGTAGCCTAAGTATTTTCAATGTATGTAAACAGATTCCTTGTGATGTAACGGATTATTTTTAAATGTGTTGTACGTTTTTGTGTCAAATCATGTGTTGTACATGATTTGACACAAAAACGACGTTTTGTGTAAATAACCTTTACACGAAATGCCCTCTGGTTAATTTTGTTAGCTGTTTAGTTACATAGCACCATCAAATAATTTTTTCCGTTTTTAGGTATATTTCGTAACTGTACAGCTAATAAAGCGAATAACCTGTGTTATAGGAGCAGTACGCTTAATTGCAAAAGGCGATTTATTACAAAAATCATTTATGAGTATGTATTTTCAATCAAATCTATTTTATATTAAATACCCACCAAAGGCCAGATTTGCAGCAACTGGCCAGCGGTAACTTAACATTGATCGTCATGAATATACTATATTTGTATACAGATTAGAAATAACTGCAATCTAATTTCAATTCAGGCGGAAATTAATAACGATAAACTTAAGGAAAGTGTGCGAGCGTGTCGGCCGTTCTGTTTAGTATCTATTCGGTGTTAACGGCCGCTTGTCCGCGATTGGAGGAGGAGTGTACATATAGGCATGCCGATAATTCCTTCCAATTATAAGCAAGATGTCGCAAGTTGAACAATAATGCGATTTTATAATGTCTTAGGAAGCAGAAATTAATAGTTTTAGTTGATTATTGTATCGTTGTGAAGTAGTGTTAAGTTGAGGCGGGAGCGGGCGCGCGGCCCGAGACTGAACTACATCGCCGCGTCGCCCGCGCTTTGCCATCTACATTTCATTCTCGCTGGTAATAATGTAATTTATCATTCTTGTTTGATGGTTCTACTGTTATACGATTGCATTTTAACTGTTCATTTCTCATGTGTGTAATCAATATTTTATGTACTTGACGTGTGGTCATCTGAGTTATAAGCATTTCATTTTGTGCATGAATGTATTTTAAAAATAAATAGTACCTAATGCAAATTGAATAATAATGCCATGTACTCGACCGCATTCTAATATTTAATCGTAATAATACGATTAAATATTAGAATGCGGTCGAGTACATGGCATTCTTAGCAGAGAACGTTATGACCGATGCCCTAAAGGAAGGGCAAGGGCTAGTATTGAGGAGCTGTTTATTGTTGCTTCTCATCTTGGTAAAGTCCAATGTATAGATTGGAAGACAGGTTATTTTTGTTGGTTCTCATTCAAATCTAATGTATATATTTGACATGTTGTTTTTTAACAGTGTACTGGACTTTATTACATGTTCCACCAAAATTATATTTGAATATTACTGTTATTTTAGAACCATTATTATAATTGGTATAAGTTCAGAAACTAATAACTACCTCAATTTTACTAAATGACTATAATAATTATCTTTGTGCATGTTTTGGGAACTGATTTTTAAAAGATTACAAAAATTCAATATAATATAAGAATGCTATTATACATTAATGGAAATTGTCAAATTTAGGTTTCTTAATATAATAAAAATTAATGAATATTTTGTGTTTTTATTAATCTTTTTCAGTTAATACTCGAGATATTTTACAGAACGCAAGACGAATTAACCGGAAACTTCTCACGGTCAAAAACTTCGGCCTTTCAAAAATTTATAGGTCTTGAAGAATTTAAGTGAATGCAATGTATTAAATACGATATTTTCATTATTTTTTTACGGTAGAAATAAGAAGCGTTTTTTCGTAAGTCAAAATCAATTTAATTTCTTTCTCTTTTTTTTGACAACATGAAACCTCCGCGCTATATACATTTTTAATAGAATGCTATAGCGCCTCCGCACCTCACTGTACCTCGCCACACCTCCATCTTATCGCCATATTAATTCCGTTACAGTCGGCCATCCTGTAACAATTGCGCCGCAATTGGCACAGAAAAAGGGTATTGGCTTTCTATAAAGTCAATAGAATCATCTCTATTGACCACATCATCACCATCGCTACTATTTAAGCTACAGACAGTAACTAAGATTAGATCTATGCTGCTTAGTAGTCTGCTACGACGACCTCACTTAACCTTTTTCATCCTCGTTGCAACAAAACCTATACGTCCTTTGTCATCGTATAATACTAGAGATTACACCTCATTAACACCGGAACGTCAAACTTGTCAAGCTTACGATTCTCCGATAAAGTAGCCCCTTGTGTTCTCTATAATTATTACATGTTACGAGGATGGCACTTATTCTCTTATCTATACCCATATATAAAGCTATATACCTTGGATAAAGAATACACTGGATGCCGCCTTAGCTATTTTTGTGTGTCCGTTTTATACTTGTGTGATCTTTTAGAACTGCATTAGTGTGCGTGATTAGGGAAGTACTTAGCTTATCGATAAGCTAAACTAGGCGTCGATAATTATCGAAGCCTAGCTCAGGTACTGTAAAGTTAATATACAGTTGTAACCAACCTAGTTGGTTTACTGTTCAGAATAGATTTAAACATTTGAATAGATTGACATAATTTCCTGAGTGTACAGTCTGCAGTATAATGTCATGAATTAATCGATGCACATCTTTACTGCATATCTTACTGTCATGGGTGGTTCTCAAAAATGGTATCAGTCAATTGACTGTGAGCCTAGATTTACCAAAGAATCCTTTGAAGCGTTAAAAATAAAGTCGAAGGTGCAGCCCATACTCGGTGCTTTATGTATAGATGAAATGTTAACATAAATGTTAGTGCTTCAGTGGCCAACTGAACAATATCATGATCCACATTATTCCCAACATTCACATAACCGTGAGACCGGTGACAGCTTTTATCCACTGTTCTCTTATATGTGGGCGTTTAGGAAACCTAAGAAAATAATCTAAAATTAGAGAATTCGCATTTACTTGGCTAGTAAATATAACTTTGACTGATATTTATCGATACATAATAATTCGTTAGTGTGTACATCACTACGTAGGTAACACAATTCAATCGAATATTTAATGATTAATTTCTATGTTTTATCAGTATCCCACACTCGTGCCGGCTAGAGAATATCAAACTGTACTGATACATTATAATCTGAAACGCTTTAACCGAATAAAACGCTTTAATTTTGCACGCAAATGAGAGTCAAAGATTTACTTATGAAATGGTAATTCCGTGTTTTTAACTCCTCCTTTCGTTGTTCTTGATGGACACGTTAAGGCAGCACACGACATATTCCACCTTTTTTGAAAAAATATATCAGTAACACTCGTATTTGTTTTAGATTTCAAGAAATAATCTTCAACGAACTCAATGTTATGGCCTCATTTGGTGTCACTAACTGGACACATTTTTAGCGACGTTGCCAAACGTCATCACAATCTCTTTCACTCTTATGTATAGTTCGCGATAAGAACAGAGACAAACGATAAATCGCTTACACACAGACGCAAGATCGGCAACGTCTTTTGGCGCCGTCCAGTATATACTACGTCCATGCTATATACTGTCCATTATATTAACCATCTTTTGACAGATTGACGATTTACATATTTAGTGATGTCCTAAAGATTCTCGTATGCGATACCATTCCGATTATAGTACCTACTATCATTAATCGAATTACGTACCTAAGTAATTCGATTAATGATAACCTACGTAAACTAATAACAGATATAGAAATCAACATTTTGATTTAATATTGCCTTAGTTTTTTGAAAATAAATGTTAATCCGTGTGTATTTATTATAATCATAAAAAATATATTATACATCAACTGGCAACATCAACAGACCTTCCGCTCGGCCGCCATTTTGACGTGATCTGTCACTCTCAACGAAACGCCCGTGATAGTCACACGCATTTACGTTCGCTGAGTGTTCTCTCGCATCTGTTACACCTTGAGTTAAGTAGCTTTATTCCTCGGAAAAACTTTTGTGAAACTTATATTAATTGATCGTGAAAATGCCGAAAGGACGTGTGTTGAAAGCACAATCGAGACAGTTAGTGTTATAACTTCATGAGTATTTTGAGCAAGAAAATCAAAATGGCGGACCTCTTATACCTATCACGCAAGTCCGAAACCGTGTTGCAGCCGCGTTGGGGATCAGTCTATCAACTGTGACTAAAATCACTACTGATGCCTACGGCAGGAGCGGTTTGGAGCAAAACAAACCATCTACACCAAAAAGAAAGCGCCGGGCTCATAAGGTGACAGCTGTTGATGACTTTGACGCTGACGCTATTCGTCGTCATGTATATGATTACTACTTGAGAAAAGAAATTCCAACTTTGAGAAAACTTATTGTTTCTTTGAAAAGAAGTGGTCTATTTCATGGTGAAAAATCTTCTTTGGTCAAAGTTTTGAACACAATTGGCTTTTCATATAAAAAGTTAAATAAAAGAAAATTATTAATGGAACGCACAGATATAGCTATAGCACGTTGTGATTTTTTAAGAGAGGCAAAGAAAATACAAGATTGGGCAAATATTGTTTTCACGGATGAAACATGGCTCAACGCTAACCACACACTATCTCGTTTCTGGACTGATGATACTGCTGATTCCACTTCCTCAGTACCAATGGGAAAAGGTGAGCGCCTAATCATTTGCCATGCAGGTACAGCAAAAGGATTTGTACAAGACGCACTGTTGGCATTTAAATCGAAGAAATCAAATGACTACCACGAAGAGATGAATGCAAATGTGTATGAAGAGTGGTTCAAAAAAATGCTCATTTCATTGGAAGAACCATCAATAATTTTTATTGATAATGCGCCCTACCACTCCCGTCAAATTGACAAAATGCCAACACAGGCTAATAAAAAGCATGAAATAATTAATTGGCTTCGGGACAATGGAGAAAATGTGGACGACTCAATGTTAAAAGTTGAATTAATAAAAATATTAAAAACCAAAAAGAGAGCAAAACGCTATGTAATCAATGAAATGGCAGCAGAATATGGCCATACTGTTCTTCGGATTCCTCCATACCACTGCCAGTACAACGCAATAGAACTTATATGGGCACAAGTAAAAGGGCATGCTGCGAGATGCAATACAAGCCCCCCATTCACAGCGAATAAAATGTTGCAATTGCTAAAAAATGCTTGCACCCACGTAACGGCCGAGAACTGGGCAAGTGTGGTGGAAAGAACTAAAAGAGTAATATTCTCTGATTGGGAACGTGATATTGCGTTTGATAATATATTATCTACACAAGAGTGTTGATTATCATTCCGACGACTCGTGCTAATAAAATAAATTAAAATATCCTGATTGTTTTATTTGTATTCATGTATTAACTAAGAAGAAAGTAAAACTTTATATAATGTTATTAAATGTCTTTTAATACTCGTAACATCGATTTCTACCGATTATTTTTAATCTGTGGCATAATCGTAGTAACCATTATGTGTGACATCACTAAGTGGGCGGTACCCATCCATAAAGTACAAATATTATTTGTATGATATTTGTACGTAAGCAATACAAAACTTAATGAGCGTGAGCTGTCAAAAGACTGATAATATGATGGACGCAGTATAAAGAGTATGATTGAACGCGCTAATCTCATGAACTACTGGACCGATTTGAAGAATTCTCTGAGTGTAAGATAGTCCATTTATTCGACAAAGGCGAATAGGCTATAAAATCACGCTAAAATTAATAAGAGAGGAGCAATAAACTGAAAGCTATTAAACAAAACAAATATTACAGAATTATTCCCCTCTAAAAGTTCAAAATAAAAGTCCGCAAAGAAATATAACTAGCTTTTAAGCATAAAAATGGTAACGAGGGTCGTTACCATTTTTATGGTTATCAAAATACTATATTAAGGTTTGTCTTTCCACGCGAGCGGAGCCGCTGGCGATTGCTAGTAGTAAATAAAAACTCCATCTTTCATTTCTAATGTAATATTCTGAATCTAATTTCTAACAATCTGAAGTAACACTTCTGTCAACAGCTCTGTTATTTTTACTATTGTTCTCCTGACTTCAAATAAGTAATGTTAACCGCATCACTACATATTATAAAACAAAGTCCCTATATCCCTATGTACGCATAAAACTTTAAAACTACGCAACAGATTTTGATGCGGTTTTTTTAAATAGATAGAGTGATTTCAGAGGAAGGTTTGTACGTATAATAACATTCAATACGAAGTAGAGAAATACTATAATTTTTGAGGTTTCTGTAAATAATTACATTTTATTCCGCTTACATTGCAAACGCAGGCTAAACCCTACGAGATTTATCAAAATAATGTACTAAGTATTTGTACACATTGAAAAGGTCTACAGAAAAGTCCGCGATGGTATATGCCTATCTCTTATGGATAGCCCACTATAGCATTTTTTGTCATTTACTTTTTACTAAAAATAATGCCATATTTTTGAAGCAATTTTTATACAATACAGCATTAATCCTTATCCAATTAAGTACCTTAAAATAAATAGTTGATTTAATATAGATCAATATGGCCGTTTACAGTATGTAATTTAAGTGAACATTTTCGGAGATATTACAGATTTAAAATGCCGTGAGGACGCCGCGCTTCGCCCTATAACACTTCGACTTTGGCAGCTATGTCCCTCTTTCAAGAGTTTGTTTAAAGACATTCTGTAATTAATTGTAAAAATAAAATACATAGGGAAAATGTAAAAGTAAATAAGTAAAAATGTACTATATGAATTTAGATATTCCAAAGATAGCAGGAAATCTTCTTGGTATAGGTAAAGGAAATTGTTTTTCTCCAAATTTAACGCGTGCGGGCCACGGGCAGTAATGAATAAATCAAAACTACTCGATCGATTTTAATCATTTTTTTTTACACTGACTGACATGGGATATATATTTTATACCCGTGCGAAGCAGGGGCAGGCCGCTAGTTGAAAATAAATGTATCCATCAACATTAATTGGCGAGATACTCGATGGTGGCTCTTCTCAGAAATACTAATAAACATGCATTCTGCAATTGTAATAACTAAAACGCGAGTGCACGCGGATCTACCTAGCCAATATAATAAAACATCACAGCTCTAACACGTCAAGAACAACCTAAAACATAGCTTGCATCCTACACATAAGGAACCTCAACCCCCTCAGACCCTTAAAATATACGCCCATGACGCTCTTTACATAATTTTCCATTATAACTCTACACAGACAAAATCATAAACGAAACATACGTCTCAAAATAAAACATATGTCTAGGCGAAGAATGCCGATCCGAAAAGGCGTAACACGACAATTCTACTACCCTAGCGGCATATTATAACATCACTCAACAACACATAACGATATATCATTATCGTCCATGGTTCCAGTGTCGTTCATAACAAATGTCATATCTCTTAGGCTGGATTCAGACTATGATGCCGTTCTCGGTACGATCTCGCGCCGTTCTCGGTCCGGTCAAATCTCACTGTGTCTACACTACTCAATGCCGTTCTCGGTTCGATCTCGATTCATGGTCGACATACGATGTTTAAAAAAAGAATCATATTAATTTTATTCGCCAGAAAATGGAATTCAATTTTTCTATTGAAGAATTAGCAACAATAGCATTTTGGATAAACAAGATATAAATTAAAAAAAAATTACAACAAAAAGAAAAGAAAAAAAGGGGACAAGAAAATATGGGTTTTAGTAAAAGTAAAAGTTTATTACCGAGAAAAGAGGAAGGCGAATATTATACTTTATTTCGTCATTTGGTAAATAATGAAGAATAATGTTCATTATATTGATTTAGGATTGTATTCAGGAATATTTGAAATGATTTTTAAAATAATTGAGCGCAAATTTTAAAAAGAAACATCTCTTTTCGTCAGGTTACTAATGGTTTGGATAAGGTAAGTAATAAAATATCATATTTTATAAAATTTGTATATTTAAATTATAACAATCATTTACATGCATGAATATTACATAATATGTATATAGCGGTGATGGTGTTGGTTGATAATGCATTTTCCTGTTGAGGTCCTGTTTTTTTTTCTGTTTATATTTTTTTGTTTATTCCAGTGGTACATTACTAGCGAACGTATTGACGGAATAAATTTCTAATTAAGCTCCTTCATTGACATCAATTTATCTTATCACAGTTGTTGGTTCATCTGTCTCTTCAATATCCATATCACGAATATTGTAATTGTTAACTTCATCATCGGCAATAATGGATATTCGTAGTCTTTTACAGTTATGTACTCATTAATAAATTACATTTGGTCGTGATATCGCCATTTGCAAACTTTGTAAGCTGCTTGGCCACTTTTGGCCACTTTTTAATTTAGAGAGGTATTTTCGATATTGAGCTCTTAGTCGCTCCTATCGATTCCTTGCTCCTATAATAGAAATATAACGTTTATAAGTAAGGATATGTAACAACATGCATTCTGCATAATATTATTAGAAATTCTGGAATTCGATGAATTTCGAGGGTAATTTGTATTACATTAATAATAATCACGTGCAAAATCTAATAAGACAAAGAGGAAATGCATACGCTTATAGGCATAAGTGAAATAAAAATCAACTCTCCTGAAGTATCAGTGCCATGGCAAGAAAAACTTGCGATATGATTACAATAAAGCAATTAAATGAATATCACTTTGTTACGTTTGTATTGTACTCACCAGGTAATCCTATTGCGTCTTCAATCTCGTTCCATATTTTTATTTTGTAAATATTGTCACTGTAGTAGTGTGACTGCAAATCATACAGGCTGCGTCTACTTTTCACAAATTCAATATGTCTTTCATCTGCAAATAATAAATATTCAATTTATTTTTTATTTTTTGAAAACAGTCGCCCATTTATTTATTAATTTAACTCTATGCACTTTTCTCAAAATAAAAGGCACATAGAAAGACTGGTAAAATAATTATAGCAGAATTATTCTTTATCTATAACAAATGTTATAAACCACATAAGAAATAGTTAACTTTTTCTGAACTCTACGATTTATTACCAGACATATCATCATCTTCCTGCCCTTATCCCACTCTAAGTGGGGTTGGCACAACATGTTATAAACTTGTTGTCACATGATATGGCTACGTATTTAACGACCGGCCGCCTGCCTGACGTCAACTTATCTTAGTCGTATTTTACGACACCTCGATAAGAAAAAGGGTGGTCTATTCTACTTAACCGGATACCACACGGTGAGTCAACTTACTTTAGCCGCCTTTTACGACACCTCGGTAAGAAATGAGGGTGTTCTATTCTACTCAGCCGGATACCACACGGCGGGTCGACTTACCTTAGTCGCCTTTTACGACACCTCGGTAAGAAATGAGGGTGGTCTATTCTACTCAGCCGGATACCACACGGCGGGTCGACTTACCTTAGTCGACTTTTACGACACCTCGGTAAGAAAAGAGGGTGGTACTATTCTATTCAGCCGGATACCACTCGGCGGATTTATTACCAGACATAATTATTTAATTAATTTTATTTAACATAAATGCTAAACACATGCGGCGCGACTGATGAAAGACTGCAGTTGAAACAAAAGAAGCGAGTTCAGGTCGAGACAGGTCCGATCTCACTTCAGTCAAATTTTCTTGTCGACGAACCGACGCTCGACCGATGTCGGATCGGTACTGGCCCGATACTATAGTGTGAATACTCTGATTCTTTTTTATTTAAGAATATTTTACCGGACCGAGAGCGGAGCGAGATCGAACCGAGAATGGCATCATAGTCTGAATCATGCCAAAAGTTCAATTCAGACTATGATGTCGTTCGCGGTTCGTTCTCGCTTTGTAGTTGACATAGGACGTTTTGGAAAATAACTATATAAATTTAATTCAACAGCAATTAGTATTTCAATATAAAAATCAGAAAAGAAAAGCAAGAAAAAATAAAAAGAAAAGAATAACCGAGTAATAAAAAGCTAAAAGAAAATTAAAAGAAAAGTCAAGAAAAATCAAAAGAATAGCACAAAAAGAAAAAGAATGACAGAAAAGAAGATTCAAAAGAATAGAAGAAAAGGAATAAGAAAGAAAGAAAAGCTGATAAAAAATTATAATAATTCAATCACTTAAAACAAATTTTATAAAGTACATGATAAATACTTACCTAATTCAGATTCCCACTATTTATTACCTTTAACTTAATTTGATTTAATTAAAACACACTAGCGGCACGACTGATGAAAGTCTGGAGTTAAAATAGAAGCGTGTTCATATTGTCGATGTCGGTACAACGCTGAGACAGGTTCGATCTCGCTCCAGTCAAAATATTCTTTTTGACGAACCGGTGCTGGAGCGATATCGGACCGGGACCGGAGCGATACGATAGTGTGAACACTCTGACTGTTTGTTGTTTAACAATATTTTACCGGACCGAGAACGGAGCGAGATCGTACCGAGAACGGCATCATAGTCTGAATCCAGCCTTATACTTCACTTTCCAAAATATTCTCTTCCGTCTCCTCATTAGAACTCCTTTTGCCCACTCACTTCAAGACTTGTTCACACCGCCCTGCTCCGATGACCGTCTTGCCCCTCCACGGTTACCTCCATCACGTTGCACAATGATCTCGCCATCACTGGCGGTGTACACATACTGTTAAGCCTCACGATTGAAATTAAAATCATCTGCGACCTGTACTTATCCGCAATATGTACCTTTGAAATCCTCTTTATTACATTATTATCGTTAATCTTTCCAATAATATGTTACAACATGTTTTTTTTACAACCTCCTTCATAAAGTTGGCGATTAATATGAAAAAGCATTGTGGCTGTCATATTTTTATGTGTCATTCATTGAGTTGTTGCGAGAGAGTAAATGGGTTGACTTTGGCAAAACTGCTTTTTATATATTGAATAAGAATAAAGGAGAAATATCGTCGTTTTGTTATAAATAACTTCTAGTTTTTCCATAGCAACCGCACATCGTAACCATTCAGAAGTATCAATTGAATTAATATAATCTTGACTCACCATGCGCAATGTGGCGCTTTTCTTAGAAATGCTCATCATCACATTATCTATACTTATATTATAAAACAAAGTCTCCAAAAGCTGGCTGTCCAAATGGAATCAACTTTCTGGATGGATTTTTATACGGTTTTTTCTAAAAGGTAGTGCAATTCGTCCGGAAAGTTTAGGTTATTAGTACATTACATTACATTACTAAAATCAATATCGGTACAGTCAAATTGGGTAACTTTGAATTTTCGGGTAACATTGAATAAAACGACTAAACTCATCATCCTCCTGCCCTTATCCCACTCTAAGTGGGGTCGGCACAACATGTTATAAACACGTTGTTACATGATTTGGCTGCGTTTTTACGACCGGCCGCCTGCCTGACGTAAACTTACCTCTGTCGTATTTTACGACACCTCAATAAGAATGAGGGTGGTCTATTCTACTAAACCGGATACCACACGATGGGTCAACTTACCTTAGTCGCCTTTTACGACACCTCGGTAAGAAATGAGGTTGGTCTATTCTTCTCAGCCGGATACCAAACGGCGGGTCGACTTACCTTAGTCGCCTTTTACGACACCTCGGTAAGAAAAGAGGGTGGTACTATTCTACTCAGCCGGATACCACACGGTGTGCTAAAACGACTAAACTAATTCTTATTATTTTTTGTATATATTTGTAACCTGATTTAAAACTGATAACTGAGTGAAATGGAAATACTGAATGTTCTATTTGTCAAATGTCATTTAAAATTTATAGTTTTTAAACAAATTTTGACACTTTTTCAAATTTTCTGTTCGCGGTCTTTTAGCAGTCTATGTGAGTCACATTTCCGATTTTATTACAGAAAAGGTTTCGAAGAAAATCTTCGGTTTCTAATGATCAATTGTATATTGAAATGATACTTTTTCATATAATTTCCTGATTTTGCATCGTTTTATATCCATGGACCGGTGCATTTGTGGACTATTTTTATTTAAATATGTTTCTATTTAAAAAAAGCATCAAATAACAAAAAAAAAAAAAAAAATATACATTGAAGATGACATCTTGTTCATGGAATGGGGTGAATAATTTTTAAATTCTCTTGCCAACCATTAATGTTTTGATCTCATTTGAATGGTAATTGATTATAGAATTTATTGCTTAGGTTTGATTTTTAATAAATATTTACAATTACAAATAAATATGTATTCGTTACAAAAAAATTCTACCCATATAAATAAATAAATAAATAAATATATGGGACACTTATACACACGGTCGTCCGTCCCCAAGGTAAGTAACTTAATACTTGTGTTATGGTAGACAGACAACTGGTGAATATATACTTATATATTTTTTAAATACACACTTAAATACAAATATACAACCAGGCTCAAACACCAACAAATTCATTTATAGAAAATGTTGGCCCTCGGCGGGAATCGAACCCGCGACCCGCGGAGCTGAAGGTAAGGTTACTACCCACTGCTCCAACGGGCCAGTCAATATTTTATATTTTATATGTTGCTAATATTTAGTAAATGGATATTTTAATTAAACGGTAGGCTGTTAGCTATGACAAGTTGACTTTATTTGACAGATCTACCTTTCATTTATTCAGAACATAAGTATAATCTTACCCATGTTACGAAAATCCTCTAAATTCAAGGATTTTTAG
This sequence comes from Morpho achilles, assembly GCA_947086495.1. Classification (NCBI taxonomy): domain Eukaryota; kingdom Metazoa; phylum Arthropoda; class Insecta; order Lepidoptera; family Nymphalidae; genus Morpho; species Morpho achilles. The sequence goes on along the minus strand of CAMTZB010000022.1, from coordinate 15,534,168 downwards.
TTTCCGAAATAATTCGGTTCAAAGTTACCCAAAACTCAAGGTAACTTTGAACACGCACATTTTTAACAACAAAGAATATTTTTTTTCCATTTCCTTTCTAGTTACTTAGTAATACAGTTAGTTATTCTAAAACTCGGTATAAAAGAACGGTCATTATTGATCAAAACCTTAAATAAGGTCATCCTATTTTTTTATATTCTGAAAAAACTGAAAAAGTCATTCAAAGTTACGGCCTAATTAATAATAGCGCCTCTCCGCACCTCACCTCACCTCTCCGCACCTCACCATCCGCACCTTATCCCCATAATTACTTCCGTTACAAATGATTTATGTATTTAGGTTGATAAAACAAGGTATAAAACGATATTTTTGCTTTACACTTTAATTCAACAAATAGGAACAATTTTCTCAAGTCAACCAATAACATCTTGCACGTTGAAGGCGACTATATTTTTTTAATATTATCGACCTATTTTAAGGGTGTATATGACACATGTAACAAAGTTCTTGTAAGTTTTATTTTCGAATGTTTCTGGGAAGGCAAAGTTTGATGAATCAAAATTTGATTCTAAGCTGAAAATAACATAACAAACGACGATATTTTACTTTATTCTGATTCAATAAATAAAGCAATTTTCTCAAAGTCAACTCTTCTCTACAACTCCATGAATGACACATAAAAATATGATTGCCATTGTGGCAGTCATATTTTTATGTGTATCATTCATTTTTTTATTGTCATTCATATTTTGTCATTTATCATGTCATTCATGTTTTATTCATGCGGCAGTCATGTTTTTAATATAACCTCCTTCATAGAGTTGGTCATTAATATGAAAAAGCATTGTGGCTGTCATATATTTATGTGTCATTCATGGAGTTGTTGAGAAAGAGTAAATGAGTTGACTTTGGAAAAATTGTTTTTTATTATTGAATGATAAAGGTTAAATATCGTCGTTTGTTATAATATTAAATATATTCGTAAAGGGAAGCGAGCCCAAAATGCATTTACAATAAATGGTGACCTGCCACTCTTTTTATGCATTTGTGATTAGACAAAATAAGTAGGTTCTATTCCTACTCGTTATTTATTATGACCTCACTTACAGGCCTGCATTTAGATTTCCCTAATCTTAGTATAATAACTCTGGGAATAAATTAAAAGTATACAATAGAGTTTAATGAATACCTATGTTATGAAAGACCAAAGATAATAGGAAAGCTATATAATAGTTCTACAAAGTGCACTCTTAGGATTTGTATAACAAAAGGCGTGATTTTCTGGAAAAGGTATAGGATAACGTGTGCTGTCGGCCATATAAATCTTTGTAGAGCCCCGCCATATCATCGGAATGCGAGGTCTGACTCCAGTTCTGTCTGTTACTGCATCAACTCCAATTTCCAGTGTAAGTTCCGCTTCCGCTTGTGATAATTCTGGATCTTTTGCCTTGTATGTATTAGAGTCTAATACTCTTTTTGCATAGTACATCAGTTTCTTTAAAGCTGAAATAACGTTTTTTATATATTATTAGACGCACCCGTGACGTTCATAGCGCCTACTTGAGCGTGAGTGCCCTCAGTACTATACAATATTTTTGCTTGTTTCCGAAAAAAAAAAACCGAATTTTTTGTCATATACTAGCTATTTTTGCGATACCGCCTGCGTTAAAATCGTTGTGCCACAGTTTTCCCGCGTACATCTCGACCGCGCGGAAATTTTGCCCCGATGTAAAAAATTTCTGCCAAGGTTCATCAATAATGGTCTAGCGGGTTAACCGTGAAAGCGTAACAGATAACACTTTCGCATCTATAATATACAATAACTGTTATAGTATACATATGTTAAAAGTTTGTTTTATAGCGTGATCAAATCAGAAATGATGTACAAGTAGCTCTTGTGTCCTAAAGTGCTGGTGGGCGAGGCTTACAATACAACTATTCGGTAGTTGTTGTACTCCCTGAGACGCTAGATTAAGCGGCGTGTGGCTTAAGACTAACGGCCCTATAAAGGTCGCGGGTCCTCACTGGAAAGTGCTACGTGAAAATCAATTTACGTTCTGGAGGGCCATATGTTAAAAAGAAGAACAAGATAGCCCGACTCCCCAAAAATGTGATAAAATGACGGCAAAGTTGATTTTCTACTCCTTAAAATTTCACAAAATATAGTATTTGTTCGCAGATAGCTTTAAGATAAATCGTTTTAAGCGTGTTAACTACAATGGCACTCAATAAATATTTTACAATCTGTTATATTCTTATAATGTAAAACTAAAAAAATCGACATTAAAATTACATACGTGATAGTGCGGTATTCTTAGTTTTTTGGGTACTGCTAATACTGTTTATTGATGATATGTAAATAGCGGATGGTGCTGTCGTCGTTAGAAATTTTTTTGCACTTGAAATTATTTTATAATCAAATTTTTTATTAATAGTATATTTTGTGTGAAATTCACTAAGACTTGTATTCGTAACAGTATTAGGAAGAACAGTAAAATTTGATGACTTATAAATGGGGCTTATGCTCATGCTACTTGTAGTACGAATATTAGCGGCGAGTGTAGCAAATCTCTTTTGAAGTGTGACATTGTCTGGTTGTGGTCCAAGAAATTCCTCGTACTGCATACGACGCCATTTGCTCTTGCCCACGTGATCATCTAAAGATAACAACAATGACAGGTCTAACCACACTGTTTTAAATTTTATACTTAATATCTTAAATTTAAATGTAAAAAAAATATACATATATTGGGTAAAAAAGGATTTTATTTTAACCCGGTCTCTTGTATTCAAAGTAAACATACTCATCTTGATACCAAAAGAAAGCCGATCGACGTCGTAAGCGAACGAGCAGTCTGACGTATTACATGACTTTCAGTAATTAATTTATATAGAAACTAGCTTTTACCCGCAACTTCGTTCGCATGAACTGTAGTCTTGGAATTAACTGTAGCTTCTGTCACTCTCCAAATCAAATCATCACAAAAATCAAATCGATCCGCGAAGAATCAGAGGCATTTATCGTTTTATCAAGAGCATAATTTGATAATTTTAGTAAATAACCCGTATGTACTTTATATTAAAATAGCTCAGTAAAGTAGCCAAAAAATTAAGTAAGCAAAAGTTGGGCCTGTTACAAAATCCCCATATGCATTATAGAATTCTTATGTTTTTCTTATTATTAAATATCACTATCACTACATAGTATAAAACAAAGTCACATTCTTTGTCCATATATCCCTATGTATGCTTAAATCTTTAAAACTACGCAACAGATTTTGATGCGGTTTTTTTAATAGATAGAGTGATTCAAGAGAAAGGTTTGTATGTATAATAACATTCAATACCGGGTAGAGAAATACTGTAATTTTTGAGGTTTCTAATGTGATGTAAATAATTACATTTATTTTCCGCTTACATTGCAAACGCAGGCTAAACCCTACGAGATTTATCAAAATGATGTACTAAGTATTTATAACAAAAGACTATATTTCTCCTTTATTCTTATTCAATAAATAAAAAGCAGTTTTCCCAGAGTCAACCCATTTACTCTTTCGCTACAACTCAATGAATGACACATAAAAATATGACAGCCACAATGCTTTTTCATATTAATCGCCAACTCTATGAAGGAGGTTGTATTAAAAACATGTTGTAACAGTCGACCATCCTGACAAAATTTGCGACCCCGCAAATCTCATAAGCTGACTTCTGGGAATGAATCTACCACCGATTCGGAATGCTGATTGTACTGAGAAGAATCGGCAAGAAACTCAATACATGCTCTTTTAATCTGTAAAAGAAAACCGCACATGCCATGACATGACAGGACTACGCTCACGCTTTATGCTCAACTCTAAGCTCACGCTTTATGCTCAACTCTTTAAGCTCAACTCCTCAACTCCTTAAGCTTTTCGCACCATAAGCATTTCGCACCTCAAGCTCACCCTCAATCACTGTCATGGCATAACACAGCTCAATTAGTGGCAACCAACTCAGCAGATACACACGTAAACAGACTCGCAAATGATAACGCTCAAAGAACAATCACCACTTCCAGGCAAAGCCTAGCTGACAGTCGTTGCAGATGTCCACAGTCTAGAAAACAATCGTTACAACTGGAAAGATCCAGAGAACAATCGTCATTCTAGCTGACAGTTTCATCGAACAAAAGTCACGGGCGCGTCTAAGGCCTCACATAGCACATCGTCACGTTGATCTCACAGACTTAATTAACCGAATACCAATTACCATCAATAATCTCTGAAATAAAAACTCTCATTTTTTATTCCATAGCATCGCATATCGCAGCTATCTCTCATATTAACGAAATTCGCACTCTCCGTGTTGTCTCAAGATATTGATCGTCATTTGTCTTTTCTTTAAACTCTTTAAATTTCCAGATATTCCTTTTGTCCACTCTATTTGTGAGTTTGGGTTACATCCCCTTCTGAATATAATAAGGCGACGATATTTCTCCTTTATTCTTATTCAATAAATAAAAAGCAGTTTTCCCAGAGTCAACCCATTTACTCTTTCGCTACAACTCAATGAATGACACATAAAAATATGACAGCCACAATGCTTTTTCATATTAATCGCCAACTCTATGAAGGAGGTTGTATTAAAAACATGTTGTAACATATTTGTACACCTTGAAAAGGTCTACAGGAAAGTCCGCGATGGTGTATGTCTCTCTCTTATGGATAACCCACAATAGCATTTTTTGTCATTTACTGTTTACGAAAAATAAAGCCTTATGTTCAAAGCAAATTTTTATACAATACAGCATTAATCCTTATCCAATTAAGTACCTTAAATAAATTGTTGATTTAATATAGATCAATAAGGCCGTTTACAGCATGTAATTTAAGTGAACATTTTCGGAGATATTACAGATTTAAAATGCCGTGAGGAGACCGCGCTTCGCCCTATAGCACTTCGAATTTAGCAGCTATATGTCGCTCTTTCAAGAGTTTGTTTCATGACAAGGAAGCTGTGAATTGTGTATATAAAGACATTAAATATGTAGATAGTAAAGACAAGTAAATATGTAGAGAGTAAGAGAGATAGTAAAGACAAGTAAATATGTAGTATATGAATTTAGATATTCCAAAGATAGCATGAAATCTTCTTGGTATTGGGAGCGGGGAATTTTCTCTAAATTTAACGCTTGTGGGCCACGGGCAGTAATGAATAAATCAAAACTACTGGATCGATTTTATTCATTTTTTTTTCACTGGGTGACATGACTATATATTTTATACCCGTGCGAAGCAGGGGCCGGCCGCTAGTAAATATTATAAACTATTAATGGGAACGTGCAAGAAAATTTATTTAATAAGTATAAGATTTATAAGTAACGTATCAATTGTCAATGTGTTATCTTTTTAACTAAAAACATTCGAATCCAGCGCTGTAGGTATACAGCGCTGGATTCGAATGTTTTTAGTATACGAAAAAATATACTAATAGAACATTTCTCAAATTATGTTTTTGTGAACATAATGTTTTAAAATATATTACCTTCACTTTATTAACAGCAAAGACTTTTCAGATATTAAAAATGGTGATAAAATAATTTTTCATTGGCTGTATGGCTTAATGTCCATGGGATTAAATTAATTAAAACTTCCCAAATACATGTCAATTGTTAGTCTTTTTTTTCGTACTTGTTGCCATAGACTACTAAGACTTGTTCCGTTTATGAATATGTTTTGTCGAAACGTCGGTTATTTTGACAACAAAAAATATATATGATTAAATTTTACTTCAATGATTATTATTTTTATAGTTTCATCACAAATCCTATCGTTTTTATTATGTTATTGTGGTATAAATACCATAATAACATATTAAAAACGTATTATAGTAGTAAAGTATTATAGTTTAGAGATTTTATACAATTACAAGCTTTAGCTTGAAGTAAGGGTAAGAAAAATGGAGTGGGTGTTGTACTAGATAAAGAGTTGAAAAAATGTGTGATGGATGTTAAGAGGGTAAATGATCGTATACCTAACAGTTGATAAAATTATGAAAGATGATGTAGTGTTAAATATAGTTAGTGCAGTTAGTGCATATGCGTCCCAGGCTGGATGTAGTGATATAGTGAAAGAGAAGTTTTGGGAGGATCTTGATGGGATCATTATGGCTATCCCCCTGAATGAAGATGTGTACATAGGAGGTGATTTTAATGAGCATGTAGGTCGATTGAACGGAGGATATGAGAGAGTGCATGAGGGTTGAGGATTTGGTACCCAAAACCGAGTTGCGACCAAAATGGCAAGAGAAATTGGAGAAATACGGTTTAAAAATCAATCTGGCCAAAACTGAACACATGCACTGTGATTTTAGTGGTACCACCAATTTTTCACCAATTACCTTAAATGGTGATGTTTTGCCAGTCTGCTCCGACTTCCGGTACCTTGGTTCCCTTTTCCAAAAGAACGGTTAAGTAGATTTATAAAATTTATAAAACGGTCATTAGAACTGTCATAATGTATGATCAGAATGTTGGACAACAAAGGAAAAGTTGAGAAACTGTGATAAAGGTTTTATGTTAAATTTACATTGTATCGTAATATAATTTGGGTAAAACATTATTTAATTTCATAGGTATTGCATAATACAATAATGGCTAACGTTATGAATTTGTATATGAATTAGGTTTTTCATTTAAATTTTGTAATGTTTGTCTTTTTTACGAGTCGCAGATATAAAACATCAGATTAAGATATTAAACTTGACTCTAATTTAGTTTATTTTACGTGGCAGTGGATGGTGCCGAATCCCAGCCACACACCATCCAAGCCGGAGTACCCCAGGGCAGTTGTATATCGCCGCGCTTATACGCGGCGTATAAGGAATACATCCACACCCTGCGCCACCATCTGCGGGAAGGGGAGAAGGACGTGCTGTTGTCGCTGTTCGCCGACGACAGCGCGTATTTCACGTCGTCCTACCATTAGATCGTCGCTACTAACCGCATTCAGCGTATGCTGGACTTGTTGCCGGAATAGCTGGACAAGTGGAGGATGACCGTCAACGTCGGGAAGACGGCCGCTATGCTCACCAGCCGCTCCAAGCCGCTACGTCAGCTGAATCTACGAGGCGAGGACGTAGAGTGGAAGACCACAGTAAGGTTTTTGGGGTGTGAGTTGGACCGCAGCCTGCGCATAATCCCCACGGTGAATCACGTCGTGGGTCAAGCTGCCGCTGCCAGGTCCAAGCTTCACGCGCTATTCACATCCCATCTACCTATGAACACCAAACTGCGGGTCTACGGTGCCTCTATGCCACTCTATGCGCGACCACCCGATGGACGTTGTCTGCCTCGCGAGCTCCTGCGGTCACTGTCTCCACGACCCGATGCGGATGACAACGGCGACGACGAGGACGACGCAACGGGCGTGAGGGTGAAAACACCGGATATAACACCACCGACTATGACACCAACCGACCAAGACCTACCTGAAGACAACTTTGAGTTCTGGGAGCTACCATTCCCAGACCTCCCCACCGAACAAGACATCCATTAGGGCACCAAGGTGACCTGGGCTTACGGCCCAAATACCGACACCTTTAGGTCACCTAGGTGACTTCGGCCTACGACCGAATCACATACCGGGCTTAAGTGCCCGCGAGGAGATGCCCAGGTACAGAGGATTTCCTCGAGGCCTGCATCTGGCTTACCCCCACTCGGGGAGTAAGTGAGAAGACCCTTCGTCATCTAATTTAGTTAACGCTATTATTCATTTCACTCCTCTTAATTTGTCATCTTGAGAGCCTTTTATTTTAAAGGTAGAATAGTAATCAATTCAGTAAGGTGATTTTCCAAAGCAAAATAGATTGCCATTATTGCAGGAAATTCTGGTAGAACCCTACACCCTGTCCCACAAGCTAGCGATGCAAATATTGCCATCACCCCCCATTAAATCAGTTGAATAATGAAAATCTATTCGAATACTAACGATATATTACGGTGAAACAGAATAATGATTTTATTTTCGCCATAAATCAGGTATGTGACATTGTAGCATTGTTCCTAAAAGTACTGACCATCTGTCTGGAAAAAACTGATAACCAAAAGGTGAGACAGTGTGACAGTTTCAGAGTTGAGACATTAACAGGGGCTCAAAACCCCGGTCAGCCACCAGTGACTTCTTAAATTTTTACACACTTTGTATCAGTTTCACCTGTATGTATGTAACCTATATAATGTTGTATCTATGTATGTAACAATATTTAAATTAGTATAGTAAGTTTTTATTTGTGCCATCTAGTGACAAAATCATATACTACAATCAAGGTAGTTTTCAAGTGCATCATCTAGTACCAGTATTATAAATTACAATGAAGCTAGTTTTTAACTTGCGCCATCTTGTAGCGCTATCATAAATTACAATTAAGGTACTTTCTAAGTGCGCCATCTACATAATCATAAACTATTTTTTTTCTAGTTTTACACGATTTTATTCTCTTTGAGTCTCGTGCGTGCGCGCTTAGCGAACGGACGCGTAATACTTTTGCGCACGTTATCGCTGCGCGTATCGCAGGAGACGCAATATTGTTCGCCAGCTTCGGTTATCGCCCCTGCACCCCTGCCCCCGACGCCAGTTGTACTCGCCGCGACCCGTGTCGCGGCTTGAGGAAGCGGTCGGCAGCGCATCGCGTGCACCTGCTTCGCCGTAGCTGTCCGGACACAGCGATCTATACCGCCTTTCATTAGAAAAGGTGATTGTAGACGTGCCCTCTGTGACACCGCCGTCCTTCCTTCCCACGCGTGTGTGGTTTCCGTTCCCGCTCGCGGGCGCTTAGCTGGGCCTCCCCTAGGGGTCTCACCCGGCTCGGTTGCACGCGCCGAGGGAGTGCGGAGCCATACTCGCAAAGAAGTAGGCACTGTACAGCACTCTGATCGCACGAATAATCGTGTACCATGTCCGGAAGGGGGGAGCCCCCCCCCAAGGACCAACGTATCAGGGGGGAGCGCCCCGCTTTCCCACACGCCGTCGTAAGGCGCGAGTCACGGGATAATGTCGTTCCGTTCGTGCCGACAGCGCCAGCACCGGCGCAACCAGCACCCCGTCCTCGCTTCCGGTCGATAACCGGCGAGCGACAGTCGTCGGAGCCCGCCACTTCTCTAATCACGGCCGATGTATCTGAGTATACATCGGGCGTCGATGCGCCGAAGCGACCACGTGCCGACGACTCATCACCCGGGTCACAAGAGGGTGAAGATAAGCGTCCGAAGACGGACCGTTCACCGACGCCACTACCTACACCACCACCACCAACTGTGGAACCTGCGGGCCTAAAAACATATGCCCGGCACTCGAAACCACCACCTCCCGAGCCACAGGACGTAACAGGAGGGCAGTCTCACACCGCTGGTGAGACGCAGGAGTCAGGCAGCTGGCCTCGAGACTCCACCAGCTACGCTGGCCTGGCGTCACTTTCCTCAATGGTGACGTCCCGCCCCCCCTCACCCCAGGCCGGTCCCTCCGGCTACGCTGCAGCTGCCGCCGCACCACTGTCGCCTCGAGCGCTCGAACAGCGCCAGGCCGAACAGCAGCGCCAGCAGCAACCATCTGCAGCAGGACTGAAGACGGCGCGGTCCGAATATCCACCCATCACGGTGGAGTGCTTCCCCAATTGGACGAAGCACTTCAGCGCCATTCGGGGCCAACTTGGACATGCACCCAACGCCCGCCCGATGGGGAAAGGGGTGCGTTTCCTACCAAAATCAGCAGAGGAATTCCGGGTCCTCCAAAGATACCTCATCGACGCCGCCAAGCTGGACCCCGCCATATCGTGGTTCTGCTACAGCCCGGCGTCAACCCTGCCCACCAAGGTAGCCATCAGGGGGCTACCTCAGGACACCCCGCCAGATGAAGTTGTCGCAGCGTTGCGCACGCTCGGTTACCCGGCGGACCGGGCAAGGGCCATCCCCCCGGTCAGAGGGCGGCACGGCTGCACTTTTTTCGTGCAGCTAGAGCACCTGTCCTTTGAAGAGCTTGGTCACCTTTACCGTGAGACCGAGCTCCTTTCGATGCCCGGCCTCGTTATCGAGGCCTGGAAAGGCGGACGAGGTCCGCCGCAATGTCACAGGTGCCAGCAGTTCGGCCACGCATCCGCCAACTGCCACCGGCCGCCCAGGTGTGTCCGCTGCGCAGGCGGGCACCTAGCCCTAGAATGCGACAAAGCCCTTGAAGATACGCCCAAGTGCGCTAACTGTGGAAAAGCGCACTTGGCGCGCGACAGGAAGTGCCCGGTCTTCCGCCGCGAGGCGCGAAAACGCGGCATAGATATCGCGCCGCCACGCCCTAACGAACAGGCGAAGAAGAGGGCAGGGGGGAGAGGGCAAGATCCCCCCCCAACCGCAACACCCGCCGCGTCCACAAATGCCGCCGCAGCAGTCCCCACCACCCCCGCAGTACGTCCCGCGGTAGCCGTACGTGCCGCCCCTGCCCCGCGGTACGCCCCGCAGTGGCCGTGCATGCCGCCCCCGCCCGTCCCGCACCCAGTAGCGCCCCGCCCGGCGTTTTTACTGCCGATACTCGACCTGGGGAAGCGGGAGGGGTAAACATGACACAAGAGCCGACGACCTTACAACCGCCGGCAAACATCCCAACTGTCAGGGGGGAGCCCCTAAAAAAAAGGAGAAACCGGCGCAGGCGTCGGCAGCCAGGGCCCGACAATGCGGAGCCCGCCGCCGCGTCTACCCCGCACCCCAGGCCGCCAACACTAACATCGTCGGCGCCTTTACCAATAATTGCCGAGGCGCCGAGAAGCCGCGGCCACCAATTGCCCATACAAGAGGCGGAGCCGCGAGCGCCGCAATACCCTACGTTCCCCCCGCCACCCCCCGCGCAGGACTCGGACATTAACAACATTGTTCGGGTCCTTATCGAGGCGCTTATGGCGGCGCTCACGACGTACTTGAGCACGAGGGACGTAGTCGGCGCCATCACGGCGGCAATAACCCAGTTTGGGAGGTCGTACCAGTGACCTCCCTACGTATACTTTATTGGAATCCGGGTGGCATTAGAGGACACGTCCGTGAGCTAACACTACTCGCCCAGTCGCAGGATATTCACGTCATCCTCCTGGGCGAAACCAAACTCACGGACAGCGTCGAGCTCCGCGTGCCCAACTACTTTGTGTATCGACGCGACGAAGTCTCTCCCCGGGGCCGCCCGTACAGAGGTACGGCCGCTCTGGTGCGGAGGGACATCATACACGAAGAGCTGGAGCACACCCCGTTCACTAGCACCCGAACACAGGGGGTGCGAGTCAACGTGGGGTACCAGGAGCTCCGCATCTATGCCGCCTACAAACCACCCGGACTGACTTTCTGCAGCACTGATGTCGAGGCAATCTTCGGGCAACAGGGACCCGCAGTGATCGTGGGCGATCTCAACGCGAAACATCACGCGTGGGGATCGCGAATCATCACTGCGGTCGGGAGGGACCTGCACGAAGATAGCGTGAGGAGCGGGTACGGTGTAGTGGGGCCGGGAGCGCCGACCCACATACCCACCGACAGCCGCTCCCAGCCGGACGTCATCGACATAGTGCTGCACCAAGGACTCGACAATCCGTTCGATGTCGAGGTCCTCTATGACCTCGACACGCAACATCTACCGGTTCTGGTCACCCTAGCCACTCAGGGAGGCTTCTTAGTGCCCCGCCCGCCACGGACGCGGACGAACTGGGAGCGTTACACCACTGAGCTTGCCGGGCTTGAGCTAGCAGGTCCGATCACCACACCTTCGGAAGTCGACGATGCTGCTGCACTCGTCGCGGAGGCGATCATCGCCGCCAAAGCAGCAGCCACCACCACGTCGACTTCACCAGACTCCACCAACCGAAGGAAGGACCTGCCGAGCTCGCTCCGCTGCATGCTCAGACGGAAGCGCACCCTGCGTCGCCTATGGGCCCGCACTCGTTGCCCCAGGGTGAAGGCTGACCTGAACCGGCTTGCAGAGAAGATCGCGCGTGCCATAGTCGCTCTCGACGAGGCGCGGTGGGAGGATACCGTCGATCGAGCGACGGAACATGACACAGCGCTCTACTCTCTCTGCAAGAAACTCACCGGACACGACACCCCCGTTTACCCGCTGCTTGATGCTGCGGGTAAACGCACCTATGCCGCCAAGGATCGTGCTGAGATCCTGGCGGCGCACCTGGAAGAGACGTTTACGCCCAACGCCCCCAACACCTCCAACCTCCACGTCATCCGTCATCACGCGGCTGTCCAGGACAAGCTGGAGAGGTTCCTGTCGGCCCCTACACCGCTGCTCCGGGGAGAGGACTTCATCTCCCTGTCAGAGCTGCGGTCGGTCGCTGCTCGCCTTGACAAGCGAAAAGCGCCAGGACCCGACGGAATCACGAACGCCGCGCTGATGCTGCTGCCCCGAACAGGTCTCGTAGCGCTCACGAGACTGTTCAACGGAGTACTCCGCACCGGCTACTTTCCAGAGGCGTGGAAGACCGGGAAGATCATTGTTCTTCCCAAGCCGGGGAAGGACCGCCGCCTGCCTGGAAGCTACCGGCCGATCACCCTGCTCTCGCACATAGCCAAGCTGTTCGAGCGTCTGCTGCTGCGTCGAGTCACGCCCCATCTGCCCCTGCGCGAGGAGCAGTTTGGATTCCGCAGCGGCCACTCGACGACGCTCCAGCTGGCGAGGGTCATAAACCACCTGACCAGTGAGCGGAACAACGGGCGCTACACCGTGGGGGTCTTTCTCGACATCGAGAAGGCCTTCGATCGTGTGTGGCACGCCGGGCTCCTGGTCAAGATCTTGGATACCACCATGCCGCCTGCCTATGTGCGAGTGCTGGCATCATTTCTTCACGGCCGTAGCTTTTACGTGGCAGTGGATGGTGCCGAATCCCAACCACGCACCATCCAAGCCGGAGTACCCCAGGGCAGCTGTATATCGCCGCGCTTATACGCGGCGTATACGGATGACATCCCCACCCTGCGCCACCATCTGCGGGAAGGGGAGGAGGACGTGCAGTTGTCGCTCTTCGCTGACGACAGCGCGTATTTCGCGTCGTCCTACCATCAGATTGTCGCCACTAACCGCATGCAGCGTGTGCTGGACTTGTTGCCGGAATGGCTGGACAAGTGGAGGATGGCCGTCAACGTCGGCAAGACGGCCGCTCTGCTCACCAGCCGCTCCAAGCCGCTACGTCATCTGAGTCTACGAGGCCAGGACGTAGAGTGGAAGACCACAGTAAGGTTTTTGGGGTGTGAGTTGGATCGCAGCCTGCGCATGGTCCCCATGGTCGATCGTGCCGTGGGCCAAGCTGCTGCTGCCAGGTCCCAGCTCCACACGCTGTTCACATCCCATCTACCTGTCAACACCAAACTGCGAGTCTACGGTGCCTACGTCCGCTCGCGCTTGACGTACGCGGCACCCGCCTGGTACGCGCTATGTTCGGCGTACCAGAGACAAAGGCTTCAAGTCCAGCAGAACCGCTGCCTGCGACTGATCGTAGGAGCCCCGAGGTATGTGCGGAACGATGTCGTGCATCGGGACACCAAAACGCCGACCGTGGAGGAGTTCGTTCATCGCCTTGCGCGCAGACTGTTCGCGCGCGCGGACAACAGCGCGCACGTTCACCTCCATGGCATCGCGCCACTCCATGCGCGACCACCCGATGGACGTTCCCTGCCTCGCGAGCTCCTGCGGTCACCGTCTCCGCGGCCCGATGCGGATGACGACGGCGACGATGAGGACGACGCGACGGGCGAGAGGGCGAAACCACTGGACGAGACAAGACCACCGATTACGACACCACCACCGGACTTAACAATTCCTGACGAAGACTACGAGGTCTGGGAGCTACCATTCCCAGACCTCCCCACCGAACCAGACATCCTTTAGGTCACCTAGGTGACCTGGGCTCACGGCCCGAATACCGACAACCCTTAGGTCACCTAGGTGACCTCGGCCTACGGCCGGAACATGGACCAGGCAGAATGCCTGCGAGGAAATGCCCGGGCAAAGAGGAACGCCTCGAGGCCCGTACCCCGCCTACCCCCCAACCGGGGAGTAAGCGAGATGACCCTGCTGCTACGATTTTATTTTTCATTTTTATTTTTATTCCCTTTTTTTTATTCATTATTATTTATAAATTCCCGTCGTGCATCGGGATACCAGAACGCCGACCGTGGCTCCTCCACGGTATCGCGCCACTCCATGCACGACTACCCGATGGACGTTCCCTGCCTCGCGAGCTCCTGCGGTCACCGTCTCCGCGGCCCGACGCGGATGGCGACGGCGACGACGAGGATAACGCGACGGACGAGAGGGCGACACCACGGACTATGACACCACCTGACGACGACTTAGAGATCCAGAAGCTACCATTCCCAGGCCTCCCCATAGAACCAGACATCCCTTAGGTCACCCAGGTGACCTGGGCTCGCGGCCCAAATACCGACACTCTTAGGTCACCTAGATGAGCTCAGCCTACGGCCGAAACACATTGACGGTGGACGGAGACCGGCAGTTTAACGTGCTCCATGGGATGAAGGAAAGTAACTGGTAAATGGTTATTAAATAAAACTTTCACCAATTGGTCATCTACCAATTAACTGATTTTGGCCACAATGTCAATCAATGATTTTTGATGTCTCACTTAGATCACGCCATGCCATCAATATAATAATATATTCAGGACAGTAGCATTCAAAACAATCCTACAGATCTCTGTCTGATAGTATTTATCATATGCAATAGAGGTACTAATCAGAATAAATGTTATGCTAAATACAGACCTGTTTTTAGAATTTCGACGAGAATTAGTGCTTGGTCCAACGCCACGTTTTCATCAGATTCTGTAGTTGCAGAATCTGTTAGATTTAAGCGAGACAGAAGCGAGTAAGAATACAGTATATTAATAACAGTCCACTTGCTTTTTGAAGCCATTTGACATTTTATTATCTACTACCATTTTTTTTTTAATTTCCGCCGTTACTGCAGCCGCGGTACATGAATCTAATAATTTTATATTTTTTATAACCAGTAATATACGATTGCACTATAAAATGGAATATATTTTCTTTTTACTTGCAATCGTACATAACAATATTTTATTCGTTAAATTTGTTATGGGCTTAGTAAATTTAAATGTATTTTTAAGGCCGACTGCGTTATAAAGCAATAGTAAAAAAACAATACTTTCACAATTACAGGCTACAGACTGATACCTTTCTACTTGATTTATGAGTAAATTACTTAAGGATATGAAACTTGGATGAATTCTTAATTATTTTCTTAGGGAAGAAAGGAGCGAACTATTGTTTGTTATTTTGTATTGGGTGTAAAATCTTGTCTATAATAAAATACCGCAATCAATTTTTGCTTTCCCGTTACAGCAGTTAAAAAAACTATTAAAGGGAGGCTGATACAGAAAGCCTACTCTATACTGTTGAGGATTACTTAGATGATAAAAATGCATGGAAATAGATACTATTCGACTCTGTGTAAAATAAGTACTGTAATGACTAAATAATTAGTTATAAGAATTTTTTGAAAAAAGCAACCGCCGAGTTTCCTGCTGGCTCTTCTCGGTAGGAACAGTTTTCGAACTAGCAATAAATTAATAATATATATAAATAGAATAAATAGAATTGACGATTCAAAAGCACTAGTTTACAAGTTTACTTGAATAAAGAATAATTTGATTTTTTTTTAGTATATTTCCGTGATCTAAATAAAAACAAGAAAGTCATGATCTGATAAGCACGTAATCTGAAATAAATCAATGCATCAATAAGCTGAAGAGGGCGATAGTCACAAAAGTGGCATACAATACAAATACTTGATTGGTGCTGGGTTTATGTGTCGGAATTGCGATGCTGCATTATTTTTTCGAATTGAATGGATGCTGTTAGTTCTAACGGCTATGTTGATTAATTTCGTTATTATTAGCCACCGTAGAAACTAATCTAGTTTCGCGTGAATCTGTTTTTTCATCTCGTGATTGTTCCTAATAGTAGCAACTCCGTAGTCACGTTTTTATGTTATTAGGATAAACGCTGTATCAGTTTACAAGCTTGTAACTTTTCAATTATCACAGTGAACGTGATAATTTTTTTTAGACTTTAGAATGGATTTACTTAGCCATCCTTTAAAGTTAGACATATGCCATCAAGGAATTTTGCGTAGAGCTAAATAAGAATAAAATCTTAGTAAAAATGTATTGTTATATGTCAAACCAATATAGCTGTTTTGACGAAAGTTCCAACTTTTTCAGAGGTTTTCAATAATTATAATAACTATATCTTATATTTGTATAGAGAATCTGCCTGATTTTTAACTGATAGACACCGTTTTTTTTTAGTTTCGTGGATTCTATTGTTCTTTCTCTTGACGTTTTGCCACTTCACGATTCTTTGTTGTTGAATGAGCGTCGTTCATTTATTATACTGTCAGTGTAAGATTGAAGTTAATTAATATAGTTAATTAAGATTTTTTATGAAAATACAGCCTGTGTTTATCTTAGGTTGCATCATGATTATTATCCATTAGGAAGCGGCAGTGGTTACTAGATCAAATCATACTAGTTTTCTAGGAAATTCATAGCTAGCTGCACTACCAATAAATATCCGCAATTTTTCAGTAAATTATATAGCCATGTGATATTATAAAAATATTACATACTAATTTAGTAGGATAGGTGTCTCCATCTTAATATTCAATATCTTACGATACAGACACCCATCCTGAATCATGGTTATAGCGCCATCGTAGTGTCGTATTAACATACAAGATAGCGGTCATTTTATTAGGCAATTCAGTGGTTTGTTACAAATGGAATGAGATGCGTAGAAAAAAATTAGGTTAGAGGGTAGTCATATAGTTCAATGCTCATTACAGAGATGGTAATATTTTTAGCCATATGATTTTGCCAATCATGTTCTGGATCTTAGATTTGAATTAGCTTTAAGGACAGGAAAGTTGCAGGTTAAATGAAAACACATAATAAATTACAGTACTCTTTATTTTAAAATGATTATTGGAAGCAGGTTTTAACTAAAGGAAACCAATTAATACGAAATAAATTCTACAAATTTCATTTTACTATACCTTAGTCGCTTATGTTAAATACTTCTTCATTTATAAATAATATCCAGTAATGCAGTGAGTTACTAAGTTAGCGATCATTATATTACAATATAATATCATTTATAATTTATTGAAATTTGGATCTGTCATCAGCATCAAATAATTTTTACATTCTGATATTAAAGGAGTCAAAAGTCTTATTGCATTTCTTTTATGTTGAACCTTAGAAACATTTATATTTATAAATTGCGAGTAGTATATTTTGTATTATTGGATTAGATTCAATTTTATTATAGTATTTACGATTAATGATGCATAGAAATGGTCCAAAGATGATGGTAAGAATGTTACTAGATATAGTCCTTGGTCGTATCATAAAATATGGTTATGAAATTTTTGGTACATGTTAATCTACATACAATAGAATCGTATCGTAGGCAACTTGTTTTGAAATTTAATTTCACCCCTCATGTTCATTAGTTATTAAAAAATGCTTAGTATGAGTTCAGGTAAAGGAATACAACACTGCACATTTTAACATTAAATAAAAATTTGTCAGTTACAATTTTACATCGTGATTGACATTTGTGGAGGACTTATTTAACTTAGTCAAGAGTTAAGGGCTCACACTTCCATGACATGTAAAAGCTAACATTAGGAAGTAACAATAAACTTGTATTGTGTAAACCTAATCTGGTCTAGTAGTAAAAGTTACTAGCGAGTTCGGCTATATTAGAATGTCAACACTGAATAAAATGTCGATGAGAAAAAACCCCCAAAATTTAATTAAAAAAAAAAAAAATATATATAAACAGAAACGTCTCCAAAAAATTAGATACGTTTCGTTTGTCTGTCAGTTTCTTTTTTGTAATATTGAATTATATTCAAAGTAAGAATCTTCTTGATTTACAATTTTTCACTGAAGACAAGTTTTCTTGTCCATGTTTTCGGTCTATGAGAGCCTAAATATTTGTTTTTATTTTGTTTTTAAGGATATAATCGTTTTGCTAGTAACATTACGGACGTACGCATACGTATTTTACGTACGTGATTTAAAAAGCTTCCTTCGATTGTTAAGCAGGACTCCATCTTTCTTTTATATCTGATATTATGGTAGTTTGTGCAGAAAATTAGTGTGTGGCAAATGACGTACCTTTTTAGTTACGTTTAATAAATTTCATTTTCTATGCTATTATTTTTACTCCAAATATTAATAAACACATTTTAAACTAAAAAACTTTTAAAAACTAATGAACACACGGGCACTTCAAATTTAAGCTGAAAGCGAAGCCTTTCAGTATTAGTCATTAATCCGTACGAAATGAAATAATTCGTGCAAGCATATTAGCATTGCAAGATTATAAGCAGGCTCCATAATTTAGCGTCAACACCGAATGAAAGAATTTTTTTTTGTAAGTATAATATAGTTACCTTACCTATAAATATATTATGGTCGTTAAAATATCTAAACGCTAAAGCGTTATAGGGCACTCGAACGTCTACGAACGATGATATTAGTGTTAAAACTATGGAGCCTACAGTATACTTTCAATAATTACTGACGTTATGAATAAATCATGTAACTATAGAGAAAATATATCAAAGACTATATTTTTTCTGAAATGGTCGGCCAAGCACTATATTAAAGAAATTACGAGTGTCTGTACGATACATTTGGCCTCTACGTTATCTAGGCTACAACGTAGTGGACCCTAGGTACTTAAATTTATTATAATATATTAGTTAATATTACAATGACTGAAATAAAAATATTTCACTACCATATAAGAGGATTAAAAAATACAAATTACTTTTTCTAAGAAACGGTTATTAAAGATTTTATAACGCATCGTATATTTACGAAATAAAACTTAAGTAGTACGAGTATTTGTCACAATTACACTCGATTAATAAGTATAATATAAAAACTATAACATAGACAATTTTCATTAGCTTTTGTTAATAGAAGTTAAAAGAAATAAAGTTGTTTAAAATATTTTTTGGGTCATCAATTCACGAAAGTGAGAAACAATTTTTTTTGGTTGCCACCTTAAAGTTAAGTTTGTTTGTGTATTATTTTTTTTTACTAATTATTTTTATTGAATCCTTACTTTTATTTGACCCTTTATTGTTTTGTGCGTAGAGAAATGCGCATTAACGATAGATGGTTTTAAACGTTGAAGAAATTGACGACGTATTTTATTTGTTTTAGAAAAAAATATATTTAATGTTCTGTCTCAGGCAGTATTTACGCTAAATAATACAGATCGATTACTACCTAGATACATTAGATTTACCGTGACTAGCACTATATCCCTAAACGGTGTCAAGTTTCTAAACAGGACCAGGATGACTCCACAAGCAAACAACATATCCTCACCATGTTTGAATTTTGTCTTAGTATACGTAGTTGACTTTAACCTTATACATTTTTATAATTAAAAGTTACTTATTTAAACTATTAATGATTTTACATAACTGTTTCCCGTACGTTACGTAAATTGTATTTGAATATGATCTTACTTTATACGAAAATATTTTATTTTATATAATTACTAAATAAAAAAAAAAACTAAATAGCGTATCAATCTTTAACATTAATATCAACAGAAAAAAATCAGACAGTGATTGCGCTTTATCCGTCCTTCGTTGTCTAGGAGTTTATAATTTAGCTTAACTCTATAAATCGATTAGTTTTAACGGAAATAAATTGTAAACAGACCTTACTTTATATTACAAACAATTTAACCACGTTTTATAATTGGCAAACTGTGCTGTGTTAATTTAACACAGATCTTAAATTCTTATAAAGACAAATTTAAGTAGTGCTTTCTTTTCTTGATTAACTTTTAAAAGACTTTTATTTGATATATAATTACACGTACTAGGCTTAGAATATTAATTATAGTTATCGTGTAGCGCTAAATAATTGCTTTTTAGGAAGGACTGAATTAATTAAAAAATTGACATCTATGTAGATAAGGATTTTTAAATTTTTCGTGTGAGTATCTACAGTTATTTAATAAGATTTTTCGAAAATTTATAGTTTATCCATAAAAGTAGTGGTAATATATATAAGTCATTTACTTGCATTATTAAACAAAATGTAATGCTGATCATTTTATTTTTCCAAAATTATAATATGCTGTTAACTAATCAAAATCTTTATTGCTATTTATAGTACAGAATGACAATTTATAGAATTAGTTGTTACTTTGCGGAGGTCCATAATATAAAACTAAAGAAAATATTATTTTGCTATAATCCGCGATAAAAGAAAATATATGTAATGCTAAATGTAAAATGTACCATTCGTTCTCATACCTGACATATCTAGAGTTTGTAAAAACTCATGCACTTCCCGCAACCAATAACAACAGTACCCAGGCACTCCACACATTCACCACCACAATCTCAACAATTGTTTCGCCCCGTAACCGAAACATCGTCAGAATATAGACTCCACGAGAAAATTGCAAAGTACAGAAAGACGAAATACAAATTTTGTGCACAGATGACGCTGTGATTATAAAAACATTATATTAATAGATGTAGTGGTTGGCGGGAAGAGATTCCGTTTACGTATCTAATATGTCCGTTGTTGTGCAATCAGGTTAGTGTATATTGTTTTGTTACTTTCAATTTTTTTTAATTTAAAATAAATGTTAATACTGATACAGTATTTGACGCAATAATTATTATACGCAATAATTATTATAATATTCAAAAGTATAAATAAATATTTATTCAATATTTCACACCGAGATACCATTTATCCCAGCTTTATATATTTTTTAATAAAGATTATAAACGATTTAAAATGAATCATAACATCAAAAACCAGATTGTTAAAATTTTTCGAAATTCTGCATCAGATAATAACATACTTTGGATATATTTTTTTAATTTTACCACATACTATGGTATGCCAATGTATGTGGGTAGATTTTTATGAGCCAATGGGCCCATAAAAATCTATGCTTCGAAATTAATCTTTATTTAAATATTGTGATTACTTGTAACTACATAGTATGCAGCATTGGTAAGTTATTAAATTTTGTAAATGTTTTGTTTATTAATTATTGTAAATGTTTGTATTTTTACATATCTTATGTTCTCTATTTAGTACATTAAATTATAAAGTGATTAAAAATGTTTGTAATTATGTAACAAACTATCGTAAAAGAAAACACAGATCATGACGCCTCCTTGTTTGAATTAAATTTTAATTAACTTATATTTAAATTAATAACTTAGATGTATATTTTAAAATATGTCAATCTAAGTTTATTTTTAACAGTTTATAAGATATTAGTGGGTTTGAAATTACCCTTTGACCGTTGAAACCTTAAAATTAAAAAAAATTGAAATTAAAACCTTTACTAAAGGTATAAAAAATAAAATGGCATAAAATCATAGTTGAAGAATGAAAATAAGGCTGACATCAAAAGGAAAATTAGTCTAGACTCTAGTCTAGAGTGGAAATTTTTTTTAACGCAACTGCTGTTTTGTTTTTATGTTCACAAATTGGAAAATGAAGATTATAATGCTCATTATATTGTATATTCATTATTGTAAATAATCTCTGCGGGTATATTCGCTTAATAGTTGGTGCCATATTTAAACACGTTTAAGTTATTCATGCAAGAGTACATACCAGGAGCACAGAAGTATTCCTTTAAAAGAAATTAATAACAAATGAGTCATATTTATTCATGTAAGTTTTTAAACAAAAGAGCTTTTGTTTTCTCTAAAATATATTCTAAAAATTAAGGCAATTTCTTTTTTTCTGGCCGTGCTTAACCTCTGTACCATTTCTTTTAAATGTATTCATAGTCACGTTCTCCTAGTTCACTATGTACCAAACTTTTATTTGATTATCTCTTTAACTACCGCCTACTTTAAATCCTTATAATATAAATTCTAGACTCTAATTGATTAAATACTTCGTCTTAAACTGTATCATCAAAGAGTTAAGTACTACTTTTTGTATGATTTTGCGCTTAAATGATAATTAAAAGTTATTATATATTTTCTTTATAAATTTCTGTCTTTGCACGTCAATTCACAATTATCCACATTGGTTTAAGTGTCATCTTTTGCTTTTAAATACTTTTTGATTATGAATGTTTTACTAAAAAAATAAAACTTATATTCGTTTCCATGAAAATGTTTAAATAGATAACAATTTAATTTTACAATGGTTAAACTTAACTAATTCTTATATGCAATTAGTAGTAACAACAAAAGTTTAAAAGAGGCACGGCCATTTTTATTAGTATTGAAATCATAATTCTCATTGGCAATTTCTTTTTGATCCAAATACTAGACACACTGCGCAGAATTTCGTTTTCACGTACACAGTTTGTGCCTCCGCATCCATACGACGAAATACTAAGAATCGTATGGAAATATATGATAAAAATTGACTATAATAGACATCAACTTCTTTCTAATAACGTAAATACTTTCGCAACTCTCTGCAAACAGAAAAAATAATAGTAACAAGTATTAATTTCTCGATGATAAATACAGCCGATTGTTAGCCTGATCGTTGCTACGTTAATTAATAATATATATCATAAAATAATTTCACTTAATATCTAATCCTAATGATGTACGAATAAGTAATCGATGTAAAATTTAATATTTATTGCTATCGTTGTTGTATTGCTTATTTTGTATCACACGTTAAAACTATAATATAAATATTGCCGGAGAAATATAATTATCACTTAAATACTAGGCAAAATATGTATTGTAACCGCGTATACCGTTTCAACCGTAACAATCATACATCACATCTTAATACAGAAGCTGTGAGAAAAATTGTGTTATAAAAATATTATATTATAAAGATCATTAAGCAGATCTGTTAATCTGTTATAACAATGTAAAGAAAAAAAGGGAAGCTAACATAGTAGCATTTTCAAGAAATGTTTTACTCGCAATCATTGATTTAAATCGTGATTGTCCTTTAAGTACAAATGGGAGATATCAATTTCTGGATCAACTTATGTATAAACATAAATAAATTTATAAATCTTGAGTTTGAAGAATCAGCCGGTTTTGTATACATTTTGCAAAACGTAGTTTACGCTTCGTATGCTTTTCACATTAGAGTTTCTCATTACAGCAATGTACAATTTTCGTGCTTTATGTAAAATGTCTATGCCATTAGAGTCGTTGGAGCCTTAACCACTCTTTTATTGTTAGACTTCGCATATTATTTGAAATATTTTGGACTTGAGACCATAGATTTCGAAATTTTTTACGTCTTCAATCTATTCAGTTAGAGTATTTGCACTTATGTATCTTCGTATTAGTTTATTGTTTCAATAAATTGTTACTTAGGCGATATATCTGTTTTGTCGTAGAAAACTACTACTTTGTAAAATGAAATACGTAAAAGTATTGTTGAAAAGTAATATTGTTTTACAATATTACCTAGGCTTTAATAGTAAAAAAGGACAATTAATAAAATTTTTAAACTTTTATACCATTTAGTTGTCAAAATTAGTCTTTGATTACTTGACTGGCAATGTAATAGAGTATTATGGAAACATTCAAAGTTGCATATGAACAGACATTTTAATATCACGTTTTGCAGGTTACATATTACGACACGAAGAGTTAAACACTTAATGTATTATATTCACTAAACTAAAGCTAACTAAATTCTAATTTATATTGCTTTCAAGTTATTACATTAGTTAAGATACTAGATATAATTTATTGCTATCTGGTGTATTGCTTAAGTATTGCTAATTTAGACAATCTTACTTGTTCCACTGCAATCTTTTTAATTAGTCTATACACGCAAAAAAATATTTTCGTACTGCAGACATGAATTAATTAATAATAAATGTGTGAACTGTATTACATTTCAGTGCGATTATTCTTACATACATTATTACATACAATGAAGTAGAACGACTGTTTATATGGCCCTATAAGCAGCAATTATCCTGCTATCCCTTAAATTCTAAATATTACACTATATATAATATAAATAAACCTTGCTACTCAACTATTATTATAAAATTGTGTCAAATTAAACTTTAAAAAATATTAGGTGTAAGTAGGCAGCTTGTCTCGGTTTACTTCTGCAATTGCAAACCTTAATAACCGTTAATATACACTTGTTTGTATTCACCCATATTAGATGATCCAAATACTACTTCCCAAAAAGTATAAAGTTAAAAAAAAATCAATTATAAAAATCAGATTCAACAACATCGAAAGTGCCAACAGCTATTATCGTGGCCTCGATTAATGTAAAAAAATGATTCAAAATTGCTGTTAGAAAAAAAATAACAAAATACTAATAATAATTATAAAATACCTAATGTCTTAATTTTAAATATTTTTGGTATAGACAACGAGTTGATTCTTTCATATCTATGTCTATGATGTTTATAAAGTTTTTTATTATCTATATTTAATTTACTCATAGTTTCATTTGAAATTATTTAATGTTTCAGAACTGTTAATGTCAATGTTGTTTAATGTTAATTGATCTGATCTTAATGAAATAGTTTACGGCTCACATATTGTTCTTTGTGGGTCAAGAGACATTTAAGTTATGTTTAACATAGGAAATTTTTGACATAAAATTTGTTATAGTAATAATAGAATAAGAAGTAATAATAGATAATAAATATAAACGTAATCATTTATTTATTGCTGTTACCGTATATGTATTCGAAAAAGGAATCCGTATACGTATTAAATATGTTTTTGGTTGTGTTTCTATTTAAAAGCCTTCGGTCTTTACTATAGCAGTTAATATACCTTAAAATAAGTAATATAAAGATTATAATGCTACTGCTATAATTGTAAAGAAGGAAATTTGGTACACGACAAAATATTTACAATAAAATATCGGTATATATTTTTGTATATAAATTGGTTTCATCAATATCATTACACTAAACTAACTTAATTTATAACATCTACAACTATTATAACGTTAGTATAAATATGTGAATAAAATATCTCGATTAAGGTTTTTTAAAAGCCAATATTTTAGCATTTTTCTACAAAGACAAAGGTGGGACTAAATAGATATATTTCTAGGGTTAATTGAAGAATTACTTTTAAGAGTACAAACACTACATTCTACATTTATTGGCTTCAAATTTATTAGGTAAGAGAGATTAATCAGAGAATAAGTAATGTGAATGGAAGTTAAAGTTAGTATAACGTATAATAATTCAATTTTGAAAAACAATATCACAATTTAATATAAATTACACATTATTCGATGTTATGTTCGTTCAATAATTTCAATTTATAAAGTACTTTGAAGCACCAAAAATATCTACCAAATATCAATAAACGCTGAATATAAACTACGTAAATTCTATAATTAATATTGCTTATACATTAACATTATATTGCTTTTTTACGCGCAACCTTTGTCCGGAAAAGCTTATCCGTGTAAATAAATTTAAAATTATTGCTTATAGTAACTACCTATAAGTATGTTTTGTGGCACTACGTTTTCAATTGAAAGATAATTCGTTTCTCAATAATAAAGGAGAAGTAAAACAGCAAAAGTTCTGGTAGCCCTAAGTCATAATTAATAAAATTTAAAGTTCTTTAAATTAAGTTGTAAATTAAAATTATAAAAAGCTTTATAGTACAGCTAATTAGTGATGATTTAATTATAGAGGAACTTTTTATAGAGGATATTTTAATTGACAGGGTTAACTGAAATTCACTGATAAACAATTGACTCACAAGGCTTCAACTAATGCACTAAAGTAACGTCAACGCAAAGTCAATGAACTTTAAATAGAAAATACGCGTTTTATCTACACTCTATGAATAAAAAACGTACGTTACGATTTTAAAGTTCAATAATTTTGCAAAGACCGTACGCGCTAATCTGGCCTTGCTGCGTAACTAACGCTACAATCTTCTACAAGAACTACGGAATGCTACGGGGATATAATAAGTCTGCTGCGTCTATTCGACAGCTGTGCGCGACTTTATTAGTGCCTACATTATTATTGCTTTTCGAATACCCATTTCTTCCGAGCACCTCGTGCTCACCATACTAACCTAGAATTAAAAGTAACTTAACCTAAACTAGTTTATTGCCAGTTACGTTCGATTTGACGGTAATAACACACTCTTACTAAAGGCATGCTCGCTGAGTGACGCGGCGAAGCCCGTCCCTTGCCGCCGTCGCTTGGCGCGCCCGCCGCCCGTCCATAACCATTTATTTTAATGAAGTAAGTTAATGATTGACACATTGCATTCATATATGTGCAGTGATAGTTCAACTGGTTATTAAAATATTTCCATGAATTTATATATGTCTTCTTGATTTTGAAAAACAAAAAGTTTATATTTGTGAATGACACGTAAAATGACATGCATTTTTCACGTTAATAGTTCTTAAGTGAAGCGATTGTTTTGAAAATCGATTCGCTAGGTACAAGTAGTTTAATGTGGGATTTGTAGCAAGTGCCAAGGAAAAAAAAGGTGTGGCAAAATTGAAGGTGCGGAAGAATGCGGCATTGTGCGGAATGGTGCGGAATGGTGCGGTATGTGGTTACCGCTAAGGCACTGTCGCGGGCGGCCGGCGCTGCGGCGTGGCGGCTCGCGCGGAGCTTCGGACGGAAAGTTTTGGCAAGTTCCCCACCGAGACGGACGACGCGGCGCGCCCTTGCACTCCGCCTTCGTCTACTGATGAGCCCGGCGCTTATATTTCACATCTTCATGCATACTTAAACCCTAATACTCTCTAACCTACTTCGCTGTTTGTAAAAATCACCTACAAAAGATATTAGTTTCATTCGTATTTCATAATTCTATGTATATAAGGGTATATATTTTATCGATATTTATATACATAATTCAATGTTTAACGTTATAAGGACGTTTGTCGCTACGGCCTATTGCCGCGTTTGCGGCGCTACGGGGTCGTACGTGATTCGTTGTTTGCGAAACGTTGCTCGATTGCGGCATGACACTAGCGGAGGCTTTTATGCCGGCGCCGGTCATGCTCGTCTACCTATTTTAGAATTTGTATATTTATAATAATAATTTACGCTAGTAAACTAAATTCACATTAATACTTTAGGTTTATATGTAAATGTTACAACAGTGATTACGGTCCCTGGTTGCGGTGTGTCGAACGCGCGTCTAACTGGATGAGGTGGCAGAAGGCTCGGGTGCCGGCGAGTCATCATCACGTACGCACGCTGATTCCTGGTGTTTATTCAGGTAGCTCTTGAGCGCGAATGTTTTGTGGCACCGGAGACATTCAAAGTTTTTATCAGCCGAATGGGTCTGCATATGGGCGCGTAAATTGGAGCGGTCTGCGAATGCCTTTCCGCAATGTGCGCATCCGTAAGGCTTCTCTCCAGTATGAGAACGAAGATGACCTTGTAACAACCAGGGCCTCGAGAATAGCTTACCACATACACCGCATACGTGTGATAGTTGATGAGTTAGTAAATGCATTGCAAGCGCCGGCATTGAAACGTAGGCTTTGCCACATTCACTACAACGCTTTGCTGCAACTGAGTCGAGACTGCGATGTGTTTGTTTGTGCCGTGAAAGATTTGAAGACGTAGCGTACCGCTTGCCGCATTCGCTGCAGGTGTACTTTGATTTTGTATCAGGTTGCTGTGCGCTTTCAACAGGAGCGTTCGCATAGTTGCGACGTTTGGAGCGACCATCGCTCACGAAGAATGCGTCGTATGTGTACGCAACGGTTTCCTTGGGACGCTCACTGGTCTGGTCCTGAGGCGGTTCAGGTGGGGGTGGGGGAGGTTCGGGAGGCGCGGGATCAGTACGAGGTGGAGTCGTGAGAAAAACTGCATGTTGACTTAAATCAAGAATTGCGTGCGCTGCATTAAGATCCTCCTCGGGCCGATTGAGAAACGCACGGTCGCCGAGACAGTAGGGTCGGTAGATATCCTTTTTCTTTGGCGGTAGAGAGAGAAGTGTTCCTGTGCTAGAGTAACACAAAGAATTAGATTTGCCGCTCGCCGGTGGCAGAGGAGGGGAGACAGGTGAAGACTGGAGCTGTACTTGGAGAAAAGGCGTTTCGGTCGTGTCGGAGGTGGACAGATGCAGAAGTGCATAGGAGACAGGCTGAGGCGCCGGCTGGGCGGGGCCAGGTTGAGCCGGGCTCACCTCGCTCGGCAGCTGGGCGGTGAACTGCGTGGAAGGCTGCTCCTCGGTGTATCCTGTGTACATAAAATATTTCAATTAAAAAATAAACCCTAAGTAAATATATTAATTATTAAGTGAAGTAAAAACTGTGTTCGCATTTTGATGAAAATTACGCAGATAAGTATGAAATTTGACACACTGATATAGAGGAGAGATTGCTAATATTTTAAAAAAATAATGTATAAAAGTACATAAAGTCAATAAATAATTATTCCACGCACTACCGTGCATTTCACACACTTGTTAGTTTGGGATCAAATTGAGAAGATTTTATATTATTTGTTTATTATCCTACTGAATGTAAAACATATTTGTAACTATGATAAGTTTGGTCGTTTTATAGCGACCAGACGATCGTTAGTATCTTTAAGCTCATAACTTGTATATATTTAAAATACCAATTGTATCTTATATTCTATTTACGTTACTGAACCGGGCAATGTTATAATATATAAATTAAAGATGAATGATGATGATGAAACTAAGCCTAGTTACCGATATATGAATTTTTTTGAGTGCTATAATTGATAACGAAGTATAAGAACAATGTTAAAATAATTAAGAATGTTAAAACAATGAACAAACAAAAAACTTTAATGTTAAAAAAATCAAGAAAAATTATAAAATATTCAATCATAAAAGTTAGCATAGTCTTAATTCTGAAGTACAATCATATTTTGTTTTTAATTTTTATTTATTTTACAAAGTAAGTACTTAGTAAGTACATTATGGTGTTAAGGTAATCATATACATAGGGTACCTTACCAAAATTCCAAAATAGAAATGTACAAAGATTATAGTGCTTAAACTAAAATACGATAAAATAGCAAATTTTACATATTTACAAAAATACGTACAAAAAAAACAAGGTCATTTTTGCTTAATGCATGTGATAAAACGAAATAAAAAGAAAATCAAATATTCATTATAAATTGTATCTTAAACTTTTGTACTTTTTGCAGTGAGTAATTCACGATAAGATTTGAAAAGTCCTTTTGGCTGTAGGACTTAAGAGCGGATATAATTTTGCTTGAGTGAGCGCATATAATGAAGAGGTTTCTCATTAAGAACACTTTTTAAGCTTTCTTTTGCTACTATTTTACATTTTTATAATTTCTGAAGTAACTAATTCTTCTACTTTAAAGATTGTTTCCAATCTTGGAATTTTATTAAAATAATTAATTGGTTTTAAAAAAGCATCTATTATGGTTTATATATAGTCAATAGTACAAAAATTATTGTTTTTGTTATTGGTATATTGATATCCTACTACATATTTGTCGAAGGCTTTTTCCCTTGATTGTGGTGGGATTACAGCTTAGACAAATTGTCCAGAGATCCTACACGATGATTTTTTTAAAGCAAATAATATAACGGTTAATAAATTAAACATATAAAAGAAATTTTAAAAGAAAATACACTACCTCTTGGTTTTCGAAACCACAGCGCCCTAGCAAGGCGGTCACGCGGTCTGACTATTTGGCTATAATGTTTGTATTTTTTTACTGATCTCAGTTAAAAAATAACAATATAACTTCTCAAAATATTAGAAACTTTAATGTTTAGAATTTGATTCATAATAATTGTAAATATAGGTATAGCGTTCATCGTCTTTAAATATAAGTTTCACTGGAACCGTTAGTAATTTCGTTACAAGTGGCAACCTGTAGCTGTAGACCAACCACCAACCTGTGGCTTTTGTGACGTTTATATTTATGCGATAGGTCTCGAAGAGTACTCTTTCATTTAATTAAGGAGAGTAAACCAACATTGCTGCCTATTAAATAATGATTTTCATAGGTCTATTGGTTTTTATAATTGCTAAGTGATTTGCTTGTTTAATAGGACGATCGACAGTGTAAAATTATGCCGTGGCTAGTTATATTAAAACTCCTAATGTATTTTTAAAACTCCTAAAGTTTATTTGTTGAATTAGGCGTTACTTTGCAGAGATGCAAAATCCCATTGTAAATAAAATTTAATTACAAAAAAAATAATTACTGTAATTAATTTTAATTACTCCTAAACTTACTTTAATATTGTAGGCATTTTTTCCAAGTGCACTCAAGTATGTTATGGATTCGTATTCAATGTAAAGGGTGATGTATGAGGTTGAATAAAAATAAAATGGCGAGCAATAAAGCCAAGTGCATTTTTTTCTTGTGTTATGAGGACTTAATAACGAGTCATTACTTTTTAATAAATAATTAATAATATTTTCATATGGAAGTAATTGAAATCGGTCTATGGTCTAAGTCAGGCTACAAACTCATATCAAGCTATAAATTCTATACCGTTTTTCATTATAGATTACTTTCAATGCTTAATGTAATCTAAATAGTGAAAAGTGTGCGTTTAGGATTTGTTACAGTAGGATATTCACGCATGATACGCAATGCAAGCATGCAAATATACACCCAGGCTCGAAGAAAGAAATTCATCGTCCTCCTGCCCTTATCCCACTCTAAGTGGGGTCGGCACAACATGTTATAAACATGCTGTCACATGATTTAGCTATGTTTTTACGACCGGCCGCCTGCCTGACGTCAACTTACATTAGTAGTATTTTACGACACCTTGGTAACAAATGAGGTTGATCAATTCTACTCTGCTGGATACCACACGGCAGGTCGACTTACCTTAGTCGCCTTTTACGACACCACAGTGAGTATTGAGGGTGGTACTATTCTATTCAGTCGGATATCACACTGCGTAATAATTATATTAAATATTAATATTAATATTTTAGTAATACTTGTGAAATAATGTAGTAGTTTAGTGGTTGCAGATAATTGTTTTAGAACTTGACATAATGCACACAATTAACGTGTCGCTAATATGATAAAATTAGTATAATACAATTATGAAAAGATCTTTTATAAAATATGATTGATGAATGTGTTAGCTCTGACTATATTCCAAATTAAATTCAAAATATTAGTTATTCAAATAAACTAGTAAACAAGTGCTTTTGAATATAAATATAAATATAAATCGTGGTCGTGGCACCAAGGAACCTCGCCAAGGGTTTCGGTAGAGAGCATTGTAGTAATTAATATCAGTATAATATTAAAGACTTTAATCTACTCTGATACTATAAATACAAGGATTATAAAAATGAAACCAAAATTGTTATGACAAACATTACGTACAGGCCAAAAAAAAAGTTTAATACGATACAGGTCTTGTATAGACATATATGATATTATAACTTTTTAATCATAACGATACACCTATGCAACCTAAAGCTCGACCAAGGACGTAGAACCTCTACCTTAAAAAAAATCATGCAATCGATGTTTGCACCTTGGCGCTACCATTTGACATTTAAAAGATCTTTTCAATATTTAAACAAAGTTTGATTTTTATTAATATTGTTTTACGTATTATAGTATGAGAGAAGATAAAAATGTGTATGACACTAACTTGGTCCTAACCTATTATGCAACAGTATCATAATCTACTATTAGGCTTAAATTTAACATTGTTCTTGTACTTCATATTTTTCACAATATACGGCAATTTTGGCAAATGGAAAATCCTTTTTAACTGTTCCCGCACGAAGTAATCCCATTTCGTACCAAACTTTCATTTACTTTGCGCTCAATGCTAAGCTGCCTGATCCGCGAAGCTTTTGTTGTGTCAATTTACTGCTTATTTTGTACAACCTCTTTGTATGTCTCTAACTCTATTACTCCATCTAATTAAATTGTAAGCGAGCTGACCGTGCTTTTAGATGATTGGCAATAACTATTAAATCAAAGTGATTTATACCTTTCAAAGTTTTGCATATATGTAGCCAAAAGGTCTATACCGCTTGTATGTATGTACATAACCTATTTTAAAGCACAACTCAATAAAATAAAATTACAATGTACTGTTACACATTATTTTAGCATTCATGTTCGCTCAACAATTTATCAATAATGTAATGTTTCGTTTATAAATAACGTTGATAATTTTTGGGGATTAGAGATTGGGTATATGGTGGATTAGTCCTGTACTTTTGTGATCACAAAGATGTCACAGCATACGTAGTAATAAATTAGGCTTGAAGCTTCTGAGTGCAATCAATAGATATTGTGGTGTATAATATAAAAATACAGCGATAAAGTTTTTATATAGTGAATTAGGAGACCTATTTCCATGTCAATTATATATTTTAATACATTTGTAAAATATTTTGATAAATTTATAAAATATTTTAGTACATTTAGGTTAAGGGCAGGATGATGATGATGACATTCATATTGCAAACATTATATTTTATAGCAACTATTTCTCATAAATATAATTTCAATGGAAAAAGGCATGAAATTTTCTTGATTTTATTTTAATTTAAATCACATTAAATATATACACATAATAAAAAATATCTGGGTGACCGAGCTTCGCTCGGTAATTTTTTACAATAAAAAACTTAAAAAAAAGAAAAAAACAATGATTTAGTTGGAACGATCCTTGGCACTCACATTTCTCGAGGCTGCCCGCTAACTGAATAAGCTACGTCGACTTGACAGTTAATGGCGAAAATTCAATTCAATATAAATGTTAGTGTTTTTTAATGCCCAAAAATAGGGATAAAACAATATTTTTTTTACATTAAACCTAGCTAGCGACCAATTTTTCTCCCCCAAAACCTCCTACATGCTGAATTTCAGGAAAATCGTTGGAGCCGTTTCCGAGATTCGGAAAATATATATATACAAGATTAACTCATTTAAATATTCAGATGTGACCAATATTGAAACAATTTTTTTTTCAAAGTTAATTTGACGAATCAAGTGTTCTTTATAATATATCGCCAAATAGATTAAAAAATAATCTTATTCGAATATTAAAAATACTATTTAGAATATTGAAAATAATATTTTTAATATTCAAACTTCACCATATAATATCACTAATATCCTTGGAAAATTAAAATCGATTAGAGCCAATCGTTGTTCAGTTTTAATTAATCGGGGTTGAAGGGAAAATCGAGTTTCGCTACTCAATTTATTCAAACGTAGCGTGAAGCTAACAAGTTGATAAATCGATTTTCTAGGGAACAATCGAGCCAAGAGCTCGGTGCTCCGTTCAATTACAATAGCCGTTTGTGTTCTGTGTAAGCTTCAGTATTCCCTTTCAAATATTACACTTATAAGCCTCTACTGTATAATATTACTTAGGAAAACAGCTTAATTTCTTTAAGTACCTAAGTTTTTACACACCTATAAATACGAACAATTATATTCAATGCTCTGAAAACGGAAACATTTACATTGATGTTGTTCATGTATGATTGCTGTTTCTCTATGGAAAAGAACTTAGATTTAAACTAAGATATTTAAAATAACATAACTTTGGTAAAAAGGTTCGATGTTGTGACGATCTTGACCTTCACATGCATATATAGGTAGAGTTATGTACTGAATTGGTAGTATGTTAAGGAAGGTATATAAATAGAAAATATTTATTTGTCATTTAATACGATTTTTCGTAATGAGTATTTGATACTCGTTACATATATGTATATTTTTCATTAAAATATTTTCATCAAAATTTTCCCATACATTTTGAATTTTTCACACAGCGCCGAACGTCACAATGTGGATTTTTATTGATACATTACAAATAAAATTACACTGATATTAGATTGACTGATATTAGATCAACTGAATATTCTATGGAAATTGCGTAAAATTATATTATTTATTATTCACGCGAATAAATATCTATGACAATCAGAACCGTTTGCGGTGAAGCTGTTTGAAGTTAGGTCGTTAGGCAATCTGACTTCAATAGTCATCATATTTCACAGTGACTTTTGTAATACAAGATCGTACAATGTATTAAGACAACCGGGACATATTGGTTCTATAACGTGAATATTTCTCTGATTGACTAGCAATGACAAACATGTAGCCAGGTGCACTTGTACTCGTATTATCAAACAGCCATGATTATATATTTCTCAATAAAACGCTTGATGCTATTTATAAAAATTAAATAAAATAATGGTAAAATTGTATACTTTTGTGGCATTTGTACAAAAGAAAGTTAACAAAATCAACGCTTCGCTTGCCAACTGCGCGTCGGAGATATACAATAGTAAAAACAAACGCGGACAGTGGGATGAGATAAGGGGTACGCCGCATTGCACCAGTTGAATCTCGACCCCTGAACACTAGAAGGGTGCACCCCCTCCGCCGCGTCTCACCCCCAAAAGGGGCTCACAGCGTACTTGTTGACGCACATTCATACAGGATCGGAATTCTTACAAGATTGATTTTGGAAGAAACGCAAGTAGAATGCGACAGTGCTTAGCGGTAATACTATAAGATAAAATAAATTTTAACGACACATTTTCTACTTGAATAATTTGTGCAATCAGATAGTGAATGCAGCCATTATTTCAATAAAAGATAACATGTCACATTATAATTAGCTGCTATCATAAATAGTTCTATCTAATAAATAATGAGCTGTGGTAGCCCAATGGACCTTGCGACTCTTTCGAGAGGGTGACGGGTTCAAATCCCGCGCAAGCACCAACGAGATTTTATGTTAAAAAATATTTCTTATTAATAGTCGCAATTACTACACGCTTTCCGGTGAAGAAAACATTGCGAGGAAACCTATATATCTTTATAGAATTCTAGGAATATGTGTGACCTACCAATACGAACTAGAGCAGCATGGTGGTTCTTAACTCTAACCCTTCTCCCCAATAATGGAGAGAGAGGAGGTTTATGCCCAGAATTGCGATTTTAAATAATATAGAATGTTGTATTCCATATTAGACTTATTTACAAAAAAGTTTAAATTAAGTGTAAGAAATTTGCTTACAAGTAAAGCATATTACACAATTCAAGATTATTTAAATGATAAGAATTATTTGATTTGAAAATCCATTATATCCAAAGGTTATAAATAATTTTAAAAAAGGCGTAATAAATGGGGTTTTTTTTAGTGCCCGAATACAGGGATAAAACAACATTTTTTGAAATGAAACCTAACTAGATCGATTTTTCCACCCAAAACAGAACTTCATTAAAATCATTGGAGCCGTTTCCCGAGATTCGGAAAATATATAACAAGATTAACTTATCTAATTATTAAAGAAACATAAAATACCTGATGATATTTTGATGTTTAAATGTTATTTTATTTATGAAAATAAACTATTTATTTGATTTGTTGTTATTTTGATTATAACAAGTAGATAATCTTTCAGTGGATTACAAATGTCAATTGGTCTGAACACATTTGTTCTTATTAGACGTAAACTTAGTCATTTCAGAATAAAATAAAATAAGCGATGTCACTTTAAAATAAAATACAAAACATTTTATAGCAGCACCATTCTAACAATTCCCAGCGTATGATTGTTCAAAATGTGTGTAAAATTAAGCTTTGTACAAATTATACAATGCATTTATTTTTTCCTCGTGGAAATTTAGAGGCCGGGCTGGAAAGCTTACAGTTTTTTTAGGTCAACTTGTGAAACAGGTATCGTACGCCCTAGCGTTCCGTTTAGTACTTTTACCTTTAATGAAGCGTGAATAGTGGGCGTTCGCCTTCGATTCCATACCCCAGCTCAAAGTAAGAATGCATCTTTGACTCCGCTTTGATGTAAAAAGAGTTGACAACTTAGTGCACTATAACACTATTTTTGCCAAAAATTGTCAAGTCAGTGTAGCTTATTCGGGGAACGGGCATTCTCGAGAAATGTTAATACCTAGGATCGATCACCAACTACGTAATAATTTTTTTCTTGTTTTAAGATTTTTTTATTATTTTGTAATAAATTACCGAGCAAATTCGTTCAACCAGGTACATTGATTTAAGTATAAAAACTAGCTGGTCGGACACGCGTCGCTGTGGCTCCGTCTGGTTTTGAATTCCCCTCAAAACAGACTCAACAGTTTAAAAAATCTTCCGATCATTTACAGAAACATCGGCTGGGTCAATGTAAAGATAATCTGAAAATCTTTTATTAATTTTTATCATTTCAGTTGGTCCAGCTGTTTCGGAGTATAAGGGATATACAGGGACATACATTTTTTCTTCAATAAAATAATTTAATAATAAAGACAAATAAATTTATTAGCTAACAAAGGCGGTGACCAGCTGCAAGGCTGCGAGTATTTACCTTTAGCATTACCTTTAAACCATTGCGCTAATTAATTACATTGATCATAATATGATCTTACTAAGCCTTACACTACAATAGTAGAATGTCTTGATGATAATTTGTTTTATATGCTATATTAACATATACTGGATATGAAAATTAATTCGGTCTTTTAATGATTTTTAGAGTCTTTTTAAGTTCAGTTATCAGGTGTACTATTACATCTGTTATCTGTTCTTTCTAAACACTTATATCACGAGTACATGACATTGTAAGTTCCCATTTCACACCATTTATTGTATCATTTAAAGCATGTTTAGGATAGTGAGATATAAGCATAACAACGAACGGTGAACTAGGGTGAAGCAAAACAAGTGCGTCCATAATAAATTGTGCAGATTAAGTATTTTTGCGGATGTTAACATTCGAAACATGATGACATGCGAATTTAAAAAGTAAATGTCGCTTTTACTTTCTGGTAAGTTAAAACTACACAATATTATGTTATCGAACGAACGGCAAGAAAACCGAACCATAAGGTTTGCAGATTCTGATCCTAGTAAGGAACCAATAAATTTTCTATATTAATTTATGTGTTAAGTGTATTACTTATACAGGTATGCAGAAAGGTGAAAGGAAGCATCACGAGGAAATCTCTATATCTCTGTAAATCTCCTAGCATTTGTGTAATTTGCCAATCCGATTAAAAGTAGTGCCAATCAGTATCTCTAAATGACACAGGCGGTCCACCCGCAGTGGGACACTTACATAGACAACGAACAAATTGATAATATACACATAAAATCAATATTCAAATATCAGACCCAATCCTAAGATATGACATGGACTATATCGCAACTATATTTGTACAGAAGAATGTTAACCATCAATTTACATCAAAACGGAACATGATTTGGTTAGAAAAAATGCAAATCTTAGTTTCTAGCCACGGTAAAACTTAACATAATCTTAGTCTTTCATTTCTTTTAATACTTGTTTATCCGCAGTACAACAATACCCTTATTTAGAGATATAAGAGGATGTCAATTTAGTACACATATACAAACTCTCTCAGACACATGACTAGCTGAAATTGCTTTCAGAGTGAATATACCCTTAATCTTAAAAGCATTTTATCCAATTTCTCGCAATTCTCGCATTACACCCTCCTTTAAGCTAGTTCTATTTTAATTTTATCTGATAGCTTTTTTTAACTTAAGCTTCGAGAAAATTCTACTAAGCTTACAAGATTGGTATAATTATCTTATGAAAAGCCATAATTCCAAAGCTCCCTGTCGAGAATATTTTCGATGGGAAAAGTCTTTGTGATCGGATTAGTGTGGCTGTGCGGTCGACAAAGTCGGATCTTCGGATCGGAAGTCCTATGAGACATGAAAGGATTGCGAATTAATACGGTATATTATGTAACATTAGTATCATGAACAGGGCTATATATATATATATATATATATATATATATATATGCAGATCTTCTATAATTCTATTTCTATTCTTTACTCTGCCTATTATTATTCTGTTCTAAGCATATTAATGAAGAGCACAGTTATAGTAAAACTAATTTGGAAACTACAGAGACTCAGACACAAAACATCTTGCATTCCTCATTTGCATTACAATGCAAATATTTATAGTCATAACTATTCAAATCTCAGGGATATACAAGCAAAACCTATTTAATTCTTATAAAATAAATCATTGATTAGCGAAACAAAATTCGTGATACCGGACTTTAAAAGAAAGTTTAGAATATCTTTGTGTAAACTCAATCATATAAATAAATAATTTGTTTACATTTTAAATTGTCGATAAAAAATTATACACTTAGCTCCTTACTGTGTGTTTCAATTTCAAATTATTTGTTACTTATAATTAAAATTACATTTATCTTAATATATTTAGATAATATATTTATTTTTTAAATCACAGTAACATTATGTTGTATATGTGTGAAAATCAGCAAATGATCGTGTTTGATAACTTGTAAATATTTATAGAAACTAAAAGTCAAAAAACATTGTATTTTATAAATACAAAATTGAAATTAGTTTTCATTTCTTTAAAGATGTGAAGGTAATTTAAATGCCTGTTTCAGACGGTTAGATATTGAAAATACAGTTTAGAATAAAACGATTTGCATACCCACCTATTACAGATGCAAATTAATAGCCAGTATCAACCCATTGGAAACTGACATCGGCATGTGAATAAATACATGGCAAAGGATGAACTGTTTACTGAATTACACAAACTAGTACATACACAATTTTAAATGTGTATAACCAGATACTATTTCAAATCGTTAAAATAATCACAAACCTCGCCTGATGTATGATAGACAATGTGTACGAATATTAGTCATGAGGTTAGAAATATTTTTTTTTCGCAAATAGAAAATCTTTTCCCAATATTACTATGAAAGGTGCCGTTACTGTTGCCGTCCGATATGAAAGCTAAGGAGGTGGAGACATGGAGAACCGCTCGATCAGTAAAGGAGTTACAGTCACCGACCTCCTGGCGTGCACACCAGGCGCTGCTTACCTTTCAAAGCATGACAGTAACATGTGACATATTTTTTGCACGTTTTATGAGCTACTACTGTTTGTACTGTTTAAATAAATAAATAAATAAATAAATATATGGGACTTTAAACACTCCGATGTATAAGACATAATTCCTTAATACGATCTCTTTAATGCGTTTAGTTATTTCTCTCTCTTTATTTCCTTTATTTAGTTGTCACATTTGCTCCTTTAGTTGGAAAAGTATTTTAGAAAAAAACTTCATAATTACAGTAATTCAAGCCAGTTAACCGTAATCGGTCATCATATTTGACATCAAGCATATGATATATTTCAACTTATAATGATAAAAATGTCGGTAGAAACACTTATAATGGTGTAAGGTTAAACAAAACGCGGTTGCGATCCGGCACATTTCTTAAAGGAAAAATACTTTAAGAAGAATTTCTAAAGAATAAGTCATGCCTTAAGTTTATTAATTCTATTTTTGTATTAACAATGTAATTATGAGACCCTACCGATTAAACTTAATTTTTTTAGTAAACTAATATGCTTTTTATAATAATAATATCATAAAGATTTTATTATGCGTAGATGTAATCAGTAAGAGAGGCTTGGGTGGCGGTTTGGCGGACCGTGGAACGAGGGTCACTTATTGATTTTCTGGTCCACGTTGCCGCATGTAGCCAATTACAGAGGGCCGATTTTGTTCTAAAAGCGGGCCTTCGTTTGACGGGTATTAATTGTACGGTTACTAACGCTGCATACAAATTTAGTACAATAGATGGTACTATAGGTGCCTATGCCTACTATGCCTTTTAAGAATAACCAAACTTTCCATATAAAGAAAATCTATGTATTAATTAAAGTGTGTTATTATTCTTATTCTGTTTAAACAACATCAAAAGAAAATAGGTCTAAATTTGTTTGACTTTAAATGGTGCATCTGTGTTTAAAAGATAAAAATGTAGTTTTTACTAATAACATGATATCACGCCCCCATGTGTAAATAAATAGGTTAATATTCATTAAATGTTTTTTGGGGTAGCTGTTACATACAAAATAATGTAGAAGAAACATCTCGTAGTAAAGGAAGGTATCAAAGTGTAAAACGTAATATTAACGCAACACAACATTTCCCATTTACGAAGTATTTACAAACAAGGGGCAGCCACGTCTGGCTATCTAAATCCACTTGAAAGGAGCTGCAAGTGTCTTCGATGAGCTCTGAAGTTAAAACTTTGGTAGCCCACTCGAAAGTCGAGTGAATCGCATGAACATTTCATGCGCTTTGTTTGTATTTCCCAGACAGGAAACAATGTAAGGCATTTCTGCAGATTTGAAAATGTGATCAACTTCGTGCAATTGATTGCGGTATTTCAATTTATTGTTTTATTTGTAACAAAACATTTTGCGTCTCGACAATCTGACTTTGAATATAAGTTTTGTGTGATTTCTGTTTTGTTACTCATTATTGGTGCTAAAGATAATAAATAAATAATAATAAATATATGGAACACTTACACACACGGTCGTCCGTCCCCAAAGTAAGTAACTTAATACTTGTGCTATGGGTGACAGACAACTGGTGAATATCACTACATATTATAAAACAAAGTCCATATTTCCGTATGTACGCATAAAACTTTAAAACTACGCAACCGATTTTGATGCGGTTTTTTTTAATAGATAGAGTGATTCCAGAGGAAGGTTTGTACGTATAATAATATTGAATACGAAGTAGAGAAATAATGTAATTTTTGAGGTTTCTGTAAATAATTACATTTTTTTCCGCTTACATTGCAAACGCAGGCTAAACCCTACGAGATTTATCAAAATGATGTACTAAGTATTTGTACACCTTAAAAAGGTCTACAGAAAAGTCCGCGATGGTATATATCTATCTCTTATGGATAACCCACACTAGCAGTTTTTTTCATTTACTTTTTATGAAAAATGATGCCTTATGTTCAAAGCAATTTTTATACAATACAGCATTAAGCCTTATCCAATTGAGTACCTTAAATAAATAGTTGATTTAATATAGATCAATATTGCCGTTTACAGCATGTAATTTAAGTGAACATTTTCGGAGATATTACAGATTTAAAATCCCGCGAGGAGGCCGCGCTTAGACCTATAAGCACTTCGAATTTAGCAGCGACCGGAGGCGCAACTAAATGTCCTTCTTTCAAGTTTATATTGTCTAATGATAAGCAAGCTATGAATGTTGTATGTAAGGACATTGTCTAATCAATTGTAAAAATAAATAATATCACTACATAGTATAAAACAAAGTCGCATTCTCTGTCTGTCCCTATGTCCGTATATCCCTATGTATGCTTCAATCTTTAAAACTATGCAACAGATTTTGATGCGGTTTTTTTTTTAATAGATAGAGTGATTTTAGAGGAAGGTTTACATGTCTAATAACATTCAATATGGAGTAGAGAAATACTGTAATTTTTGAGGTTTCTAATGTGATGTCGTAAATAATTACATTTTTTTCCGCTTACATTGCAAACGCAGGCTAAACCCTACCAGATTTATCAAAATGATGTACTAAGTATTTGTACACCATGAAAAGGTCTACAGAAAAGTCCGCGATAGTATATGTCTATCTCTTATGGATAACCCACAATAGCAGTTTTTGTCATTTACTTTTTACGAAAAATGATGCCTTATGTTCAAAGCAATTTTTATACAATACAGCATTAATCCTTATCCAACTAAGAACCTTAAATATATTGTTTATTTAATATTCAACAATATGACCCTTTACAGCATGTAATTTAAATAAACAGTTTCGAAGATATTACAGATTTAAAATGCAGGGGCCGCGCCGCGAGCCTATAAATAGCGCGTCGGAGGTCGCGGTTCGCCTCTCGGCGATGCTTCCGCGCTCGCCCGTCTTATCGGTGACGCTGTCAAAGCCATTAGGGCTAACAGCATTAGTCACATTCGAAAAAAAAACGCGGTTCGCCCTTTAACCATTTGAATTTAGCAGCGATAGGACGCATTAATGATCGGAGCTCTCTAGCGAGGAAAATAACAATCACTACATATTGTAAAACAAAGTCCCTATATCCCTATGTACGCATAAAACTTTAAATCTACGCAACACATTTTTATGCGGTTTTTTTTAATAGATAGAGTGATTCCAGAGGAAGGGTTGTACATATAATAACATTCAATACGGAGTAGAGAAATACTGTAATTTTTGAGGTTTCTGTAAATAATTACATTTTTTTCCGCTTACATTGCAAACGCAGGCTAAACCCTACGAGATTTATCAAAATAATGTACTAATTATTTGTACATCTTGAAAAGGTCTACAGAAAAGTCCGCGATGGTATATGTCTATCGCTTATGGATAACCCACTAAAGCATTTTTTGTCGTTTACTTTTTACGAAAAATAATGCCTTATTTTTGAAGCAATTCTTATACAATACAGCATTAATCCTTATCCAATTAATTACCTTAAATAAATAGTTGATTTAATATAAATCAATATGGCCGTTTACAGCATGTAATTTAAGTGAATATTTTCGGAGATATTACAGATTTAAAATGCCGTGAGGAGGCCGCGCTTCGCCCTATACACTTCGACTTTAGCAGCGATGTCGCTCTTTTCGAGTTTGTTTAAAGACATTCTGTAATTAATTGTAAAAATAAAATACACAGGGAAAATATATAAGTACATAAGTAATAATGTACTATATGAATTTAGATATTCCAAAGATAGCAGGAAATCTTCTTGGTATAGGGAAAGGAAATTGTTTTTCTCCAAATTTAACGCTACGGCCACGGGCAGTAATGAATAAATCAAAATAACTGGATCATTTTTTAATCATTTTTTTTACACTGACTGACATGGGATATATATTTTATACCCGTGCGAAGCAGGGGCAGGCCGCTAGTATACTTATATAATTTTAAATACATACATAAATACAAATATACACCCAGACTCAAAGACCAACAAATTCATTTGTAGAAAATGATGACCCTCGGTGGGAATCAAACGCGAACCGCGGCGCTGAAGGCAGGGTCACTACCCACTGCGCCAAAGGGGCAGTCAAGATGGTGTACTGTTTATTATTTTCAGTTAAGTTTATATTAGTATTCAGTTGATCTTCGTAGACCATCGCACACATATTATGGATGGCCGTTGAGATAAAAGACGCAATCGAATTACCGTTTAAGGGTTTTTACATTGTAGCGGTTGCCTTTTGGATTGTAAGTTATTTAAAAATAAAAGAAACCTAGAGCATCTTAGGCTCATTTACCCACGTTGAACAACGGAAAAACACTTAAAACATTTCGTTTTATGTCTAGAATTGTACGACTCACATGTATTGGAATCGTAAATAATACAATGAGATTTGGGCAGTAAAATCGTTGTAGTGGACGTGGGGTTTGCAAGTGAGTAAGATAATTCCTTTCAAACATTAATTCAGTCCAAATATTATAAGATGTTATGATATTATTGCGAGGATCCGCGATTATCCCCTTGGGTTTAATTTGTCTGATAAGAGCAGCCATTACTTGCTAGTTCTTCTTAGAAGAAGGCAGCATTACGTTCTGGTGGTAAAATAATTCCGACAATTTTATTTGCAAATCTATTCGAAACTAGGCTATTCGATCTGATGACATTTCGATGCAAAATTAATTAAAACATATAGATTGGCTCGACCCAGTGTAACTTGTATTGTTTGTTATATTCGAAAGAAGAAGTGATTGTATTTTTCTGTTCTGTGTTAATTTCTACATAATTATTCTTATGTGTATTTCAGTTCAAAGTTAAATATATATTTTATCCAGTTCTTTACATTAAAAGAGTTACTGTTCAATAAAGTCGCTTCTGTAAGAACCCACATTAAGTAGATAAGCGGATTAACTGTCAGTATCTTGTAGAGTATTTAGTTGCAGCCGTTATTTATCCAAAATGAACTATCACTTAAAAATAACAAACAGTGAGTAATGAAGTTAACACGTCCTTGTAATAAAGCTTAAGGTATCAAGGTGCTACTTGTACTAAAGCTTAATTTACCACAAATCACACTAAAACTTTAGCTTAGAAGTTCGATAGTTCTGAGCGTTCAGAAACATTCTTCTTTAGTAAGAATTACCTACAAAAGTAATAATAAAATTATTTTGCTATAATTACTTTTGTATTATGGATCTCCGCATGGAAAGTAACGCCTAATTCTATAAATTAAGAATTACCTATTTTATTTGTTAAAGAAAATCGTGAAATTGCGATATTATGAATGACGTGACGCGGAAATCTTTTAAAAATTATGTTCGTCGGGTCCATTGATCCAAATGATCTGATCTAACTTGGAACGTTTTTATGCCATTTTGAAAACATTTTACAGCCATACATGTACCTAATAGAATCAATAATTTGTTAAGATATCCATTTTATACTCACCCAAATAATTAAAACGTCGCCAGAGCGATCTTGTTTTCGACATTTCAATTATGTAGAGTGAGAGAGACATTTCATTAATGTATGACGATAGGTAAAACATGTATCCCTCCTGTTGTGTCCACCCTTTAAAAACCTCGTGTATCAAGGGCGTCCGACAATTTGGCAGTTTGAATGTACCTATCTATACCTATTGTATTAATCAACGTGTGCTTTCATTAGTATTATTGAGGGGAGCGTCGACAGTTATTAAGGAACTTTATTAATATCAGTGCGGATAAACCAGACGAGCAATTTGCAAAATTAGAATTTAAATTAATTAATTTATCAGATTGCACAGGCGAAAAGAGATTACACAGGTTTCAGTTTATACCTACTGGATTGGATTATCTTAGAAGGATTCAAATTCCAGCACAATTATACTACCACTTGCAAGTGCAGGAATTTATTAAAAAGAATTCACTTGCAAGAAACTCAACCCTTGCATATTGAAAATTGTACT
Organism: Morpho achilles; assembly: GCA_947086495.1. Classification (NCBI taxonomy): domain Eukaryota; kingdom Metazoa; phylum Arthropoda; class Insecta; order Lepidoptera; family Nymphalidae; genus Morpho; species Morpho achilles. The sequence goes on along the minus strand of CAMTZB010000022.1, from coordinate 15,489,292 downwards.
TGCAATTGAATTATGTGGATAACAAGTGTATGTAAATACTGGTAAACTTGAATTCACCTACCGAACGGTTAACGGTTATTAAAGGTTTCGATACGATTTACCAAGATTACTGATTTAAAATTTCTAGTGTTCTCTAGAAGTCATTCAATACCGGATATACTTAATATAATATTTAATGAGCAAGTATTAAAATTATATGTATTTTATTTGCTTTGTTTCTTTAAGAAAGTAAAGCACTGTGTTTGGCCAGTTTATTCGTACCTTTCAATACCTTTTTCCCTTGACTTTTCGAATCTTACGGTAAAGTACAAGGTATTTTGAGAATGTAAAAAGAGCCAACGCCGATTCTTTAAATTACACTCGAACCTTTTTTGAATGAAGTACTTTATAATCCTGTATTATACTTATAGTAAATAGGACCAAGCCGTGACGAAATTGGATTTTAAAATGCATTTGGTTATGTTGGTGAATGTGCTCTGAGTCAATAAAGGCGAAACCGCAACGCCGCAACCGAGTAAAAAAGTACAATGAATTCAGTGCGTTGAAAATTATTTACGCACATTTTTTCACCACTCGACATTAATTTCTTTTTTGTACAATACGTAAAAACTATTTTTTTTTAACTGTCATTTCGTTAATGTTAACGAAATATTAAAAAAAATTGGTTTATCTACATCTTAGGGGGTTTTGGGGGGGTTAAAAAATTGATCTAGCTAGGTTTTATTAAAAAAAAAAAAACATTTTATCCCTGTTTTTGGCAGTAAAAAATACTAAAATTTATTATTGAATTGAATTTTTGCCATTAACTATCAAGTCAGCGTAGCTTATTCGGGAAACGGGTGGTCGTGAGAAATGAAAATATCTAGGATCGAGCAAGACTTGGCCACCCAGATATCAGTTATAAAATGTACACCCACGAGCAAAGGCGTAATCTCGTAAACATTGATATTATCCAACTTCTTGATAAGACGGGATTAGTGAGAAGACTGAAAAGGATAAAACCTTTCGAATTAGTGTAATATCAAAGTGTCTCATATAGCAAGAAATACTGCATTAAGTTACTGGACCTAATCTCAGATATAAGTTAATTTATAAATTGAGGTCAGCTTTAATGCCTTTTCGGTTGTACTTTATTATATATTGTAACAAAACTACTTGTATTAATAAAAGAAGTATTCTAAATCAGTTTTATTGTTTTCATAATAAATGCAAAAATAATATTAAAGCAAACTCTCATTCGCTATTCGCGGGCTAGCTGCTAATGACAGCGGCTGTCACATCTCCCACGTCAAAATGGCGCGAAAGGCTGTGGCAAGATGTGACGTCATGGTTTGCTTGCTTGCTTGCTTGCAGTAACGACAAGGCGGCGTTGTTACAATATACAAAATCTACATCAAAGTGTCGCATTATAATTGTACCTGTACGAATAAATAAATTATACTTCATTCGTATAATTTAAATCATTTAAATCTTTTTGACTCATGAAATAAAAGAAATGATTATTTATTGAATATATCCTTTCAATCCGATTGTGAATAGCAAAACATAAAAAGTCAAGCGGTACTCGTAACTTCTCGTGTGTACAGCTTTTCGTTTTATATCAGAGTCAGGTTCGAGAGCGCATAGAGTATTGCAACCTTCTGCTTTGTTAGGCGTTCTGCTAATTACTAGCTAGATACTTTTTCATTCAGTGCAGTAGTTGAAATACTACTAACTACCAATCAGTTGCTATTGGTTATATTCACATCTTTTAGAATTAGTTTAGTGCTTCTCTATTGGTTTAATAATCAACCGGTTCTGGTTTTCTAAATCACTTTGTTCAATTTTAATAAATTGCTTTAATAAGTATATACAAAAGATGTTTGCACTTTATTTCACCCGTCACAATATTCTCACCAGCTTATTATGTAAATCAAACTCTAAGTCGAGTATATATTGTTATTTAGTAATTTTTATATGCGTTTATTTTTTCTTTAAAAGAGTATCATCCTCCAGCCCTTATCACAATCTAAGTGGGGTCGGCACAACATGTTACCAACATGTTGTCACATGATTTGGCTCTGTATTTTACGACCGGCCGGTCGTCGCCTGCCTGATGTCAATTTAACTAAGTCGTATTTTACAACACCTCGGTAAGAAAGACGGTGGTCTATTTTACTCAAACGGATACCACACGGTGCGTCAAATTACCTTAGTCGCCTTCTACGAAACCTCGGTAAGAAATGAGGGTGGTACTATTCTATTCAGCCGGATACCACACTGTTTCTTTAGAAGAGTATGGTGCTGTAAATTTTTTTTGCTAAAACGTTAATCTGTTTCAACTGAAAATAGATGAGTTTTCAAGTATAAGTACCCATAGTCTGAGTATCTTCGGCAAAATATTATAACTGTAATATAAAAGTATTATAACTGTAAAAATAGCCAAAATAGACCAGTTAGTTTTGTCGATGCCAATTGAGTGTCTTATTCTCCTGACAGTGCAGACAGTGGAGCTAAGTTTACTGAAACTATAAGTATATAAATAAACAATTTTATGTTCGAGTTTAACATTTTAACCATTTAAAGTCACCCAAAACACAGTTGGATTTTCTGATAAGTGTTCGAAGATAAGTTAAGAAGCTCAAAATTGGTTATCTTCTTAATAGAATTTTTAAAATAGAAATTTTGAGATCTCAATTATTTAAAATTAAAAATAAAATTAAAATTAAAGATCTCAAAATATTGAACTACGTCCCAATAATTGTTTTCAACAATATGATAGAAGAACAATTTGTCAAACTGCTTCAAGTTTTCCATCAAGACATTTCCACTATTAATATTTTACGCAATAGAAGTAATCTAATGGGAGATGTTTAAATACTATATAAATATTTTAAATCTGTATCTTTTATTATTTAAGAGTTTAAGGCAAAAAGAATACAAACTCGTGTCGAACAACGCTTGGAACAGCAACCAACAGATTAAAAAAAGAAAAGTTACGGTGTTGGTGCTCAAATACATGGTGCGAGCGTGTGGCGTGAGTTTTCCAAATTTCTACATACTTTTTTAACGTTATTTTCCGCGTTCGCTGCTCAGCTTTTCCCTTTATATAAAAGTTAGAATGTTAAACTCAAGTTCAAATTATTTATTTTTTACTTACCGCTTCAACGCCTCTCTGTCATTAATATATATTTAAGCTGACATTTTCAACTTGAAGAACAAAATTTTCCTTTTTATTTTTGGTTTTATTAATATGTCAAAAAAGTTTTAAAAATATACCTTTGATTGCTTGTAGTTGAAATAGTGAATAATAAAAATGCCCTTATCATTTAGAGGTCCTTCTATTCTTCACCATTACGTCTACAAAGTAAGATGGGTTTGCAATAACACTAGAATGGATGTAACTAGCTTCTACCGCAGTTTTACAACTTTGATATATTTTTAAATCAAATCAACTAAAAACTGGACCCAGAACATCTACTTCTGTCAAGCAAGTCATCTTACCATTGCGCCCTTAAATATATATCAAGCAGTGAGAAAGATTTATATACAATTTGATAAGGCCCTTTTTCTTTTATGTCATATTCTACTTGCTGATGGTCGATTAGCAGAGAAAATATTGTTAGTGTTACTACTAAACTGAACTAAAATTTACAGCTTTCTTTAAAAATACGATGAATTACTAATGCATGATGATCATTAATTTTCAGGGCTATGACTGTTTAATTATTACTGGTACTATACAATTATTTTGAAATGAATTCAAGAACGGACACATAAAGGGTTGAAATGTACAAAATACGGCAACTCTTTTTATACATTTTTCTGCAACCGTTGTAAATTTATAGACCAGTGATCAATTTCACAGAACTCCACCCCAATAAACATCCCCTTTCCGACATAGGTATATGAATATTCACCAGTCCGCACCATGTACTTCGATTATTAACTGATCAAAGGAATGAACCCCAAAATGAATACAATCAAATATTCAAATAGGCTTTTACAAGCTCTTTCGGATTATTAAAAGCCTGTCTACATTTTGTTTGCTCTGCGTATGTTTCTAGTTAATATACTCAATACATGTTTTTGAGTGTCGCATTTATAAACTCTGTTTATTCGTGTGTACGTAGACCGTTTCTAGCTTATTGATTTTAGTAAGTTTATTGTTTCTTGATAATTTCCATAAATTATATTTTTTTATTCTCTGCGATGAATATAACTCCACTACAAATACAGCATATATATCTTCCCATACCTAACTATGAACTTTATTAGGTGATATTGCTGAAATAGTAGTGGTCTGTGTAGAAAAATGATTTTAATTATTCTATTAAACACTTTTAAAAAATTAATCTGTTATCAAGAATCAAACAAGAAATTCATAAAACTTGCATTATGAATTTATTATCAGTTAGACATTTTTTTTAATATATTACGACCTGCCTTTTTATAGGAGATAATTATCTAAGAATATAGAAATACTTGATCTTCTTTACTTTATGTAACAATTGGGGAAAAAACAAATCAATCTTAGTGAATAATAGTAGAAAATGCAGTAACTACTTTCACAATATTGACCAATCGACATCCACCATCAATTAAGACATTGTTTACTTATTATTAAACGTATTTTGGTATTCTCCAAAAGTATGAACATTAAGTTCTTTCTATTTAATGTTAGACACAATTTTGTGAATCCGAAATTATTTAAAAAAAAATATCCAGGTGACACTGTTTTCTTAGCATACATCGTTTTGCGAAGCTTGGTTACAACATAAAACCGTAGTCGTTAATTAATCCAAACGGAGTTTAAATATTTGTAAAGCACAGGTTGGATTGTAATTAAAATTTTAGTCTGCAATAGGGTTGCAACAAAGCAGACAGTACAGTTACAAAAAAGATTTTATATTAATTTTTACACCTCCACTATTACACATTGGATAATTAACTCGATTGTTACTAAGAATAAGCTTAACACATTCCAAGTTCTTATGAATTCACAACAAAAACATTCAATATTTTTTTATAATGATGGTTACTAACGAGAATGTTGAATTTCAATGAACACTAACATATTACTTTGAAATAGAATAAAATCGTTTTCAGTGATGGTAGCAACCCTGGCTCTCTTGCCACCGTGCGTCCATTAACGCACCTCTTCACAAGCACTGTACGCATCGGACGTAGAACAAATTAAATTGGATCTCAAACATTGATCGTCATCGACACAGCTCTCACTGTGAGTTGGGGGGAAATAGTACTTTATTACTGTGGAATCAATCGATACAACAATACAAAGCATGGAATTAACAGTAATATTATTGTATGTGATATTTGCTCCAAATTCAAATTCCAAAAATTGGAATTGGAGTATACATAATATGTAAATAGTTTTTTATCAGAGCATGGTTTCTTAGATGTTTGTAAAAACGTAAATATCTTTAATTTTGGTATAAAAACAAGCATGCACGTGTCCATATTTTATATCGAATTATATTTTATTTTACTTTATTCAATGCAACCGTTAAATTAATGTTTGTATTTTTGTATAATGGATAACTACAATGTGTATGATATTAGCTAAATCTTAAAGCTGAAATATTTCTAAATATCTGACCCTCTGACAAGGTTATCCTTGGTGCCAGCAGAAAAAATGATTAATAATATTATTTTGTATTCTGTATAAAAAGTACATATTAAATATCTAAGTAATTATTTAGTTCGTCAATATATTTTTACGTTAGGGAGCGAGGCTATGCCTACTTCTATGGAAGCAAGCATAAAGTACTTTATGCTTGCTACTAAGGTTTGTTATAACAAAGATGTTTCAAAGATTTCATTAATTTAAATATATATTTGTTGTCGTTTTGTATTAATTATAACGTATAAACCGATGTTATTGATTTGATTTTGTTAATGTTGTTTTATTTGATTGTGTGAAATCTTTTTTTTTTCATTATTTCTGAATAAACACCAGAACGGTAGTTAGACTCAAACAGCGACGTACTTTATATATAAGAATTTTCTTTTATGGTGGAAAAATGTGCTCTGAATCATATAAATCTAATTATTATGGTTGAGGGAGTCTTGCTATAAGTCTGCTGAAGCGGTGAGTTGTTACACGGATGCCTTCGTTGCTCACACATGATTTACGATGTTTCCGACTGGTAGCGCAACGTACAGATCGTAGAGACAATCGGAGCGCAGAAAATAGATCGGGAATAGGTAGAACATTGAAATAAGGTAAAGCAATTGAAAGTAATTAGATTATCGCTCTGAATCCAGATGGCTGAAATAATTTTTGATTCTACTAACACAAACTAGTAGTTAGTAACGACACCTGTAGCAAATATGTCTTCAAAAGTATTATGGTTAATGCTGTAGCGCCTATATTGTGTAGCGAATCGTAAATCATGTAGCGTATACCGCGTAGCGTATGCTTTGCTAAATTTTTTTCCTACGATTTATATTCCAACCCACCGATATCTACACTGGGATACGAGGTCAATCGACTTACATGTCCTCCAGTCCTAGTGTGGTTAACCAAAAGATATATTTGACATTTTTTAAGATAATCTATTCACTTTTTGAGGACTATCAATACAATTTTCTAATCATAGGTAATTAATTATAAATATAAATACTCAACTCATTAAAATAACAGGTTTGTAGTAGGTTGAATTACATCGTTTATCTACCAATCTCCACATTCATGAGATCTAAATGTATTAAATTCGAGCAGTCACGTAAAAGGTTCTGGGCTTTATTATAAGTCGTATAAAAAGTCCAGGTTTCAGATCGAAATTATTCACATTTAAGAAAGCATCAATCACATTACTTATTATTATTATCACACAGAAACACCCAGATTCAGTATCAGAATTAGGCGTTACTTTGAGGTCCATAATAAAAAAGTAATGAGAATAATATTTTGCTATAATGCGCGAAAATTTATCGCGGATTAATATATCGCGGATTATATCGCGGTTTTATACTCGTAGACTTTGGAATTTGGTCAAGAAAGTGGAAGTCATCGCTATGTACTGCAATTTATTAATTTATTAATCTCAACTCTTTCCCTATTTTTGCCGGTACCTACATTTTTTTATTGGCTACAACACTGCATTCCGCTTTATCGCTTTACCTTTTAGGTTCTCCAATTTTAGAAAAAGCCAGCCAACTTTTGTTTAGACAATAAAGTAAAAACATTTTCACAAAATACTGATACATTGGACTATCAAGTTTCCACATTAAGATTTTAAAATTAACCTTTCTGTAGCTAAATTTCTTTACTTTGTAATTTTTTTCTTACAAATATCCTGGATTGCTCGATAATATTGATGGTACCATAAAAGTGAGATCAAAAATTTTTGAATTTAAGTAATATTTTGACTTTAACTCTACCACACTAATTTTAGTGGTGTGAAGAACATTTTTAGTGTTGCTCTTCTGGCCAGCTGGACTTCAAGAAAAGTACGTACAAGCTACGCCTATAGCTGTATTCGAACTTTGGTTTCATCACTTCAGTATCGTTATTCGTCAGGTGAATTTTTGTTTTTTTTTTACTATAACGTTTATTTATTTATTTATAGATAACTGAGAGTGAAATATAACGGAGAGTTAAAATCAGCATATGTTGTCAGTATAGTCAGTCATATGTTCGTTATTAGATCATATACATAAATTTCACTGGTGTCTCTATCCAGCCGTTATTCACTCTCTTCTCTTCTTCCTGCCCTTATCCCACTCTAAGTGGGGTCGGCACAACATGTTATAAACATGTTACTACATGAATTGGCTACATATTTTACGACCGGCCCCCTGCCTGACGTCAATTTACCTTAGTCGTATTTTACGACACCTCGGTATATACAAGATTAACTCATTGAAATATTAAAGATACTAAGAAGAAATCAAACCTTACAACTTGGATCAGCGGTATACAAACATGAATTAGCCACAACAACTTCATCAGTCAATTCTCGTCAAGGCATCGCAAGCATGAGGGTAATTGGGTACGTATTGATTACAACGACAATTTACCAGCTACAATGCACGGTTGCAGAATGTCATTCGTTAATGCTACAAGCGGAATATGAAATATAATGGAATAGTTCCCGGTTGACCGAGCCTTGCTCGGTAGTTTTAACATAATAAAAAAAATTAATTTCAATAAAAAAAGAAAAGAATAATAGGGTAAGTGGAGCACGATCCTATGTATTTTCATTTCTCGCGACCATCCGTTCCCCGAATAAGTTACGCGGACTTGATAGTTTTTGGTTAAAATAGTGTTTTATTTATTCAATAAATAGAAAATAAATTTTAGTATTATTAATTTTTTTCAAATAAGAAATCTCGATCGATTTTTCCCCTTCACAACCTCCCGCATCAGTATGCGGGAATTTCACGAAAATCGTTGGAGCCGTTTCCGAGATTAAGAAAATATATACATACAAGATTAACTCACTCAAATATTAAAGATGAATATTAAATTTTAAGCACGGGATTAAATTTATTTTATAGTGAACCAACCTACACTTGAGATCAAATCAAATCCAAACTTTATAATATTGTGTTGAGCCTTAGTAACAATTGATTATTAGCGATATAGGAGGTAAAAGATAAGCACTTTAAAATAGGTTTGTAACTTTTGTGTATCGATACATGTTTATATTTGCCATTTGACCTACATTAACTGGCAGTGATACCATGTTCTTTATGCTTTCATCCCTATTACTCGTAAACTTGATTCATATTTGGTGTTGAATACGTTGTTAACTTTATCGACTTTTACAGCCCCATTGGTGGAATTTTATAAAACGGAACATACTCGTAATATCAACGTTATGTCAAAAAGCAGATTCCTGCTAAGTATTTATCTATCTATTTTGGTATTGAAAATATTAATTGAAAACTTTTACAATTGTTTACATAATCTAATAATATAAAAGTGTCCGAGAAGACTCAGTATTACAAAATAAACTTAAAATTTCTTCTCGATACGGAGAGATTTCATAGAGAAGAACAATGGTTGTAATATCATTGAAACATTATTTCTGTACAAAGAAATAAAGCAAAGATGTAAAGCGAATTACGTAATAATAGATAATAATAAACAGAAAAAAAATTTCGAATAAAATTTAATAATTTTTATAGTTTCAGATTCAAAAGGATTGACGTAAATTGGTAAAGGAAAATAGAAGAATTTACATGAGGTACTTTGCGGTCATATTTAGCCGAATATAATTTGCTAAAAAACTTCTTTTGTACAGTATGTGAAATGCTGTCAAACCACAATCTAATAGAAACAAAATCTCAAAGGGATTTAGGATTTTGTCATGGTGTCTATCTCCTGACGATGCTTCGGTTACGGCGCGAAAGAATTGTTGAGATAGTGGTGGTAAATGTGTGCAGTGCTTGTGTATTGTTTTGTTATTGGGGGCGTGTACTGCATGAATTTATACAAATTCTTCATGTATCAGGTATGAGAACGAATAGTACACTCTACATTTAGCATTACATATATTTTCATTTATCGCGGATTATTATATTTTAATTATTTTTGCAATGTAGTAAAAAAGTGGAATATGTAGCTGTCGGACAACGAAATATTTTGACGTGAGTTTTTGTGTATATGCTTTTGTATATTGTCATAATCCTGAGGCGAGCGAAGATACCTAACTTGTGTGTATATTTTAACGGGTGTAGTATCTTTAGCACTCTACCTGTCTCAGCCTATAACGTACTGATTCCTGACGAAATCTTGATCATCTTCTGCATTTGATAGAGTATAAGTTTTGTAGAAAGCTCGAGAATTCGTCAAATACGGTGTTATTAAATAATATGACTATGAAATTATATATTCGTATTGTGTTATCGCTTAATTAAGATTCGCCATCTTATATTTCCTCGTGTACGTTTTGTTTCATTTCATTGAGTTTTAGTGATTTTAGTTAAATTGAGTTGATGATATTTTATGTGCGAGTTTATCGCGGTTATGACAATTAAACAAAATATGTCGCATATTGCAGGCGCATAGCGTAATATTAATTGTTGTTTATCATGAAAATTCGCAAAAAAAGGAAATCGCAAAAGGCGAAGCTTATAATCTAATTTTCTAAGAAGGCTACTATGATTTATTTAATGCACGCTTTGGTTCATTACTTAACCTTATAATCCAAGAGCTCTTCCTTTGCACCGTAGGCCGTATCTAGAAGATTGTTGTATATAAGATAAGCTAATCCATTTAATGAGATGTACCTCTAATATATATAACCTTTTAATGTGTTGCTTGGAGGAAGTTAGATCCAATATCGTGGTTATTTATCTTCGTATCAAAAACAACACTGCGCTTAGAAAGAACTAACCAATGTCCAAAAACTAATTTTTGATATTTTTATTTAGATATTTTTTATTTATCATTTTATAAATAAATAAATATATGGGACATTTACACACACGGTTGTCCGTCCCTAAATTAAGTAACTTAATACTTGTGTTATGGGTGACAGACAACTGGTGAATATATACATATATATAAGTTTAAATACATACTTAAATAAATATATATATCCAGGGACGAAGAACCAACAATTTTGTTATAGAAAATGTTGCCCCTCGGCGGGAATCGAACCCGCGACCAGCAGAACTGAAGGCAGAGTTGCTACCGACTGCGTCAACGGGCCAGTCAGCCAGTTTTATGTTATTATGGTTTTTTAATATGTCAGGATTGCCTAAAAAATAATTAGTAAACTAACTTTTTGAGCTTGAACTTGTTGACCGAAGATAAATAAGCCGACAGAAAAGATTGTTGCAAGTATTAAACGCATACCATTGTAAAGGAGAGTGGGTTCAGGATCGCGCGGCGATGGTCCCGGCGCGGTGGCGGCAGGCGCGGGGCTCCGGCCGCGCCCCTCGCCGACCACGTCGATCTCCTCGTCCGACTCGTCAGCGAGCTCGGTCGTCGGAGCCGCCTTCCACTTCTTGGCCATGAGGCAGCGCGGCATGGCGGCGCCTGCATCGGCCTCAGCGCGACCGCATCAGCGAGAAACAGACGAACAGAGAAAAAGAGAGAAAAGAGAAAGAGCGGCGCCCCGGGCGAGCGGCGTAACTGGCGATCGCGCGCGTTCTCTTACGTTGTGAGGGTTGGTGCCGCGGTACGCGATATATATTAGTGGCAGGGAGGTGCGCGCGCCGCCACTTCGATCGATGTGGGAGGCGGGTGGCGATCCACGCCGCACAAACTTTGCCTGCCAACTTAGAGCGATACTTAAGGAAGCTGGCGCGGGCCCGAGAAACGAACCGCGAACCACCTTGCCGCGATCAACCGGTGGAAGTGGTGCGGGCTTACGCTGTCACGCAAGCTGCGCGCAGCACGCGATCACATGCGTACTAAGTCTGTACGTACTGCTATATCGAACAGTTTGTATACATCGTTTTTCACCTAAAACATTGCTTTATTTTTATAAGTGTTGTCTAACATACTATAGCTTTGTTTTGTTCGTTGTAGAAAATTGTTTCAGTAAAATATTATTTACTTAAATAAAACGCTATAACATGGTACTACTAATTTTTAATACTAACTCCCCTTTCTAGGATTGTTACAATATTCTTGGTTACAATAGTTAACTGAGAACAATACATAGAGTTATATATTTAGAGAAAGGGAGCCATAAGCAGGCCTGTAAATGACAATGCCACGATAAATAATGACATGGAAGATGAAACTCGTATACTTCATCTTTGTTTAATTACACATTTAAAAAAACGGTTTAAGAAGGATAGACCCTCATTTGCTCTCTTTTGTAATATATCATATTTTGGGCTGGTTTCCCTACTCTAAGTATAATAACTTTGTGACAATATATTGACATATAAAATTAAATCTGGATGCATCCTAATGTTTTAATCTTAGAAATAACACGTAAAAGTAGTATTCAGAAATATTTTAATTTTTGTATTAAGAAATTTTGTAATAACTTGTTATTTCTATACATAGCACAAAAGTCAATTAGGCTAGATATTCGTAGAATAAACAATTTGTCAAAAGAAGGCAAGGCAATATGGAACAACCTTAACAATTGCGGCATTTTTATGTTTAGAATTTGTAAGACCAAGTGATATTTTCAATTTGTTAATACAAATGTAGAGAAGAAACTATGAAATGAAATAATACTTTATCAAGCTAAAATTTTTAAAATACATTTTACATATACTCTCCGATAAAGTACTGTAACTAGCTTCATAAAAAATCACATTGGTACGTCTTCAAAAAGGACAAATTTATTTATTTTTACATTCCTTTGCATTCATAATATTCAAATTTTGTAAAACATAAAATAGTTTATACAAATTACAAACTGTCAGCTAAATTTTTGAAAATGTCAACATTCTAATTCTAATAAATACATCTGAAGCGTTATCAGGGCTATGAAAAGGCTGTGCATTAAATTGATATAAAAAAAATCGTAGAACAAACAGTAATATAAATATATAATCAGACTTAAGAGTTCCTATCGCCAAATCATAAATAATCAGCACTTAAATTTTTGCCGGCAACTTTAAAGCTAATAATACTTTGTATATCGTGCGGGGCGCCCATGATCAATCCTACTAATATTATAAATGCGAAAGTTTGTGAGTGTGGATGTCTGTTTGTTACTCTTTCACGGCGAATCTGTTTCACCAATATCGATGAAATTTGGCACAGTTATTCTTTATACACCGGAATAACATAGGTTATAGAAATCCAATTAATTCTACAGGAATAGGATGGCATTGAAAAGCGCCATCTATTATCGACCTCTCACACGACAATAGTCCACATAGTAATAGTGTAACGGATGACAGCGCGTATTTCGCGTCGTCCTACCACCAGATCGTCGCCACCAACCGCATGCAGCGTATGCTGGACTTGTTGCCGGAATGGCTGGACAAGTGGAGGATGGCCGTCAACGTCGGGAAGACGGCCGCTCTGGTCACCAGCCGCTCCAAGCCGCTACGTCAGCTGACTCTTCGAGGCCAGGACGTAGAGTGAAAGACCACAGTGAGGTTTTTGGGGTGTGAGTTGGACCGCAGCCTACGCATGGTCGCCTTGGTCAATCGTGCCGTTGGCCAAGCTGCTGCTGCCAGGTCCCAGCTCCACACGCTGTTCACATCCCATTTACCTGTCAACACCAAACTGCGAGTCTACGGTGCCTACGTCCGCTCGCGCTTGACGTACGCGGCACCCGCCTGGTACGCGCTATGTTCGGCGTACCAGAGGCGAAGACTTCAAGTCCAGCAGAACCACTGCCTGCGACTGATCGTAGGAGCTTCGAGGTATGTGCGGAACGACGTCGTGCATCGGGATCCAGAACGCCGACCGTTGAGGAGTATGTCCGTCACCTTGCCAGCCGGATGTTCGCGCGTGCGGACAATAGCGTGCACGTACACCTCCATGGCATCGCGCCACTCCATGCGCGACCACCTGATGGACGTTCGCGGCCTCGCGAGCTCCTGCGGTCACCGTCTCCGCGTCCCGATGTGGATAACGACGGCGACGAAGTGGACGACGCGACGGGCAAAAGGGCGAATACACCGGACATGACACACCTACCTGATCAAGACACCACCGGACGAGACACCCCCGAAATTGACCCCGAGGTCTGGGAGCTACCATTCCCAGACCTCCCCACCGAACAAGACATCCATTAGGTCACCTAGGTGACCTGGGCTTACGGCCCAAATACCGACACCTTTGGGTCACCTAGGTGACCTCGGCCTACGGCCGGAACACATACCGGGCTTAAGTTCCCGCGAGGAGATGCCCGGGTAGAGAGGAATTCTTCGAGGCCCGCACCCCGTTTACCCCCACCCGGGGAGTAAACGAGGATACCCTGCTGCTAGTAGTGTAAAATCTAGTAATTAATAAATAAGAAATAATACAAAAAAAAATAGTAGCCAAATGAATATCGAGTTATCTATTAGGAGTTTCTGGTTTGTGTGATAAAAGTGCCATTCGTCAGTTCAATAATAAAGAGGATTTAAATTGCGTCAGCACGTTTTTAGTCCCATCTGTTTACATAAGTCTTCAGTTTTTCGTTGCATCCTTTCTGCTGGAAAAACAAACTTTGTATGTTTGATTTACACCGCGGACGTTTTTAGTCGCAGACAGAAACGGATTGGAAATACTAATAGAACTGTGATGTAGATTTTTTAAGCTTCATTTCTATTCAATTTTGAAAATTAAGAAAAACAAAACATATTCAACTGAGTTTAGGTTTTTTTAAACATACGGGCTGTTTCCGGCTGGGTAGAATAGACCACCCTCATTTCTTTCCGAGGTGTTGTAAAAGGCGACTAACGTAAGTTGACCCACCGTGTGGTATCCGGTTGAGTAGAATAGACCACCCTCTTTCTTACCGAGGTGTCATAAAATACGCGGCCAAATCATGTGACAACATGTTTAAAACATGTCGTTGTTTATCGTCGTGGTTCGAAGTTCCTGGTTGTAATTGTCATTGCTCGAATTGGACAAATTTTTTTATAAAACAAATATGTATATTTTAACCTGTCTCACTATAAATTATTCGATGTATCTTAATTACAAAGCAATTCTTTGATATTAAAAACAATTTACTGATATGTTATATAATATTTAACACAGGAAACTACCATTTTTGAATATTTAAATGGAATTTCATTTCAATGAAATACGTTATATGGATTTTTAAATTATTTCTCTCTATACAATATGAACATTCTCTCTTTACGAGTCCAATGAGCTGTGAAAGCAGCCCGCATCGTTACGAGGCTGCGAGTATAGTCTGAATTGGTTTCCTGATACACTATCATGCATGTTCACTGAGCACTTATGTCGTTATTAGGTTGACAATGTGGTTTTGTTTTGAAATGTATACCATGAAATCTTTTTCAGTTTTACTGCCCGATATACCTATTAATAAAATATATTTACACTAAATTTGATATATAGATTTTGTATGAAATTTGTTCATATTTTTCATTTTTTTAAGCATTGTTGTGCAGTCATCTTTTGCGATTGATTAATGTAATAAGGGTGTAAATAGATAAACCATAAGAATATGAATATAACTCATTTAAGTCATCTAAACATATTATCTAAATGTATTATGTAAGATCAATGATATTAAAAACATTAATACGCAAACATTATATATTAATCCCATACTGTTTACGGCCTCTAAAAGAAAGTTTCTACCCAGAGCCTTCTTAACCAACCATTACAGCAAAACCTAAGCTATAAGGGTGGAACTGTTAAAAGCAGGGAGCAGGAATAGTGGAACTGTAGCGTACCTCTTGACACCGTTCAGTCACTCACATCCCGTCGCTCGTCTATCGATGTATAGTTATACAATATGACGGCGTTGTATAATGTATTCGTATGTATTAAATGGTTTGTTTTTGTGAGAGGCAAGAAACCGTCTGCTGTATGTTATACAATTGATGAAAAATTAGTCAAACAAACGTCTGTGGCGTTTACAATACCACATACTCTTGATATTGGTTTAAATTATTAGATCCAATTTATGATAAGCTTTTATAGTTAACACATAACTGGTGGCCATTATTTGAGTTGGGTTTTATGGATTGACTCATAAGCTCTTACTAAACATGACGAACATAAAAGAGTTGAGAGATATTTACATCTATTTTTTTTAGCAAGAACATGAGCGATATTGGGAAGCTTTCGGATTTACCATTCACCAAGACATAATCAAAAATTAATTATATCGTATCCTCAGTATATTTAAAATTAGATAAAGTATAGTTCTATCCGTAATAAAATAAATCCAGATATTGTAGATGAGAGAATAAAGTTGAAATTTGAAATTTTTAAAAGATATATCATTTCATGACCTAATTTCATTCTCATCATATGACAAATTTATACCTAAAGTGGAAGATTGGCTGTTTCGAATCAAAATCAAGTCTCTGAGTTTAATTTTAAACCTAGTGTTTGTATATTATCATATATTTTACGAAGACGGAGAGTCTTGTACGGGAACCTTCATTTCTTATTAATTTTTGGAGTATCTGTAATTGCCAAGTCGCCATGGACCAGCGTCCTAATCGACATATTTTTCCCAATATTATGAGAAGATATCGATGTATAAAAGTTTTTGTGATACTATGGAATAGTAAATAATGAATAAAATATTAATTACAAAATTATATTGGTCTGTTTCTACAAACTGAAGTTAAGTATATTCAAGTCAAGCATATCCAAACCATTGCATGATCGATCTTATATCTTGCGCCCTTAGTTAACCCAGCATCGTAGGCTGTCATTACTGGAAATCCACAATTTATTACCAAGCTTGGACCAATGTAACGACATATAGATGCAGACTATTAGGTAATTGTTTGATGGCTAAGATTTACCGATTCCGTGCCTTAATTAGTAAAACTTAGTCATTACTTTAGATCAAGCGTTATATTTGGGACCTATATATCTGCGGTGAGGCCTATTTTTTTTCACCCTCACACGCCTTAAAATCGTGTAGTGTTTTAAAAAATTTCATCTGCTATTTCTCTTTTCATACTTTTGGATTATATAGATGTGGCTGTTATTGATTCATCAGAAGATTTACCTAATTAATTCTAGAACGCCGCAGTTTGCGCATGTATGACCGTATTTTGAATATCGCAATAAATTAAACTGGATTCTGTAAACGCACACTATATACAAGAACACGATATAATAGGAATACCACAATACCCGTTCCGAGATGCACTTCTCTTGAATGACGAACAAAGACTGCCTGTCACTGAATGAAACGTTTTATCAATAGGAAGACTCCAGCGGAAGCAACAACGGCACAGTGCTGCCACCATTTTAATCAAAAGGGCGCGATACTCTTGTTTCATGACTGTGTTACTATAAAATACAAAGCGGAAGTCATTGGCGACAACAATTCCAATAAGGCTCTGAAAAAATTGTCACATCTTGTCACTACTTTTTAAGCCTTTTTCAATTTTCATGATCCAAAACAATAACGCGTTCAACGATGTATTTGTAAGTTGGCTAAGACACTACGTAGGTTTACAAAGGTAATATAGTTTATTGACTTTAGTATGATGATTTTATAATTAGCTTACTGCGTATATTGTTGTACTGGGGGTTAAGTTGTATATTTATATAAAGACACAAGCATATCATACATACATCAATATCCTTACACAGTCTCTAACGTACCACGTCAGTAGCTCCAGAGCTTCGGGTAAGAGTGGACGTATAGAGACATATTATCAGTGCATGTTTTATTGAGCTTGTGCTAAACTCATACAATACACGTTGTAATTATAGAAAGGCATTATTAAATAAATAACAACATTAAATAAAGTTTCACATTTATTTTTCATAATTTTTAACATCGATTGTTCTTACAACCTTACACACACAAAAAGGACCACTAAAAAAGTATCTTTTAGATATTATGTCGTCCTATACAATATGCTAAAACATATGTGACGATTATCTTTTGTTTACAGCGGTAGACAATATTATCCTCAAAAAACAACCCTGCTTCTCAATTATTAGTATTTCACATCATCTAAGATGTAACATACTACTAACTAAGGAATTTATATTGGGTTACACTTTTTTTTAAACGAAATTTCGATATGTTTTTTATAATGCGTAGTGATCCTTATTCGTCACATCATTATATTTCCAAACTAAGATGTTAACCATCATCTGAGAACAAGATAAATGTAATTACTACAACATAAGATCTTTGGAGATTAATTTATGCGATTAAATAAGGTTTACATTATTATGCAAACGTATGCTTAAAAGAAATCGTCATTACATCTAAGATTAAATAGGTATACACTACAACATTATTATTTTTGGTATAAGAATACATTAGATAATGTAATCGCAATAAAAGGAAAAAGTGAATTTTGGGCCCAACTGTAATAGGTTGAGGTATAGGTTGAAAAGAATTGTATATCTTTGTTTCAAAATATAAAAAATTAGGGCTATTACCTCACTATTACTAAATATTTTATAACCCTGCTTTTAGATTAGCAAAATCATTATCATCTTATTTTTGAGTAACAGTTAACTAATAAAAAAACCTTAATTTTTAAATACCTCATTTTCTTCTATTTATACATGCGCCCAAAATTGTATGAAAGCATTAATTTTCTTTGGCAATTATTGAGGACATGAAAATGTATCATAGAGTTACACACTAGAGTACAGACAATGAGACAATGTTTCAATAGAAAATAAATAGAAAACAAATGCGACATATTATTTGTCCCTCTTTTTTTGAACGTGCTTAGTGAGCAAACGTCATTGTTACCGAAATGCTGAAAGCTGACATAAAATATCAATGTAGGATTATAAATTATACAAAATTTTATAATATTTAATATAAAGTATATTAATTTGTGTGTAAAAAACGCATGAACACTTTGAAGGTGTGCTAAAAATTTATTAAAGTATTTTAATTAAGCACACTACAAACATTTATCTGCGCGTGTTAAATACAAAGATACGTTTACGAGTCACATCTTAATTATCTTATTATTTGTTGCGACACTCTCACTAAGAAGCTTGCCTATAGCTCCTCTTCTCTAGTGTAATAACTGTATGGAATTAAACGCCCAGGAAATAATAAAGAGTAAATAAATAAAGAGTAAAAAAATAATGTAACTTCAAATTTAATAAAAAATATTTTGTATTTGTTATATTGTATTATATATTGTACGGTTGTTATATAAATTTTATAACAGTCATAAAAAAAACAATAGCCGTGAAATTTAATATATATATAAATGTATATATATATATATATATATATATATATATATATATATATATATATATATATATATATATATATATATATATATATATATATATATATATATATATATATATATATATATATATATATATATATATATATATATATATATAGTAATATAAAAATAAAAATGTATTAAGTAATTATATAAATAATTATAAATATAAATTAAATAGTTTACTTAAATATTATCTTATATACTATTATTTTACGGTATGGCGTGTTCTTAACGCTTTTTCTTTTTTTAGCGATATCCATATATCTTTTAAAGAATCTGAATGTTAAGTGCCTAAGTTGCATTAGAAGATACAGCTTTAGTACAATCCTACTTGGTAGATAGACGACTTCATAAAATTCGTAAAACATCAAACAGGACAAGAATGTCTTGCTAGAAATCGCTCGGAGAGTCAACCAGTTGCATCGTTCGATTTATTAATAATAGATGTACATTTGAGCATGCATATTGCTCATGGGCTGCAATAGTGGCATTAATCAAAAAACGTGTTTTGGACTAGTAATAGCTGTAAATGTTAAAATAAATATTCTTTTCAGAACTTATAATTCAACATTCATTCAGCAGAACTTACGATTCAACCTTATGCCGTTCATTTAAACAACCAAAAGCATTTTTTTGCATTTTCCTTAGCAATGATAACTTTAATAGCCATTTATGTCAAATAACGTTTTATTGCAGCCTCGGAGCGATATATGTATAATAAACGCTTTAAAATACAGTTATAATTAAATGTTTATTATTCTATTTATTTATATTGAAGGACTATATATATTAACATTAAATCGTCATTACTGGTTGCGTTGCCGACCACCGAACTTTGGTTAAGGTGCAATGCAAGTTTATTTTATGTATAATTTTAATTTGTAAAAGTTACGTAAATAATTTGGTTTAATTGATCTTGATTTTATTTCGTAATCATATTTAATTTACCGTTTGTTTCACATTAAATTTCATTTAAACCAGATATGAGAAAATCGTTGTAATTTACCTGTAAAATTTATATCTGTATATTTCATACAACGGTAATATTTTAGTATATAAAAATTATAATTATATCTTATGAATTCGCACGTATTCGTTGTAATAAATGTGTAAGTTAATATAAGATTCTATACTTTGTCTATTCTTAAATACGTATCTTTTAGTGTTATACTAGAAATAAACTTCAGTAAAAATTATGTTTCAAAATTGACAAATTGTCGTTCGGAAATAGAAGGATAATTAGTAATAATAAAAAATAAATATATGGGACACTTACACACACGGTCGTCCGTCCCCAAAGTAAGTAACTTACTACTAGTGTTATGGTAGACAGACAACTGGTGAATATATACTTATATAGTTTTTAAATACATACTTAAATACAAATATATACCCAGACTCAAAGACCAACTAATTAATTTATAGAAAATGTTGGCCCTCGGCGGGAATCGAACCTGCGACCCGCGAAGCTGATGGCAGGAGCACTACCTACTGCGCCAACGGGCCAGTCAATTGAAAGTTTTATACAAAATATATATACGGGTCGGAATTATTTACATTATTTATTCAATAAATAATGAAATAAAAAAAGTAAATAAAGCAGCTAATACAGTAATTATACATTCCGACTCCGACTTAGATTCAATGGCATTTAAAACACTCTTGTTGAGTGTTACAAACTCATACAACAACTAAAAGTACGAGTACGTGTGGCGCTCGGTTGTTGCAATCGTTTACAGAAGGGAAATTCGCGCTTCTAATTAGCCTCTACACTGAAAATTCAACTTTGTTTTCCATCAACTTTTGTAGGTTCAGATTTAAAAAAAGCGCTATGGCAAAATAAATTGTATATACATTATGATTATTGTATCTATTTTGTTGTGTTAAGGAAACATGTACATTCACATGTACATGTACATTACACAGTTGATTCATATATGATACTGCAAAAATTTTATTTCCTACGTTTCAGTTAAGTTATATCCTATTATATAATGCAATATATTGTATTATATTAGAGTGTGAAATTATAATTTTTGTGTTTGTTTAATTATAATAATAATTTTTAATAGCTTGCCGTGTGCCGTGGCATCCGGCTGAATAGAGTAGACCACTCTCATTTCTTACAGAGGTGTCGTATGAGACGGGTAAGGTAAGTTGAGTCGCCGTGTGGTATCCGGCTGAGTAGAATAGACCACCATCTTTCCAAGGTGTCGTAAAAGGCGACTAAGGTAAGTTGACGTCAGTCAGGTGGCTGGTCATAAAATACCTAGCCAAATCATGTGGCAACATGTTTATAACATGTTGTGCCGACCCCATTTAGAATGCGATAAGGGCAGGAGAATGGTCAATAATTTTTATTAGCCCATAGCTATATAATATAAATAATTCTAAGAATATTAAGAATATATCAAGACGAGTAAATAAAATGCATCTGCTAGCTTCTAGAAGAATAAAATCACAGAAGGAAGTGCCCCGCTGAATCCAACAATGATGGACATTCAGAAAGTTAGGCGAACTTTTTATCTAAAATACTTCAGTGCATGAAGATCAGACAAAATCATCAACAGAAGTATGAACTTCTTGTAGTTTGGGACGAAAATTTTACATCCAGTGCAAAACGAATGCAATTTGAAGTTGTCGACCTTGATTTCGACACTTTTGCGATAATCCATTCGCACGCAAACTTCAATCAATCTTATCAATATCTCGATAAATACGTGTTCATTATCTAAATTATTGAGTTTAATTTTAGAACTCACTATACGCTTAGCTCGGGAAATATTCTAGAAATTGACTTTAATACTAACAATGAAGGAGTGAAGGAAATATTAGAAAACCCTATGGGCCTTCGTATGTGATAAGACTAATATAATAATATGTAGTTAATATTATAACAACAAATTGACAAATTATCATTTAAATTGACACGAAATGTGTGTTTATATGTAGTCAGAGAGAGCCTAAAATACCTACAAATCTATGCACCTAAGTAAACAACGTTTAACATTGTACGTAAAGTTTATTTTAGAATCACATAAAATGAACTATATTTACATACGTATTCCCAAAGTTCATACGTAAAAAGAAGACAGACTATTTTTTTTTTTTTTATTAAAACAGATAATTAATATTCAAAGAATAAAACAAAAGCTATCACAACAAAAATGACCTGTTACCCAACTTATTTTGTCAAAGTAAGAATATTTCTCTCAATTCTTGTCGTTAAAGAAGGGAGACATAAAATAACCAGTAAAATTAAATAAAAATATGATTACATCAACATATTTCATTGTAACAAGTCCAGTTAAAAGCTTTTAAAAAAGCTATTAACAATATTTCATGTCCCTACTGTTAACCGTTAAGGAGTTCCCTCGTCTGGAAGCAAACCTGGTAGCAGCATCAGGTCTTGCTTATCATACAAAAGCATTGTCATCGTGACTGGACTAGTACGCAAAATTTCAGCTTAATCGGACACCGGGAAGTGGGTCAAATTTAACTTGCAAGATTCCACCTTCACATACATACACGGCATGTTAAATAAAGCTTTCCAAAAGCTTATATGAATGGCACTTATTTAAATACAATTCTTAAAAATAGGAAGATTAAAATGTAAAATCCAATTTACAGATACATATTATGTTTATATATACATGAATGTAGAAGTTCCTTTTCTTAATCTGCGATTACAAACGATTAAACGCGAGCAAGATCGTGTAGAGCATAATCACCAGTACTCGTAAATCATCGTCTATGATCACCGATAAGCCCTGGGGATATCGTTTTTTCGACACGCATCAATGGGAATTGCTGGGTGACCTGTGTGATTTTATGTATCATATGATAACGATGATGTTCGCGCCGATTATGGACAATCACGCGATTATCGGCCATCGCCTATAGTGAAGAGCATTCATGCATAGGGGTAATTAAATCTGTACTAATATTATGACTATCGGTCATAATACTACTACGGATTTTCTGGCTAATCCACTGGCCAATATTGAGTAAAATATGATATAACAAATAGCTTATATAGCGGGACAACATCTAAATTCTGTGCGAATTTAGATGTTGCAAAATAAGTTGGAGCGAATAAAGTACGGTTAGAATTATATACAAAGGCACACTTGTGCTCTTGCGCCCTGCGGAAAAAAGAGTCTAAATTCACACTATAAATTAGACTTAGATTTCCATGGATACTTCTCCGTCGATACGTTGTTGTCTGAGCGGTCGTGGCCGTTACGTAGTTAAAGCGCTTATCGCTTGCCTTACGATATTTCGCCATTTTTCTCTTTTTGCCATCTTCCTGGCACATTCATGAAGAAGGCCACCAACAGCAGATATTATTTGGTCGGTCCACCGCATAAGCTACCGACCGCGAGGTTTGGTATCCTCGACTCTGCCTTGGACTACAAGGGGTTCTATCGACTCTTCATTTTCGCGCGAAACGTGGCCAAAGTATTTTAAAATACGTGCTCGGACTGTAGACGATAAACGCTGCCTGATGCCGAGCTCGTGCTCGTGAGTATCGTATATTGGTCCTGAATTCAGTCCAAGATTCTCGAAGTATCCTTCAGATGGACACAAAATATCACTAACAATGCAAAGATAGTATTTCTAATAAGAATATTCATTATGGCTAGAAAACCATTTTCAAATTTTTATAATAAAATCTACGATATAATTACAGCCTAAATATAGTTAAACAAAATATTTGAATTATATAAGCTACACATTACTTTTTGTGTTGTTTAAAGACAAATGTAAAATTTTTTTTGACCAACTTCTTAAGAAACTTAATGGAATGCGTAAACGTTTAATATGATACCTACTGATTATTAATATATATATATTTCGTCAGGAGAACATCTAGGTATATTATAAATGTAATTGAATAAACCAAATATTAGTTGGCCCATAGACTATTACGTATTATCAGTGAACGCACGCGCATATACAAAGCTGAATGTTCGATTACATAGGAATTAAAATTAAGCCTACTGGTGATATTTGGTTTATGTTCAAAAGTAAATAAGCTCAATCAAAACAGCAATTTATGTGCAATGCAAAAGTGTAACCTATTTCTTTATATTTACCTCTACAATACTTTTTCAAGGACTTCAGAAGTAAATCCCCAAAAAAGTCAAAGCAACCTATCATAGGGATCAACCTAGCACAGGGAACCTATCGTTCCCTTACTTTCCCCCTCGTCTCGAAAGAGACTCTCAGCATGGCTCGAGTATACAAATAGTAATGTATGGTTTTGATCAATCAACGACATGTGATCGTAATATTACCAAAAGCGGTTAAGAGAAAAAAAATACTATTACTAAAAGAGGTTAGGAGAGTTCAGTAGGTGTTGCTCAAGATCATGTACTTTCGATCTATTAGATGACGTAATTCTTATGAAATAAATATTCCTACATTCAGGTATTGAATGTCTAAGAACTAAATAAGTTTCAAGGTCTAAATGTAATTTTTTAAATCTACCATTTATAAATAAAGTGATTAAATAGCCTTAATAATGAAATTAACATTATTTTTAGTTTATCACTAGGTATTTACATATCGTATTTTAATTATACGATTCAAGCAGCCGATACCATAAATTGGCCACTATTAGCTAGTATATTTATTTTTCAAAATGTCACATAGTACGGTATCGGTGACAGTATGGTGTTACCAGCTGTAGATGCTTTGGTAGCATAATCGGGCAGGATGGCTACTTGAACATATGGTATAGCATAGCTATATATAATAGCTATTTCATGTTCATTAATTTTAATTATTATTTACAAAATCTTACAACGAAGCATTTTTTTAAAAATATTTAACCTAAAAGTAAATACCGACTACAAAATAATTAATTTTTGTCTTAATTACGTATTAAGTTAAATATCTGGGTGACCGAGCTTCGCTCGGTAATTTTATACAAAAAAAAACTTAAAAAAAAAAATCAATTATTTAGTTGGGATCGATCCTTGGCACTCACATTTCTTGAGGCTGCCGGCTAACCGAATAAGCTACGTCGACTTGACAGTTAATGGCGAAAATTCAATTCAATATAAATGTAAGTGTTTTTTAATGCCCAAAAATAGGGATAAAACAATATTTTTTTTACATAAAACCTAGCTAGATCAATTTTTCTCCCCCAAAACCTCCTACATGCTGAATTTCAGGAAAATCGTTGGAGCCGTTTCCGAGATTCGGAAAATATATATATATACAAGATTAACTCATTTAAATATTAAGATATGAATAAGCAATATTCACATACATAAGATATATAATCTTATTAATATACAATATACGATTTTTATTCCAGACATTAGGCGGCTGTTAGCTGTTGCTCGCATTCGCAGTGTCATCGGACTCATTGATTGAAGATGGTGATTCCTTTTTAGCGTGTACTTTGTTGTAAATTAATTACATGCAATTAACAATAACCTACTAACGTCAGTTGTTATTGCCTTGCAATTGACATATGATAATTGTTTTTCGTAACTACTATGAAATTTGTGATTCTACTTTGTGGCGAATTTACTTCGTAATGCCACGGGGTGTTTTTTTTAGTATTTTGTTTATTTTCTGACATTGTTCATTCATTTACGTGATAATTATTTGTCACGTAATATAAGCATGACGATTTTGATTATGTATACTCATAATCAAATTTATGTTTATATTCGAATGTCTATGTTGGTTTTGGCATGAGCCGCTACTGAAAATTATGACAAGTTACGTTTTTTTAATGCCTATTTATGTATAAATGTTACGAACTAGTCTAACTACCATATTGCTACATATTAACAAACATTTATATGTATTCAAACTATGATCATCGATTAATTATCGTAAGCTACTATTGTATTAGATGCATATTTATAAAATTGTCAAATTAAACTAAGAAGCATTTGCAAATTACGTAGCATCAATCACATCTAATTATTACATTAAAATATCTCAACAAAGCAAGCAAAGAATGTACCTATTTTTTTTTACTTTTTCTTTTTTTTACTTATCTTAATGTTTAAATTTAAACTATCGTTAGTAGTATTCATAGTTATTGTATAAAATGGGCTATACTCACGTCTTATTCTATCGGGCTAGCCCGATTGGTTTCGAACCCATCCGGGACACTTATTCATGAGCACTTTACACGACGCTATCGCGGCGGGAACTGGATACACTGGGAAACAGTTCCCGCCGCGATAACGTCGTGTAAAGAGCTCATGAATAAGTGTCCCGGATGGGTTCGAGATTAGTCGGACTAACCCGATAGAATAAGACGTGAGTATTGCCGGTTCTATACAATAATTATCTTAATGTTAATTTAAATAACAATCAGAAATCTATTTCTTACTTTCAACATTGGTAGAGACAGGTAACTTGACTTCATGAGTATAAATGTCGATATAGGTAAGTCGTAGACAAAAGCAAATTTATTTGGTTTCGTATAACGTTTAACTGGTATGGATTGGTAATTGATTGTGCCGCCTTTCATGAACATACAAATACGCATTAAACGCTACAGTGAGTCTATCAGTTTACCCCTACCCACATTATTTTATTGTTCTTATTTTACCACAGCTCGGCGATTCCATAAAGTCTCAACATATTACCGTATCTACTACCTAAACCGTTACAGGCCACATATATGGCTTTATCTAACCGTACAATGACATATATTTAATAAATAATGTTAAAAATTTGAGTCTATAATATTGCAGACTATAACCATAAATTGACATGATTAAATCCGTCGAAGCTTATTTCAATATTATACTAACATACCTATCTTATAAAAAAGACGTATTTTTATTAGGTACATAATATTGCTTGTAATTTTTTTACGTGAGTTACGCCACCGAATAATACCCTACTAATTTTTATATACCTCGGTTTGATTCATTAAGTTTTTAGATTTGTTGCAAACTTTTAATTGAATCCATCCTTTATGCGTAGTCTTCTGGATGATAGCATGCCGTTTCCTGGTGTTTCACGAGGTAGCTTTTAAGAGCGAAAGTCCTTAGGCAGTGGCAGCATTGGAAATTCTTTTCAGTTGAGTGTGTTTGGAGATGAACACGAAGATTAGATCGATCCCTAAAAGACTTGCGGCATCCAGTCTTTGGGCAGTCAAAAGGTTTTTCGCCTGTATGTGACCGTGCATGGCTACGAAGGAGCCAAGGTCTCGAAAAGTGTTTACCGCATTCACAACAGGTATATCCCTTCTTATGTGTAAGAATGTGCATAGCCAATGCCGGCTTCGACACAT
The DNA here is from genome assembly GCA_947086495.1 of Morpho achilles. Classification (NCBI taxonomy): domain Eukaryota; kingdom Metazoa; phylum Arthropoda; class Insecta; order Lepidoptera; family Nymphalidae; genus Morpho; species Morpho achilles. Next base: position 15,462,192 of record CAMTZB010000022.1, on the reverse strand, counting down.
ATGCTTTACCGCATTCTCCACATTGTTTAGCTTCTATTGAATCGAGACTACGATGTGTCTGCTTGTGACGCGATAAGTTTGAAGAGGTCGCGTAGCCTCTACCGCAGATGTTACAGTCGTATTTAGTCATCTTCTCTTTCAGTGGAGAGTGTCTTATTTTCCTGCATTCTACAAATGATTTTGATTGAGAAGCAAGCGATGCTGATTTTCTTGATAGAATCGATGAGGTTTTAGATTTTAAATTATTGAAATATTTTAAAGACTTCTTTGACTTTGCCTTGTCCTTTGACACTGAGGAACAACGCCGTGGTGACTCAGTGGGCTGAGCTGTTGAAACCGTTGAAACCGGGGTAGCTTGTTGCGGAGTAGGTAAATCATGTTTTTGTTCTTGTGGAACCTTTTGAGTTGGGAGCGCATCAAATACAATAGGTACCACAAACGGTTCTGCAAATGGATGTATATTGTCGGGAAACGCTTCCTGTGCGCTATTAGAATCCATCATATACACTCGTGGATTCACCATATATTCAAACGGCGACCTTGCATTTGGCATGCCCTGCCAAACAGATTCAGGGGGATCTTCAGCCATGATGAATATATTAGTAGGCTGCAAGCTGTATGTGTAAACAGGAGCATAACACGGATCAGTTGTTGAAAAAGTAGTACTTGTACCTGTGTTAGTACTTGCCTCAGATGGTGGAGGAGGTGGTGGAGGTGGTGGTGGAGATGGTGGTGGCGGTGGCGGTGGTGGAGGTGGTGGTGGCGGTAAGAATGTAGAATGTATTGGTTGAAAGTGATAAGGTGCCTCAGATATATTAGTTTGTGAGTACTCCAACGATGTCTGATGCGGAGATGTTGTAGTAAACTGAAACGGCATCTGAGCTGGCATCTGAGTTGGTACTGATGCAAACTGCAGCGCTGTGTGTTGCTGAGGTACTGCTGTAAACTGGAAAGGCTCCTGAGGCATAGGTGCCGGTGCAAATTGCAATGCCGCTGGAGGCGGAGGTGGTGGTGGAATCAGCGGTGGAAATTGGGATTGCAGAAAAAATTGGGGTTGTGCTGTAAATTCTAGCTGCGGTGGAAATTGAGATTGTGCTGTATATTCTAGCTGCGGTGGAAATTGAGGTTGTGCTGCAAATTCTAGCTGCGTTGGAAATTGATGTTGTGCTGTAAATTCTAGCTGCGTTGGAAATTGAGCTTGTGCTGCAAATTCTAGCTGCGATGGAAATTGAGGTTGTGCTGTAAATTCTAGCTGCGGTGGATATTGAGGTTGTGGTAAAAATTGAGTTTGCTGATAAAATTGTTGCTGGGGTTGCGATGCAAACTCGGGTGGTATTTGCAACGAATGTATCGTAGCATACGGAGGTGGTGGTTGTGAGGAATAGAATGATTCTGATTCCGGTATAGATATAGTTGGTGGTAGCGGTGGAGCTGGGGGTAGTGGTGGCGATGGTGGCAACGGTGGAGCTGTTTGTGGTGATGGAGCTGGTGGTGGCGTTGGAGTGAGTGATATTATTAGATTCGGAGGGGAAGCCGATGACTGAGAGTCAGTTGGAGTCTGGGGCAGAGAGGTTGGAGGCGAAGGTTCAGGTGGTAGGGGCGGTGATGACGGTTGATGGGGTGAATTCGAATCAACTGATGGTGACAAATATGGTGTTGAAGTGGAAGGTGGCGGTGAAGAGGGGAGTGGCGGTGTAGATGGATGTGGTTGTGGAGTCGGAGTTGAAAGCGTTGATGGGACCGGCATGGGTCTACTTTGTGCCAACGACAATAGATTAAGTGCTCCTTGCGTGTCTGCATCTGTTCTCTCCATAAAGGAAGAGTTTGTGGACCCGTCATTTTCATGGGTATTCGGCTCAGTATCTGTAACAAATTAACTTAATATTAATATAAGGTCAGTATCCTTATTTGAAAGGAACCAAATTCCTAGTTTTGATAGAAACCTTAATACTTTATATTTCTAATTAGTTATCCGTACACTATTTTTTATAGTTACTGATACTTATACTACTATAAATAAAATCTTTAAAAATTATTGTTTTAAAAATTATTAGAAATAATAGTAACCTTGTTCATTATCTAGGTCTAATTAACATAAAATCCAACCTAGGAACTTCGTACAACATGTCACAAAATCACACGATTAGGATTTGAGGTGAGAGACTCGGATAAGCTAAATCATTACAACGCTTTTTTATATTTTATAATAATTCTACAATCAAAACAAAGGAAAATGTTTGTGTCTGTTGCGTGTAACGGCTGAAATATATATTTTTTAAATTTTTTTTTTAGTCTTAGTTCAAATTTTAAAGAAAATATTTATAAATTTATAAATTTAATATACGTTGATATTTTATACGACCTATCTAAGGCGATCGATTAAGTTAAATACGTGACATTCAGAATAACATATAGAAGACGTATTATTTTCTAGTCAAAAAAGACAAAAAGTATGTATAAATGACGTAAAATAATCCGGATTAGTCACAGTTATGGTTGGTTATCGAGGTTCAATCTTCGGCCCTTGCTTGCTGTACCCGATACACCTTTATTGTTATGCCCGATAAGCTAGGAATCATATCTATACTAATATATAAAGCTGAAGAGTTTGTTTGTTTGATTGATTGTTTGAACGCGCTAATTTCAGGAACTACTGGACCGATTTGAAAATTGAAATTTGAAAATTGTCTTTTTTATCAAGGAAGGGTATAGGCTATAAAGCATCACGCTAAAATTATTAGGAGAGGAGTAGCAATAAAAAATATTACGAAAACGGCAAAATTTAAAGCTTTCCTTGCGTGCGCTAAGTAAATGGTGAAAATTACTCAAAAATCATGTAATACAAAATTGTTCTTCTCTAAAAATTCTAAATAAAAGTCCACTACAGCATATGTCTAGCTTTTAAGGTTAACCCACTTGAATCATTTTATGGTTATCAAAATACTATGTTATAGGTCGGAACCGCTGGCGATTGCTAGTATGTAATATAAACAAACACGTAGTGTAACAATGGCTGCAATCAAGATGGTTTTTAACGAAATCAACGCGTCCGTCATAAAATAGGAAGTGACATTGCGAGAGACGAATATATTGTTTTGTAAATTTGCATCAATAAATATTTATAGTTACGTATTTAAGTTTCTATTTTTTTATCATGATATGTTTTTTTTTACTCTAGGACCCATTGCCACCCGTGTAGCTTCATATTTTCACAGTGTACACGACATATTACGTACTGTAAAAGCAATACACAAAACACAGAATCAGTTTACACGGATAGGGAAAACTAAACAGACTTTATAAGACTAAGTTTATAAGAAAATAATGAATTTCATTGTCGACCAATCGAGAACTACTGTAATGATAGATTTGAAAATGAAATTGGTCTAACGACTACTACTACTACCTTGTATGCTTGTGTATTGCGGTAAGGGTGATGGAGTTTTGTGCATGTATTTTTACAAATCCTGTATCAAGTATAAAAACGGACAGTCCACTGTACATTTAACATTATTAATTGAATAATTTTAATCCCGGATTTTAGCAAAATAATTTCATCATTACTTTTGTTAGTGCGTGTTTTAGCCTGTCCCATATAACAGAGGTGTCTCTATACAATACGAGTGAAATTATCCATCAAAAATATCAACCACAGTTACGGACTACAATAGGCAATCACTCGTTAAAGAGCACTTTCAAGTTGAGTTTACCAAAAAATCTGCAGCTTATGTACAATAAAAAAAATAACAGCAAATGCTTTTATTTATCCTTACATTTTACCTCTTTAAGCTACGATTTTACGTCTCTACAAGAAATAATTAAAAAATCGTTTAACGGCCCGGATAAACGGTGAAAACTTTATTCCGTACAACTTTCCTTTTGTTTTGACCTGAACACGTCGGATGTTTGTTAAATGGAAAAACCGGCGTTCATTGCAAGGGATTAATTTTAGAGCAATTCGACATTTGAGATAGTTCCTAAAGTTTGGTCTGTAATCGCTGATAAACTTCTAATTACTATAAAACAACTTTTAACCTATTGAAAGAAGTGTTAGGTTTATATAAGATTCAATTGAGATTGCTATTCATTTGAACCATGCATTTTTTATATTATAATTTCTAGATTACATTTGTGCCATTTGTTTGTTTGTTTGTTTGTACATTTTATGTTATGTCGCAATTCTTTAACGTAATTAACGCTTTTATTTTTATATTCTACTAGTCGTACCACCTACTCGCGACTTCGTACGTGTCTTAAGCGTTCAAGTAATTTAAATTATGTTTTTCATGTTGCCGAAGGTAAGCCACAATTTTTTTACTGTACGTATTAGCCTGGTAGTAGATAGTTAATATTTTATATAATATCGCGTTGTTAGCGACATAGAATATATAAAAGTCTGAAGTAACCTATTTATGATAATCCGTTTAAACAAAGTAGTCAATCTGATTAGATAAGATTACAAAAACAACAAAGGTAAGTAACTAGTAAATACTTAGGAAGAATACGTTAGTCCAAATCAAGAGAAACGTCAAATAATTTCAATTCAGGTTTTGGCTTTAATTGAGGACCGTTCTACAAAGCTTTGTCTACATTTTCAATTTCTACCGTCCGGATATTGGTATTGACTGAGGGTGGAGAGCTTTCAATAACACAACTAGCTGGTCAAAATTAATCCGCGTGTAATATTGACTACAGAATATTTGTCTGCTACTTGGCTTTCTTGATGTAAATTTTCGACCAATGCTTGAAGAGCTGATCTAGATGTATTTAATTTGTAGAGAAGTTATTTAACAAAATGCTTGTTAATAACGTCAGTTAACAGATTACTGGTATGACATCCTTAATATAATATATATATTATTTGTTTTGAATAGCTAAGAATATATAGATTACTTTGGTCGATAATCTACTTGCGATGACATTTATTATACATATCACGCAACCGAAGATACGGATATATATAAAGGAAAGCTATCTCACTCTAGATATAAAACGGCAACGGCAGCAATGCAATTTTGGTGGCTATTATTGCATATGGCTTATAAAAATACATACAATTACGCACGAACACTCTATTCTAACGTGACTTTTCAGCTTTTCAGGTCTGAAACTTCAAATTCGTAGAATGTTTCTAAATAGTGGACGCTTGTATTTCTAAAATGTGCGAGTCAAAAAATTATGGTAAAATTATATTGCCTTGATAGGATGGACCACGCACCACCAGCAATATAAATCGGTTTTAAGACAATACTTGAAGTAATACATTAATAACTTACTGTAAAGACTAAGACAATTCTGATTACAGACCAAAGACTGATTTTACCATACATATATTCGTATTCGACTATAGGAAACGGTCGTTGCAACGTTTGATTTTCGTTTTACGAAACTTTTACACGGGTGCGATTTTATATAATAGCATACTAGCTTCTCTGCTCATGGCCCAAGAGCCCGTGGACCCCAGACCTTCGTCATTTCGTAATAAAAGCAGAAAGTTTGTCAGTGCATGCTCCCAACACAGGTAAGAACAATGGTAGATTATGGAATTTGGATCATCGTGGCTTTGGGAGATACGAGGTACTCAAGGTTGCAAAATTCCGTTAATTTCGTCATAGTATAAAGCTTGATCTTTTGATATTACCTTTAGAATAATATTAAAAATCACGTCAGTCAATGCCATACACTTAGCATAGTGCAAGCCCCCTGCCAGACACCCTTAAAGTTCATGAAATTTGATTTCTATTTACGTCATAGTATAAAAGCTGATTTTAATATATATTACTTGGATAAGAATAAGATGATGTTTCCCCTCTAGCCAGACATTTTCGATAGTTCCTACCCCAGCCAGACAAGCATGTAAGTTAGCTTATGGATCTTATTATTAAAGGGTTTTTCTGGGCGAAAAATCGATTTAGCTAGGTGTTATGTAAAAAAGAGTTATATCCCTGTTTTTGGGCATTAAAGAATACTAAAATTTATATTGAATATAAAACACTATTTTTGCCATAAACTGTCAAGTCAGCGTAGCTTATTCGGGGAACGGGCAGTCTCGAGAAATGTGAAGTACCTAGGATCGACTATTTTTAAGTTCGTTTTTTTTTAAAAAAAATACCGTGCAAGGCTCGGTCTGACAGGTACTTTTATTTATAAATCTTTGAACCTCTAAAGTTGACGATAGATAGGAGAGAATGGAATAGAAAACATGTTATGCCGAGCATACTTAGAGTGAAATAAGGGTAGGAGAATAATAGTGAACCTGTATTTCTATATTATTATAATCTCATTAACCAGAACTAATGTTAGCTTGTCCCGTGAGACTTACATTATAACAAAAATAATAAAATAAAATACGTAGAATAATAAACTTTAATTAACTTACCAATTTAGTTTACCATTCACTTTGGCAGAGGAGCATTCGACTTCACTCTAATATTTAATTAAAAATTAATTTCTGTCTAGCAATTAGTAAGCAAGCAAACAATGCTGAACAAAACGAACTTATATTAATTAGTTGGAGTGAAGTGCACGCCTTTTAGGTAAGGATAGTACTTTCAATAAACCCTTATTACTAGTGCTTTAAATACACATAAGAAGAATATTAAAGATTAAGCAATTTTCGAAAAACTTTCGATTAATTATAATCAAAAAGAGATGTAAAGCAAAATCAGAATAGATAGCTGAATTGATGATGCATATTGGAACTGCTATATATATCATAGACTCTAACGACTTTGATAATAAATTAAAAGCAGTGACATAAAGATAAGTTTTAATTTTAAATTTACCAATTTTAACCATGAATGTAATACAATTATATACATGAAAATGATAGAAGGTCGATCATATTTGTGCATAAAATATAGGATATCTTTAAGCCACCCTGTTTAAAATTTTTTTTTTTTAATTTTATATTTGTGGCTGTATCCGCTTGGGATAACGTATTTGGAATAATTTGGCTATAATGTGAACCGTTCATAATAGAAATTAAACGTAACTTGTATTAGTTTTATATAAATGAACAATATTACAAAGATAAACAAAAAAAATCTTTTTCGACTCTATTGTAACATTTGTAACTCTCTTATACTTAACGAATTTCTCTACAAAATATATTCTTATCTCGCCTAGAGCTAAGTTAACTGACACTAGAGCTAAGGGTTATGAAACTAACTTATTAACTTTAAAATTTGAACTACTAATTCTGATTAATCTTCATAAGGTATTCCTATTCCTCAAATTTGAGGATAGCTAAGTAATATACAAATGCAGTGATCATTTCGATTTACATTTTGACACACTAAGGGAGTTTAACTTTTAAAATTTAATAATTAGGTATAAAAATAATATTAATGCTGTAGAGACGTGTCTATTTACATACATGATGTTTGATGACTTTACTTTTAAGTGAATCATTACACTTATGTACTAAGCTTAACTTTACTTAAATTATTGGTGTAAGCAATTTGTTAGTAAAAGTAAATAAATTAAATAAAAATATTAAAGGCTTACTATCCTCTATCTACTATTCATTGATATGTTAGACATAATTATTAATTTAAAAGGCATATGAATATTGCTTATGCAAAATGCGACAGTACAAAAGACGAGGTTCTTATGTCACGTAATTGAGATGAAAGAGGAAGACACCAAGAGATAAGAGCGCGTTACATCATTTTAATATCAAATTTAATAAAAATTAAATTCTTATGAAAATTGAAGGCATAGAGTTCAACTTGTTTTTCTCATTATACCCCTTATTACTGTTCCATCCTATTTCATCCATATTTTAATTAAGAATGCCTATTTACCTACCTAATACATTTCCCATCCATGCATCACTGCTAGATCAAATGAATGTAATGTATTTTGAAGTTACGTTAGCCGAATATCATGAAAGTTGTGTGAATTGGTAAATTAATCTTAACTTGTTTTAAAATAGTATTAAAAATTCATTTTATTTATTCTATGAGAGGTATGAGTTTTGAGCCCTTACGGTGAAGGTCTCGTGAGACCGTGAAATCACTTTAGCTAAGTTCCGATAGCAAACAAATAAACAGTGTAAGGCGCTGACCCGACGCACGTACTGTCCGGGGAAAGAATACGTGTTATGACGAGTACGGAAAGCATCGCGGTCAGACGACGGGTCCCTCACAGCATTCCTAGTATGGATGTACCGGAGGGTGCACCGTTTCAGTTACGCTAAGATGTAGTGTTCCAGTAGGATGCACTGTAGAAGCTTAGGATCTGATAGCGATGTCGATCTATTAACGATTTGTATAGGGACTCCTTTTACTCCTACGAAAGCACATCTACAGCAATCGACCAGTGGCGCCATATAGTGATGAGTGCAGAATCACGTGTTCCTAGTACGTTGTGTTACAACACCCCGTTCACCAGCACCCATACACAGGAGGTGCGTGTCAACGTGGGCAACCAGGAGCTCCGCATTTATGCCACCTACAAACCACCCGGATTGACTTTCTGCAGCATCGATGTCGGGACCATCTTAGGACCCGCAGTGATCGTGGGTGATCTCAACGCGAAACACCATGCGTGGGGATCGCGAATCATCACTGGGGTCGGGAGGCAACTGCATGAAGATAGCGTGGGGAGCGGGTACGGTGTGGTGGGGCCGGGAGCGCCGACCCACATACCCACCGACTGCCGCTCCCAGCCAGACGTCATCGACATAGTGCTGCATCACGGACTTGACAACCCATTCGATGTCGAGGTCCTCGAAACGCAACATCTACCGGTTCTGGTCACCCTAGCCACCCAGGGAGGCTTTTTAGTGCCCCGCCCGCCGCGGACGCGGACGAACTGGGAGCACTACACCGCAGAGCTTGCCGGGCTTGAGCTAGCAGGCCCGATTACCACACCTTCGGAAGTCGACTGTCAGAGCTGCGGTCGGTCGCTGCTCGCCTTGATAAGCGAAAGGCGCCAGGCCCCAACGGAATCGCCAACGCCGCGTTGATGCTGCTGCCCCGAAAAGGTCTCGTAGCGCTCACGAGACTGTTCAACGGAGTACTCCGCACCGGCCACTTCCCAGGGGCGTGGAAGACCGGGAAGATCATCGTTATTCCTAAGCCGGGGAAGGACCGCCGCCTGCCTGGAAGCTACCAGCCGATCACCCTGCTCTCGCACATAGCCAAGCTGTTTGAGCGTCTGCTGCTGCGTCGAGTCACGCCCCATCTGCCCCTGCGCGAGGAGCAATTTGGATTCCGCAGCGGCCACTCGACGACGCTCCAGCTGGCGAGGGTCATAAACCACCTGACCAGTGAGCGGAACAACGGGCGCTACACCGTGGGGGTCTTTCTCGACATCGAGAAGGCCTTCGACCGTGTGTGGCACGTCAGGCTCCTGGTCAAATACTGGACACCACCATGCCGCCTGCTTATGTGCGAGTGCTGGCATCGTTTCTACACGGCCGTAGCTTTTACGTGGCAGTGAATGGTGCCAAATCCCAGCCACGCACCATCCAAGCCGAAGTACTCCAGGGCAGTTGTATATCGTATTGTATACGGATGACATCCCCACCCTGCGCCACCATCTGCGGGAAGGGCAGGTGGACGTACTGTTGTCGCTCTTCGCTGACGACAGCGCGTATTTCGCGTCGTCCTACCACCATATCGTCGCCACCAACCGCATGCAGCGTATGCTGGACTTGTTGCCGGAATGGCTGGACAAGTGGAGGATGGCCGTCAACGTCGGGAAGACGGCCGCTCTGCTCACCAGCCGCTCCAAGCCGCTCCAAGCCGCTACGTCAGCTGACTCTTCGAGGCCAGGACGTAGAGTGAAAGACCACAGTGAGGTTTTTGGGGTGTGAGTTGGACCGCAGCCTGCGCATGGTCCCCATGGTCAATCGTGCCGTGGGCCAAGCTGCTGCTGCCAGGTCCCAGCTCCACACGCTGTTCACATCCCATTTACCTGTCAACACCAAACTGCGAGTCTACGGTGCCTACGTCCGCACGCGCTTGACGTACGCGGCACCCGGCTGGTACGCGCTATGTTTGCCGTACCAGAGGCGAAGACTTAAAGTCCAGCAGAACCGCTGCCTGCGACTGATCGTAGGAGTCCCGAGGTATGTGCGGAATGACGTCGTGCATCGGGATACCAGAACGGCGACCGTGGAGGAGTATGTCCGTCGCCTTGCGCGCCGGATGTTCGTGCGTGCGGACAATAGCGCGCACGTACACCTCCATGGCATCGCGCCACTCCATGCGCAACCACCCGATGGACGTTCCCTGCCTCGCGAGCTCCTGCAATCACCGTCTCCGCGGCCCGGTGCGGATGACGACGGCGACGAAGAGGATGACGCGACGGGCGAAAGGGCGAATACACCGGACATGACACCTGTAGTGACCCTGAAGTGTCTGTGTTACAACAGTCTATATCTCAATTTCGATCCTGACGCAAAATGAGCAATACGTCCTATTTAAGTATAAAGACTATCTTTGAAACGTCAATGTATAAACAACTAAATCTAAATAAGGTTATGACACTAGTAATTGACCATGTACTAGTAGTTGACCATTTTGTATGAAATTTTAAATAATAAGCGATTCTTTAAATTGTACCTACTAAAAAAATTAATTGATAATATTAAATTTTAAATATTAAACAATGGTCTATAGTTCTGAGGTTTTAGGCAGTTCTTAATAGGTGGCAACAGGTAATTACTCATTTATTTTTTATTAGTTACAACAAACAAAAAGCTTATTATTTAAAATTTCATACAAATGGTCAACTACTAGTACATGGTCAATTACTAGTGCCCTTACGTTACTATTATATTTAATACCAGATAATGTTTTCATTATACTTACCTAAAACATACGTTTCAAAGTATATGAGAGTGTCTATAAGTTATAGCGATCATAAGCAATATGATACGGTATTCATCTAATTCAAATTGAAACTAATGAAATTATTATGGCTGATTGGGTTTACTGCTTTCAGTAGAAATTGAACAATAATCAACATCCCGCTGCTTCAATGTATAGACGAGAGCCTTTTGATACATGAATGTCAATATAATTTTCGCAGCGGTGGCTCTGTTGGTAACTGAGGTTGTTAGCTTTGATCAATTAAGGGTAAATAAGATGTTCTGAAAATTAGCTTCATACATTTGATTCGAGCAGGCAAAAAATCTATATCTTCTATCATCTATAGAATATACGAGATCGTTTTATTTTCTCAAATTCACGATAGCGGTTAGGTAAGTCTGATTATAATAAAATATAATTTAACATCTACACTGCTATTTTACAATACAAATGTATCAACACAAGTTAATAATCTCACCCGCATTATGGCAATTGCTTATCAGTGGTATATTACATAATACAGTAGCATCCATTGTTGTTAGTCCTTATACATTATATGTATAACAGATGTTTCCAGTAACAAACAGGAGGCAATCACAGCTTCAACTAAATTCAAAATTAACTCTCCTAGACAGGAGATTTGATAACAAAGCAATAGTAATCCACTTGGGATCAAGTTTGCGAATAATAGCGTGCTAACACTATTGGTACGAGTATTCTTGGTGTCGCCTTTTCTACTGTAATGTGATACTGTTTGTTTGTAGAAATTTTAATAAGTTCGCAGCTACATGATATTTTACTCTGTAATTTTGGATTACAAATAACCTTTATTTATTACGTCTTAAGTGAATAAATAGGTTTTAAATATATACTGTGGTATTTTATACAGATTTAATGTACCTACATTTCGTGGCACAACATGTTTTAAACATGTTGCAACGTGATTCGGCTAGGTAATTTACGATCAGCCGCCTGCCTGACGACAACTCACCTTAGTCGAATTTTGCAACACCTCAGTAAGAAATGTGGGTGGTCTATTCTACTTAGCCGGATAGCACACAGTGAGTCAACTTACCTTAGTCACTTTTTACGACACCTCGGTAAGAAATAAAGGTGATTCACGCTACACCGTGGCGCGACCGGGCCGTGCCCCGTCCGGGGCACGGTCGAACATTATGGTATACTTTTGGTATGAAGTGATTCATGCTTAACCGTGCCCCGGCCGTGTCCCGGCCGTGCACGGCCGGGGCACGGCGTTGAAATGTCGGTGGGTATTGTTTCCCGGCTCCGGCACGGTTCGGCCCCGACACGTTGTAACATAAACATATGCGCCCGGGCGCCCGCAGAGCAGTCAACGTCAAATCTTAGTGAGTTTAGCAGCTTAACAGCAAAATGGACAATGCAAATTGTTAAGAATGTGTGTAATTTGCTCTGTGATTTACGACATGAGCCATCCTAAGTATTTAGATAACAAATAAAATAATTTCCAATACTTCATCATCGATGGCAATTGCAATAGCTGCTAATTAAAATTGTGAAACTGCATATTTATTTAGGCGTCAAGTCTATCGATAGATGAAATCACTTGCTGACAAAAGCTACTTAACATAGATATAAGTCGTGCAAATAATAAACCCAAACAGCCCGGTGTAACATGAATGACTGGCCACCGTGCGCCGGCCGTGCCCCGGCCGTGGCACGGCCCGGTCGCGACACGGTGTAGCGTGAATCATCCTTTTGGGGTGGTCTATTCTACTCAGCCGGATAGCACACGGCGGGCCAACTTACCTTAGTCGCCTTTTACGACATCTCGGTAAGAAATGAGGATGGTCTATTCTACTCAACAGGACAACACACGGCGGGTCAACTTACCTTAAACGCCTTTTACGACATCTCGGTAATAAATGAGGGTGGTCTATTCTGCTCAGCTGGACACCACACGGCGGATCAACTTACCTTATTCGCCTTTTACGACGCAAGAAATAAATGTGGTCTATTCTATTCAGCCGGATACCACACGGCGTTTCTACATTTTGTGCATCGACTATTTTAATTTAAAAGTCTGCTCAGTTGTATTCTGAAATAATATTGCCGTTTTGCCAACCTTATCCAATAAATTATAAAAGTAAAAATCATGGCCATGCGTCATAGTTAATCATCAATCGTAAAACAAAATATTGCGATTTTGTCGTGCAGTCTATCTCCTGATGATACTTCGGTTCGAAACGATTGTTGATGATACTGAATGTGTGTAGTGCTTGTGTATTGGGGTAACGGGGGTGGAGGTTTGTGAATGTGTTTTTACGAATCCTGCATGTATCAGGTATGAAAACGGATAGTCCACTCTACATTTAGCGTTATATATATTTTCTATTATACTTCATCGCGGATTATAGTAAAATAATTTTATTATTACTTTTGTATCGACATATAATTTAATACACGTATTCACGTACTAGTTTTCGCACAGGCCATTTATGTCAGTTCACATACAAAACGTAGCTAAATGCCTAGTACTTCACATTTTTTAATAACCTTACAGGAGATAGTAATATCGCACTCGTAGTCGAAAAGAAAAGCGAGCGCTATTTTTTCATAAGTAATAATTGAATTATCTTGCTATAAACCGCGTTTGTACCGGAGTCACAAACGCAAAAGAATGCTATGAATATACATTTCATATATATTTTATATATACTTTATCGCGGATTATAGCAAAATAATTTTATTATTACATTTGTATTATGGATCTGATGAACGCCTAATTCTATTAATTATTTATTCTATTACTCAGTAATACAATACGTAATTCGCATTGTTCTGTACTGAGCTTCTGTTTTGTTGTCTGTCGTTTCTTGTACTCTTGATTGTTTTTTACGTGAAGTTTTTAAGGTACTGATATACTATATATGTAGTTCTTATGATACTAACCTGTATCTGTGAATTCTTCTGACGAGTAGTAGCAAGGCAAATATCCATCGTTGAAGGTTTGATTATCAGGTCGATGTCTTCTCTGTCTTATCAATAAACAGCGCGGCATAGCGGCCTACGCTGCAATGAAAAAAAACATACTTCAGGTTTTATACCCTAATACTTAAGCGTAAGATCGTAATATACAAATAGTTATAAATGAACATTTGTCTGTATGTCCTTTATAGATATCGAAACGGCTGGACCAATTTTAATGGAATTTTCAGACTTTATTTTTAGAATAGCCCAGCGGATGACCCAGCAATGTTGTTTAGGCATTTTTTTAACTGTCGAGTTCTGTTTCGAGGGTAATTTGAAACCAGACTGAACCACAGCAACACGTGGTCTGACAGCTAGTTCTTTGATAAGATTCGTGAACTACTAACTGTTATACTGTATTTAGCAATTATTGAGGATTCGGCGAGAGTCCTTCGGGGTGATATACTTGAACTCCAAATTTGCTAAATGCATAATCTGTCAATTACCTAATAAAAATTTTATAGTTTTTTTTTTGCTTCTTAGATAAAGTCATCATCTTCCTGCCCTTATCCCACTCTTAGTGGGCTCGGCACAACATGTTATAAACATGCTGTCACATGATTTGGCTGCGTTTTTACGACCGGCCGCCTGCCTGACGTCAACTTACCTCTGTCGTATTTTACGACACCTTGGTAAGAAAGAGGGTGGTCTATTCTACTAAACCGGATACCACACGGTGGGTCAACTTACGTTAGTAACCTTTTACGACACCTCGGTAAGAAATGAGGTTGGTCTATTCTACTTAGCCGGATACCACACGGCGGGTCGACTTACCTTAGTCGCCTTTTACGACACCTCGGTAGACAAAATAACAAATCTAATTTATAGTATATCAAAAGATTACGTTTATTATTATGGACTAATCACCCAAAATAGTATACCTATATGGGTTTAGTTTAATAAACAGTAAATTATAGCAAATGATTTTATTTTTGGATCTAGTTCATGCTGCAATCTCGTGACTTGATTAAGCCTTTTAAAAGGATTAAACATAGTATAAACAAAACCAATTTTGTTTCATTTTTATGGATACAACAATAAAAAATATTGTAATTCAGATCATTGCGATGTAAAATAAAAAATCAACGAATAAATCTGATAGACAGCCTAACAATCCTCTGTTAATGAAATTCGAAAGGGCGAAAGCAAATAAAATAGGAAATGGTACGTGAGTTTTTCATTTACAAATACGACTGAAAAACTAAAGCACTTTTCACAGAACAGGCTTATTGTAACATATATAAAAAATATTTTTTCAAAGTTTATACTTATTTGTTTTAGAATGATCTCTATCCATTTTCATTCAAACTTAATATGAAGCTTATAGAACATTATTAATATTTGAAAGCTCAATAAGGTTAATAATTTTTTTGAAGCTGGAGGTTTCAATAGACCATTAAATAAATAAGGTACAATGTGGCTTTTGTATGACAACAGAAATATTTAATTATGCATACTAGTATTATAAATGCGACAGTCTGTCTGTCAGTTCCCTTTCACGCCTTAACCGCTGGATCACTATTATTGAATGTTGGCACAATTAAAGCTTATAATTTATAATATATAAAAAAAAAACATTTTTTTTTGTGGGGACAGGGACTAAATACACATTACATTATTGAGAGAGAGTTGATGCGAATAAAGTCGCAGGTAAATTATATCTTACAAAAGTGGTAAAATTTGTATCATTTAAAAGTAAAAGCCTGTTACTGTTTGGAAGTGTTGGCGTTAAAACCCACCACGCTGTTCCAATGCAGATTGGTAGGTTACATACATATATACATACACACATAATCCCAGATATGTATACATACATATTCCCAGCATTCTCTAGATCTTCAATTTTTTTAACGTGATTTTTTAATTTTAGACTCATTTTCAATGAATTCAGAAACAAATAGACACTGATTTTACAATATTTTTCTTATAGTTGACGCCTTGACCTCGTCGTGTTTCTAAGACGTAGTGCTGGATGACGGCTACATGTAAATGATATAGTCCGATTATGCAGTATTCACGCCTATCGGGAATAAAAGAACATTTTATTTCGTTCTAGTTACTAGGCACTAACAAATTCATATAGAAGATTTTAGTGTAAGAAGTTGTAAAATTAAAACTAATGGCCGCTAAATTATTAGTAGAGTGTAAGCCGAAAACAAATGGCTTGAACTGTTGTGTGTGTGTAATATTATGAACTGTGTGTTTCATCAAGCTTATAAAATATTAATGTTTTTAACTAGAACTAATTGTTTGATAGCGCATTGCTTCTGGTAGCTGCCTTAGAATAAAAAAATGGACTATCATATACAGAATTTAAAAAAAAGCCCATTGTTTTAAATAATATCTATATCTATACTTATTATAAAACAAAGTCTCTAAAGCTGTCTGTCTATGTTGACTGGCCCGTTGGAGCAGTGGGTAGTGACCCTGCCTTCAGCTCCGCGGGTCGCGGGTTCGATTCTTGCCGAGGGCCAACATTTTCTATAAATGAATTTGTTGGTCTTTGAGTCTGGGCGTATATTTGTATTTAAGTATGTATTTAAAAATATATATAAGTATATATTCACCAGTTGTCTGTCACCCATAACACAAGTATTAAGTTACTTACTTTGGGGACGGACGACCGTGTGTGTCAGTGTCCCAAATATTTATTTATTTATTTATTTATTTATTTATATGTGCGCAATATAGAAATTTTAAACATAACAGTATTAATCCTAATCCAATTAAGTGCCTTAAATACATTGTTGATTTAATATAGATCAATATGGCCATTTACAGCATGTAATTTAAGTGAACATTTTCGGACATATAACAGATTTAAAATGCCCTGAGGAGGCCGCGCTTCGCCCTATAGCACTTCGAATTTAGCAGCTGTATGTCGCTCTTTCAAGAGTTTGTTAAATGACAAGGAAGCTGTGAATGTTGTATATAAAGACATTCTGTAATTAATTGTAAAAATAAAATACATAGGGAAAAAGTAAAAAATAAATTAGTAAATATGTAGTATATGAATTTAAATATTCTAAAGATAGCAGGAAATCTTCTTGGTATAGGAAGAGGGGAATTGGTTTTTTTCAAATTTAACGCTTGCGGGTCACGGGCAGTAATGAATAATTCTAAACTACTGGATCAATTTTATTTTATTTTTTTCACTGAGTTACATGGGCTATATATTTTATACCCATGCGAAGCAGGAGCAGGCCGCTAGTTATATTATATATAAAATTAGTGTGTAATTGATGGTAGTGTTTTGTGAAACGTGCGATAACTAATCCTGCATATATAAGGTACGAAAATGGTTTCTGCTTCCTACATTCAGCATTACATAGATTTTCTTTACTAACGAAGTTTATAGCATATATTATTCTATCCCATTTATAAATAATTTATAATTTTATAAACGTTTATAATATTTTAAATATTTTTATATCTCGCAGAATTCGGAACTATCAAAAGCTATCGAAAAAAGTCCTATCTTTTATTAGCAATCTTATTACACCTTTAAAGAAAACTATCCAAATTGATCATTTATAATGCCTGTAGTACTACTAAAAACCGATTTACCTAATAAGCATCAGATACTAATGATATTTTGGTTGTTTAGAGAATGATTTCACGGTCTAAGAAAACATCTTGTAGAAACCTATGTAACTTTGTACTTAACTTTAACTTTAACTTTGTAAGATAAGCTACACTAGAAAATGATCTGATCTACATCAACTTGGAATCCTGACAAACAATAAGTTAGGTAATGTTCCATCTTTGACTGAAATCTTAGTAACGATATAAGCTAGCTCGTTAATGTATATCCCGGGCTTACAAACGAGACTATCTACCACCAAAGCTTAAAAGTGATTAATAAAGCTTATACCTATAATACTTATTTAATTTTAATACTAAAATGACTTAATCTTGTATAGTATATAGATTTCTGAATCTCGAAAACAGCTCCAACGATTTTCATAAAATTTAGCATGTAGGAAGCTTTTGGATCAATCTAGCTAAGTTTAATTTAAAAACAATGTCGTTTTATTCCTGTTTTCGCATTGAAAAAATGGTAAAATATAGAATTAGATGAAAATTTCGCTGTCAATCGTAAAGCTATGATAGCCAAACGGATATCAAAAAAAATTCAAACCCGGGATCGAGTCCTACATGACGCCGGCGCTTTCTTTCTTTATTCTTTTAAAAAATTACCGAGCAGGGCTCGGTCACCCAGGTACTGTTTATTATTCTAATTATTATTAAATGCTCCATTATTTCCTAGTCACTTGCATTGCGACTCAACTAGAATATCATGGTCATACTGATAAAATATTAGTCATTAGCCGTTAACTTTTATCCAGAAACAAGAAGAAGGCATATAGTATAGAATAGATTAAACAAGAATATACATCGTGTGAATGGAATACAAATTCACAAAACTCCTTTGATTCAATTGAGCACTGAAAATCACACCAGGAAACTTAAGTAGTTTATAAACTATTTAATCCATTTAGGAAAACGAGTACGGGAATATTCCTTTTTATATAAATGTGAATACTTCGTTGCTATTATAATTTGGAGTTATTTAATTACTATTGTATTAGGTTGGGGAATAAGTTCGTAGCGTTTTTATATTTTATTTTGTTTTATCACGATTTGTTTGCTGTTTGGTAAATAGTAAGTTTAATTCGATACAACTCTTACTACTCTATAGAACTGTATTAATTGTATTTTTGAGTTATTTAATTTTTTATTCGATTTTAGACTTAGAAATGGAATATCCAGGAGGCAAAAATCACCATTTTCGACACCTGCTCTTCTTTGCTTTTCATCGAGGTCAAAAAGCTGCCGAAGCAGCCCGGGACATTTGTGACGTGTATGGAGAAGGTGTCATAGCCGAGTCTACAGCACGGAAATGGTTTTCAAAGTTCAAAAATGGTGACTTTGACGTTGATGACACGTCCCGCAGCGGAAGGCCTTCTGAATTCGACGAAGAACATTTAAAATCACTTTTGAAGGTGAACGGTCGCCAAACCAGTCGTGAATTGTCGGAAAAAATGAACTGCGATCATAAAACAATTCTCAGTCATCTTCACTCAATGGGGTTTACCGAAAAATTGGGAGCATGGATACCCCACGAGCTCAACGAAAAAAATAAAGAAAATCGCCTTCAAATTGCTTCTCAACATCTCGCCCGTCATCGAGCAACACGCGGTCATAAACAGCGCTTTTTGTACCGAATCATCACGGGAGACGAGAAATGGTGTCTATATATCAATATGAGGCGAAGAAAAGAGTGGGTGGCTCCAGGGGATACGCCAATGCCGAGAGTCAAGTCGAACCAACAAGGAGCTCTACATTGCCCAATTACACCGTGTGAATGAGGCTATTCGACTAAAAAGACCTGATCAACATAGACAAACCATACTCCTTCACAACAACGCAAGGCTCCATGTTGCACAAGTCGTCAAAGCCGCCCTCCAAGAGCTCGAATGGGAGGTTCTTCAGCATCCGCCGTATTCTCCGGACCTTGCACCAACCGATTACCATCTTTTCCGCTCCCTGTCGAACCATATGAAGGGCGTTACCTTCGAAAACAAAGAGGTTCTTAAAAACTGGCTAAACAACTTTTTTGACACCAGACCAGGTGATTTTTGGAGGAATGGCATCAACAAATTAGTCGAGAGGTGGGAGGAGGTTGTAAACAGCAACGGCGAATATATAATTGATTAACTTATTGATATAATTATTGTTTTTTATTCAAATAAAAGTCTACGGTAAAAACGCTACGAACTTATTCCCCAACCCAATATATCTAATAAATAAGCAATTACTTTATGCACTAACACACATCCGTAACATATACATACTAACCATAACTAAAAGTACTACTAAATAATTAAGAAAAACCAACAATAAGAAAATAACACCAACAAATAACTTTATCTCGTCCTCCTCTAAAAAATATTCTCTATCAACAGGAAACGAACCCCAATTAATAATAACTTCTAAAACTTATACATATTCATTACAAATTTATTATTACTTTTATACTTATTTACGAATTATCAAAGTCCAAATAATTTCATTAATAATTTCTTCTTCTCAGTCGCAACACTCTTGACAGAGTGGTCGTGGTTAACACTAAGTATTTTTATGGGTGGCAGATGTTGCTCGCCTCACGATGTCTCGCCATTTCTCCCTGTTCCCGCTCATTCTGGTGCACTTGTGTACAGGGCCGCCTACCATTGCCTTAACTTGATCGGTCCATCGCATCGGAGACCGTCCACGCGGCCTTGTACCTTCCACTCTGCCTTGGACAACAAGACGTTCCAAGGAGTCGTTGTTTCGCCTCGAGATGTGTCCAAATAGCTTCAAAATGCGAGTTTGTACTAAAGTCGATAGACGCTGATTTATGCCGAGTTCTTGCAGTATGGAGGTATTAGTCCTAAACTCTGTCCATGACACTCGGAGCATCCTTCTCCAACACCACATCTCTAGAGCATCTATCTTCTTTTTTTCAGTATCTCGCAGCGTCCACGTTTCTGCGGCGTACAAAAATATGGGGAATATAAGCGTTCGCACTAGACGGGTCTTAGTAGCTTTTGTAATGTTGTTGTTCCTCCATATTTTCCTCATTTTATCCATTGCAGACCTCGTTATTGCCATACGTCGCTTAACTTCATCTACGCAACCGCCATTATTCGAGATTAAAGCTCCTAGGTATATGTAAGTCGATACCACTTCGCAGTTTGCAATCTGGGTTATATCCGGCAAGTTGTTGTTTGCGCGGTCTACGATCATTACTTTTGTTTTACTGCGATTTAGCTTTAATCCGAATTGAAGACTCACGCGCTCCATTTTGAGAAGTAGTTCCTCCATGAGGTTAGCACTAGATGAAAATATGGTCGTGTCATCTGCATAGCGTAAGTTTGAGATCTTGTATCCACCAATAGAAGCGCCGTCTGTCCATTCCTCCAAAGTGATTCGCATAATGAGCTCCGTATATATGTTAAACAGGAGTGGTGATATGATACAACCTTGGCGTACTACAGCACTGGGATGGAAATTCTCTGATAAGGTCTCATCTGTCCGCACCGATGCTGTGCCTTCTTCATAAAGCCTTCGTAAAAGGTGTACTAGGTGCTTAGGAGTGCCCATTTCCAAAAGGGTGTTCCATAATTTTGGCCACTTTACTGAATCGAATGCTTTAGAAAAATCAACAAAGCATATATATATGGGCTTGTTGAATTCTCGAGCTTTTTCGATTATCTGGCGTACTATGAGGATTTGTTCTCTAGTTCCCTTCCCCTTTACAAAGCCGGCTTGTTCTGGTGCAATTTCTTTTAACAGGTATGCCTTTAAGCGCTCGTTTAGAATATGTAACATAATCTTGCTTGTGTGAGATGTAAGTGCTATAAGTCGATAGTTATTACATATTCTAGTGGAACCTTTCTTGTGCAATGGAGTGAAGACTGAGTGTGACCAGTCCGAAGGCCATAATCCAGTTTGCCATATTCTGTTACAGATGGTGTGAAACATTTTAATACCGTAATCTCCTAGAGCTCTTATGGTTTCGATATGAATAGAATCTCTTCCTATTGCTTTCCCATTTTTTAGGTATTTTATGGCGGCCTCAACCTCTGACTCGAGAATAAAAGGTTCTAATTCACTTCCAGGGTCTGTGGAGGGATACTCTGTTGATTTCTAGTCTTGAAATAAAGACTGACAGTAGGTTTTCCACACTTCAGAGATTTGATTCACATCTGTCACAACCTCACCACTACTATTCTCTATGGCCCAGGTTTTAGAGGGCAGCGATTTTGTAATGTAGCGAATCTTGCGGTAGAGATCTTTAGACTCGTATTTGTTGGCGTGAGCTTCAATTTCGTCACATATGTTACGAAAATAAGCATTATAATCTCGCCTACTTTCTGTTTGGATGCGAGTAGAGAGCGAATTTATATCTCTGACATTCGCGCCCTTGGCTTTCATTTCCCTTCTCTCCTCGACCAACGCAAGTGTGCCGTCAGTCATCCAGTGTTGTCGTTTTCTTGTTATAGGTCGTGGTTTGGGCTCTGAGGTCGCAGCTTTTATAAGGTTCTTAGCTCGGTCCCACAGTGTTTCGGGGGACTCCTTATCATGAGATACGTCTGCCCATTTATTCCAGTTATTTTCAAATGCTGTGAGAAATTTACGACTGTTTTTCACTTCTACCTTCTTTTGCCTGTCAATAGTTCTGGCAGATGTTAACTTTAACCTTAGTTTACAGATCAAGAGCTCATGGTCGGATCCGCAACAAGCACCAGGTAAGGTATGAGAATTTTTGATAGAAGTTTTCCATCTCGACTTAACCATGATATAATCGATCTGATTACGGTAATTTCCGTCTGGTGATGTCCATGTGTATAATCTTCGAGGATGGTGTTGGAACAGGCTGTTTGCAATTATGAGATCATTTTCAGTTGCAAATTGTATTAGCCGTTCACCTCTATCGTTACGATTCCCCAAACCAAATCTTCCTGTGCAATTGCTAAGCAAATGAGAGTTTTCACCTATTTTGGCGTTGAAGTCACCCAAGATTATAAGTAGTTCTCTGTTGGGAATTTTTGCAATGGTGTTGTCCAATTCAGAATAGAACTTTTCTATAATTTCGTCAGTTGCCGAACTTGTAGGAGCGTATACCTGTATAAGATTTAGGTTCGTCGGTGATGCTTTAAGCTTGATACTTATAATTCGATCGTTTATTGGTTCGTAACCTATTACACAGTTCCTCTGATGTTTTGGAATAAGAAAGGCTACTCCGTTTTGACTGTTGTTGTCATTTCCGGAGAAGTAGACCGCGTGGTTTGCAGTAAGAAAGTGGCCACTTTTCTGCCAATGTGTTTCGCTAAGCCCACAAATACTAAAGCCGCATCTGGTCAGTTCTTTCTCTATTATGATTAACTTTCCAGGATCAAGCTGCAGGCCACGTACGTTCCAAGTTCCTATCAAGTGAACGTTTCGTAGCTTAAAAGTGTGTAGTAGAGTGCCTGGACCTCAACCCCTCCATGGCCGGTAACAAATTTCTCACCGCGTGCCGCGGCGCCGGTTGCTAGTCGGATGGCATGGCAATCGTTTTCCATCTGTATATACTTCCATGTTAACTTTCTTGGGAAAAAAGTTGCAGTGGTTTCCCCTTGCCTTCTGCACCAACTTTTTTTGAGGTCATTTCCACCTCAAGGTCGCTGCCACCTCTTCTAGCCTAGCTAGGTGTGTGGTTATACCGCCACTGCTCGGTCGCCAGAGCCTCGTCCGTTATCTAGCAGGGAGCACCACGATAACGACTGTTATCGCCGCCATGGATCTTGCGCGTGCAGGTGAGGTTGACAGTTGGGGCTGACTAAATGTTAGGTCATTCTTCCCCTTACTTCCCCTTGCTTGATTAATAATTTAGGTAAAAACTAAACAATAATTTTGTTAGCCGTGTGGTATCCGGCTGAGTAGAATAGACCAACCTCTTTTCTTACCGAGGTATCGTAAAATACGACTGAAGTAAGTTGACGTCAGGCAGGCGGCCGGTCGTTAAAATGCAGCCAAATCATGTTTATACCATGTTGTGCCGACTCCACTTAGAGTGGGCTGTGGGTAGGAGGATGATGACAAACAATAATTTTGTATAAAAATATTATTGAACTCTGTATTTCTGGATTGGACTTACTTAAAACTAAGTATTAATTCTATCCATTTGCTTTGCGGTCCATATGCCAGATAGGCAGTTGTATGTGTTCCGTACAAACTTATTTATTTAATTGATAAATACAATTTATTATGCCCCTTTCCGTTAATGAAAACACAGTGAGGAAACCGGCAGATCCCTAGAGAATTCCTGGGGCATGCATAATTCGCAAATGTACATAGAGTACATCTAAGTTGCAGTGACTACTTCTATGGAGAGCAGAGGCGTTTGCCTAGTATTATCACAGGGCTTTACTTTAATATTACAAATAATTAAATATTTTGTCAAACATAAGGTATAGTTTGTGAAGAAATTACAAATTCTATTCTTATTTTTTGTTTCTGATAGTGTAGTTCAGTCTAATGGCCTAATAATGAAATTAAGAGGACCACAAAATCTTAAAGTTATATTTTGTGCTGCTCTTGTGCCGAACCGTAAAATACCTAGCCAAATCATTTAACAACATTGTTAAAAAAACATGTGCCAACTCCCATAACTCATCATTCAACAACATTGTTAAAATACACATACGATATATCCCACTTAGAGTAGAATATGGCCAGGAGAAAGAAAATGGTATTATTTAAGTTGTTATAAAACTATTAAAACGAAGAATTCATAAACTTAGGTAACTGAAATTTATGTATGTTTTAATGCGCTCATTAAATTTTTTTAAATGAATATGAAAATCAAAGAACTCTTACGTATGGTTATTAGTAAACTTGAATCCTTTGAACATTCCGCAAAGACCGCTGGAAAAGAGAGGCTAAGTGCAATCTCGAAAGAGCTACTATAACTTCAGCAGCAACAAGTGAGAAACTTTAGCTCCAAGAATATCTTAACGCAAACAAATTACAATTTATTGTATGTGTAAAAGTTGAATATGTATAGATATTTTTGTTTAACTTTTACGTATTCAATATTATAAATAACACTTTGGTCGTGTGTTGGTAATATTTTTACCACTTTAATGATGGTGCATATCATCGGATAATATGCTATAATACAAAGAATATACAATTGGAATAAAGACATGATCTCTGTGATTATTGGAACAAAATTCGACTATTTTTCTTCGATATTTAATAGCTATACATGCTAGAAGAAAAGTAATGGATTAACGAAAATTTTATTTTTTAATTCCAAAATATGGATACAATCGCTTACACTGTCAACAAAGGTATCAATCATAGGTACTCGTGATTATAAATTATAGTTTCTTCCTTTAAGTAAGAACCGATACATACTTTTTTATATTAACAATATAACGAAAATATATGTCGAAAGAAATAATGATACTCAGTGAATAAATTGAATGCAACATTCATCTTATTCAGTCGTTGCAGGATGCGGAACATGGACTATTTATGGTAATTTTGTTTAGTCAGTTTTTTTTTTATTTAAGCCAAAACTTTTTGAACAGTCAATGTTATTTAAATTTAGTCATGACTAGGAATATATGTATAAGACCGCAGTAAGGCGTTATTTGAGTGTCGGTAAACTTTTTAAAATGCCAACATTTTAAAGTCTGCTGAAGATTTGAGAAAGAAGGTCTCCTTTGATAATCAGTTCAGATTAATTTTTAATAAATTCTACAGAATATATGATAATTCAATTTTGTATTACATGCAAAGAATCTTCGAGATATTTATGCAAATGTGGAGATTGTTATGCGTATTTTTTTGAGTATTCCGGCTACGAATTGTTTAGGAGAGGTCTTTTTCCACTAAAAGAGTAAACACCTATTTAAATGTAATTATTGGTCAAGATTGACATTATGCTCCTGCATTACTGTATATTCAATCTCAACTGAACCGAGAAATATCATATCAGGATATAATAGATAAGCAAATCTTAAAAAAGTCGATAATATGTTTTATTATCGATTTTATTGATTTAATTAATTTTACCACAGGACCATTTCACGTGGGCATGATTAGTATAGTTGGTACTGTAGTAGTAACTAGTAATTTAGGATAGATATAATTCATATATTTCCGTTGCAAATAAATAAAAATCTTAAAATGAAAATTCGAAGGGGAAAGTACCTATTTTTGTTAAATATAAAATTAGACGTACAGTCAAATTGGGTAACTTTGAATTTACGGGTAACATTGAATAAAACGACTAAAATAATTATTAATTTTTTTTTCAATATCTGTAACCTGATTTAAAACTGATAACTGAGTGAAATGAAAATACTAAATGTTCTAGTTGTCAAATGTCATTTAAAATTTATAGTTTTGAAACAAATTTTGACACTTTTTCAAAATTTTCTGTTCGCTGTCTTTTAGCAGTGAAAAGTATGTGAGTTACATTTCCGATTTAATTACAGAAAAGGTGTGTAAAACACATGATTTTTGGTTTCTAATGATCAATTGTACGTTGAAATTATACTTTTTCACATAATTTCATGATTTTGCATAGTTTTATATCCATTGACAGGGAAATTTGTGGACCACCCCTATTTTTAGTTAAATATGGGTAACTTTGAACGGTTCAAAGATACCCAATTGCAATATCTTAGTTTATGGGTAACATTGACAAAGAGTTATTGATTCCTAAAAATATTTTCAAGTACATACAGTAATTACAATAGAATTATTTTGCTATAATCCGCGTTTATTAAAAGAATCTATGTATTGCTAAACGTATAAAGCAGACAACATTCACATACCTTATACCTACATGCAGGACGAGTCCCCACACGTAACGTAATAAAATCTAATCCGGTGCTTTAACAAGGATGAAAGCTTAGCTGTATAGCGGTGATAGCCCAGCGGTAACAACGTCGGACTCTTTCGAAGAGGTCGCAGGTTCAAACCCAGGGCAGGCATCAATGAGTTTCTATCAAAACTTATGTGTGTAATTGTGAATTACAATTTATCACACGTTTTTCGGTGAAGGAAAACATTGCGAGGAAACCTACGTATCTCTAGAAAATTATGGGGATATGTGTAACCTACTGATCCGCATTGGAGCAGCGAGGTAGGTCTTAGCTCCAATCCTTCTCTCCAAAGACGGAGAGAGGAGGCCTATGGTCAGAAGTGGGATAGTAACAGGTCGTTACTCGCGTTTATGGTTTCCAAAAAAGGAATTTACTATTATTAAAATAGAAAACATCGTTTTCATCTTAAAAGAGCATCAAATAACAAAAAATAAAGATAAAATGTACATTGGAGATGACATCTCATTCATGGAATGGGGTGAATTATTTTTCAAATTCTCTTGCCAACCATTAATGTTTTGAACTCATTTGAATGGTAATTGGTTATAGAATTTGTTATTTAGGTTTGATTTTTACTAAATATTTACAATCTCAAATAAATATGTATTCGTTACAAAAAAAAAATCTACCCATATGTTGTAATATTTAGTAATTGGCAATTTTAAGTAAACGGTTGGCTGTTAAGTATGACAAGTTGACTTTATTTGACAGATCTATCTTTCATTCATTCAGAACATAAGTATAAGAAAATTCTGTGAATTCAAGGATTTTTAGTTTCCGAAATAATTCGGTTCAAAGTTACCCTAAACTCAAGGTAACTTTGAACACGCACAAAAGCATATTTTTTTCCCATTTCCTTTCTAGTTACTCAGTAATACAGTTAGTTATTCTAAAACTCGGTATAAAAGAACACTCATTATTCATCAAAACCTAAAATAAGATCTTCCTATTTTTTTATATTTTGAAAAATCTGAAAAAGTCATTCAAAGTTACCCAATTTGACTGTATGTTTAAGGGCGGCGTGAAAAGGCCTAGGGCGACATCAAGCCTAAATCCATCATTGTAATAGTATTATATTATAATTCTTAAAGTCAAGCTTATTTTAAATTTAGTTAAAATAATCTATGCTTAAAAGGTAGACGTAAATATGTGTGACCTAAGTGGCATCACATTAACTGAATATCAAATAGAATCATATAAGTCTTCTTTAATATAGGGGCTCCCGTAATCGAAGCATGATGCGAATATGAAAGATATTCGTGCACCCGCTGTAATAATATTGCGAAGCATATGAAATGACATTTTTCATATATAAATATTTACGTACAAGTAACTTTTCACTGATACTATATGAATGAGAAAAATAACAAAGTTTTATAGCTCGCGCTTTTTTAGCAACGGTCCGCAGGGCTCATCTAGAATATGAAATTAAATGTACAAACTTAAGTAAATTAAACTTAAACTAAAACTTAGTTTGTGCAACTTACCTAATTACTGTGTACTTAAGGTTTTTATTTAACCAAATAATGTCGAGCTTGTCAAAATGAGGTTGCAGTTGATCAATAGCAGAGGCGGGGTTTGCAAATGACTCAGTCTCATTCCGAAGATAGACTCATACGATTCTTAGCTGCTCCACATCTAGGTAGTGCTTATTATCGAAAATTAACCTTTGGCTAACTTCTATATTTAACGGTATTAATTTTTTCGGTTAATACTGACCCGATTGTATGCATTAAATTCCATATCATATAATTTTAGTTATGATTTTATAGCAAGGGTTAATAAACACTTTACATACCTTCCTTTATAAAACATTTTAAATCTAAAAAAAACTATCGCCGGTAAAGTTCTTACAGCAAAGGCTTCCGTTCCACGGATTCAAAGAGATTGCTAATGACATTTCACCACAGAAAGTTTCAAAGCGTTTACCGTGAATATGTCCTCCTCCACATCTTTCAATAGACGCTGTGTTTTTAAATTATTTTATAAACAGATATTGCGATTCTTTTCAATATGTTTAACTAGTTTTCTTTTAAAGCTTCGTGTGTTTTTTATTGATTTTCAATTTTGGTTTTTATTAATAAGATTATTTAATGTCTTTAAGATTAGCCAACATGAAAATCAATTGAATTTTGATAGTGGAGAAAAAATGTCACCTCTACAGTTGAAGCCTTAATGTATCCTTGCAAATGTATGTAACTATGAAAAGGTTCATTCTTTTCCGACATGCAAGCATACAAGATGAAAAAATATATTCGCATAGCACTGGCTTTAATCTTAAATTTCTAGATAATTATTTCTGCATCCAATCTATCCAAAAGTACGCCTGTCCACTTTATTCTGGGGCTACAACTTTAGATCTTGCGGACATATTACCACTATCCCAAAAGCGATCGATATAATATGTTTTTCTTTTTAATACACAATCCAGCGGCTCTACATTTTATTTATGAGACTTACATATCTTTTAGAATTCTAATATTAAGTGGAAACTAAACAGTTAGCCGATGTACTAAACAGAGACCAGATGTAGAAGCCCTTACAAATCACCTGCTATTAATTAACCCTTAGATACGTTCTACACTATATATATACTATATCGTATACACCAGGTCTTCTTAAACTTCTTTATATAGCGACCCCCTTCAAGCTTAGGAAATTTTAAACGACCACCTCCTCCATATAATGAAATATATATTAACCGGTAATGAAGGAACTTAGGAGGAGAAATATCAATAAATCTTTGTTAGAAAAGTTCTTTAAAGGACAGCTGCAGCCATGTAGTTGTATCAATAATGATTGAAAAGTATCAGATCTTTGCGACGCCTTTTGCTTTCAGTAGTCTCGTAGCCCCCCTGGGGGTCGCGATCCACAGTTTAAGAAGCCCTGGTATACACTATATTATCTATGCTAATATAAAAGCTGAAGAGTTTGATTCTTTGTTTGATTTTTGAATGCGCTTATCTCAGGAACTACTGAACCGATTTATCTATTACTGAATCTATCGAGAAAGGCTATATAGAGTATATAACATCACGTTAAGATGAATAGGAGAGGAGCAACAATAAAAAATATTGCGAAAACGACAAAATTTAAAACTATCCCCTTTTAACCATTTTTATGGTTGTCAAAATAGTATATTTCGGTTTTAATCTTTCCACGCGGGCGATGCCGTTGGCGATTGCTATTATATAATATATATTACGAAAGAGACCCGTAATATTTTGTCTCTCAGTTAATTAATTTCAATAGTACATACGAGTATTTGATGGAAATATTGACATTTCCCATTTGGCCCACGGCACCGGATTAAAAATACTTTTAAGGGGTAGCTGAAAACGACATGTGTCTGCCGTCGTTATAACTATAGTCATTTCAAATTTAATGTTTTCGGTTACGTCAGTTAATTAATTATTTTAATAAAAACTAAAATTAATATTTATATTCCCATTTTACATGCGTTTAAATATATTGTAACTATTAAAATAAATATACTTTCTAAAATATAAAAATATATTTATTATTTATCAGTAACATCCTCGTAAGTCATAGATAATATCCTCAATTAATCGGCTAACTAACTCAATTAATCTATACTAATATATAGAGCTAAATAGTTCGTTTGTTTACTCAGTAAACGATGAAAGTTATTCAAAAATCTCTTATAATTAGCTCACGATAACTAGTGTTGTCCAAAATTACAAATCGGGAAAAAAAATTGTGACACACTGATTTCTGTGCGGGTGAAGCTGCTGGGACAGCTAGGCAATTGATAAATATATGTGATAACTAACACGTCACGTCACTATTTAACAAAAAAAAACAAAGCAAAGTATTACACTGATGGTGTTTAATGTTATAATTACGGAACTTCTTAAGTGTATACCTATCTCAAAAGCGAAATAAATGGTTGGAAATACTAGTTATATATTGCGGGGTAAATAAGTAAATATATGGGAACCTTACACACACGGTCCGTCCCCAAACTAAGTAATTTAATACTTGTGTTATGGTAGACAGACTTGTGAGTATAATTTTTAAATTATATAACTTATATAATTTTTAAATACATACTTAAATACAAATATACTCCCAAACTTGATTACCAACAAATTCATTTATAGAAAATGTTGGCCACCAACCCACGATCCGCTGTGCTGAATGCTGCGCCATCGGGCCACACTATATATATATACTTTTATCATACCAAGAGGAATACATACAGTTTCCTATCATTATAATGAAATAACTCTGTCAATTAATAGTCGACGGTGGACATTCAGTATGGCTAATGGAAATGGTTGCTAAGGATCGAATTGCACGAGGGGTGGTGTTGTGAAACATTTACAGGCTAGTATTTCTTATTTTTGCTTTAATTAACCCGATTTCGTTTAACCGGAAAGATACGTCTTACCTATTTGAAATAAGGCTTTATTTTATGTAATTCAATTCCAAATGAATGAGCAGGTTTAATGACAAATGATCTTATCCAACGAATACAATTGTGTTCAAAATATAATATTTTATTATTAAATATTATACTATAGTTTTAGAATTTGAATGTTCTACTATATTTTACTAGCCATAAGTTATAGAATTAGGTGGACTTTGCGGAAATCCATAATACAAAAGTAATAATAATTTTTTTTTTTAAATAATCCGCAATAATAGAAAATATATATAGTGCTACAGGTAAAGTCTATGTATTGGGTTACACACTCGATGCAGGATTTTGAAAAACACATGCGTTCACCACTGCTACCACAATACACAAGCACTGCACACGTTCACTATCACACACTCAACAATCGTTTCGCTCCGCAACCGAAGCATAATATGGAGATAGACTCCACGACAAAATCACAAATCGAAGCATTACTAAGTAAGTTTGTTTGGTTGTTGTTACTTTATTTTATGTTATTATTGAGGATACTCAAACGCTTAAGTTTGCGTGAACGAAGTAGCTGGTGCCACTAGTTATAAGTGAATGTAAAAAAAGTAAGTAACGGCCTGTTACTATCCCACTGCTGAGAATAGGCCTCTTCTCACCGTTTTGGGAGAGAAGGATTGGAGCTAAGACCTACCACGCTGCTCCAATGCGGATTGGTAGGTTACACATACCTCCAGAATTCTCTAGAGATATGCAGGTTTCCTCACGATGTTTTCCTTCACCGAAAAGCGTGTGATAAATTGCAATTGTCAACTAGACACATAAGTTTTAAGAGAAAATCTCATTGGTGTCTGCCCGGGTTCGAACCCGTGATCGTCTCTAGAGATTCACACGGTCGCACCGCTGGGCCATCACAGTTTTTAAGTGAATGTTGTTTTATTTAAATCTTAAATCTTATTGAGAAGATAATTAATTTTGCGTATACTTCAACAAAAGTTTCGTCTGTATGAACTATCAGCGGAGCAACAGGACTTTCAATTAAGAAAGTTATTTTCCCAACTTTCATTGGCATCTCAGAGGCTAATTGATTTGTGCGAAGTTAATATTATGCACTTTTAAATTTATTAAATTTTTTATCAGTTTTAACACCTCGGTTAATTGCCTCTTGAGGTGACAAGAGGGCTGGCTCCTTTTTCGCACAAAGAATCAGCTTAGCGATTCAACGCGGAAACGCTGCCACCATTCCACGTGGGAATGATTCGTATAGTCCTAGCGTGAGTATTTTAAGATAAATATAACTTGTACATTTTTGTTTTAATTTGAAACTTAGATTTTAAATCATGATACTCTTAAGGAAACAACCGAGAGTTATTTCTTTTGGTCTCTTGATAAACTATTATAAAATGTTATATTTGAAAGTCAGTAGGGCAAGGCCTTCATTCACTGGAACTTAGTTCTTTTTGTTGTTCTTAATTTATATAATTTACTTTTTATGTAAAAAAAATATTACTTTATATATTAGACATCAAGTTAAGAGAAATATTGAAATTCAAATTATTCTTTATTGGAGTAAACTTGTCAACAAGTCCTTTTGAATTGCCAAGAAAAAGAAGAGCCAACAAAAAACTCTGCGGTTACTTTTTTCAGAATATAATTCTTATAACTACATTAATTCATGGCTATCTTGTATAGGGTTGAATAAAAAGCCTCATACACGCATTCTTATCATCTATATAATTCACAACGGTAAATTAGGGTTTTTCTGTATCAGCCGCCTTTTAATATATGTTTTAAACTGTTGTTACGGCAACGCTAAAACTGATTGACGAATTTTATTACAGAATCTTATACCCAAACCCAACGACTTACGTACTTTTGAAAGACGCAAAGCAGGAGCCGCAAACTTATGTCGGTTCCTACTTTGTCTATTATATACATCGCCAATTTTGGTTATAATTCAGAATATTTTTATGCACAAAAATTAAATTGCTTAAAAATATACTGTAACACTATTGTAACAATATCTATTTCCTTAAACTTCTCTCGCAGAGAATCACGCGGACGGATAAATTGTAAATGTCACGTATGGCGCTTTTTTGTATCCGTATAATATTTAATGTACGCGCATTTACCCATTGGTTGTTGTTGTATGAGTTTTAACAAAAATATATTCAAATTAAAAAAAAAATCGTATCTCTTAACATACAAAGTTGAAGCTTGCACAAACTTGCCTTAATTTATACACAATAGTATTAAAATTCATTCAATACAT
This sequence comes from Morpho achilles, assembly GCA_947086495.1. NCBI lineage: Eukaryota > Metazoa > Arthropoda > Insecta > Lepidoptera > Nymphalidae > Morpho > Morpho achilles. Next base: position 15,429,261 of record CAMTZB010000022.1, on the reverse strand, counting down.
TAACATTGTACGCTGTGTTAATTATTATCAGTTTCCGAAGCTTGGAAACTTGATAATTACGAACAAACACAAAAGGATCTGTTACTGAAAATTATTTCCGCATTTCTGAATTTCATGATTGTATTTCAATACGAAATAGATTCTATACAGACATGGACATTGATCGCTGTATTGTTTCAAACTATTAAATGTTGGTATTGTTTTGTACACGATTTATAGTTAAGCTGCGTAACAAAACCAAGTTGTGTTTATTCTGTTTTGTTATAATACCTTAATAGCCTTAGTTGCCCGGAGTACTTTCGCTAGAATAAAAGAGTAATCTGCAACCGCATACCTAAGCTTGTTTGCCCATTGTTCTTTATGGATGTAAAGCCTGGACTGTCAAAGAAGACCTCAGGAAACGATAAGAAGCATTCTAGATGTGGGCATACAGGCCTATGTTGGCTATAAGCTGAACCCAGAAAATCTCGAATGTGGAAGTTCTGCGACGCGTTCATCAAAACCGGGTACTTTTGCAGACCATTAAGATGAGAAAAGTCAATGTATTCAGGCAAAACCGATATAAGTCATCCTAATAGGAAAGTTTTCTGGAAAACGAAGTGTGGGACGCAGAAATAATTCCTGGCTTCACAACGTAAGGGAATGGACGCGGATCGCGTCCATGAGGATTGGTTAGAGAATAGTCCAGTAGAATTAACAGGATTTCTGCAGCCTATACATTATTCAGGTGTATAAGGAATAATTGTGCTAAATTTAATCGGTATTGGTTCAGCGGATTCGCCGTGAAAGGGTAGAAACATACATCCATACTGAAAAACTTTCGCATTTATAATATTAGTAAGATTAGTTACGATTTTTGGTTATAATGACATTTTACTTCGTAGCGTTTAACTTAAATACATTTAGATTGGTTAATTCATTCTTTGAGGGTTCCATTTGAAAGGGCAAAAGAGTAATAATTTAGTCTGTAGCAATGAGCAGACAAACTAAGTTCAATTAGTTTGTTTGATGTTCTAACATCATCTTTACATACTACCTACTTCCACAATATATAGAACAATCTCAATCCACGACGCAACTTTGTCTAGCAACCGTAATAACCACAAAATATTATATGATGTAATAACATGTACAAAAAATCTGGAAAGTTAATATTTATATAGTACCACGCAAGTCGTCTAAGTTTTCTTTGATAGTTTTCAATTACATTTCATCGTGTACTTTACGGTAAAATGTCGTTAAGTCGTATGCATATTAAATATCTGGGTGACCGAGCTTCGCTCGGTAATTAAAAAAAAAACTAAAAAAAAAACAATTATTTAGTTGGGATCGATCCTTGGCATTCACATTTCTCGAATCTGCCCGTTACTCGAATAAGCTACGTCGACTTGACAGTTAATGGCGAAAATTCAATTCAATATAAATGTTAGTGTTTTTTAATGCCCAAAAACAGGGATAAAACAATTTTTTTTTTACATAAAACTTAGCTAGATCAATTTTTCTCCCCCAAAACCTCCCACATGTTGAATTTCAGGAAAATCATTGGAGCCGTTTCCGAGATTCGGAAAATACATATACGAGGTGTGTTCAAAAAGTATCGCGAATTTTGAATTTTCGCGAGTTACATATATTCCAATTTCGATTTTTTTGTGGCGTTATGTTGGTACATATGTCTCTCACTTATGCTGACAAGTTGGGCCATTTTGAATGTTCGGTTAATTGTTGACAGCTGCTTTGCTTGCACGTGTTTTGGTTCGTCTTCGATTTTTTGACCTATTCAAAAAATGGAACAAGGAACCTGTATCGATTTTTGTGTGAAAAACGAAATTAAGTGCACGGATGCATTCCGAGTGTGGACTGTGGCATATGGAGAAGCTACTTTGGACAAAAGCAACGTTTATCGGTGGTACAAAATGTTTTTAAAAGGCCCAGAAGATGTGAATGACGAAGAGCGTGCCGGACGCCCGAGCACTTCAACAACAGACGAAAAAATTGATGAATTGAAGAAAATGGTATTGACCAATCTTCGAATCATCGATAGAGAAATTGCTGAGGACCTAGGCATATTGATTGGCTCGTGCCATTCGATTTTAATCGATAATTTGTGGAAAAACAAAAATTGGCTTTTGCACCTCGATAACGCCCCTGTTCACACATCGCTGCTTGTACGCGACTTCTTGGCCAAAAACAACAGACCAATGATACCGCAGCCACCGTATTCCCCAGATCTGGCCCCCTGTGACTTTTTCTCATTCCCGAAACTGAAGAGGCCCATGAAAGGACGACACTACGCCACGATTGACGAGATAAAGACGGCATCGAAGGAGGAGCTGAACAAGATACAAAAAAATGATTTTTTGAAGTGCTTCGAAGATTTGTAAAAACGTTGGCACAAGTGTATAATATCCCAGAGGGATTACTTTGAAGGGGACAAAATAGATATTTACGAATAAATAAATAATTTTTGAAAATACACAAAATTCGCGATACTTTTTGAACACACCTCGTATATACAAGATTAACTCATTTAAATTATATGCATATTAATATGATAAATAACTACTATAATAATAATACTTTTTTTCCAATAATGTTTTTTACTACATTTTTTATGGTACATAAATAAATATACCGTCCTCGCGATATAAAAGAAATGTTTTTTTAATACTGTAGTAAATACTATTTTACATAGTTTTTATTCTTTTCCTTTGTAATGTATGATCAAATTTTATAATTTTGGAAATTTTTTGAAATTTTTCCAGTTTATACAATACACGTTGGTATAAACCCATTACAAACAACAACAAAAATCTTTTACGCTCAAAGGCATTGTGTTGTAAAATTGTTAAGGCAGAGATTTTAAAGTATTCTAACGTTCTGGAACAATGCCGCGTATCTATAATTTATTGAAAAATATAAATCGATACTAATATATAAAGCTGAAGAATTTGTTTGATTGTTATAAAGTGCTTATCTCAGGAACTGCTGGGCCGATTTGAAAAATTCTTTCAGTGTAAGATAGTCCATTTATCGAGGCTATAGGCTATAGGCCATGATGCTATATATATATATCTTCCCTTCGTTCCCTTCTAAAAGTTCTAAATAAAAATCTGCAATAACATATGTCTAGCTTTTAAGGTTAACCCACTTTAACCATTTTTATGGTTATCAAAATACTATGTTGCGGTTTTAATCTTTCTATGCGGGCGGACCCGCTGGCGATTGCTAGAAATATACCTATATTACATGTGTAGTCACATACCAACATATATCATATATCAACACTTATTGGACACAACTAATTCAAATAGATGTTTTCTTAAATCATTCGCACAATTTCTCGTACTTACTTAGAAGAACTGGAAGGAAAATGCAGTGGCAAATTTTTTTCAAAAGTCCTATTATCCAATTCAATTAGAAAATGTAATTAACATTTTATAATTGCTATCCTACTCAAAATGTCCGAACATCTATTTATTAATGAAAGTAAATAATTGTAATATTACATAACGCGATAAGATTTATATTTGATTACACCAATTAAATTTATTTTTTAAACTACAACACCATAAATACTTACCTCATAATAGTTGCGTTCAGTTCACATAAAATGCGTAGAATCAGTCGATACGAAAACGAATTATTAAATAAAAATGACCGTATAGCGTCCTGTTCATTTAAACGACAGTAGACTTGTACAAAAATTGATGTACTATCGCTGTAAGGCGTGGCATGTTGCCTGACAACGCTCGTCCCACTGGCTTAGCTCCCCCCACCAGCTCAGCTCCTCCTATAGGCTTTGATGAAACTAGCGGTAGTACATGCGCTCTCGCTCTATCACAGCCACGGCTTTCGCTTTAGTTACAACTCACAATATATATTTATCACACGATACAGCTCATTTTAAGATGGTTTTGTGCACTGTTACTTGTATACATTAGGTGCCGCCCTTTCAGGCTAGCAACACGACCGTATCGACCAGCAACACAATAGTCATCGTTAACAATACGCGACTGTCGCTACATGTTGTTACCGTCGGACATATCAGTGCAACTAATTGGCACGCAATAATTAGCTTGGGACTTCAGTGCATTATCCCTTTCAGTTTCGTGCAATAAAGTATTTCGTAATTACGATTCCGATTCCGGAATAAGATGAATTATATATATTATTTTTTACTTATGTTAGTACATGGGTGACCTAGCCTTGCTCGGCATTTTTTTAAAGAATATTAAAAAAAATTCAAATAAAAAGAAAGGAAGCGCCGGTGACATGTGGAACTCGAAACCAGGTTTTAAGCTTTTTTTGGTCCGCCTGTCACCATTTGGCTATCAGAGAATTACGTTTGACAACCAAAAATATCAGTTAAATTGAATTCTACATTTCAGCATTTTTTCAATCCCGAGATTTAGAAAATATATAACAAGATTAACTCATTTAAACATTAAAGAAACTCTTCTCTTGATTCTCTTAGGGAAAAGTTCAAAGAAATTGGCGTTATGACTGTAGCTTCACAATACATCTACAGTAATATACTATTTGTACGTAACAATATTCACTTGTATAGTAAAAATAGTGATAGGTATGATAGACATACAAGAAATAGACATAAACTAATGACGCCTAGATTACGCCTCCAAAAGGTCCGAAAATCATTTGTCGGTCTCGGTACACGTTTTTATAACAAAATTCCTCAACATTATCTAGACTTGCCTTTACACAAGTTTAGAAATTATCTCAAAACGATGTTGCTACATAAAGCTTACTATACTATTGAGGATTATTTGAGTGATAGCATATCTTAACTGCAGTCAGCTACGCATCCAGCTGCAACGATTATCTTGTAACCATCAAATTGTAATAATTTTTTAAAAGATTAGCCGCCGAGTTTCTTGCTGATTCTTCTCGGTAGGAGCAAACTTCCGAATCAGTGGTAGCTTCTTTAAAACATTTGACGATTCAAAAGTACTGTAAACAGTCCACTTGAATAAAGAATATTTTGAATTTGAATTTGAATTTGAAACATAGAAATATAAAATACCTGATGATATGTTGATACATAAATGTTATTTTATTTATGAAAATTAAACGATGTATTTATTTGATCTGTTGTTATGTTGGTTATAACAAGTAACAAGATAGACATATTTTTATATACTTATACTGGATATACTGGAATATAAAAAATATTCCAGTGCGTGTGTGAAGTTACAAAAGTAATGATAGAACAATTTTGGTATAAATCATGTTTTTCAGAGCCAAACTATAGCCAAATCATTACTAAAATTATATATTGTAGATTATATATCTACAATATATAATTTTCTATTCTACCGTTATTTTAAGAGCTGATGGCTTATAAATACATAGTTGCAATGAGAGAACCTTGAAATCATTCTGTTATATTATACAGAAACTAAATTTCCTGTGCATAAGTTTCCCACTACGTGTAAGTATCCTTAAGCAGCTCAATGGGAAAGTTCTTATACTTCCAAATAGAACAAACAGTAAGCTTTTAGGTACTAAGGTAATAAATAGGCTTAAAGCTGCTTGAATTTGCAATTGAAACTTACTGTCGCTCAAAATGAAGCAAACTAATATTGTTATCTATTATTTATTTATTATTCAATTTTAATTGCATTTATAGATTTTTAATTTTTAATAGCTTAGTAAGACATATAGCGAACGAATATTATAAATGGCTACCAAACTAGAATTCCGTGTGCTAAGGGAATTAAGACTTTCTGAATCTTAAATAATAAAAAATGATAGGTTAGGATATCGATATATGTAGGATATCGCTTGGATCTAGCGAACCAAAATATTTCAAAAATTCAAAAAGATTATAATTTTTTTATTACAACCAATATTATCATGCACGTTTTGTGCGAGATCGTAATATTTGCGTCATTTAGTAGAATCTAGAAATCAGTTGAAGAAAAAATAACAGTCTTGGTTTACTGATTCAAATTAGTTTTTACTTTTATTAATAATACTACTACTCTTACTATACATAATAGAGAGAGAGATCCCGTGGACCCCAGACCTTCGTCATTTTATAAAAGCTGAAACTTTGTCAGTGCATGCTCCCAACACAGGTAAGAACGATGGTAGGTTATGGAATTTGGATCGTAGTGGCTTTGGGAGATACGCGGTACTCAAGGTTGCAAAATACCGAATTAATTTCGTCATAGTATAAAGCTTGATCTTTTGATATTACCTCTAGAATAATATTAAAAATCACGTCAGTCAATGCCAGACACTTAGCATAGTGCAAACCCCCTGCCAGACACCCTTAAAGTTAATGAAATTTGACTTCTATTTACGTCATAGTATAAAAGCTTATTTTAATATATATTACTGGGATAAGAATAAGATGATGTTTCCCCTTTAGCCAGACATTTTCAATAGCCCCTACCCCAGCCAGACAAGCATATAAAGTTGCGGTTGGAAAGAGCGGGAAGTATATATACGGGTAGGTGCTAACGAGATGGCGAGTTAGGTCGTTACGTACTCGGCAGTTTTTTTTATGTAATGGTGTTGTTAAAATATTAAATTAACAATACTTGAAAATAGTGTATAAAGATGAGATAAGATATTTAAAAAAAGATTTTTTCCCTTTTCCTAAAAATAGAAACAGGAACTTTTATAATAATGTTCATAATATGTTATAAATTATAAACATAATATTACAAAATTTCATATATTCCGTGAAAGCGTAGCAGACACAGAAAGACAACAGTATTTCTCATTTATAGTATTATTATTTATCGTAGCGAAAACTGATAAGAAATATGACCGGGCATTAAGTATGAATCCCTTCATATTACACATTTTAAATTAAAACAACGAGAAATGTATGAAGAATATACGGAATTTAAATTCGAAGGCTACAATTGCCACATAACCGGTATTCTTGCGGTTTTATCTATAGCAATAGTACATCTGTGGTGCTACGACATGATTTGTAGGCGAGGCGTAGATGCAACCCATCACTGCGGCCAACGGTTGCGGTAGCTTGATATATTTCTATTCTACAATAAGTTTTCCGCCATTATCACATGAGATAATTATGACTTTCTTACGCCGTGTGGTATCCAGCTGAATAGATTAGTACCACCCTCATTTCTTACGGATATGTCGTAAAAGTGTCGACCCTCTTTCTTATCGAGGTGTCGTAAAATACAACTAAGGTAAGTCGACCCGCCGTGTGGTATCCGGCTGAGTAGAATTGACCAACCTCATTTCTTACCGAGGTATCGTAAAAGACGACTAAGGCAATTTGACCCACCGTGTGGTATCCGGTTTAGTAAAATAGACGACCCTCTTTCTTATCGAGGTGTCGTAAAATACAACTAAGGTAAGTTGACGTCAGACAGGCGGCCGGTCGTAAAAACGCAGCCAAATCATGTGACAGCATGTTTATAACATGTTGTGCCGACCCCACTTAGGATGGGATGGCAGGTGGATGATGAGGATGATGATAATTATGACATTATTCTTATCCACTGTTTATAAATTATATTATTAAGGGCTTTAAAATCGAAATAACGTAATACAATTGTCAAATCACCCTTTAATAAATACTTTACCCTGTAATAAAGAGGATTTTACCAGTGTACCTTAAAGGTAAGTTATCCAACGCGACTTGAGATATAGCCCGGATATAGCGTATCGAACTTCAATATTAGGACTTCAAATACGAAGTGGTGAGTACAACCCAATAGGAAGTTCTGTAACTATAATAGAACTGTTAAGTAAGTTTGTGTTGTATAACTAACCAGCTAACCCGAGGGACGTTTTGTCTTAATTAAGAACGCTTTCTTATAAATTCTAATGTTCAGCTATACTCACACTCTTACCTTATAATAACACCTAACACAACAAAAAAAAAATGAGCCGTTATTCCAATATTACTCCACCCGTTCCCGCGTCTTGCGATTACCAATGGAAATAAAGATGTTTTTTTTTATATATTTGTATACATTAATCTATGTTTTGATACTCAATTATACAAAAGTAATAATAAAATAATATTGCTATAATCCGCGATGAAGTAAAATAGAAAATATATATAATGCTAAATGTAGAGTGGACAATCTGTTTTCATACCTGTTTGTCCACTCTACTTTTAGCATTATATATATTTTTTATTTTACTTTATCGTGGATTATAGCAAAATAATTTTATTATTACTTTAGTATTATGGATCCCCGCAAATTAACGCCTAATTCTATAAATTGCTCAATAATCTGTCTTTGCTACTATTTCTAATAAACTTATACTCCTTGCGCTGTAGCATGGTGCGGGTGACAGTTTCGTTGTTTCGTTACACTCACAAAAATTGCCGCCATTTACAAATAATGTCTTAGTATTTCAGCTATTCGATCTTGTGATACGTCAAATGATTAATAATGTAGTAAATGCAATTAAACCCAACCAGAATGTTCTAGCGAAGTAAAGAAAAAAGTTTTAAACAAAGATGGAAAGAAAAATTAAGCAGTGCTATGCGTATAACGTAACACCATAGACGATGTTATTTTATAATAAAAAACGTATATTGTGCGAGGTTAAATTTATGGTAAAGGAGTATCTATCCATGGTTAATAAAAAGAGACCGTATGGGAAGAAAATATACTATCGGGATAATGGGATAAAAAAATTGCTCGGATTCAATGAAGAAGTTACGAATGACAGTGTTGCATGGCATGGCTTTATAAGAAAAGCCGATCCCGCGTAACGGAACAAGGCAAGAACTAAGAAGAAGAGAACATTTTTATACGGTAAGATTGCTTAAAAGACTGCAAAGAAAAAATATCTATTTAAGAATCATGCCATATAGTCTTGTCATATTTAAATCGATTGAAAGCGACGCGGTAGATTCTTATGGTGAAGAGGTTTAAAGTTAGTTAAATTCAATACACGACACATGTAAGTTTTAATAAACATTAAAAAAAATACTCTTCTTAAATTATACCTAAATATTATAATATGGTCGTTCAGTAAAAGTAGCGTATTATAATATTCCAACATTTGACAAAACAATTTTGCTTTGGATTCATTACTTCATTAATTTACTCATTAATTCATTAGTACATATCAGGAAAGTGCGCGCTTCTGTTTTACAAAAAGAAATAATACCGTAAGGTTGAAAGCATACTTATAACAAGCCAAAGTATGTTTTTGTATTGTATTGAGTACTAATAATAGTATATTCATTGCATGGTGTTTGCAGGATTGGCATGAGGGTTATCGATCGCTGTGCTCACCCTATCATTCGATTCGTGAGTTAGTTGAATTAGCAGTCACCTGTGATCTAATCAAACATACCCGTTTAAAATGGAATCTCTGATTCCTTTAATCATCATATCATGCGTGTATGGGTTCAACAATTACGGTAATTCTTTCTTTGCTGCGTTAAGTGTCAGGGTAAGGTTCTCATGAAAGAAAAGAAATTGAAAGTTCAGAAAGTTAAACGATTTTCATTAATTATCTACATTAAAATGTTATTTTTAATGCCTATCTGCCGCCTTAGTACCGCGGGGTGCATATATTTATTAATATTTGCCGGTTTCCAGAACTTCGATTTGGAATAGAATTATGAACACTCGAAAGCTGCAATTGAAATTACACCAAAGTGCTCTTGTTTTTTTTTGTTTTAGTATTATTATTATCTATTTTTATGACCTGTACAGCAAAGGTTTGTAAAGTAAAGTAAGTAACAATGAAAAGAAGTCTGAATTTGAATCTCGAGATTATTCTTACGAAATTTACTTTGTATACTATTATTTGTATTACCTTACAAAGCAGAAAAAAAGTGTTTTGCTATTAATTTTCAGTTTTATAAAATCCTCCGCTTTTAGCTATAAAATACTAGTAGATAAATCAATATTAATATATTATGTCCATAAATATTAGCTCTATAGTATTAGCTATCAAATTTATGTAAAATATTTAGGAATATATAATTAAGAATATATAAAATAATTCATACATTTCGCAATTGCATTATTTGCTTATCGCAATGCATTAAGTACAAAATATGAATAGTTAAGCTTAAGAAAGTCATATTACACGTTAATTATATTTAATTAATATACCTAAATATTCGTAGCCAGAGATGATAGTTAAATAGTAAAGTAAAAGTAGCTCTTAATCATAAAATATTATTAGGTACAATAGTTAAATTTATTACATAATGTGTAATATTTAAAATACTTACGTGTGACAATCGATGTGAAAGGAGTCATTCACTTCCGTCGGCCTCTCCGAACGTATATTTTACACTTTCTTTCAGTTTTTCCTGTACGAACATTTTATTTTATGTCCCGTATCCATTTTTGAATAAATTACAAGTTAACACCTAAAAAGCTGTTTTTTATTTTAATTCGCACTGCACTCCTTTTCGAAAGTTTTTAAGTAACAGTTGGTGTTCAACGAAAAATAACTTATTTTAGGTTCATGTTTTGAATAAATATTTTGAAGACGAATCCATTTTGAATGTTCACACACACTGACGGCACTACAATAACCTTAATGTCCTATTATATTGTTAATGTTCATAGTCATTACTAAAAGTTTTTGCCCGCACTTAGATTATAATGTTTAAGTATCTACCTACATTTTTTTAGTTTACCAAATAAGATTATTTTAATTGTCACTTAAATTGAAGTAATATAGAAAGTTACACAAAATTCTTTTATATAAGCAAGTGATCAACCAAAAATTAAACGCTACTGAATAATATTATTCATTATATCTAAAAGTACACTATAGTTTTTAGGAAGCACTAAGAAATTTTTTTTTTTAAAGATATTTACAGGAAGCGGAAAAGCGGCAATTTCCGTTCACTACGTTCACGGGAACAAATTCAATCAATGAATGGATAGACTCAACAGGCCGTAGAAATGCGACCGAGATTGACGATCGCGATACTGATCGCAAAATTGAGAATGCAGAATGTAGCCAGCTCGTCGCGAGACGTCCGAATACCTCAGCGGGGAGATGCACTCTAAGCTAAATGACAGGCGCGGGGCTCGGCGTCAGGCAATATGCATCTGCGCTGTTTAAATTATGTGACGACCCAGACTAATCTCACTGTAGCTAGGGGCGAGGTTCAAATATACACGAAACAGCTACAGTTTTATATTATTAGCGATAAGTTTAAAGTATCAACGCAATCGCTGACGTTTATATTTTCGCATAATACAATTATGGTTATTTTATGAGTAATTTGCTTTAACTTGGCAATGTGGTTTTTCCACTTATTTATTTATTTGTACTGATGTCAACGATGATAGGCCACAATGTATATTACTTTTAAGGATTCTGTTAAGTTTATCACATACGTAATGATTACATGTAAAATTGAGCTGTTTAATTGACAATTATGCGAATTTTGGATCAGTTCAATCAGTGAATTATATCTACTACGTACAGGGACTTTAATCAGCACTGAAAGCTTTTAAACCTTTTGATTAAAACGAATACGCCAATATCATCCAAAACGAGAACTTTACTTACTAAATTTTCCGCTACTGAGTCTAGCTAATTTTCTATTCTATTATTTATAGCGGATTACAGAAAAATTAAATAATTATTACTTTTGGATTCTAGAAGACTTGAACACAATATTTGCCAATCTAAGCACAGTATTCCAACAGGTAGGTCTTAAAATGGTCTAACTAAAAATCATGTCTATCTCATATACACGTATTATTCCACTCAACCGTCGTTGAGAACCCGGCATTATAGAAACGTAGTGTACTCGTACTTGATATTACGTTTCGTCTAAGTTCAATTTTGAGAAATACATTATGACATGACAAATCCATCAACTGTATCGGTTGCGAGCGGTGACATAAAGGTCTTTGAGTTGGTCGTTAACTATGGGTCTCTTTAAATAAGATTGGTATTCATTACTAGCAGTCACTAAATTTGTGGCACAAGAAAATTATTACCAGCTAATAATTTTCTTATATAAGTATTAGTGAACTGTGTACATAGCGAAACTCTAGATTTATACAATTATGACAATATCTTTGAGAATTTGTCTAACACCGTATACTATATTATTTATTATTTTTATAATACGTATTGTAAACATATAAAGTTATAGTCGGGAGCATATACCTAAATGAATCGTTCAACACTTACTGCTTGTAGAGGCGTTACGATTGTGCTGCGGATATTATTAAATTGTTACATTCATCTTACCGCTCTTCATAACAAAGAATCAAGAAGTACAATCTAAGAAGTGGAATATAGTATCAATGTATTATAACAACTTACAATAAAGAATCTACTAATAGCTTTTAAGAATTATACATTATTAATAGGTTAAATTATTTTAATAATTTTAATAATCTCATAACAGCTAAAAAAAAATCAGCTAAATATTTAGACCTAGCTCATGTGGGATATAGATTCAACAATAATTGTTCCAATTTTTATATCGGTAAATGGTCATATCGCGAAGAGCCTTGACCAACATTTTAAGAGGATACAATGGGCAGTATTGCTTGAGACGGCACGGATTGGGAGGAGGTTCCTCAGTCTGGAGGTCTAACTTGGAGCTTGAGTACGAACTCCGCTCCCTGTGGTCAACAATTTTTTATATTTTTAAATGTTAACTTATCGCATTTATTTTATATAAATAAATAATTTAAAAAATTATGTCAACAAGTATGTAAAAGAAGGAAATAATAATTATTATTGTTTTATTTGTTACAATGTTGGTACATAATTTTGTAGGTCATGTTTGTGACCTACAAAATTATGAGGCGGGAAAGCTGCTTGAACGCATCGTGGCTTCCCGCATAGTCCAGCACCTTCAGGAGGTAGGGCCCGACCTCAGTCGCCTCCAGTGCGGATTCCGTCGGGGCAAGTCCACCCTCGACTGCATCGAGGGTGTGAGAGTCCTGGCGGAGGAGGCGACTACCCGGGGCGAGGTGGTGTTGGCGGTGTCGTTGGACATCGCATTGAATGCCTTGCCTTGGGGAGTGACCAAGGAGGCCCTACGCTTCCACCGTATCCCCTTGTACTTGCAGCGTGTTATCAGTGATTATCTGGCTGATCGCGCTGTTAGGTACCCGACAGTTGGGGGCGGGTGGAAGGAGCGGAGGATGTCGTGCGGTGTTCCACAGCGGTCGGTTCTTGGCCCCATCCTGTGGAACATCGGCAACGACTAGGTGCTGCGCGGGCAAATGCTTCCGGGGGTGCGACTGTTCTGCTATGCAGACAACACCCTCGTGACTGCTCGCGCGAGCACCCACCGGAAAGCCCGAGTGCTGTCGACGGCGGCCACGGCTCACGTTGTGGCCCGGGTTTGCCGGCTGGGACTGGGCTGGTGGCCTTGGAGAAATTCGAGGCCATTTGCTTCCACAGGCCTCGGATGGCACCCCCAGTGGGCTCCCGGTTGGTGGTGGGCGGGACGTCCATCGAAATCTCGGGTACTTTACAGTACCTGGGATTGCTCCTCGACAGGCGATGGCCGGTCGGGGCCCACTTCCAGCGGCTCGCCCCTAAGTTAACGGCGACCGACGGGGCCCTGAGCAGGCTCCTCCCAAATTTGGGGGAGCCAAATGCAGGCTGCCGGCGCCTATATGCCGGAGTGGTTCGGTCAATGGCCTTGTACGGCGCTCCCGTATGGGTGGAGCGGCTGACTGCCAGGTCCCTGCCCCTGCTGTAGAGGGCGCAGAGGATAATGGCGGTCAGGCTTGTGCGGGGCTACCGAACCATCTCCTGAGAGGCGGCCTGCGCCTTGGCCGGGTCCTGAGGCCAAGGTGCTAGCTCAGGCCTTTTTATTTATTTATTTATTTATTTAGAACAACATAAACATACATGTATGCATTTCTTATTTCTAAGAATACACCAGTAAAGAAGACGACAATGTTCCTTAAGGCTAATAACACCTCACACAGAACTTGTAAGTTTCGAAAAACAATTACTTTTATAATATAACTAATAAAAAACAGCAACAGTATAAAGCAGGTTAGACATACGATTAACCTACATTCACATGGAGATTTGTACAAGTTACAAGTCAGAATAATTAATTATACATAATAAGCATCCATACGTGATGTTATAAAACGATACAATCATAGTTGTATAAAAGTTAACTACATAATTCATTAGATGACGTGCGTAATAATTTTTAGTAGCGGGTAGAAATACACTTGAGTGAAACAAGCGATCAGATGGTAAGGCGCCTTTGTTATCTACAGCTCAGCACGTAGTGATGGGACAACCTATATCGACCATAATTTTTGAAGTGCAACATGTGTTTACGAGTTTTACCTATTGATGCAATTATTTTGTTTGGATTACTTGGATTTTTAACCTGATAAAATTTTTTCGTTAGTTTTAAAATAAAATCTTTTATTAAAGGAAATTTAATATAATTATGTAATTTGCGTAAGTTAGTTTTAAACGGAGTATTATAAGCAATCTTTAAAGCTTTGTTTTGAATAGTTTGAAGATTTTTATAGTTAGTGTCACAGGTGCTACTCCAGACAGGAGCTGCATAGGTTATGCACGGACGAACAAGTGTTGAGTAAATCTTCAGTTTAGTTTTGGGACTTAAATTAGATTTCCGGTTTAAGATAGGAGAAAGTGCATTTAGAGCTTTCATACCTTTAATTCGTAATGCTTCTGTATTACTTGTCCAATTAATTTTGTTATCTAAGTGTAGGCCTAAATATTTGACGCTTTTGCTCCAAGGAATTGAGTAATTGTCAATTGAAAGCCGCTTAGAGGGCACAGTACGTTTGCGCGTAAACAGTATTGCTTCAGTTTTCGACGTGTTCAACTTAAGTTTCCATTTTGAATAATATAATTGTAGTAACTCTAGTGAAAGTTGTAAACGGGAGACGATTAAATCAATATCATTGGATGACGTATACGATGCTACATCATCTGCAAAGACAGCAATATGAGTATATGCTTGTTTAGGAATATCATTAAGGTAAATTAAAAATAAAAGTGGCCCTAATATTGACCCTTGCGGAACTCCACTAGGAATAATACGTTGATTGGAGGCTTTATCACCAATGAAAACAGAAAAACAACGATTTGATAGATATGATTGAATTAGTTTAACAAGCGGATAAGGAACACCATATTGACCATTCAATAATTTATGTACCAGTCCAGAATGCCAAACAGTATCAAAAGCTTTTTCAACGTCGAGCAAAATCATACCAGTTGACTTGTTACAGTTGAGATTATGAGCAATATGTTCCGTCACTCTTGCCAATTGCTGGGACGTCGAATGATATTGTCGAAAGCCGAATTGTTCCGGTATTATGACATGACCTACAAATTTCAACAACCGGGAGTATATGAGGGTCTCAAATATTTTACCTAGCGAAGGTAGCAGACTGATTGGACGATAACTTGATGGTATATTCCTATCTTTTCCAGGTTTTTTAATGGCTATAACTTTAGCAATTTTCCAGTTAGAAGGGAAAAAATTGTTAATAATGCAAGCGTTAAATATTTTAGTTAAGTATACTATTGTTTTAAAAGAAAAATTTTTGATTATGATGTTGTTTATGTTATCAATACCAGGAGCTTTTCTAGTTTTTAGTTTACTAATAATGCTTTTTACTTCCTCAGGGTCGGTAAGCAATACTTCCTCAGAGGTATTGAAGAAATTTAACGAATCAACTGAGGCCCGTACCTGTTTTTCAGTCATAGAATCGCTTAACGAGTCACTTGAGAGGCTCATATTTTCTAAAAACGAATTGTCTAAGAGTTCGCATTTATCATAGTCAGTCATAGCCATAGATCCATTGGGGCATTTTAAATTAGGCATTGATTCGTGTGCACTTTTTAACGACTTCACGGTGCGCCACAGTTCGGAGCTAGCATTGTCCACTCGACTTAGCCTCCATCGCCATTTTATATCATTATGGTCCATGATTTTTTTATTAATAATTTTTTGTAATGATTGTGCCTCTTTAGTTATAGTTTTTTTAATATTATTACACTTTTGTTTAAGGGCTGACCTACGAAGTGCGTTTTTTCTACTAATTAGTTTCCTGATGTTGTATGGTAGTTTATTAACGTTTGTTTTAGTAACTGAGCGGGGAATGAAGATATTACGAGCACATTGGATTATATTTGATAAATGGTAAATAGAATCTTCAATTACATTATGATTACCAAAAATAAAAGGAGATAATATAATGTTTTTATCAACATAGTGTTTAAAGCCATTCCAATCAGCCTTATTATAATCAAATTTAGTAAGAGTTTTATGTGTAATTTGACCTCCAATAGTAAAGAAAACCGGCAAGTGATTAGAAGAGAGACGCGTAAGAGTTATTAATTCAGAGATATTGATAACATTTTTAGCAATTAGAATATCAGGAGTGGAGGGGGTAAAACTGGAATTGTAGTGAACTAATGTTGGTTCCAGAGGAGCAAAAACGTCAAAATCCTTAACCAGCATGTGTTCATATAGTGAGATTCCATGCCGATTATTCATGGTGCATTTCCAATACGCATGCTTTGAGTTAAAATCACCCATTATTATACACTGTTTTTCGAGATTTAGTACTTTATCAATATCATCAGTTAACAATTTTAAGTTAGGCGATTGATATGCAGAAACAATCGCTAAATACTTTCCACATAAATATATTTTAACAGCTATACATTCAAGATGTTTAGTTACAGAGATAAATACAGGTTCATGTTTTATATCAGATCTAATAAGTAAGGCAACCCCCTGGCCACGACCGTCACGGTTTTTATCTTGCCGATAAACGGTGTAGCCAGGAACGTTAAGATGAAGCTTACCGCTTACTTTTGTTTCACTCAAGCCAATAATATCTATATTGAAATTAAGCGCTAAATCAAGTAATTCATCTATACTAGTACGAATACCATCAGCATTCCAATATAAAATACGAAGTGCATTAGACATATTGACCTAGATGAGATAGTATTAATACCACTTTGTCCATCATGGACTTACAAGCTGAGAACTGGCCTTTTAATGATTTAATTGTCATAAGGATTTGGAGCATTTCATCTGTGATAACATCACGCGGTCCCTTCACTGGCTTATTTTCATCAATATTCAATGTAGTTGATATGTTACTTTTACTCACTACATCCGCCCAACGACGACCATCTGTTACTGCTGCTTTCACCTTAGAGCCATGCTGTTGAATTTGATCTTCTTTCTTAGAGCGTAATAAGTTGATATAGTGTTGACGTTCTTCACAGTTTCGGTAGTTTGCAGGATGGTTTTCGGTACAATTACAGCATCGCGCTGGTTCCATGCGATCTTTTTTAGGGCAATCACTAGTGCGATGATCTTCAGTACACTTCACGCATCGCGGCGGTAAGTTACAGTTACGAGAAGTATGACCAAAATGCTGACATCGATAACACTGGGTACCAAGATTGTTATTTGGCCGAAACCTACGAATTTGGACAGCACACTGAGATAGGTATTTTATCTGCTTGAATGTAGCAATATCAGCCCCTGATGGTAGATGTACTAGAAAGGGTGGACACTGAACATTAACTCCTTCAGCTGATTTCAAACGTCTTATAGAAACTCCACAAAATCCCAGCGATGCTAGTTCGTCTGCAAGATGTTCTTCAGCATACGCCGGAAGACCCAAGATGACAGCCTTGAATGTTTTTTCATCTTTACGTGAAAATGTGTGAAAAGGAGCATTTTCAGATCTAAGTCCTTCCTTTAGGGAACTGTGTGCTTCAGAATTGTAACAATTAATAGCTATCTTATTCTCACCTGTATATTTAAGATGAAACTGCTTTGTGTACCGCAGTATAAGAGTTTTAATAAACTCATGGGTCCATTCGGGTTTGACTTCAAGAAATATTGGAGGTATCTTACCAGACCTTGTTTTTACTGAGGTTGCTTCACGCAGTCGAGTAGCTACAGAAGTTACTGAAGGTTTGTTCGAAGACAAAATATTAAATCTGTTTGAAGTACTTAGGTGTTCAGGTTGCAGTTGCTTCGACTGACTCTGGTGAATAACATGCTTTGGCATCTTCCAATCATTTGGATTTATGATTTCATCATCGCCACTTCTTTTTGCAGCCAAAGATGGGTTAGACTGCGATTTGACTAAGAATCTCTCCATATTTTAAGTATATCGAAGAGTACGTTGTCCATCACTATGAAGCGCGGAATTATAAATGCGTCACTTTAAGAAACGTTCAGGCTCAGGCCTACCACCGTAGAGTTGAAGCCCGTTCATCGGGGGGAGACTCAGCGGCGGTAGAGGTGGACTGGCGGAGGGCAGCTCAGGAGGAGCTCCTCCGCCAATGGAGGCGGCGACTGGAATCACCCAGTGCAGGTGTCTGGACGATTTCAGCCATCCAACCTATTCTCCAGGGCTGAGTCGCCAGGAGGCACGGGGTCCTGACCTTCCGCCTGACACAGGTACTTTCCGGACATTGTTGTTTCGGGTGGTATCTGTGGAAGGTCGCCAAATGAATCAATCGTGGCTCGTGAATGCCACGAGTGCGGCGCCGAGTTTGACACGGCGCTGCACACGCTCGCGGACTGCCCAGCTTGGGCGGTCCAGCGGGCGGAGCTCGTGGCACAGTTGGGGCACGATCTCTCCTTGCCCGCCGTGGTTCATGCCATGGTGGACGGGGAGAGATCGTGGGCAGCGATGGCCTCCTTCTGCGAGGACGAAATCTCGAGGATGGATTAAGGAAGTCGAGTCCTTGGATCCGATCCGCCGCAGGCGAGCGGGGCGCAGACGACTCGCCGTCCGTCGTATGTCGCAGTCCGTCGTATGCCGCCCTAACGGAGACCCTTGGGTGTTCCGAACGGGGTTTATCGGACGCCCTCCTGACAAGGTCCCCGAGGCGGTTGATGTATCTGGTGCTCCCGATGCATCGATTAGCAGAGGGAGGGGCCACTGTTTAGAGAGGCCCCGACCCGGAGGTGGCGCTCTCCAGGATACAGAGCTGCTGCTGGCGGGGATGGGGGGCAATGTCTTCATAGGTACCCTGTCCCCGCCACCAGCAGCGTGGTGGAGCACTGTCAGGTTTCTGACAATGCTCCAAAATAGGTCAGACTGGCTTTGCACTGGAGCATTGTCAGAACGAATTTCAGCTATATTTAAGTCCAAATCAAATATAAAATTAGGTTTTAAAAGTAATAACTCTTTAAAAAAGATTCTGTGCAATAATAAAAATAAATTACCAAGCGCGAAAAAGTGTGTGTTTATAAAATAAAATGTCCCGAATGCAATGATACATATGTGGGTCAGACTGGTCGTAATTTTGAAACCCGTTTTAAAGAACATATGGCTGCTTTCAGGAATAATAAACCACAAAATTCACATTTCGCCAAACATCTGATAGAAAGCGGTCATAAAGTTCCTAATGACCATAGTTTCGAAGTATTGCACACGTGTTCGAATAAAGGACTTAAGCTGAGCCTATTGGAAAACCTTGAGATTATTAAACATAACAATGGCACTCTCATTTACGAGCATATAAATGTTTCTAGTTCAAGCTTGTTACACTTGTTCGCAGGCAAAATAAAATAAAGGGTGGGGTTGAACCGATTAGTATATAACTAAACTTATTTGGTTATTGCTTCGCTTTGCGATTTTGGTCGTGGAGTCTATCTCCTGACGATGCTTCGGTTGCGGGGCGAAACGATTGTTGAGTTTGTGATAGTGAACGTATATAGTGCTTGTGTATTGTGGTGGCGGTGGTGGAGGTTTGTGCATGTGTTTTTACGAATCCTGCATGTATCAGGTATGATAACCGATTGTCCACTTACATTTAGCATTATATATATTTTCTATTTTACTTCTTCGCGGATTATAGCAAAATAATTTTATTATTACTTTTGTACAACAGGTAGGTTTCAGCTTACTTTTGTCTGTGGCAGCTTTGTCTTTTCCTGTAGTACGTATGCAATTAATTCATGACGAAGACTTTTTGAAACTGACAATATGCCGTTATGTCTATCAGAACCATCGCCGAGGACGCGAAATGCAGATAATAGAGCTTAAAAGCTCTATAAGCGGACGTTGCCGTAAGGGTGCCTCCTGTGAGGCCGGATTATTGTTTAGGGTGACGTGTTGTAGAGGGTCGATAGCAACGGCATTGAAACCACTACTAATTGACGTTGTAAAAAATCGGATTCTCATATTCGCTGTCGAAAACGCTATGCATCGTATTGCGATCTTACATTGATTGTTGATGGTTTTGTAGATGGAATATCTATTTCGATTGCTTTTCTATAACCGTAGGTATAATCCATTGAAAGAAGTTAGTTCGGAGGTAGATCAGATTACTTAATATTGATTTTCACTTCGTCATAAACTAAGAGAAGAAGGGTCTAGGGCGCTTCGCAGGTCAACATTTTTCATGAAACCGGCGATTATAATGATGCTGTTAAAGTCACATTTAATAAATTCAGAAAAAATATTTGAGAATTACTTTAATATAGATGTAACTCAATAAATTAATGAAATAAGTGAACTGCATAATGTCGGGCATTTTTCTAAGGCATCACCTCCAACACTCCACGCGAGTGTATAACATGTGGCGATGTGACAAGTGTCATTCAATATACTAATAATAGCAATAATCTTTAATATTTAAATAAGTTAATCTTGTATATCCTGTGTGTGTATATATATATATATATATATATATATATATATATATATATATATATATATATATATACATACACGCCTTGTAGTCCAAGACCAAATAAAGTGGTGTTGGTGGCCCTCTTCATGAATGCGCCAGGAAGACGGCAAATAGAGAGAAATGGCGTAACATCGCAAGGCGAGTGATAAGCGCTTCAACTACGTGACGGCCACGACCGCTCTGACTAGAGCGTATCGACGGAGAAGAAGATATATTTTTTTTTTTCGTAATCTTGCAAACGGCTACAACGATTTTCCTGAAATTTAGCATTTACAGGGCTTATTATTAGCGTATTTCATATATAACTTTGGTGTTTCTATACCGATTTCAATGATTCTTTTTTTATACAATGGTTAATACTATTCACTGTTTTATTTAGCGATGACTGAGAGTGATATAAACGTAGGAGTAGACAAATATAACCAGAAAGCTTGGAACTGCTAAGCTATAAGGAGTTACACGTGTTATTGTGAGTCAACCATAAAAGATAGACATATGCTGTCGTGGGATATTTTTTATATAATTTTAAGGAGAACATTTCCGTCATACATGATTTCTGTGTAGCTTTAACCATCAAGGTTGCACACGCGACGGAAGCTTAAAAAATGGAGTAACTTCTCCCGTTTTCCCGACATTTCGGTTCACTGCTCTGCTCCTATTGATTGTAACGTGATGAAAAGTATACTATAACCAGCTAAGGAGTATGAAAAAAAATTGTACCGAGTTTCGTTAAAATCCGTCGAGTACTTTTTGTTTCTATAACGGTTATACACACAGACAGACAGACAGACAAAAAATTTACTGATTGCATTTTTGGCATCAGTATCGATCCTTAATGACCCCCTGATAGTTTTTTTGGAAATATATTCCATTTATAGAATTGACCTCTTTACAGATTTATTATAAGTATAGAAGATTATAATAACGTTCATTAGTCCTGTCGTAATGTATGGATCAGAATGTTGGGCAATAAAAGAAAAGGATGAAAGAAATGTGCATGCGAATGAGATGAGAATGTTAAGGTGGATGTGTGGTGTGACAAAACTTGATAGAATTACAGAAAAGATGAGAAGTACGAGACTAAGTTGGTATGGTCATGTAATGAGGAGGGATAAAACTCATGTGACCAAAAGAGTTTTAAATATGAATGTGGATGGATGTATGGCTAGGGGGAGGCCGAAAAAAAGATGGATGGACTGTGTGAAAAATGATATGCATGTTAAAGGAGTGGCACCAGAGTTGACGAATGATAGATGAGAATGGAAGAAGAAGAAGACGTATTGTGCTGACCCCACTTAGAGTGAGGTAAGGGTAAGAGAATGAGGATTATAATATTTAAAATAATATCTGCTACTTGCAAAATTTACGAATTTCAAATACCGAAGACATTTATCAAAGATCTAAAATATTCCTTTCAACTTAAATGATAATGTCTATTTTTGTTCAAATATCCATTTTTGTTGACTGTTGTAAAAATTATATAAAATAAAAGTAAAATATTTTGCCTGGCTTGATAAAACGGCATATCGAATGCCATTTTGCTATTCAGCGATTCCTTATTTCAAGTAATTAATCAAAGCGGCATCTCTTAAAGTGTGCATTTATGTAGAGCTTCTCAAATTGCAGTTGACATGTTTGCTCAACTTCCGTTTCAATTCCAGTAACTGTTTTACTGACACTGCTAAATATCGGAAGGTGTCAACTATCCATACTTCAATTTGTCGGTCCTTCTTTCACGTTGGAAAAGACTATCCAAAAGCAGTAGATAGTAGATTGGCTAGATATAGCTACATTTATCTTGGTTTCTGAAGTCCACTCAGTATTCATAAAACCTAACCAGTTATTTAATTATAAAAAAACACATTTATCTTTTAATAACATGTCTTTGGTAAACGAACAACCTCTTTTTTTCTCTTGAGCTTGATTTGCAACTCTCACATCTCACGAAGGATTGACTGGATAGAATTATAAAAATTAAACTTTTCAAAATGAA
This sequence comes from Morpho achilles, assembly GCA_947086495.1. NCBI lineage: Eukaryota > Metazoa > Arthropoda > Insecta > Lepidoptera > Nymphalidae > Morpho > Morpho achilles. The sequence goes on along the minus strand of CAMTZB010000022.1, from coordinate 15,406,589 downwards.
GTATACTTATTACTTTGGAACTCTATACATTGAACTCAATACATTTGATTCATACACTTTGCTTACTATTTTTTTATTTTGAATTTAATGTCAGAAAGCGACATTACTTTCCAGTCCCCCTAATATTATAGATGTTACACTATATTTAGCATTACAATTAATAGATAATAGAGATATTAGAGATTAATAAAACTCTAAAAATAATTTCTATTAAATAAATATTTTCAATGTCAATAATTGTGGCGGGAACTTAGCATACGTCTTGTTTCTAGTATACATTAACTATGAAATCGGATTTTCGAATCGTTCAATAATAGTGTACCACTGATTCGTAAATAAGAAAACGCAAACCAGCATATAATCGTATCTAGTGATTATCTGGTTATAACTCAAACATAAGCTTTGTTATTAGGTATATAAATAATCTTCGACAAGATAATAAGCTTTGTAAAGAAGTGATATTTTAATTTCGTTTTTGAACTTGTGCAAACTCAAGTTCAAAACGGAAAGCGTCGATTTTATTCTAAAAATAAATACCGAAGCCCGGAATCGATCTTCTTTCTGTAGTGTAGTATATAATTATAATATGATTATTATTTTATTTTGATGCCTGGTTACTACTTCCTGCTATTACTTCTTATCACTGACTGTTTATTAGTTCTATCTTTATTAAAAAGATGTATGTGTGACATAATGCTATGAATAGGAAAAACAAAACAAGCCCAACTGTATTACAGTCAGGTTATTTTCCTATTTATCAATTTAAATAAGCAACGGAGCTAAGTTTATTACAAACATGTGTGATAAGTTTTGATAAAATATTTATTCGGTAATGTGAATTCTAACAATATTTAGACGTTTTTATATTTAAGAGTAAATTATTTATTGAAAACCAATGTGATAAACGTTAAAAAGCACTAACCACTGTGACAATTTTTTTTTCCAATATTTGATAGATTGGAAAAAAAAATTGTCACAGTAAAATAAAAAGGATACATCTGTGTATGTATAAAATACAACGTCACAAATATTGTTTTTAAACTATGGTGAGTCATTTGTACATATAAGAATTAAGAAACGACTTGAGCCTTGAGGCCATCGCTTTTTGTGGCTGATCCAGACCACTTTACATTATTTACATACATTAAATAATATTTTTTAGATATGAAGCAATAAGTTTTAGTGCAGTTACTATTAGTCCATAGTGGTCTAGTTTTGTAAAAGAGTCTCTTGGTGAACACAATTTTGTAATTAAATTGTGGTAAAATAAGTTTGTAATTTACATTTGTATACTTGTAATGTATGAGATACACGCAATGTAATCATATGGATTTGGGCCCAAATGCTATTAATGAAAAGTTTTTTGAAGTTGCGTTTAATAAACAGTCAGTTAGTATAGACTGTAAATATCTTTTCTCTCTCAAGGAGAGAAGCAGTCTAAGGCGAGTTGTAACAGGTATATATTAATGGTATTATTACAAGTATGAACGCATGTATGGCCTCCTTTCTCGTTTTTTTTAGAATAATGAGCAACTGTCAGTGTCATAGATAATAGACTATATATATTAGGGCTTCTTAAACTGTGGGTTGCGACCCCCAGGGGGGTCGCGAGACTACTGAAAGGGGCGTCGCAAAGATCTGATACTTTTCAATCATTATTGATACAACTACATGGCTGCAGCTGTCCTTTAAAGAACTTTTCTAACAAAGATTTATTGATATTTCTCCTCCTAAGTTCCTTCATTACCCCTTTTCATTAAATTTAATTAAATAGATTTTATTAAATTTATGATTGGTTAGTTTACAACAATTATAAATAAAATTTTAAAATTAGTATACACACTATGTACAAATATAAATACAAATAAAAATCATACAAAATACTATTGTAGTTATTATAACTATTTTTTGAAAAAAGTGGCAATGCAAAACTTTTATTTACATTGTAAAATAGTGCGATATTACATCTACGGTTAATATATATTTCATTATATGGAGGAGGGGGTCGTTTAAAATTTCCTAAGCTTGAAGGGGGTCGCTATATAAAAAAGTTTAAGAAGCCCTGCAATATAGGATAGTCAGTAGGTTGAATACATCAACTGTACTTACTAGTTGTGAATGAAAATATCCTTAAGTTAACAATAAATTATCAATCCCCTCCCACAAGTTAGTGTAATTAGTAGATAAAATGACGAAAATATCTCGAAAGGCATCATGGTGTTTTGCCATTTCATACTTTCTGCCTGGTTTACGATTTCAAGCAGTATCAGTTACACCGGAAATAAGTTGAAAACAAAAACAGTTTCCATCGTTACCAATTTATAATAAATGTAAGTAATGGTTTGATTTAAATAGAACAAATGATATTCATGAATCATGATTAGCATTGGTTTTTTGAAAAAAAGACGAAAAATGAAATCTAAGAGATCATATCATATAAAAGGGGGATAATTGGATTTGGGACCAGGAAAGAAATGCGGTACGGTAAAAAGGTTTTACATGGGTAGACGGAGCACTAGCAGCATATAGTTCCGATAAATTCTTCATAAGGAGGAGATGTAAAAGAGATTTTGGAAATCAAAGGGAACTATGTACAATAATGTGAAGTGAGAGTTTAATTTTGTTATCTGGATCGAATGCTAGAGTGAGCTAAAACTTAATTATACTTATGTAACAAACATGAGTATAATTTAGTTTTTAAAATGTTGACGAATAATGAAAAGAAAAAGGGCATGTTGATATTTTAGTCGCAAGCAGAGATCGCAGTTTTTTAATTATGTACTGTATATGTCACAGAATAAAGGTGAGAGGCGTATGTTAACCATTAACCGTTAATTAATTAACGGCCAACAATGAAAAAAAATTTGAGGTAGCCGTGTGGTATCCGGCTGAGTAGAATAGTACCACCCTCTTTTCTTACCGAGGTGTCGTAAAAGGCGACTAAGGTAAGATGACCCACCGTGTGGTATCCGGTTTAGTAGAATAGACCACCCTCTTTCTTACCGGGGTGTCGTGAAATACGACAGAGGTAAGTTGACGTCAGGCAGGCGGCCGGTCGTAAAAACGCAGCCAAATCATGTTACAGCATGTTTATAACATGTTGTGCCGACCCCCACTTAGAGTGGGATAAGGGCAGGAAGATGATGAATGAAAAAAAATTTGAGGGTCGTATATACATAGCAGTATACATTGCTAATCTCGTACAAGGACTTTTTGTTTTATTTCTGAATTAAATAAATAAATATATGGGGCTGACAGACACGCTGTCGGCCGTCCCCAAAGTAACTTAATACTTGTGTTATGGTAGACAGACAACTGGTGAATATATACTTATATATTTTTTAAATACATACCTAAATACAAATATATAAACAGACTCGAACACCAAAAAATTCATATATAGAAAATACTGGCCCTCGGCGGGAATCGACCTGCGTCCCGCGGAGCAGAAGGCCGGTTCACTATCCATGAGCCAACGAACGGGGCTGATACAGGAAGCCTACTGAACTGTTGAGGATTATATAGATGACTAGCTTTTTTACCCGCAACTTCGTTCGTGTGGACTGTAGTATTGAAATTAAGAGTTGCCTCTATCATTCTTTAACACTGCAAACATGTCAAATCATCACAAAAATCTGATCGATCCGGGAATAATCAGAGGGATTTATAGTTTTATCAAGAGCATAATTTTATAATTTTAGTAAATAACCCGTACTTACATGAAACATATATTAAAATAGCTCATTAGAAGGAGACTTTCAAAATTGGGCTTAATTTCTTTGATATTGGTTCAGCGGATTGGCTGTGAAAACGTAACAGCCAGACAGACAGACTTTCGCATTTATAATATTAGTAAGGAAGTAAGGATAAGGATATAAGAATGTGTTGATATAGCTACTCTTCGACCTTGTACAAGATAGTACTGACTAAGTGTAACTGGTTATAAGAATTATATTTTGAAAAGTGCATCCGCCGTTACTGGTTCGTCGATAGGAAAACCGAACCGCAAAAGATGACGATTCAAAAGATTTACTACAAGTTTAACTGAATAAAGAAGAATTTGAATTTGAATTTCCTTCTAATTTTTCAGGCACAAACATCAATAGCATTCCCTACATGTCCCCTTATATAAAAATCTTCTCACAATCTTGTTTCCATAACAACGAAAACACGCGCCAAATAGATGACATGAGTGTATATATAATAAGGTTTTTTTTGTCGACCAAATATGGCTGATTTCGCTGCGGCTGCGCGTTTGGTGTAATGCGGAAACTTACCTTTGGTTCAGGGGTTCTCCATATGTTAACAGGTGGTCTTTGCAACAAGTATCACGGCTCCCACAGGTCGGGGGCGTGCAGCGACGGCGACGATCCGACAGCTACATGCGGATTTACCGCACCAGACGCAAGCGCGGCCGGCCTCTTCCTTCATCGATTTTCAATGTTCACTACCTAACTTAAGGCGCGATATTTACTCATAAATAACTCCTAGCGATGATCGAGTAGTATATAAAATTGTTTTTCTTTACATCATTTAATCCACTGAACAAACATTACTGTGAAACAATAATTTTGCAATAAAGGTTAAATTGAAACAGTATTTAAAAAATCAAAAAAAATGTTTTTTTTTTTTGTTTTTTAGTGGAAAATAACTAATTTCACCCGGTGCATGCAAATTAACTATTACTGTATGAAATAGATTATAGATGTAGATATATAAATAGAAAATATATAGATTTGTTTTAAATGTAATACTAATCTTTATTACTCAAATGCAATAAGTACTGTTTCTCTGCTAAAAATATATAATTTATTATAATATTATATGTAACTTACGATTACATTACCTATATATTTATCGAATTGATACAACTACACTGAGCTAAAGCAACCAAATTATGTCTGTCTCTTTTATTTATTGTTTGGGAGCCAGGTTCATCGATTATCATAAAGATTAAAAAGTTCAGAGGATTCTCTTTGCGCATTTTTATAGTCTTTGTAATTATTGAAACCATAGAATTATTATACAAGAGTAGGGAAGCCAGACTAAAATGTCCTATATTCCAAGAAAGAGAAAGCAAATAACGGTGTATCTATCGCTCACTCTTTTTATATGTTTTTAGAAAAAAGATGAAGTATACAAGTTTCATCTTGCTTCTCATCATTTTATTGTGACATACTTTAAGCCTGCCTATAACTTACCTATCTTACTATAAAACTCTATGATTAAAACTGTCGAATAAATTCAGTAGTTTTATACAAAAGGCGACATAATGTGTAAATGATTCTCCGATTTCCATGTTGTTTTACTATTAGGTTATTTTATTATGCTATTTATCCGTTGTCTAAAATAGGACTTTTCTTGAAATGTTTAACCATTTACTGATTATTCTGTCTCCATCTATATTTTACTATTTAGATAGCCATAACCATGGTACGTTGAAAGCAATAACTAGTATAGACACTACTATTGGCGTAAAGTACGCCACACGTACCTCCACAGCCCTCTTACTGCTTCTACATGTTAAGGGGCTCGAACCGGGGTGATGAAAAATGAGGAAATAATGAAATCGGTAAAAATGCAGTCGGATTTCACCACGTGCTTTCAAAACTGAAACAGCTAAGTTCAAGTCACAATGCAGTGTGTGTGAATACTTGCCTCCGTCCCCGCCATTGTATATTCGTCGTTCCCATCTTCGTTCCATGTCAGTACTTATTACTGACCACCACATAGTTTGGCGTTCCTCAGAAATGTTCAAAATAACCTAAGCCGAGAAACCCTCAAAATTGTGAAATAAGATCAAAAGTACAAAAAAAAAACTTTAGTACGGCGCTATTTAAAAGAATTACATATTATTTATGATTATTTATGCAATGAAAAATGTCACAAATGACAATCCGTCGCAAGATACTATAAATGATATTAAAAGCTATAACTTATTAACATATTAAATATATAAAGAAAAATCTATTAAAAGTAATTTCAAAATGGTTATCGCTGAAAAGAAAGTTCCTGCTTTTGGCTCCACTGAACGAAGATTTGGAAAAATTACAGTCCATCCTAACTTGGATCCTAGTGGTCTTTATACAATAAGACCGAACGGCTGTGACCCATGTCTTTATTACCCGCAACCAATGTATGAAATTTTTCGTGTAAACAAGAACAGTAAAAGTGAGAAGGACCCCTGGACATATAAGACAGAATTAGAAGATTGGGCAAAAAATTTAGGATACAGAAATCAAAAAGTATTGGAACATAGAAAGTGGTTTAATTCAGTTTTAGGGCCAGCGTGGCATGAAGTATCGGATAGACCAAAGTATGAAGCTGCTTGTAAAAATTTAGGCTTCGGGCTAACTTCCCGCTTTAAATTTGTAAAAAATGTATCACCTGGACCAGGAACATACTACACTAGCACTCCTTTCAAATCACCTTATGGGTCTCATTCTACAAGGCCAACATTGGAACGCGAAGAACCTTGTCGTTTTAAGGATGTCTCACCTAAATGGTCTTTAGCGCCAAACAGATACACTATCGTCGACAAAGAGAGCATTGAACTTAAATCAAAGAAAACTATATCTTTGCGGGGTCCGTATGATTTGTTCACAGGAAAGCGCGATGGAAGTACAATAAAAAATCATTTTAATACCTCATTACGATGCGCTGCTGCTACATGGCCTATTGCCTTTAATACAACATTGGACAAATACAAAAACTCCCATTTTGGCGTAATGAATAAAACAAATCGCAGTCTACCATATAGAGGACGTAACACATTAGTTGATTTAGCTATGTGCCTTCGGAAAGCAAAAGATCCGGGAGCGGCACATTATAACATTGATAAACCAAAAACTTTCAAACAAAACAATTGGGGTTTTAATAGTAGTTACGACAAACCGCCTGGGTATAAAAGGCCCATAGTTTGGCCTGGTGTTGGACGGTACAACATAAAAAGTGTAAGCGGCATCACTGGTCAAGGACACCGTCACGTATTTCTTAGTACACAGAAAAGGACAATTGGCGCCATATTACCAGAGCCCATGAATTCTTTTTGATTTCTGAATGATTCCTTCTTCTTTTTGATTCCACTTTTAATATTTATTTTTAAACTGTTCGGAACAAACTAAGTGAATTATTGGGTACAAAAATTAATATTTCATTTGACACGTTCACGCAGGTATAATTTTTACCATAAAAGAGAAGGTAAAGACGAAGAATAATAATACTATTTGAACATCAAAACCTTGGACACCAGTAGCGTTTCGGACAAATACCTCGTTATTGGAGTATCTTAGTTAAAACGAGATTACCCCATAGATTAATAACTTAAAATGTCCAATGTGCGAAACGTTGAAGACAGACAGGCGCATTGCAAGGACTACAATAACGGACGAAAAATAATCACAAACCACGACCACCACCACAAGAGCGAACGACTAAGAAAGAAGGAAGGCAAAAGATCAAAACATTTTCATAACTTTAAAATTCATTAAATCTTTTAGTGGGAACAAATTTTATTTGGCTAGGATGGTGGTAAAAAAGTATACCCAATAGTATTATATTCTAAAGGTTTCTTATTTTTAGGTTTTGAAAGAAAAAATTGTATTGCCGTTTTTATCGAGGAACAAATCTAAAGTATTTTATACAACAAATCTTTTAATTTTAATTTTTAAAAACCTCATCACATTCAACAATTAGAAGACTTATTAGGCAATTCATTTTTAGTTTTGCTCCCCAATCTTTCTTTATTAATTGTTATTTCGATGAATCATCATTAAATCTAACTATTATATACTTTACACATAAGTCCAGTGCGGAAAATGCATTAAAATATTCCTGCAGAGAACTTTTAGTGCCGCTACAAAAATATCATCTAGAAAATCACAAACACGGAAATTGTTTTATCTTCTACCATGGAATTTCTAATTAATAAACAATGGTTTATAATAAAAATAGAAAGAAGATTAACCAGTTTTAACCACGATTTATATTAAAAGCAATGTCGTGATAGCAATAAACATGCCAAAAAAAGAAAAGGCTTCTTAACGCCTAAGTTATTTACAAATCAAGGTGAAATAGCTTAATCTATTACAATTTCCCGTCATTGCGGAATTACGAATATAATCGATTCAATAACACAGTCCATATGATTTGTTAGACATAGATTAACAAACATATATTACAGAATCACCAAAAAAAATCCTTGCGAATTTAATACTCTTATTTGGACTCTTAGAATTGGAACGGGAAAAAAGTCTTACATAACACAAATCACAAAAAGTATCCTTGCGAATTTTATACTCTTATTTGGACTCTTAGAATAGGAACAGAAAAAATTCTCACATAAAACAAATCAATCACCGAATCAAGTAATTTTTAAGAGTAAAAACAATAAGGATGAAATTAGGTTATAGGTATATATCTTTTAGATTTAACACGATTGCGATTATAAAAATGTATATCTCGATGTTTCAAATACTTCTACAAATCTGTGACTAGCTCTACAGTCTCGATAAAAGTTATCCAAAAACTGTTATCAATATTTTCAACTTTAGACTACTTGTTGTTTTTGTATACTTTTTTGAGGATCTTTAGTTTGTAACTTTATATTAGTTTACTAGTGGCCCGCTCCGGCTTCGCACGGGTATAAAATATATAGTCTATGTCACTCAGTGAAAAAAATGATTTAAATCTATCGCTAAATTTGGAGTAAAACAGTTCCCCTCTCCCTATCCCCAGAAAATCCCCTGCTATCATTGGAAAATCTAAACTCATATACTACATTTTTACTTATTTACTTCTACATTTTCATTTCATTTCCTCAACATTCACAGCTTTCTTGTCATTACACAATAACAACATGTTTTCTTTAGAGGTTACTCTTGAAAGAGCGACATATAGTTGGCCATGTAAAAAACAAACCTGTCCGATCGCAGCTAAACTCAAAGTGCTATAGGGCAAAACGCGCAATCGCTATGCCCTGCATTTTAAATCTGTAATATCTTCGAAACTGTTCATTTAAATTAGATGCTATAAATGGCCATATTGATCTATATTAAATGAACAATGTATTTAAGGTACTTAATTGGATAAGGATTAATGCTGAATTGTTTTAAAATTGCTTCGAAACTAAGGGAATATTTTTCGTAAAAAGTAAATGTCAAAAAAATGCTATTTTGGGTTATCCATAAGAGACATACCATCGCGGAGTTGTCTGGAGACCTTTTCAAGGTGTACAAATACTTGGTACATTATTTTGATAAATATCGTAGTGTTCAGCCTGCGTTTGCAAAGTAAAGGAAAAAAATTTTATTAAAGACATCACATTACAAAAATTACAGAAGTGCTCTACTCCATATTGAATATTATTATACATATAAACCTTTCTCTTTAATTACTCTATCTATTAAAAAAAGGCGCATCAAAATCTGTTGCGTAGTTTTAAAGATTTAAGCATACATAGGGATATAAAGACATTGTATTCGTATTATAAGTTGCTTCTCTTTCTCTACAGCGAAAGAGAAGCGACTTTGTTGTATACTATGTAGTGACGTTTAGGTATTATTTTGATAATTGTCGAATTTTTTACTATACTTCACCAAAGACAAAATGACTTATAGCTGTCATTTATGTTTTGTTATTCCACGTCATAGTCGTTTTTGTTATACCAGGTTTTACTGTGACTTGATGGGATAAAATAAATGCGGTCGAACGGGATAAAGTCCTATGTAAATCCTATGTCCATCTCCTGGTTCTAAGCAACCTCTCCACCAATTTTCAGCCGAATTGGTTCATACGTTCTTGAGTTGTAAATAGTGTAACTAAGACCAACTTTCTTTTATATATATATATATATAGAAATAGATAGAAGGTATATATCTTTATAATAGGTTAAATGGCAACGTTTTCGCAAGTAAGATGGTTTAGTAAAATGTTTTTTTTTCTTACATTGAAATTATTTAACCTTTTTTTAATCTACGCTGTAATTCATTATTATGAGTTTGGTATTCAATGTTATTGACACAATACAGAACTATACGCCTACTACATAAAAGATCTTCTAAAGAGTTCAACGTCAGGACAAGCACACTTTATTTATTTTTAAGAGATGTATTTGAGACTTACTAACGCAGTACAGAGGAATAATAAGAATTATTGAGGAATTCGACCCAAACTTGATTCTATCCATACAGCAATCAATAATAGTCAAGTACATCCACTGCAAGACAAGATCTAACTAACTGCAACTTGCCCCGCACCATAAAAATCTTTACATTATTATACAAAAAAATTGAATATACAAAGTGGATTATATTAGAAATGATGTCGCCAATGACTTTCGCTTTGTATTTTATAGCAACACTGCCATGAAACAAGAGTTTCCCGCCCTTTTGACTGAAATGTTGGCAAGAAGCTAGCAGGTATAGGAGTTTAAAGGTACATTACTTTAATATGTTATTAACTATTACAGATTTTTATTTATTAATTTTAACAGGATTAATAATTTTATGACCTTATGCTTTGACACCTACCCACCGAAAAAGCTTAGCTATGGCACTCGCATATACAATACATGATAATAACATTAGCGTCCAATAATGTTTCATTTCATTCATTTCATTGCCCAGCACCATTGTTTTGCATTTCCGTTTTATGTCCTATTTTTTAGTTTTTATTTAATACATAGTGACATGATTTACAACACCAAAAAATATAATCTAATATTAATGTTTTTAGATAAATATACGAATTTTAATGAACATTTTACTAACCTACATACTATTTACAGCTCATATTTATATTAATTACCTTATGAACTACGTCAACATTTTAACTACGTCTGACATCACTAGAAAGTGCACTTAAATTATATAGAGCATCAGATTTTTAAATTACCCCTCAAAACTGAAAATATGGATAACATTATCGATTATTTTATTTATCTATTTCACTTCTATTCTGAACATTTATATAATTTATATTACATGTAATTCACCCATATACTGTTTATTTTATTTTGTTTATGTATAATATTCGTTTATTTATGTACTGAAGATTAAAAATATATATATATGAAAATGAAGAGTAAGTTATATATCTGTTATAAGTGATCTATTCCAGAAAACCTTGACTATAGGAGATTGCTGGAGTAGGATTAGCGGAGTGGGTACAAAAAATATAAGATTTGCATTTACAGAATATTAAATTAGAAACTAGTAAAATACATAAAATCATTATCGAAGTGCATTTTACACTTAAAGATAAAGAAACTGTCTGTAAAAAGTTGGATATTCTAAAATAAGGAAATCAGAATGATGATTGCAAATTGCATGTCGAAATGTTGAATTCGTCATTTGGGTCTTACACTTGCAACTTATTTTTACAAGTCCTGTTTGATATACACCATCTAAATGATTTAAAATGAAATTGAATATAATCTTGGTCTTGGAATATAATCTTGGGAAGCAATCTGCTTCTATTTTAAATAAAATACAGTTTATTCTTCTACAAATATATGTTGACCATATTTCCTGCGACCGGTTAATTCATAACTATATTTGTTTGACACAGCAAACCGCATTAGCAAGTATTAATAAGTTTAACTAAAGAATTATCGCACCCAGTGTATCTGTCCCTATCTCAGGTCATTGATATCGACTTATGAACCTTGGCTTTGGCCGTTCGAAAGATAAAAAGCAAAACAATTATATGAAGTAACATTTCATGTAAATTCTTTTTATTTGTAACCATGTACCCAAATGTTGTAATTATAGGCAATGGAGCTCTCCCACTTTGCACATGAAACAAGCTCTTGCAGTGGTCAAAAATAAAATTAAGCAATTCATATGTGTCCGTCAAACTTAATTTACCTATTTTGGGAGATGAAGAAGAGAACTTCTTCATCTCCCTCATTTGTTACTACCGTATTCTATCTTGTTTTTATTTATACTCTACATGTATTTACATAGATAGTATTTTTTTTAATACAACACCTATCTATATTCTATTGTGATTTCCTTAAGGTTGGCTAGATGAAATGGCTGTTACGCGCAAAGGCAGCCTATTGTAATTATTTCTATAATTTTTGTATAAAATTTGGGTATAAAACCCAAGATTAAGTTTTTTTTATTCTACTTTTTTGTTTTGTGTACAAGACAAAGAATATTATCATCATTATATTTTTTTTTCAAAATAATATTACTGAAGGCTTTCATTCGAGACTTACATTCTAAAAACCTATTAGTCTTTAGCCAAATTTTACTTCATTAATCAAATTTTCCTTCACACTGTAGTCATAGTCTACTAGTTTTAGAGTAATAAACGTTTGCACTATGTTTACTGTATTTACATTATTCAGTTAGAGCCCTTCATTTGACAATTTTCGAGTAATATCTCTTTTTTGGTAATTTAGCTTTATTTAATCGGGTTATTATGCTTAACAAAAGAATATAATAATGTTATGGTCAATGATCAAAGTTTATATATGAAAATAATAGCAATATGTAGTAGTAATAGAAAGTTTTGTATACTATGTCATAATAAAATATGTAAATGAGTCATACAAAGTACTATTTATCTAAATACCTTTACTGTAATCATATTTTGCATGTCTATATTTGTGATTTCCATTTTCAAAACCAAAACATGGTTGTCACATCTGTTAGAACTATATACTATATTACATATATTTAACTATACCCAAAAGAATGCACGATATAATAACGCCTAAGAGTCCTGACAAGTAGTCACATTTAAAAGATAAAGTATTCTAAACATAAAAATACACATTTTTACTTCATTAGAAATGCGACCGATATAATGACGGCAATATGATTCATCGCTGCGTAGTTCGACGAACAGCTTTTCTTATAACACGCCTGCCAACCATGTTGGGCCCACCCGCAGTGCCGATGTTGAATTGACGTTGCGGCGATCCCACTGGCTGCGCACCGAAGTTGTACACCCCACTTTGTGGCTGCGGTTGTTGCTGAAATGTAAAAACTATTTTAAAATAACTTATTTTGACATGACCAATAAAGGTGATATACAAAATATGTAATAGTAGTAATATGGGTACAGTTTTTAATTTTTTTCCAATAGGTTCATCATAATGCACTACTGGGATTATACATCATATTTAAAAACGAATTTTAAAAAATCAATTCAAAAAGATAAATAAAACTATTTTGCCTAATAATTAATTTAGCACTAAGTTTTTTCCTATTATCTGCTGGAAGAGATTCAGATTCCTGAAAAAGCTTGCTGTTGTATACTGATTATATTTTGTTTTTTATTTTTATTATGTAGTAGGTTAAATGTTTCTACGTGTGCAATAAAGAAACTACAAAGAAACTAAACTTATAATATACAAATTAAAAGTTAATTATAATTAGACTGTACGGGGACACGAGTAAAACGCACCAATGCTATAAGCGCACTGGTTTATTGTCACGTAAGCCGCGGCGAGGTGGCACCCTCGCACACATACGTACAACTACATATACAACAATAATAAAATAGTATATATAAATATAATAAAAAAATATAAGTATATATAAATAAATAAGTATAATTAATTTAGTATGTAATTAAATCAGTGAGGATAAATACTTTATTCGTCTAAATATATTTCCAAATAACGCATTGTACATATTAAAAGAAAAAGGATGATGGAGGTCTCGGAACAGAGAAGTAACACACCTATTTGTTAAATACCAAGGCAACTATCTCTATAAAAAAACACACACATTATGGCGCAAACTAAGCCGATCGCTACAATAAGTGTAAGAAGAGCATTCGCCCGACTTCATTCATTATTTATAAAGCTCATTTATGCCTTCTTTTTTGAGAAAAATTGCACACAAACCATCTAAACGTAGGAACAGCTAATCGCAAAGGATGTCTCAGCATATGTTTTCATGAAAGCTTTGGAAATTTATCAAAAGCTATAAAGCTTTAGAAGAAGTAGTAGAAACAAACTTGTTATGCTCCTTTGGCTTCATATCACTCTTATAAATAACCCTATATTAGAGGACTAAGACGTAGGACAATCATTTTTACCAAAGAATACCTAGCCTAGAATATTAGGTCATTAATTGCTAATAAAGTGCGATGATATAAAATATTGTGAAGGATATTATCGACCTATTATTCTCGAACCGACCTATTATTATCGAAAATATATTCAATTTTTTTTTAAATGACATTGAACATGGCTTTTATTACAGATGTTTTATAGTTTGTCATTTGTTGTATATTTGTATATCTTATATTGTATAAATATTATAAAACTGTTATATTTATATCAAAATATAAGTAATGTAATTGGTAGCCAGTGGTAGCCATTGATAGCCAACTGGTGTATTCTTAGTTCTAAGTATATGTGATTTTCCTGTCTATGTTTTATACTTCCTGTGTGACTCTGAATAAAATTCTTTCCTTTTTGATCCGGCAAGCCGACGTGTTTCATTATAAAGTCCATATTTCCGTATGTACGCATAAAACTTTAAAACCACGCAACCGATTTTAATGCGGTTTTTTTTAATAGATAGAGTGATTCCAGAGGTAGGTTTGTACGTATAATAACATTCAATACGAAGTAGAGAAATAATGTAATTTTTGAGGTTTCTGTAAATAATTACATTTTTTTCCGCTTACATTGCAAACGCAGGCTAAACCCTACGAGATTTATCAAAATGATGTACTAAGTATTTGTACACCTTAAAAAGGTCTACAGAAAAGTCCGCGATGGTATATATCTATCTCTTATGGATAACCCACAATAGCAGTTTTTTTCATTTACTTTTTACGAAAAATGATGCCTTATGTTCAAAGCAATTTTTATACAATACAGCATTAATCCTTATCCAATTAAGTACCTTAAATAAATAGTTGATTTAATATAGATCAATATTGCAGCATGTAATTTAAGTGAACATTTTCGGAGATATTACAGAATGCCGTGAGGACGCCGCGCTTAGCCCTATAACACTTCGACTTTAGCAGCGATGTCGCTCTTTCAAGAGTTTGTTTAAAGATATTCTGTAATTAATTGTAAAAATAAAATACATAGGGAAAATATAAAAGTAAATAAGTAATAATGTACTATATGAATTTAGATATTCCAAAGTTAGCAGGAAATCTTCTTGGTATAGGGAAGGGAAATTGTTTTTCTCCAAATTTAACGCTACGGCTACGGGCAGTAATAAATAAATCAAAACAACTGGATCAATTTTAATCATTTTTTTTACACTGACTGACATGGGATATATATTTTATACCCGTGCGAAGCAGGGGCAGGCCGCTAGTATAAATTGAAATTTCTAAATCTCTTAAAGTTACTTTTCTCTCTCTTTATTTGGACAACAAAACCTGGTTGTTTTCCAGCTCAAGTTTAGGTTTTAGGTTGTTAAATATTGTATCTTGAAGAGATTTCTTTACAGTGGAATATAAACATTAGCAAAACTAATCAAAATTATTTACCTGTCCAAATCCAAATACTCCTGTTGTTTGCTGAGCCCCAAAATTAAATGTTTGAGTTGGCACAGGATTTAGCTGAGGAGCCTCGAATGTTGAAGTGGGTTGATTAGGTGCGCCAAATCTAGGATTCCATATCGCTCCTGCCCCTGGGGCTCCAAATATACCCACTGGTGTCGAGTTATTAATTTGTTGGGCTCCGAAAAAAGTTGGTGGTGTTTGATGTTGTATGGGATTTGAAAATAAATTTGGATTATTATTATTTTGATTAGACATTCCAAAGATGTTTTGCGGAGGCTGTACAGAACTCCCAAAAGTCGGAGAAGTCACATGGTTACCATTAAATTGCATAGTAGAAGAGCCAAAATTAAAACTTGTGGATTTTTGCAAGTTGTTTGTTGAAGGATTTGTTCCAAACATATTATTTGAATTATTATTTGGAGGCCACATAGTGTCTTTCTTTTCTACTGCGCCAAACAATCCACCAGTTGTTAGGCCTGAAGGGTCTGTAATTGGTTCTAAATTATTTCCTGGAGACAGTTTCATTGTACCCAGAGAATCATTAGAAGCATTCTGATTTGTAGGCCATATATTTACTTGATTTGGTTGTGTACCAAAAAAACCTCCTGATTGAATTGACGATAAATTATTAACATTTGATTCTACATTGTTTAATGGCCACATCCCATCTTTCTTTGCCGGTGCTGCCATCAATCCTGGAGATAATGAATTCAAAGGTAGCCTGTTTCCGCCGATTGAAGAATTTCCTGTTGCCAAGCTCATTCCTCCAGACAGAGGTCCAGATACAGTGTTATTTTCAGGCAACACATTGCTTGACATAGTATTATTAGTGTTTGGCATGGGTGAAGCAAACAACGAAGGTACTTCAGACTTATTTCCAAAAGTAAAATTAAATTTAGGCTTCTCAGTCTGTATATTTTGATTATTACCACCAAAATTAAATACTTGAACATTTGAAGGTGCCACTACTGTGGTTGTCATTGTTTCATTTTTGTTAAATAATGATAACGTTGAGGAGGTCAATGTACTTTGTGGAAAAAAAGTTTGAGTTGGATTTACCTCATTCTTTGGAAAAAATGAAATAATTGGTGTTGTAGTTTTTGGTGCAGTTGCAAAAGATATATAAGATGTGGATGTCGTCGTAGCAGTTCCAGAGAATAAATTTACAGCTGGTTTAATATTAGATGCAGTAAAACTGAAAGTACTTTGACTTTCAACGGTTGTAGTTATGGCTTGTTCGGCTTGTTTATAACTGGATTGTCCTACTGTCCCAAAGGTTATAAAAGCTGGCATACTGCTCTCTGCTGATGAGTTATTTACTGGCAAACCAAATAGTTCACCTGGTTTTGGAGCATTTACTGAAGCAGATGAATGAGGCTCTTCAATATTCGGAACTTCCTGTACTTTTTCATCAGTTTCTTTGGAATTGGACATGGGAACACAATCAGTATACTTTGTTGCAGATAAAGCTGGATAATTAAAAACATTAGCTGTAGTATCTAGGGTAGGGCACATTGTAGTCTTCAAAGATGTAGATATACCAAATTTAAATGTTTCTTCCGGAGGTGGAGTATCTTCTGCTATTGACTCTTCCTCTATGATAGTATTATTTCCAGATTTTGGTGTGGGTATACCAAAGCTGAAATTTAAAGGCTTTGGTACAATATTATTGTTTGTTTCAGACTCTGGAACTGTTATTTCTAATTGCATATCAGATGAATGCTCAGAATCTTTTAGAGGAACATTTTCATTAGGATCAATACCAAATTTGAATGTGGTCTTTTGACCAGAACCAAAATTAAAACAATTTTTTTCAGCTTCTTTATATGTTCCAGGCTTCTCTGCATCACAACAGATACATTTACTTTTGTTGTTATCATTAAATACCAAACAACTTGCACACTCCCATCGGTTACTTTGTGACTTCATAATTTTTTTAAATAGGGTATCAGGGTTAGTTACTGTACTGGCAGTACTGGATGGTGGAACATCATCCTTACTTATAGTTTCTTTGGATACAGGCTTTGGTCCACCACAGGCAACACACTTATCATAATTGTTCTTATTTTTTATCCAGCAATCTTCACATTTCCATTCATCAGATTTAGAATTACCAACCCAAGATAAAAGATTATTATTTCCACAGCATACACATTTCTTAACATGTAGGTCATTTTCCACCAAACAATCTTCGCATTTCCATTTCAGTGAAGTTGGGTCAGTTAATTTTGAAGGTAATTTATCAATTTTACTATATTTTTCTTCACATTCAATACATTTATCATTATGTTGTTGCTTTAAAGCAATCCTACATTCAGAGCATTGATTGTTTTCAATGTTACTTTTTCCTAATTTTTTAGAGCCACAACAAATACATGTTTCAGACTCTGAATTATTAGGAACCCAACAAGTCTCACATTTCCATTTTCCTGACTGCATACTAGTTTTATTCTCACTAACAGTGGGAATTAATTTCCCATTTTCTTTTTCCTCCTTTTCTTCTTTCTCTTCTTTGTCTACATTCTTTTCTTTTTCATTTTCATTTTCATTTTCCTTTTCTGATCTGTTCTGCCCCTCCGGAGAATCAAAAATGTAAGAAACATTTGATGAAGGAATTTGTACTGTGTCATCGAGAACCATATCAGGTATAGAAAATTTGTAGGAGTAATCATTTAGATTTGTTTGTCGCTCATCAGTAACTTCATTTATATTCATAGCTTCACTATCATTTTTCATAATTACTGTTGTAGGAGTAGGTTTTGTTTTGTCACTTGCTGATGTGAACACATCTGTAGCCTTATTAGACTTTGCTACTACAGTCATAGGTGTTGAAGTTAATAAAGTTTCTGAAGCTGTTGAAGTTTCTGTCACTGACATTTCTAATGTAAATTTAGGTAAATCATATTCTTCACTTTGTAAAATTGCTGTTGGAAGTTCCACAGTTTTATTACTATCATTTAGTTTTTGCTCATATCTATCAGATCTTGTTAATCTTGTCCTGATTTTCGTCGTCAATTTATCACTTGTTGGTTTTAAACAATTGCTGTAAATTATAAGTATTTTAGTATTATATAAAAAATACACATAAATTTCAACATAGTTAACATCATCTACTACTAGTATAAATATACCTGTTATTTTTTGAGTTGGGATATGGTTTAAAGGTTGGCGAACTACTATTTGATGCGATTATTTGGCGCGCAACACTGGTGGTACCCATGAGTTTTGCTTTTTGTTTAAAATGTAATATTGTTGCAATTTTAGGCACATAAAATTCTTTAGCCTTGTATGCTAAAACAAATAAAAAGGGAATGTTTTATGTTATAGTACACTAATAAAACAAAAGTTTAATAATATCTCAAAAGTACATACCATTGTTTTCAATTG
Source organism: Morpho achilles (assembly GCA_947086495.1). NCBI lineage: Eukaryota > Metazoa > Arthropoda > Insecta > Lepidoptera > Nymphalidae > Morpho > Morpho achilles. Next base: position 15,387,707 of record CAMTZB010000022.1, on the reverse strand, counting down.
TATTGTCCAAGGAATTTATATGTGATGTACTAAATTGTGAAATTCTCTTGGCTTCTATCAATGGAGATGAATAATTTTCCAATAAATCCATTATACGTCTTGTTACATGGCTAACCATAGTAGATTCATTATTCTCAGAAGTTTTAACTAACATGCCTCTTCTATGTTTAATGTTTGTCTGGTTTGTGTAAGAACTTGCAGCCCCTCCATACCTTGTTTTTCCTGAATAGAATGGCAAACCAAGTAATCCAGGTTTAAAATATGGTTGACTATCCCGAAATGAATTAGATTGAGGCAATTTCTCTGTAATTATAATGCATAGAATAAATAATTTATAGAATTAGGCGTTACTTTGCGGAGATCCATAATACAAAAGTAATAATAAAATTATTTTGCTATAATCAGCGAAGAAGTAAAATAGAAAATATATATAATGCTAAATGTAAGTGGACAATCGGTTATCATACCTGATACATGCAGGATTCGTAAAAACACATGCAGATAGACTCCACGACCAAAATCGCAAAGCGAAGCAATACCCAAATAAGTTTAGTTATATACTAATCAGTTCAACTTATTTGGGTATTGCATCGCTTTGCGATTTTGGTCGTGGAGTCATCTCCTCATGATGCTTCGGTTGCGGGACGAAACGATTGTTGAGTTTGTGATAGGGAACGTATATAGTGCTTGTGTATTGTGGTGGCGGTGGTGGAGGTTTGAGCATGTGTTTTTACGAATCCTGCATGTATCAGGTATGATAACCGATTGTCCACTTACATTTAGCATTATATATATTTTCTATTTTACTTCTTCGCGGATTATAGCAAAATAATTTTATTATTACTTTTGCATGGAATAAAAATATAATCAAAAAAATATATATAAATACAAATACAACATTGACTGGCCCGTTGGTGCAGATGGTAGTGAACCTGCCTTCAGCTCTATGGGTCGTGGGTTCACACTGAGGGCCAACATTTAATAACAAAAATTGTTGGCTCATTGAGCCTGGGTGTATATATATATATTTAAAGTTATGTAATATATATTTACCAGTTGTCTATCACCCATAACATAAGTTACTTACTTTGGGGACGGACAACCAAGTGTAAGTGATCCATATATTTATTTATTCATTTAAATAACTTTTAAGGCATACCATCAACTGGTTCTCCAAAAAGTGATTTTCTTTTTTCGACAATTGAATGACTTGAAAAAGGAGTGTGTAAATTGTATACTGGTGCACTATTTTTATGTTCCGATATAGTGGTTTCTTCTTTAGGGGACAGTAAAGATGTTGATACTAAGTGTGTTTCTGGTTTGATTGTACTCTGTCCTACTGGTGACTGTACAGCACTAAGAGTCTCAATAGGTTCTGTATTAGTGCTGGTACATTTCATCTAAAACAAAAAGTAGAGAGATAGATAGATTTTCTTTATTACGCACACATTACATAACACAAGGTATAAGAAGAAAGAAACTTAACTAAAGAAGCATAAGGTGTGCAAAGGCAGTGAAGTAATATTAAGTGCAAATTTGTCATTTAACATTCCTTAGTCTTAATTCAATGTCACATTCATACTAGCACCAAAAGTAATAACCTTTACAAGTGACATATCTCTTCAATTCAGCATTGTCATATCAATGTTTGCGTTTTTAAAAACATTATTGAATAAGTTTATTATATATAAAATTATTTATCTATAATATAATATAATAATAATAATATAAAAATTTAAATATAAAATGTTTATTGTGGATTATAGCAAAATAATATTACTATTACTTCTGTATTATACAAGGCGCTTAGGCGCTTTAGGCACTGCTGTTTGGTTACCAAAATATAACATAGTGCTAAGTTTTAAGTGTCCTCCACAAACAACAGTCTTCACAGGTGAAGCTATCGCTATACTAGAGGCTGTTTCATATATCGAATCTCACCACCTCAATAAAGTCTTGATATTTTCTCTAAGTCAAAGGTAGTATAGTCAGTATCCTTGATTATTCGGGGTGGAGAAATTGCTGGTTGTCTGCCTATCCTACCTATGCTCACCAACTGCAGCTATCGAAGGCACGCAGTAGGCGCGAACAACAAATTTTATATATAAAAAAAATGTTTTTCTTTTGTAATAAATGTCATTAACTTTAACTTCGCTGTAAACAATTTATAGAATTAGGCGTTACTTTGCGGAGATCCATAATACAAAAGTAATAATAAAATTATTTTGCTATAATCCACGATGAACTTCATCGCGGATTATAGCAAAATAATTTTATTATTACTTTTGTTCGCTGTAAACTGTAAAACCATTGTTGACTTTGAACAGAAAGAGTGGGGTTCTCTGGGACAGGTATTTGTTACTTAAAAAAAGGCCACAGCACAAACTGCTGTTATACATTTATCCTATATAAATGTATAACAGCTAATGAAATTTTAAAAAAATATATATTTTTGATGTTACTTTATTGAAAGTTTTTTATATATTTTATAATATTACATACCTCAGGTGTGATATAGTTATTTGACTGGGATGGTGACCTACATTGACAATCAAATGCATAACGCATTCTTTTGGCAGGTGGTTGAAAACTAGTTTCTGGCGCCTCATCTTCTGTTGATGAATCTGAAGACTCTGCAATTGTTGCTGAGCCATTTGTGTTTGAAGAACTTGGACTACTAAACCATTTTGTTATGGTAGATGGCAATAAACCCGAAACTCTTGATGTTACATTCTTGACAAACGACTGAAATACAATAGCATATTAGAAATGACATAATTTGCATACAGCTAACAACATTCTGAAATAAAAATTAAAAAAAAATATATATAGCTATCAATCTGTGTATTATGATACAATTTTATGGAAACCAATATTTCATCAGCATTAATGTTATCACTTGCATTCATATATTGATCAATCATATCTACATATGATCAATATGTCATGTATCAAATAAATCAAAACGCAATAATAAAACAATTCTATTTTCAATTTGCCATGCATATTGAAAAAATATAAAATTAGAGAAGATAAAGATGTACAAAAAATTTGAATAAATTGATTATATAATAATGGATTTATGGTATTTAATACAAATGTTTATTGTGCAATAACAGAATATTATTTTAAAAATAACTGAGCAATTATTAAATCACTCAGCTTGATAAATCATGTTATTTACTTGACTGCAAATCAAATTGAATATGAACATAAAATTAAAATTACATGAAATAACTATTTAAATGAAATAAAATTTATATATAGCCTGGAATCAAGTCCTTTAAAGGCATCCATTTTATATTTTACCTAAAAGAAAATAATACACTATTACAAAAATAATATTCTTATTTATAATGTAAAATTAAAATTGGAGCAAAAAAGAGCATTTTTGTTGAGGCAAGGAAAACTGATTTAAAGCTTTTTTTCTGATTTTTAATAACTTGAAATTGAAAATTGGCAGGGAACCTAAAAAAAAATTAATATAATTAAATAAAATTTCATAGAACAAAACTAAAACCCTTAACGTGTCCTCTTAGAGAACATAGTTTATTCTAGTTTTAGACATGGATATTGCATGCATTGCACATGGTTGCAGTAGTGCAAAAATCTAGATCATCAAAAAACTCAGACAAAATTTTGCCACTAGTTAGTAGTGTTAGTATAAATACTCATAGCTTATATGCTGATGTGTAATTTATAGTTTAAAATTAGAATTCGCTGCTGCAGCCTGTTAGTGTGTTATATTTACTTTTGGTGATATTTATATAAAATGTTTTGATTAATGACCAATTGATTTTTATTCTTCAATTTTATTACTGTCTCACTACTTTCGATTTATGCAGGATATTCCACACTAGTGGCTTTGGTTACATTTGAAACTTTAAGTTTAGAGAGCTCCTTTACTAACTTTCTATTGTATACTACTAACTTTCAATTTGTTCACCACAGTCAGTGACTGTCAGATGGCATTTTTTGATTTATATATTTTACTAGTTCAATAATGTGACTTCATTCCTATAAACATCAATCAAAATCCCTCTAGTATTTACTAAATGTTCTTTTCTGTTTTGTATTTTTAATACTGGTTTAATGCTTATAAAGGATGCACATAAAAACGAAAAACTTAATAAAAAATAAAAAAATTAATTCATCATCAAAACTATAAATAATGTTTGGAAAAAAATCCAGATTAGAAAGAAAGACTAGTTTCAATTATTAAATTTGTCTTGAACATTTTAGTTAGTTAATAAGTTGTATAGCATATCCATGGTATTTCATGGCATAAGTCCCTTCTATTGTTAGAGAAATGGAAATGAAATCCTACCTGAACCACTTGCACTAATCTAAGAAAATCTTATAAAATTAACATCCTAATCATCTAGAATGTATCATAGCTTGGAGTTTTGTTCTAAACATGACTCGTACAATTACAAGACACACACATCTAAATAGTATTATCGTTTGACTTGGTTAGACAATTTCTTTGATTGATATAACTGACCCAACTAGAATCATTAACCAGTGTAGTATAATGTTATAAGGGTAGATCTGTATCTACTCTTATTAAGTGTTATGTGCTATTAGAATGAACCCTTGTATCATCACTCATCCTGATAAGAGCAACCATTGAGATTCTTGTCAATTATTCTCAGTGGATGACAGTGTTGCATTGATCTTGTAATAGCATTCTAAATTATTACTAACCGTGTCAACACTTGTTCAGCATGTTCTCGATGGTATTATTGTATATCATAATTATGACCTGCAGTTCCAGCATCTTATCTCTATGTTTCTATTGTAGTAACATAGAGATAAGTCTTTAGGACACTGATGATACTGTGTGGCACTAACCCTGTCTCCTGTTTTTAGTGCTGACGAACTAACAAGCCTGTGTAGCCAAGGGACTAATGAGGCAGTGTGACAAAGGCCAATTATAAGACATACGATGACTTACCTAGAGCTCGTTCATTACACCCTCAACACCTATAATTTCCCCACATATATATTTACATCACATATTGTCACAGATTCAATTCATATAAATGTACAAATGTCCAAACAATTTATTCGCGGAGCAGAGCGGCGTCTAAGCATTATAGAAATTTACATCTACGCGTGAGGCCACTGTCGCTAAGAGCGGGAATTTGTTAATACTTACGTTGTTGACGTCTGTGGACGATCTTGAACGTTTTCCTTTTTTAATCGGCAATTCGGCACTCATAGTGATTAATTATTATATTCCTGTAAACTGTCTGTAGTAATACCGCTATATAATATATTAAAATATAATCACAAATGGCTAAAACGTGACAAACATGGCGTCTCTAATAAATGTCATGAAAAATTAACGCATCACGGCATCACCATAGTGTACTAGGAGATCAAGTATAATCACTGCAGAGTTAATAAACGAAAAAAACGTAAAATTCAATATTTTAAGAGGTCGAATATGGTAAAAATAACTGATAACTAAGAATTGAATTTTCATGTGAGTATAAACGACAAATTTTTCGCTTTACCGTTTAACACACAGACAACTAACAATAAACTATTTTAGTTAGTAATCTATGCAATAAACCACAGCAAGTAATCAAAGACTACAATTTACAACTAATCTTGTCTTTGAAGTAGCGGTTATTTTTTTAGTTTTTATCCTTTACCAATTGTAAATCAGCTCGTCAGAGGTAATTCTGAAATTCATATAAAGTCAGTTCTTTCATTGATTCTGCCGCTATCCTATTCCAAGTGGGGTCGGAACAACATGTTATAAACATGTTGTCACATGTTTTAGCAACGTATTTTACGACTGGCCGCCTACCTGACGACAACTTGCTTCGATTAATTATTATGAGGTAATGATAAAATCTATTGATCTTATTCGGATATTGTGTAAGTGGTGCAAGAATAAGATTATCATTGAATACATAATTTACAATTACGAATACATATGTAGGTGTGTGTTTGATACATATATTCGTATGTATGTATATAGTACCTATTTTTATTTTAATACTATATCGTATTGATTATAATGAAAATTTAGAAACCTTTTTCACAGTTACAATTAACATCTGATATAAAATATGAATAATCATTATCAATAATAAACTATATATTTGCATATCTTCGTGAATATGTATAAGAGATTATCGTTTTTTCTGACTGACTATACTGAATTTTCTTATTATAAATCAATTACGTTTCCATAGAGGAACATTATATATAAACATATCATTAATAGACTTGATGTAGAATAATAGACCATAGACTTTACACTCACACAGTATACAGTATACACTATAATATACTATACACTAATATATAGATTATAGACCATTAGACATTTCCAAGTCACGAAGAGCAGATATTAAATTTAATTTTGAGCCTCTGAATAGAAAATTCTCCTTACCTTTATTGTAAAAATGGAATCAGAATATCAGCCTAAATTGAGTCCTATAAGGGCTTTTCAAGGTAATCATCTAAGGTGAAAAAAATTTAATGTGCGCACTTGACCTATGTATTAAAATATACTTCTTGATTTAACAAATAGTTCTCCACGCAAACTGTGGGGAGGCCGAGGAAGCAAACTGTAGCCTTTCAGACTATCACGACTATGAACCGAGGTTAGAGTTCGATGATTCAGAATTGATGACAGGTTCTGCTTTTCTCAGTAAGTTTTGTTTAGTTTATATGCCTGCCTAGTTTCAGAGGACATTACGTGACTTTCTGTCTTATTTACTAGAATAGATAGAATTAAAATAGAAGTACTAGTAGATGTAACAACTTTTGCATGTAATTTAATAATACATGTTTATAAATGCAATCAGAATTCTACTTCTAAAATTTTTGCATATTACAAACATTGTCCAATTTAATAATAAATGAAAAAGTATTTGATGAACTAGCAGCTACTTTTTTGGATTACAAGTTAATTTTACGTGAGTGCTAAGAGTGAAGTGCTGAATTTCTAAACACTTCTGTGTTTATGATTGAATTTAGATAAAAGAGAAAATTGATGTAAGGTAAAACTCCTTTTCATTTATTTGTTTGTAATAGTTAACATGTGTAGTGCTTGTGTATTGTGGTGATAGTGGTTGAAGTTTGTCAATGTGTTTTTACAAATCCTGCATGTATATAGGTATGGGAACATATAGTCCACTCTACATTTATTTACCAATCTTTATTTACTCTACATTATATATATTTTCTATGTACTTAATTACAGATAGTAGCTAAATAATTTCATTATTAAATTTGTTTTAATTAAAATTAACTTAATTTTAGAATTAGGCGTTACTTTGCGGAGGTCCATAATACAAAAGTAATGAGAATATTATTTTGCTATAATCCGCCATAAAAGAAAATATGTGTAATGCTAAATGTAGAGTGTACTATTCGTTCTCATACCTGATACATGCAGAATTTGTAAGAACTCATGCACTACCCGATGCCGATGGCACAACAATAGACAAGCACTGTACACATTCACCACCACAATCTCAACAATTGTTTCGCCCTGTAACGGAAGCATCGTCAGGAGATAGACTCCATGACAAAATCGTAAAGCGAAGCATTACCCAAGCAAGCTGAGTTACCTGAGCTGAGTTTAACTTGTGACTATATAACTCAGCTTGTATATAACTCAACTAGTTATACTTTTGTTTAAAATTAACTTGCTGTGAATAACTGTACAAACCTACTTATCCAACTTATTAACTTTACTTGTTTAAAATAAGGAATAATTGGAGTGTTTTTAATGGGTGTATTTAACATAGAATTATTATAAGTAGGGGAGCCATAGGCTTGTGAGCAAGATTATTTTATATTATTTCCTTTAACACTAGAGAGGCTGAAACATAGTATATACTTATATTGGCTAACAGCAGTCAAAATGACTTCTTTGTAATAATTAATTGTAATAATAATCAAAGAGTGAAGATAATTATATTTAAAAAAAACACTAAAAATATTTCAAATCAATACATTTTTTGCAAATAATTTTTTCATATGGACTCTGTCTCTATACATACTTTTAAAGCCTATTACAAGCTACTACTAGGGGCCTGCCCCCACTTAGTAGGAGTATAAAATATATAGGCCATGTCAGTGAGTGACCAAAAATTTATTAAAATCGGTTCAGTAGTTTTGATTTAATCATTACTGCCTGTGGCCCGCACGTGTTAAATTTGGAAAAATAATTCCCTCTTCCTATACCAAAAAGATATCTAAATTTATATACTACATATTTACTTTTACATTTTTCCCTACGTATTTTATTTTTACAATTAATTATAAAATCTCTTTATATATAATATTCACAGCTTTCTTGTCATTAGACAATATAAACATGTTTTCTTTAGTGGTTACTGTTAAAAGAGCAACATATAGCTGCTAAATTCAAAGTGCTATCGGGAGAAGCGCGGCCTCCTCACAGCATTTTAAATCTTTATCTGTATCTTTTAGTACACTTAAATTACATGCTGTAAACGGCCATATTGATCTATATTAAATCAACAATGTATTTAAGGTACATACTTAATTGGATAAGGATTAATACTGTTATGTTTAAATTTGCTTCGAAAATAAGGTGTTATTGTTTGTAAAAAGAAAATGACAAAAATGCTATTGTGGGTTATCCATAAGAGATAGACATATACCATCGCGGAGTTTTCTGTAGACCTTTTTAAGGTGTAAAAATACATTATTTTGATAAATCTCGTAGGGTTCAGCCTATGTTTGCAATGAAAGCGGAAAAAAATGAAATTATTTACGACATCACATTAGAAACCTCAAAAATTACAGTATTTCTCTAGTCCATATTGAATGTTATTAAACCTATAAACCTTCCTCTTGAATTACTCTATCTATTTAAGAAAAACCGCATCAAAATATGTTGCGTCGTTTTAAAGATTCAAGCATACATAGGGATATATGGACAAACAAAGAATGTGACTTTGTTTTATAATATGTAGTGATATGCAGAATTTGCAAAAACTCATGCACTACCAGCCACCAAAAACACAACAATACGCAAGGACTGCTCATATTTACCACACAATAGCAACAACCGTTTCGCCCCGTAACCAAAGCATCGTCAAGTGATAGACTCCACGATAAAACTGTATAGCGAGTATATGATTTTGGCGTTTTGAATATAAAAAGCGCTAAAAAATTAGCAATAGACAGAAAATATAGGGACAGACAGGGAAAGCGACTTTGTTTTAAACTATGTAGTGATATTCCTGGTTTTGTTATTGTGACAAAGTCATTTCGCAAAATCATGTCAAATAATGTTTTGTGGTGTCACAGTCTATCTTATAATCATAAAATTTGATGTTTGTAGGCTCCTTCAGGTTCTTTATATTTTTAAAATCTCGAAATTAATGCTCTTGGGCAATACAGGTATGGTACGTACATATATCAGAAATAAAGAGGGAAGGGAGGTAAATACATGTCATATCAATTACATGTCATTACATATTATATAAAAAGATTTGCTCCCTATAAATATATACATTTTTGGTATAAAATTTAAAAAAAAAATCAAAATGACTGTTTTGGGCAATCTAGTATCTAGTAGTAAGTAAACTTTAATAAGAATTTATCTATGAACTGTTGTGTATTCTTTCTAATTGATAAATATTGCATTAATATCTTTAATATATGTTCGGTATATAAACTTTTATGGTAACTTTATTATAAACTATCATTATTTTAAAAATCACCACTTTTTCAGATAATATCTGAATATTAACATACACTTTTTTTTATTATTAAATATAGAATTAATTACTCTTAGAAGTCTTTAATCTGAAATTTTTCCTGTTCATGATTAATAAGTTGTTATTATTTCTATTATAATACTTATTTGGTGTGTATTATTATAATTATTAATTGGTAATTTAGTCGTTCCACTTTTATTAACATAGACCTTTTCAAATGTGTGACCAAATAGATAGACATTAGATTAATAGCTTATCCTGGTCATATATAATCACTAGAAACATATCTAACTTATACGATTGTTCAGCATTCCTTTTTTATTATATGTATGCATGTATGTTGGTTTTTCAGTTCCATTGCCACCAGATACAGAAGAGTCACTGAAACGATCAGCCAGTGATGGCACTATTGAAGAAAATTTTGAAGATGCCCTTGCAGGAACTGAAGTATATGCAGAGGTAGAATAAAATATTCTTCTCCCTGCCCTTATCCCACTCAAAGTGGGGTAGGCGCAACATGTAATAAACATGTTGTCACATGATTTGGCTACGTATTTTACGACTGGCCGCCTGCCGGACGTCAACTTATTTTAGTCGTATTTTACGAAACCTTGGTAAGAAAGGGGGTGGTCTATTCTACTCAATTATAACAGTAAGTTATAATCATTTAAGTTCAAGTAAAATTTAATCATATAAATATTTTCGTTGTCAAAAAAACAGACTTTTAGACAAAACTCATTCTTAAACGGAACAAGTCTTTAGTTAGTAGTCTATGGCAACAAGTACAAAATAAATGTATAAAAAGCGACACGGTATTTCTCCTTTAATACTTATTCAATAAATAAAAAGCAGTTTTCCCAGAGTCAACCCATTTACTCTTTCGCTACAACTCAATGAATGACACATAAAAATATGACAGCCACAATGCTTTTTCATATTAATCGCCAACTCTATGAAGGCGGTTGTATTAAAAACATGTTGTAACAATGACTAATAATTGACATAAAATGGGAACTTTTATTTAATTGAATCCCATAGAGATTGCGCCATACGGCTAATGAAAAACATTTTATTTCTAAACACCATTTTTAGTATTTGAAAAGTCATTATAGTTAACAAAGTGAAGCTAATATATTTTCCGATACCTATTTTAAAATATTATGTTAATAAAAACATAATTTAAATTTAATTTTTCGTATTTATACTAAAATCGTAATCCAGCGCCGTACATATAGGTAATTTAAAAGAAACCAAGTTGACAACGTATTCACGTTACGTATAAATGTTATTATTAAATAAGTTTTTTAGCACATTCCCATTAAAAGTTTATAATATTTATCGAGATATTTAATACCAGAAAAAATATGAATTTTTTTATGTATATGAAAATTTTGTACTACTTTAACTGAGCTATTTACATATTTCATGTAAGTACGGGCTATTTACATATTTCATGTAAGTACGGGCTATTTACTAAAATTATCAAATTATGCTCTTAATACAACGATAAATCTCTAATTCTTCCCGGATCGATCTGATATTTGTGATGTAGAGTGACAGAAGCTACTCTTAACTTCAAGACTACAGTAAACGCGAACAAAGTTGCGTGGGTATAAGCTAGTTATTTTATAAACGTAAAGATAAACTGTATTTCAAACTTAATGATGTTCCTATTATTCTTCGCAATACGCTGAGTTATATCAGTAATTTTGGGTCTACTACAGACATCTTTATTTCTGACTTAATCACGTAGAAATACTTCGAACTTAGCTTGCTCTATCACTCGGTAAGGAACTCTGAGCTTTGTTATGAGGTCCATAGTCATCACTAGCACCACGAAGTGTTCAAAAACAAGGGCACTGATGTATTTTGGACGAAAAGATCTCGCGTAACTTCCCAAACACTGCCCATCCGAGTTGGATTCGGCGACTGCTTTTCTCGAAGTCGGACCTCCCTAGCTAGACCGTGTGTCCCAGGTGTACATACTCGTTACTATACTACAATTTCGAGTGCAAAGTTCTCAACGATGACCGGGTGGAGCGGAACACGTGAGTTAGATATGATTCTTCTTACTCATGTTAATTTTAAGCCACCTGTTGAGATACTCTGCTGGACGAGCATTGTGTTAAGACCCTCCAGAGCCTACCATAACGACTATATGTTCAGCAAACCTAAGGCGAGTGATGTATTTACTGTTGATGTTGATGCCGTATTAGTGCCAATTCAAAAGCTTAGAGACGTCCTCCAATGCAGCGGTAAACACTTTGGGGGAGATGATATGTTACTGAAGTATGCCGTAAAAAAATCTTAAATATTGGAGCACATTTGAATAACCATAAAATGTTTTATATATTAAATAAGGGGTAAATTTATAGCCTATATATAAAGTTGTATCCTATATATATATATATATATATATATATATATATATATATATATATATATATATATATATATATATATATATATAAGTAATTAAAAATTTGTAACCTATATATATGTAAAGTAATTAATTTGTTGGTTCTTAGTATGCTTATTTTTGATGTAGATTGTCGATTCACTGGATTTTGATTGCTTCACCGAACTTACCGGAAAGGGTTTGGTGGAAGTTGTCGGCGACGATGAAATCGGACGTCGCATAATTATAGTATCAGCTTGCCGTCTGCCATCCAGCAAGGAGGTTCCGCCAGACAGATTGCTAAGGTATTGACATTCTGGTTATTTCAACATATTTCACATTGCTCAATAAATAATAACTAATATCTGGGTGACCGAGCTTCGCTCGGTAATTTTTTACAGAAAAAAAACTTAAAAAAATCAATTATTTAGTTGGGATCGATCTTTGGCATTCACATTTCTCGAGTCTGCCCGTTACCCGAATAAGCCACGTCGACTTGACAGTTAACGGCGAAAATTCAATTCAATATAAATGTTCGTGTTTTTTAATGCCCAAAAACAGGGATAAAACAATTTTTTTACATTAAACCTAGCTAGATCAATTTGTCTCCCCCAAAACCTCCTACATGCTGAATTTCAGGAAAATCGTTGGAGCCCTTTCCGAGATTCGGATATATATATATATATATATATATATATATATATATATATATATATATATATATATATATATATATATATATATATATATATATATATATATATATATATATATACAAGATTAACTCATTTAAATATTAAGATAGTTATATCAGAACAATAAATAATTTGACACAGTTGACTGGTTACTTTTCTCTTGGCACTGCTATAAACAGCTTTATTATCAGGTTGAAGTAGATAACAAAACGTCATAATTTGGGGTCCATTTTTATTTCGAATCGATATACAGAAACACCGCATTTCTAAACGTCGAAAGTAATCAATGTAGACAAGACTTACATTAGAAATACATTTATTCTTCATTGACGGTTTGTTGTATGTCCAGTCCAGTCACCTTTAAATCTATACTATCGCGACTAGTGTTCATAATAGAGTTGAGAAGAAATTATGCCATCTGTCATATTTAAAATAGTATTAGCTCGACATTACAAACTGAAGTAATAGATAGATGAGCGAGTATTTTTTACAATCTAAAACACCTACCTATCCAGATCAAATCAACAATTGAAATTTAATGTTTTTCGACTTATTATTATTAAAGATTTATTTAAACAGGAGATATATTTTAAATTTATTTGTTATATGAATTTATATTTTCGATGCTTTTTGTTTCAGATATCTTATGTTTACTCTGGATAAATATGTAGAACAGGATTACAGCGTGGTATATTTTCATTATGGTTTAACCAGCAAGAATAAACCACCTCTATCTTGGCTATGGAAAGCTTATAAAGCATTTGACAGAAAATATAAAAAGAATCTAAAGGCCCTTTATTTGGTGCACCCAACAAATTTAATACGCATCGTGTGGCAAATGTTGAGACCAGCTATAAGCGTTAAATTTGGGAAGAAGGTTATGTACGTGAATTATCTACACGAGCTACAGCGGTACTTGAACCTTGACAAACTTTGCATTCCACAGAGAGTTCTAGAGTAAGTTATTTAAATTATTTTAATTAATGTTAAACACGTCTTCACAATAACAAGTTATGCGAAAAATATGCACGCAAGAAATTGCATATAGTGTTTAGATTTGGAAGAACCATACGATCGTATATCCTGTGACGTGCTGTTGTGGAGAAAGAAAATGCCTGGAAAGTATAAAAATATAAATAGAAATTTATTCAATATTTGTTTTTGGACACCTTAATTTAGCATTGATTTACACTACCCTCGTCCTAAAAAACCCTATTTTACAGAAAGCAGTTTCTTTCATTATTAATATAAATTTCCGTTTGTATGCAAGACAATGTCTGATGATATTTTTTTAATTGACCAAATTTATGTCAACACAAATTTGATGACTCTCTCTGACTAAAGAGATTTGAAAACAGAGAGACTCTTCTCAAATCTCTTTTTTTGGCAATTTATGGAAAATTATGAGACTTGATAAAACATTTAAATGTTATTTATCTTTTCCTAGGTATGACAGGTTATTATTGTCAAAGAACTCAAGAGCTGCTCATATGGCTCAACAATTTTCCGGAATGTCCCTACAGTCGCAAGAAAATAACGATGCGGATCCTCAGGCTAGCCAAAAATTTAGCTTGTCGCCACCGGCTACGCAGCAATTTGGCGTCTCCCTTCAGTTCATCAAAGAGAACAATTCAAACATGATAGACTCTATACCGCCTGTGGTCAGACAGTGTATAGAGTTCCTTTCACGACCCGAAGGTAGGTTTATTTTTCAAATGTAAATTACATCTTTAAAAGTATTAATAAATTTAGTAGGGGTTAAAGTGCTACTTATTTCTATATTTTTGTATATTCTTTAAATTACTCAATAGAAAGGATAACTTTCTAGATTAAGGATTCAGATATTCAAACCTCAGGGATATCTAATGAGTCTAAAAATGCTTTATTGTTTTAATGCATTACGCTATTAACAGTGCAGACAAACATCTTAAATAAACCTACATATTCATAGAGAATTTTCGGGATACTTGTGACCCACAGATCCATCGCCCCAAAGACTAGACTTGACTACAGTTGGTAGTCAACCAACTATATATTTCAAAAATCAATTCTATCTGGTTGCTTTTCGGTATTTCACCAATTTACAACCGGACTATCAGACGCCGTAAGCTCCACAATCTATCAATTTTTTGGATAGGCGTAGTGCCTGCCTATTGTCAAGAGGGTATTCACCTTAGGCTGTATCATGCGCTATCCATCAGCCGAGATCATAGTCTGGCGGTAGTCTTATCGTACTAAATCCCGCCCTTATCCCACTTAGTGTGGGATAAGGGCGGGAAGATGGGCACAGACTAAAGTGTCTGTTACTGTCCTATATAATACATAAAAAAATGTATTGATGATTTTTTGACAGCTCTTGAAACCGAAGGCTTATTCCGGAGATCAGCCAACATTTCGGTAATTAAGGAATTGCAGAGGGCGTGCAACAAGGGCGAGCCTATTTCATTCAGAAATGATCCGCACAATGCTGCGGTGCTGCTGAAAACATTTCTTAGGGACTTGGAGGAGCCCTTGTTGACGTTCGACCTATACGAGGAGATATTGAAATTTCAAAGTAAGTTTGAAATGTAATTATAATAGCAGAATAAAAAATTGATTAATTATAGCATCAAGGTATATACAAAGACATATCGAGTCCATTCAGACTCGGAACTCGGTTAACGAGACCGAACAATGTTTAAAACTGAAATTACAAACGAAATTCGGAATATTCGGAAATATCGATACAATAAAATGAAACGTTTATAATATAAAAAATACCAAAATTAACGTTAGAAACTCCCAATCTCAAATTACCGGGGCTAATACGTGGGCCTATAATAAATCAGGTTGCCATTTTTGTTTTCAATATTCTGATAACTCTTTTGTCAGTGTGATGTAGTAGGCAACTCTCCTATCTTGGGAAAAATAACCTTATTTTCATATTTACTCTGTTATTTCAATCTATATTAAAGTCAATTGTTAGCCGTGTGGTATCCGGCTAAGTAGAATAGACCACCCTCATTTCTTACCGAGGTGTTGTAAGAGGCGACTAAGGTAAGTCGACCCGCCGTGTGGTATCCGGTTTAGTAGAATAGACCACCCTCTTTCTTACCGAGGTGTCGTAAAATACGACTGGAGTAAGTCAGGCAGGCGGCCAGTCGTAAAAACTCAGCCAAATCATGTGACAGCATGTTTATAACATGTTGGGCCGACCCCACTTGTAGTGGGATAAGGGCAGGGGGATGATGATTAAGATAAAGTGTCTTACTTTAGCAACACAACACACGTTGGCTAACACTATGTTCTCCTCTTTCACAAAAGTAATTACGAAGTTTCATACCGATAGGTTAGCCCTTAGTATCTTGCTCACGGAAGTCAGAAATATATTAAAATTTAATGTCAGTAATAATCGCTCCCGGAAGTATGGGTTTTTTTTTAAACAAAAGTAAGGGCATATTATTTTGCTATAATCCGCGATAAAAGAAAATATATGTAATGCTAAATGTAGAGTGTACTATTCATTCTCATACCTGATACATGCAGAATTTGTAAGAACTCACGCACTACCCGACACCGATGACACAACAATACACAAGCACTGCACACATTCACCACCACAATCTCAACAATTGTTTCGCCCCGTAACCGAAGCATAGTCAGGAGATAGACTCCACGACATGTCGTGATGTTGTCCGGTAGTGCATGAGTTCTTACAAATTCTGCATGTATCAGGTATGAGAACGAATAGTACACTACATTTAGCATTACATATATTTTCATTTATCGCAGATTATAGCAAAATCATATTCTCATTACTTTTGTATTATGGACCTCCGAAATGTAACGCCTTATTCTATAAAAGATATTCTTTTACATACTACTGGATTGGCTGTTTACTATTTTATTTAATTCTTGAATACTAAACTAGTTAATAAAAACTTATAACTAATTGTATTTCAGGTTGGCCGCACCGTGATAAGCCGCGACAAGTAAAGATTCTTGTATTGGAAAAGTTGCCGCTGGACAATTATAGGTTGCTGAAATATATCTTTCAATTTCTCTGGAAGGTAAAGATATTCTTTCATTTTTATTATTCATATTCAAATATCACCTTTAACTAGGAACCCATGATTGTTATTAATTATATATAAGAGTCCTGGAATAACAAATGTCTTAGATTATTGTAAAATATTATAGTGCGAAGGTAGTAGGAATTATACTTAATAATTAAGGTAGGAAAGTATTAGGAACTTTAAATTAAAACTTATAAAATTTGACTTACCTCGCACATAATAAATATTAAAAAGGGAATTAATACTATAGTAAATATAAATCATCATCCTACTGCCTTTATCTCACTCGCTGTCGCCACAACATGTCATAAACATGCTGTCACATGATTTGGCTGCTTTTTTACGACCGCCAGCCTGACGTCAACTTACCTTAGTTGTATTTTACAACACCTCTGTAAGAAAAGGATTGGTCTATTCTACTAAACCGAATACCACATGGTGGGTCAACTTACCGTAATCGCCTTTTACGACACCTCGGTAAATGAGGGTTGTCTATTCTACTGTGCCGGATACCATACGACTAATAATAAATATAAATATAAAATTAAATATAAAAAAGTTAATAATAATACTAATTCGTAAAATAGAAAAAACAAACATACCGAACACAATTTTTTATGTTTTATTACTTATGTAACGCATAGCACGCTGTGGTTACCTGTAAGTCTAAGAACAGTTAGATTTAAGTCAGATGAAATGTAAATATTGTTAAGTATTTCTCATGTTGGTGATCCAAATAAATAAACACAAAAAATAACCTTCAACCTAGCTTATTATTGAGTCTCAGTCTAATCTATATTAGTCATTAAAAACCTTTACAAACAGCAGTCATGTGACCTCCTTATCACGTAATGTTTATGTTTAAATTATTCTGTAACATGCCAGCGTTAGTTGTTTATAATTTTATCGAGCCAGATCATTATTGATATAATTATCTGATACCCGTGACTAGGTTACGGCTTACGCCCACTCTATGAAAATTTTCATAGATTTGGTGGTTCAGCGGATTCCCCGTGAAATAGTAACAAACATACATCCTTACTCACAAACTTTCGCATTTATAATATTAGTATTACACTTCAATTCATTTGAAGTCTAGTCCACCTAGCTCGATATTTTAAAAACACATATATATTCAGAGTAAGAAGTTTTTTACAGGTTCAAGACAGGAGCTGTCTCAATAAAATGACAACTGGAAATTTGGCTGTTGTTTTCGGCCCGAATTTAGCCTGGCCACCCAACGGCCAGATGTCGCTCCAGGCTATTGCACCGATCAACGCTTTTACGGACTTCCTCCTTGAAAATCAGAAATCTATATTCTTCATATAAGCACAATTACTCAACGAAGTTCCCCATACACCTCTCATTAAAAACGTACAGAGACATACTCCCGTAGAGATGATAAATGCCAAATAACTTTTATACAAATTATGAATTGTTTACCTGAGATTAAGTGCAAATTTTTGAAATTATGTTTTTATGTAAGTTAATAGTTACCCTCGTTATATCTTCTTAAATATATATATGTATTCTTAGGAACTCAATCCAATTTAAATTAAAAAAAAGATCAAAACACTTAACTTATAACTATCTTTATTTAACATTAGTTTTTGATAACTTAATTTACATAACAGCACACAAGAAGAAAATAAACGACAATGCTGACTGAATCACGCCGATCACCTTAACACTGTACACTCACAGTTTTTCACCACGAAGTCAAACTGGCACACGTCCCAGACAGCACTATTTATACTTCATGGATGACGTATTATCTGCATTCCCCTCCTTACTCAGTGTTTCATATCTTACAATATATATATATATATATATATATATATATATATATATATATATATATATATATATATATATATATATATATATATATATAAAATAACAAGTATAGGTTTTATTAAAACTTATAGATAGGATATCCTCGAGTCCAGTTTAATTTTTCAACTGAAAGTCAGATTATCTTAATGTCAATTACTCAATGTGTACGGAAAACAACATTATAAAAATTAATATTTGACCTGGTAATTATTAGATGTAACATAATATTGAGGTTTTTACTAAATTTCTAGTCTTAAACTGGTGTTAGTTACATATCATACAATCATACTCCATTTATTTATAAGTCTTAAAACTACATGAATCATGGCTTACAAGAAACTCAATTTTGAGTATATATTACATTTATTACGACCGTATTTTATAACTTGGAAAGTTTTATTATAATAGGGTCTTCTTAATATGTGTTCTTATTTTGATAACTAATATTTAACTAGAATTAACAAATAGCACCAATAATATTATAAATATATATATTTTCTAAAAATCAATATTAATTTAATTAATATTCAGTTTTTCGTAAACATGGGAACATACACGTAATTTATAAATGAGTATGTAAAGGGCAATATACAGTTATATTGCACTTTCTCTTTTATTGAAAAACATGATTAGACAGTCATAATTATTTTTAAATTCTGAATATATTTATCAACGCACATGATATATATTACCTGTATATCACGATTTACAACTATGCTATAGATATGGCATTATAGAGATTTTTAATTGAAATTAAGAATTTGTTTTTAAATTTATATAAGTTTTTGATAAAAACTGTAAAAATTAAAAATGTAATAAAATTACAAGTACCTAATTATTATTCTAAATGGGCATACATTTTTTATATTTAATGATTGTGGAAATTGTTTGACAACTTATTCATAGATATACTATTTTTTTCTATTTCATTGTACTATATAATATATTATTATAAGCTATACTTGCGTATTTCTATGCTCCACCATTCCATATTTACTACTGAGATTCTACTGGAAACAACTTTTATTGAAAGAATTACTGGTCAAATGGTACAATTCTTTGACTTATTAAAAATCCATGATTTTCTTAAGCTTTAAAAACATAACTATTTCCCGTCATGGGCAAACCTGCATCTCTGAAATTATAAAAAAAATGTTTCTTAATTTTTCTGTTCTTCAAAATAGTCAAAATTTGATGATTCCTGTTCATCTTACAAATGCCTAAAAAACTATGTATAGCGGGCTCTACTTTTAATACTATATTGTAGACAGATTTTATACAATTATTATACCAAACAATTTCCATGTTAATGTTAGGATAAGTTTGTATACCAAATATTACCAAGAGTCGAATAATTCGTCTAAGTAATTTTTAATTTTAGGTTTACGTAATATGCGAATTGCAAGTATATACATTATCAGTTTATTAAACTCGTGCAACGTTTGTGTGAATTTTAATTCCAGTGTACGAGTAACGCAGCCTTTTATATTTAAAACGCCGTATAGTTTTAGTTTCGGTTATCATCATAATACTTTTTGATTGTTCATCAAAAATCAAATCAAAATACTTTAATTCTTTTTAAAATACAGTTCATTACACAGCCAAGTGCAGAAATAAGTTTATAAATCTGTATGACACAACAGATTTGAATCAATTAGTGACGAATGTGAATCTTCAATAGTGTTAGGCACATCTCGACTATCTTGTGAGGAAAGTAATAAAAATCAATCTTCCTGCCCTTATCCCACTATGAGTGAGGTCGGCACAATATATTAAAAACATGTTGTCACAGGATTTGGCTACGTATTTTACGACCGGCCGCCTGCCTGACGGCAACTTATCTTAGCCGTATTTTACGACACCTCGATAAGAAAGAGGGTGGTACTATTCTACTCAGCCTGATACCACACGGCGGGTCGACTTACCTTAGCCACCTTTTACGACACCTCGGTAAGAAAAGAGGGTGGTACTATTCTATTCAGCCGGATACCACACGGCGTTGTGAGGAAAGTAATAATTTAAAGTTTTTAATTCGTCGAACCTTAACGATAAACTTAAGTAGTTTCATTTTCTGATATTTTAACATCTGAAATACTGCTCTTTAAAATTTTATTAATTTTAATTAAATAACCTTGTATCGTTAACAATTCCGCCCTATTTCATCTGCATCGTACATATAAAATTAAATTAATGCTTATAATTTTTTATGTTACAACAATATTATAAAATTTCACTCATTTCTTTTAGCTTTTTGTTATTAATTTAGTTTTGACAAAAAAGTATTACGAAGTCAGCGGGTAAAAGATCTGCTCGTTTTGTTAAAAAATAAATGCAATTAGAATGTTTGCTAAGGTAACTGCTTTGAAAATGTCTAGTATCATTTCTGTTGGTAAAAATAATGAAAGATTTTCATATATTCTACTTATAAAGCATATAAATCAATCACGTTACTTACGTTAATAACGACCCATCCAGGCGATTGTCCGCAAAAATATACCGAGAAGACCGAATGTATTTTCAACTGATTAAATCAACTAGAAATTTTTGTTTGTTTAAAAAAGTCGTTATTATAAATAATGATTTATTAGTACCTCCTTTACATATTTAATAGTTAAACACAACTAAACAATTTATTTCCGAGAGACTATACATTTGTTATGGTTTTAAAATCAGAAAATTGATAATTGATGCTGTAATATTTGTAGAAAATATTTTATTACATTCCATTTTTTTAAAATACGGTTTTTATATTATTAACATTAGTACGTCTAAAGTCGATTTTATCAACTTATTCTGCAAAGCTTTTTATGCTAAATTTATTCGTCAATTTTATTATATTATCTTTATATTTATTAAATCTAATTTCCTCTAAGTCTTATTTATATACCTACTTAATGTATTGAAAAATTTATTTGTTATCAACCATTCCCTAAAATAAATATTTAGCACAAGCGTTACTTAATTATATTTTAATAAATAAATAAATAATATAATTTTTTTATATATTGTAATAAATAAAGTTAACATAATGAGTTTATAATACTTGTAATAATTCTGTTGTCTAAGATTTTTTAATGAAATCATTGTTCAATCAATATTTTTTATATCATAAGTATATTAGGTTAATTTTATGATAGCTAAATATATGTGAACTATAACTGTAGAGATTTGAAATTTTACTCTAATTTCTATGATATTTATATATTATACATATAACTATTAGATCAATAAGTACAGTCAGTGTGAAAAAATATCACAATAATGTGCCAAGACAATTATTATAAAAAAATATCTCAGTAGTCACTTATACTGTATGATTAGCAAAAATATCTAAATAAAAAATGTGTTAATTAAAAATGGAATAGTCGTAATGATTTTTTGTCAGTATGGAGACCTAACATACTGATAAAAAAATCCCTGTTTATTTCACCGCCCTTTATCTTTTGCCTCCTTTTGTGATCTTAAAGCTTAAATAAAAGTTAGTATATGTGTCAATATTGCCATAGATCATTTATGTTTTATATATATATGATTAAATTTTTCCTTTAAAGGAACGTCCATATATGTATAACCTAGAGAACTTATCGTATAAATTAAATCTCAGCAACTATTTCAGGGAGTGTTTTGTGAATCTCATACTTGGATCACTTACATGACATTTTTATTTTGTAAATGAAATATAACAACTTATTTTAATATTTGCATAAAATAGAGTAAAGAATGAAGCGATACAAAATTTACCTTAATACTATTGGTAATAATTATGTAGTATATTTATAAGCAGTACAGATATACTTAATAAAGTTTTGTTAAATTGTATTCAATATACAAATATTCCCTTACCCCGTATTACTAGTACAAAAAGTACGCGAATCCAAACGATATGACGACTAATTATAAGAGATTCCTTCACGTTTTATGTTTTTATTATTTGTAAATTAAAAGTTTTATTTTAAATACTACATTAAAAAAATATGTTTATTTGTATAATATGTTAATCCCTGATTGAGTAATAAATATTTTCAGTGTAGTTAATTTAGAACTAATATAGATAAATAATAAATAAGCATTGCATAAATAACCCATGTCTAAATAAAAATAAATATTATTTTAAAAATGTATCTTTCTTTTTACCATTTAATTTTTTTAAGTGTTTTAAGATAAAATTAGTTTATTGCCCAACTTCCTGATCCACACAATACGGCAGGCTATATCATAGTTTTATAAATTCCCTTAACTTTAACAGGCATTCCGTGGTTCACTTATTGTTCTTGGGACATGCCGCCACATAATCCATCCTGCATTAATTATTTTACAGACATCTCGATCTTTTTACAGTCTTATTGAAGAAGGGAGCCAAGGTAGCGGAAGTCACAGCAGACTTGTAAAATTTTGGCAAAAAAAAAATACCATCGCGGAGTTTACACCTTTTCAAGGTGTACAAATACTTAGTACATCATTTTGATAAATCTCGTAGGATTTAGCCTACGTTTGCAATGTAAGCGGAAAAAAATGTAATTATTTACGACATCACAATAGAAACCTCAAAAATTACAGCCTTATCATTGTTTTTACGAAACTTCGGAGTTCTGCTGATTTGGATATCTTAGGAACCGTTTACACTGCTCTCTGCGAATCGATTCTCTCCTATTGTATTTCAGTATGGGGAGGTTCGTACAAAACCACATTTATTAAAATTGAACGAGCTCAGAGAGCAGTGCTTAAGGTTATGCTTAGAAAACCATGGCGATATCCAACTTCAGAACTTTATAAGGATGCTAAAGTACTGACCGTAAGACAATTGTTCATTTTGAGGTCCACTTTATATCAACATGCTGCCCTGCCTCTTAAACTAATTTCCTCTTCTACACGAAGGCGACAACCGGTCTGTCCGAACATGTACAGCAAGACAGCTTTTGCCAAACAACAATTTCCGTCTACAACTTCCAGAATTTATAAAAAACTTAATAATATTTTAGATATTTATAAAAATACACACACACGCACACAAGCACACACACGCACACACACACATATCTTCACACTCACACACAACTCTTCCATAATTATAATATAATTAAAATATAGCATGTAAGTTTCTCATATAGTGTCGAATTTTTTAAGGAATGCCGTTACCATTTTTGTCAAGTTACGAGCCAAACCCTGACTTTCAAAACAGAGGTTTACCCTAGCTTGAAAGTCAGAGTCACTATTAGTCAATAGATGTTAATATTAAGCCGAAAACTTATAGAATATATTTAAATAAGCTCTGAAACCCATGTATTAGGCTTTTTGGTCAAATAAAGTTATTATTATTATTATATTACAGTATTTCTCTACTGCGTATTGAATGTTATTATACCTATAAACCTTCCTCTTTAATCGCTCTATCTTTTTTAAAAAACTGAATCTAAATCTGTTGTGTAGTTCTAAAGATTTAAGCATACATAGGGATATATGGACAAGACAAACAAAGAATGTGACTTTGTTTTATACTATGTAGTGATTACCTTATTAGGAATTCGGGAATATAAATGATAAAGATGTTTAAAAATTACTTTTTTCTATTTCAGCTATTTTTTAGATTCGGGTGTTAAAATATTTTTAAAAAGGTTCATCATCATTACCTGCCCTTATCCCACTAAGTGACGTCAGCATATCATTTTTTAAACATGTTTATACATGTTTTGGCTAGTTATTATACGAACTGCCGCCTTCCTGACGTCAATTTGCCTTAGTCGCTTTTTACGAAACCTCGGTAATAAAACCTGATAACACGCGTCGAAATTGTAAAAAAGATTCATTAAAATATTGTGAAGTTTTTGTTTATAATTAAAAAGCACTTTCGTTCTGCTCCTGAAAATAAGTAACAATTTATCTTATTGTAAATACCAAGGTTTTTTTATTTTCATCATCACCATGTTCTCACCTCCAATTTTGGTCGTGGAGTCTATCTCCAACCAAAGTCCACCAACCAAGTACCAAAGTCGGAATACGGCTATGACATGGAAAGAGTGCATGCTCGTGGAGCTATACTCTTGGTGGAATATAGTTTGAATCTATATCTTCTAAAATCTAAAGTAAGAGTTCTCAATTCTTTTAAAAGCCGGGCCAAACGGAGGGATGCGAATCTTTGGCGGGCCGCTAAAGGAGGAAGGAGGCCTATGCTCAACAGAGCGATAGTAACACGTTGTCAATTACATTGAAGTAAATTAATATTTTTCAAGATTATTGAATTTATTATTATTACCTATTATTTTTTCTACATGTTGAGGAAGTTTGACTAATCTTAAGCATGTTCATTGCCGAATTGTTCTTAAGTATTTATTTGATCCGTAAAGGACAATTTTAGTCTATACTAGCGGCCGGCCCCTGCTTCACACGGGTATAAAATATATAGTCATGTCACTCAGTGAAAAAAAATGATTAAAATCGATCCAGTAATTTTGATCTATTCATTACTGCCCGTGGCCTGCACGCTTTAAATTTGGAATAAAACAATTCCCCTCTCCCTATATCAAGAAGATTTCCTGCTATATCTAAATTCATATTTACGTTTTACATTTTTCCCTATGTATTTTATTTTAACAATTAATTACAGAACGTCTTTATATAATATAACATTCACAGCTTTCTTGTCATTAGACAATATAAACATGTTTTCTTTAGAGGTTGCTCTTGAAAGAGCGACATATAGCTGCTAAATTGGAAGCGCTATAGGGCGAAGCGCGGCCTCCTCACAGCATTTTAAATCTGTAATATCTTCGAAAATGTACACTTAAATAAAGATGCTGTAAACGGCAATATTGATCTATATTAAATCAACAATGTATTTAAGGTACTTAATTGGATAAGGATTAATGCTGTATTGTATAAAAATTGCTTTGAAAATAAAGCATTATTTTTCCTAAAAAGTAAATGACAAAAATGCTATTGTGGGTTATCCATAAGAGATAGATATATACCATCGCGGACTTTTCTGTAGACCTTTTCAAGGTGTACAAATACTTAGTACATTATTTTAATAAATCACGTAGGATTCAGCCTGCGGTTGCAATGTAAGTGGAAAAAAATGTACCTAATTATTTACGACATCACATTAGAAATCTCCAAAATCACAGAATTTCTTTACTCCATATTGAATGTTATTATACATATAAACCTTCCTCTTGAATCACTCTATCTATTAAAAAAACCGCATCAAAATCTGTTGCGTAGTTTTAAAGATTTAAGCATAGGTACATGCTTAAATCTTTAAAACTTTGACTTTGCGACTTTGTTTTATGCTATGTAGTGATGTAAGTGGCGAAGCTAAGGAAATCATTTCTTTTTATAAGGATTGATTCTGAATCGATATTGATACAAAAAAAACAGTCTCGAAAATAACGTAATATTTTTAAGTGTAAATTGAACATAAAGGCAGTTATTGTGAGTTAACCAAGAGAAATAGAGACATGCTGTCGCGGACCGTTTTGTAGTGTTTGTAAAATTTTCTAGTACACAAACGGCTTTTGAGGACTTTGTTTTATAATAAGTACAGATAGATACTGTAAATCAATATTTTTGAGTTTTAATTCAAACAAAGACGTCTTTATCGGCAGCGTTATCGAATATGCGTACTTCTGCCGATAACCTTTTCAACGCCGAATAGGAGATAGTTCAAGTATGTTGATATTTTAAAACCAAGCATTTAACGGCAATATTATCCAGTGAAAGTATATAAGTATTAAATTAAATGGTTATGATTATAAATTAAAACCTACATAAATTTATTTGTGTAATTTTATTTTTTGAATTTAATCATTCTCCTAATCATATGATTGATGATGTTTTGAATAAGCATATGAATGTAGTTTATATATTATTTATATGTAATTCACTTTCTTAAGTTGCTATAGGTAATACATCATTGCAATGCTATTAGCATTACATATTATACCTTTATATTTCGGGCAAACCAAACTAAACCTTTTTGCGCTTGCGTGTTATCGAACGGTGTTTCTCTAAGAGGTACTATAGATGCGTATAATCTATATATTTTAGTACTTCCAACCATAGCTTCCAACCACAACAAACCGCGTTGCCATAGACATAAAATATGAAAATATATAATGAAAAAAAATAATAGATTGTGAAATACTATATGTAGCAAAACTATTGTATCCTGCATATAAAACTATTTTGCTTTCACTTCAAATTATATTTATTTTCATAAAGTGTGATAAATTTAAACGGATGTACTGCTCTTCTCTTTATGAATGATATAATTTTTTTTCGTTGGGATAAATAACTCTTAACAATTACAATAACACTGTCTAATATAGATGATTAATCTTTACATGAATAATTTTTGTACATAAATTAAATACTAGTAACACTTTTCCGATTCCTTTTTTACACAGCGCTAACTAGCGGTGTCTTTCAATAACTGCTTATTGATATCTCTCACTTCGGGTACATGTACTAGCTCGATAAATTGTGCTACTTCATGGCAAATCTAATGTTAATTAAATATGTGTTTGTGCTCTGTTTAGATACAAAACTGATGTACTAAAAAGGTTTTCTAAATGTTTACGTTGTGTCACAAGTTCATTTCAAAACCAATGATTCTATATGAACTCGATGTGCGTTTTGGCCATTTTACTTGGCTTGCGTTAGTGATTCGTATATAGTCACGTGACCAAAGTGGTATTCGGATCAATGGCGCCAAACGACTTTTACAGAAAATGTACGTACAGTAAATGGTATTTCTTATTGTTCGAGGATATAAACTAAATTAATACATAATCGATTTGTACGATGCTATACATATGTATCTATATTTCATACCAAAATGTAGACCTATGTAAAATGATGCGTAGGACTTATGTCAATCTGGCAACAAAACAGTGCTGCTATCTATGTTGTCAATTTTGTTATGTAGTTTAATGGAAGACTATTCTTGTGATAAATATTGACGGTGAATGTATTAGAGAATGATTTTGATATGATTGTAGTACAATGTGATTAAATTTTCTTCAGTGTATCAATTTTACTTTATAAACTGCCTCGAGAAATGATTCTTCCCGCCTTTGTCATAGGCTCGATAAATCTGCTGGCCCGCCATACATTTTACTCATGCAATAGTGAAACGTCAAACAAGATTGTTATTAATTTTCTTTCGTTTTTGAAGAAAAACACATTATTTCCATTAATAATTTTTACTGAATTCTTCTTTAGAACAAAATATTACGTAGTACTACTATTAATAGGACTTCAAATTAATCGATGCTAAGTACTGAGGTGACATATTCGTTTAGTACGTCAAAATATTTTTTTGCGAGTTAATTATTTAATAGGTTTTTGTTGTAGTTATTGTTTTAAGTATGCTTTGGGATGTTACTGAAATCATTGTCTACAACAGAAATTACTAAAAAGTGCTGTTATCTATATAATTTGTTCAATTGTCATGAACTATTACACTTACTCAAAATCTGTTTTTAAAATAATTTACAGAATATAGATGCTTTATTTTCTGTTGCGCTTAATTTCAGGCTGTACCTTATTTATGGATCGACATTAAAATCCCACCATGTGAATGATGTGACATTTTACACAATGTTACTACCACGTTCAAAGTGTAAAGCTGTAAAGGGTTCGTGAACATGTAGGTTGTGCATAAAAAAACAAGATGTCGTTGCGAGGCACAAAGCGGGCGTCTGGGATGCGCGGTGACGAGGCGGGTGCATCCAAGCGACGTAGGGCAGAGCCTGAAGATGCTCTTTGGCAGCTTCGGCCTGTCAGTGACCTCAAGATGTCATCTATATATAATAGAAGTGCCTCTGAGGCACCTGCTGAACTATTCAGGTTTGTGTTCAACTTTTTTTAAATAAATTTTTATTATCACAATTTATGTTAAGTTTTGTTTATACTGCTTCTGCGATTATTTTCTTAAAGTCTACAAAATAAGTAGTAGTACATAAGTTATGGACGTAAATATTGCCATGCATAAACTGAAATGAAATATTTATTTTTGTTTTCAATAACTTGTGCTATGGCTTATATAGATAATATTGTACTTTTATTACTATTTTTAATAGGTTTAAGGAACGATTGCGAAAACCTTTAAGTTAATAATTAAATATTCATTTATATTTAACATTTCTAATCATCAAACAATCATATCTTATGAATTGAATGTATAAAAAAAAGTAAAACAAAACAAGTAATTATCAACATAGAAACTCTGATATTATTTGCAACATATATATAGGTGGTCAGTACTTATATTGTATGTTATTGTAAGACTATTGCATTGCCTCTAGTTGAACCTGCTCATGCATATTTGTTATCTCTATAGTTGTACAAACATTTACAATTTCTTATATGCCTACAGTGTGAACATATAACACTTCTAACTACCATATAGTATATAGATAATGCATATCATCATAACAATATTGTATATTATTGAGTTATTATTGTTATTATCTAAAAATTAATTTCAATCTACTTTTTCTTATATAACACTGATAGATGATTAAATATTCACTGAAATGTATGATTTGATGTCATATTTTGATTCCAATTTTTCCATTCCATCTTTTTAAATATATAATTATCATTATGTGAATATTGATACAGTTTCTTTTTGTTAATACTTTACTATATCTCTTAAAGTTTTAGAATTGTAATACTTGCGCCACATATCTGAGATTAAATTTGATTATTTAGGTTATAGTAGTATCCTTTCTAAAATATTATTAAATAACATCTTGACTGAGTTTGACTAAGGATTTTTTTGTACCAAGTTAGAAACCACTATCAAGCAATTGATTAGTTTCCTAATCTATAGGTTCAGTATCCCATAATGCGTTTCATAGTTTGAGATAGAGTCAGGAACTAACAATATCTTCTTTCATATCTATCATATTTTTTGCATCTTGTATAACTGAATAAAGTGATAATATGGTTTATGTGAAAATTTTCCTTTTTTAATTTTTAAAACAATGTGCTTCTATCTTTAAAAGTTTTGAAATAAATTACCATCCTTACTAATATTATAAATACGAAAGTCAGTCTATCTGTCTGTCTTTCTGTCTTTCTGTCTATCCGTCTGTCTATCTGTGTGTTCCGTTTTCACAGTCAATCCGCTGAACCAATATCGATGAAATTTGGTACAAATATTCCTTATACAGAGGGGTAACATATAGGCTATATAAATCCTGTTAATACAACAGGAATAAAATTCAGGAGGAATAAAATAGGATGACATTCAAAACGTCATCTGTAATAAACCTAAGGAACTTATTTTTATTTACTATGTGTCACAATCAAGTCAAATCTGTATTAAAGAAGTATTTAGATTCCAAGTTTTTTGAGTTACGTCAAAAGAGTTTTCTTTAGAGAGTATTTATATTTTATTATGTTTTATTCATTTACTGGACTTTTTTATTTATTTACGTATTTTGGACGTTACGTTTATTTATTTTTATTCGTGTTTTAAGTGAGTTATTACAATGGATAATTAATATAAGTAATACGGGTTATTTACTAAAATAAATAAGCTAAAAATATTATAAATGCGAAATGTTACGTTTTAATGGCCAATTCGCTGAACCATTATAAATAAAATTTGGCACAATTAATGTTTATATATCAGGGTAACATATAAAAATCTTTGAAAAAGTTATTTTTTTAATTATAAATAAAATAAATATATGGGACACTTATTTAAGTATTTCGGTTTTTGTTTATTTAATAAAGGAGACTGCCAGAATTTCATACACCTTTTGGCCCAGACCTTACGGAGGAACTATAAAAAAAGAATTATAGTTTGAGGTTATGTACAAGTACGATTACTAGCTAAATACCATAATAACACATTAAAAACGATAGGATTTGTGATGAAAATAAAATAATAAGGTATAATCATTTAAGTTCAAGTTAAATTTAGTCGTATACATTTGTTGTTGTAAAAAAAAACAGACGTTTCGAGAAAACATATTCTTAAACGGAACAGACTCTTTAGTAAGTAGTCTGTGACAACAAGTAAGAAATAAATGACAAATAATTGATTAAGACAGAAAAGCACTTTAATTATTGATTTTCAATCATTAGTGGAAGATATTTTCAAGATGGCCTTCTAAGATTTTGATTTATTTGAAGATAACTTCTAAAATAGTCATATAAATTGTACATTGTTACGGAAGTTAGTGTCTGTTGAAAACTGCCTAAAAGTCTGATCTGTGGTTCTTGAGTTTATTATCAAACGGCAGATGGACAGATGTAATTGGAGACTTTAATTATCAATATTGAAGGATATAGAAATGCAGTCTTATAAGTCTACCAAAAAAAACAAGTAAAAATCCAAAGTATCTTTGGTGTGTAACTTATTAAATTAAATATTAAAATTTCACAATGTTCCTTGCGCAGTGGTCCCCAAAAATGCGACTAAGTGCGAAAAACCGCCCACCTAAAGAAGATGAGTATATGGCAATAAATTTAGCGTTATTAAAACTAAAGTTGTAGCCAACTAATTCGCAGATATCACTATTTGTATATATATATACAAGATCAAACAATATTCATCACAGGGCCTGTTGCCACTTTCTCATCCCTACTTTTTTTATTTATACATATACATAAAACATTTTAACACTTACACTTGATATGATAAAGAAAGGACAAAAGAGGAAATAGCTTCTATAAAGATATAGTTAATTAACATTAATGTGATTGTTTTATTTCATATGTATAACATATTATGTAATGAATCTATAGTATAAAGAAAGAATTAATACAAATATAAAATAAAATATTTTCAGAAAAAATATTTTATTCTATATTTGTATACAGCTCTAGCAAAATAAGATAATATATTTAGTTCAAAAGTATCATTTATTTGGTGCTATAGCTTTTTAAATATTTATTATTTTAGACATCCCAGAAATGAAGTAAATTGAATCATAAATAGTTTAATTATGTTTTAGCTTCTAATAATTTTTAAGTAAATATGGTGTCAATTTATACTTTTATGTGTGTATGTATTAAAAGTACTACATAATATAATTAAAAAAATGTATATTGTCATTTAGGTAAATCTTGATCAAAGTTATGTATAATTGATAATTATTAAGCATTTATTATTTCAAATTTAATTTTTTTATATGTTGTCCGTAGGGTGGGCTACTTATGGCGGCTTAAGTTGCTTTCAATTGATTTACAATACTTTAACTATGGAAAAATTAGGTTTTTTGTACATAACTTTGAATATGTGATAACAAACTTTACAACAGTTACTAACTATTAGTGTGACCATACAATCTATACTAATCTTATAAATGCGAAAGTCCGTATGTACGTCTGTCTGTTACTCTTTTACGGCTAACACACTGGACCAATATTGATGAAATTTGGCACAATTCAAACGTTCTAAACACTCAGGTAACATATAGGATTAAGACAATAACATTTTATTGGGAACAAGGAAAAAACACATATTGCAGTATTGACGGTTCTTTATTTAGTTTGTGCGCTTAACTCAGCCTCCAACTAAGTCAGGGGCACCACTATAAACTCCAATTTTATAGGGTCACTTTGACATGGCACACACACAACAAGATAACACTTGTAGCCCGCTACAACAGTGATAATAAACTAATTTTACTGTAACTTGTGGTTAAAAGAAAGTTTTTTTTCTTTATTTTTTTGGAAAAATAATTATATCACTACTCTCGTTCCAATAAAATTCCCCAAAGTAACAACTAGTTATATTAAATTATGTACTAGTTTATTAGAACATGTCTCTCGATGTTAGTGATTAGTTAAGTTAAAAATAAAATAACAACCTGTTGTTATTCCACTGCTAGACATAGGCAACTTCCCTCCGTTTTTCAAGAGAAGGGTTGGAGCCAAGACCCATCATGCTGTTCCAATTCGGATTGGTTAGTTACACATATTCCCAGAATTCTCTAGAGATATAGATTGCCTACATACATATAGGTTGCCTCAAGATGGTTTTCTTCATCGATAAGCGTCAATTAGAGACATAAGTTTTAACACAAAAATCATCAGTGCCTGCCAGGGTATTGAACCCGAGTCGCTCTGCAAAGAGTTGCACGATCATACTGCTGGGCTTTCACAGCTTACATTTTACAAATATGTATATATAATTACTATTCTAATTAAATTAAATACAGAAAATTGATTAAATATTATGATAACATGTTGTCATTTCAGCTTAATTTGTAATTTGCACTGCTGAAATTGGCATTACTTTGGCGATTTAGAAAAATTTCACCGCAAAGGAATCTCCTTTTTATGTATTCATCTCATAGTTAATTCCATAGTTTTTCCATAAAAAATGGTATTTGCACATACGTTAAGTGTAATTTTTCCCTCTTAGTAGCTAGCTGTTCATTCGATGGTGTTATGGCAATATAAGGAATGACATTTGTAATGTCACTCTATCTATATTTAACTGTTTCTTCATTTGAAGTAATAATTTCTTACCTTGAAAAGGTAGCAACATGTAAGTTAATCAAATAAACCTACAATAAAAATTATATTATAATTTCTAAATATAGTATGTACTATTGACAATTTTTTGAACAAAAATGTAATGTGTTTGTGATTGCGTATGTTATAAAAGTCGTTCTTTATAATTAATCTTGGTCATTTATAAACAGAAGTAATCTGGATTCTTATGTATAAAGTAAATTATTGCCAATAATCATCAGGATTTGCAGGCAGGTTGCAAAGCTGAGTCTATTTTTATTGAATAATATAAATTCTCACTAACGCTATATGGAAAATATATGTATATCAGATAATATTGCAGTCTCTATAATTTAATATCAACGAAATATGTACTCATAATAGCTTTTTTTAATGTTGTACACATACTCACAACAGGTTTGTTATATATTCATCTATGCTCTATCTTTTGAAAAAAAATTATCCAATAATTTCCTTTTAAGTCCCATACAGAATTACTAATTGAGCTATTTTTATCAATAAATCAATTATAAACTAACTTGTGAAACGGCCAGCTATTATGAACATAAGTCTGTAATTACTGTAATTTTTTTCATATTAATGTTTTCCACTTTCATGCAACCTGAAGGAAGGACCTCATCAGTGCGATGAAACTTCCGGATTCAGAACCATTGACGCCAAGCGAATATTGGGTCATCACCGACACATGGAAACAAGATTGGGAGCGAGGGGTGCAAGTACCAGTCAATCCTGATTCATTACCAGCTCCAAAAGTAAAAGTCATTGACAACCCACGGCCTCCCAATTTCCAAGAATTTAAATTGTGAGTGTTATAATCAAATATGGTATACAACTATGACGTATTCTCGATTTTTAATTATGGTGAATTATTTACAGACCTAAAGACAAATACATACATTTGACGCGAGACGCACATTACCAATCAGACCAACATGCGCTCAGTTCAATTCCGGCTAAAGCAGAAGCAGCCTGCACTTATGACTTGGATGCAACTGATACGGCTTGGCTGAAATTGTTGAATGCTGAACGTGCGCGGGCCGGCGCCCAATCTGTTACAGAAGACCAACTGGAAAAAGTCATTGAAGAACTAGAGGTGAGTTATACTGTACCTAATATAGATTCATCAGTAATCAGACGGACTTTTTAATTTGTAGTCAAAATACATCAATAGTCTCTTGCATGTTACGGTTTCGCTATTCAACAATATTCATTCATCACTTTTGCCTACAACTCATTCTCCACTAGCTTCACATCTTCTTAAGTCAAACTACACTCGTGTGTATCCGAATCGACTCACCTCGAAAAAATGAATAAATAGTGTATTATATTTTTAACAAGCGATCCGCTTCGGCTTCGCACGGGTATAAAATATATAGCCTATATATTCGCACGGGTATAAAATATATAGCCTGAGTGACATATCACTCAGTGAAAAAAATGATTACAATCGATCCAATAGTTTTGATTTATTTATTACTGCCC
This sequence comes from Morpho achilles, assembly GCA_947086495.1. NCBI lineage: Eukaryota > Metazoa > Arthropoda > Insecta > Lepidoptera > Nymphalidae > Morpho > Morpho achilles. The sequence goes on along the minus strand of CAMTZB010000022.1, from coordinate 15,353,017 downwards.
TTGGCCTGCAAGCGTTAAATTTGGAGTAAAACAAAACCGCTATGCCCCTGTATTTTAAATCTGTAATATCTTCTAAAATGTTCATTTAAATAACATGCTGTAAACGGCCATATTGATCTATATTAAATTAACAATATATTTTATGTACTTAATTGAATAATGATTAATGCTGTATTGTTTAAAATGCTTCGAAAATAAGAAATTATTTTTCGTAAAAAGTAAATGACAAAAATGCTATTATGGGTTATCCTTAAGAGATGATGAGAGATCCTTACCTGGATGGTATATGTCTACATATACCATCCAGGAGTTTTTGTAGACCTTTTCAAGGTATACAAATACTTAGTACATTATTTCGATAGATCTCCTAGGGTTCAGCCTGCGTTTGCAATGTAAACGGAAAAAAATTTAATTATTTGCTACATCACATTGAAACCTCAAAATTTACAGTATTTCTCTACTCCATATTGAATGTTATACATATAAACCTGTTGCGTAGTTTTAAATATTTAAGCATACATAGGGGTATAGGGACATAGGGACAGACGGGGAAAGCGACTTTGTTTTATTTTATGTAGTGAAGAATAAAAAAATAGGTATACATATGTATACCTATTTTTTTATTCTTCACTATTATGAAAGCCTATTTCATAAGATTTTAAATGAAACCATAATCTCAAAAATCTGCGCAACTATTTTTGAATTTAATCGAATTTGAATCACAACGAAATAAAACTTGAATTGTGAAAAAGAAAAACAAAGAATAATTAAAATAATTGAAAAAAAAAGTGTTATGAGAAAATTACTAAATCAATTAATAGTGTGGCTCTATGGCCTAAGCTAACCTTATAACAGCTCTAAGACTTTTGAGGGAGAGCTTCCCACTCCTCGTCAAGCAGTCTTTAGCTATACAATGTCTGCAGGCGTTGGATTTCTGGTCCAGATCCTAGGTTTCAGCAGCTCGTCACATGTTCAATAGCATTGAAATTAGGGCTGAGTCAGGTCAGTCCATGGATGAGTGATTCGTGCTGTATGGTAGCAGGCATTATTGTCCATAAGAAATAATCCATCTCTTATGATGGTGATGAGAAAGAAGGCCATATCTTATATAGTTTATTAAATTAATTATGTATTATCAATTATAGGCGAACACATCATTCTTAATTAAAGTGTTACTATTGTAAATAATTCTAATTAAATTAAAATTTCTTGTTATATTTATTTACCTTTATTAATTAAAAAAAAATGCAATGTTAACTATATTGCTGACGTCACCATTACTAATTGATTTAATTATTTGTAATATTACGTATGTTCAATTATGTATTTTAAAACTGAAAAACTTCTGAATTTTCGACTTAGTACCTTACTGGTTTGTTTAATATTTGAGGTTATTATTAATTTCTGTGAATTAAATTGTCTAAGAACCGTTTAATAATTAATTAAAAATATGAACTGACCAGAACAAGCTACCTACTACCTCTTGTTCGGAATGCACGTCATCCACTGTGCTGAGCTGTACTGGCAAGGTGTTCAATGTTAATTTTTTTTCTATTAGTCGTTTTTGAGTCATGTTTGGAATGAGACTGATTTACTTACGATAGACTCTGCAATTCAAGCTTTTGCTTCCCTCGAACCATGAACCTCCTATGCCACTCTTTGGTGTCTTAACTTTGTTTGGTAAAGGCTGTAAGGGCTAAAATCTCTCAAATATCAATAAACTTTTTTTAGTTTACAAGGAATAGGAGGTGTTAAAATAGGAATCTTTTTTACCTATGACGTTTGTTGACATAGATGTTGATTTCCTATAAAAATTAATTTGTATAAAAATTCGTATTTAATTACTATAGCTAATCTAATAAAATATTAAGTCTCGTATTTTATGATTCTAGGTACGAACTTGGGACAAGATCCAAGCTATTATGAAATCTGAAGAAGGATTAGGCATTGAATATGATGAGAATGTTATTTGTGATGTATGCCGTTCACCAGACTCTGAAGATGGAAATGAAATGGTGTTCTGTGATTCTTGCAATATTTGTGTGCATCAAGCTTGTTATGGCATAACTGTTATACCTGATGGTATGTGTAGCATGAATTCAATAGCGCAGATTATGACATTTTAATTACTTTGTTATAAAAAAAATATTTTTTTCAGGTCAATGGTTGTGTCGACCCTGTGGAGCTGGTATTAGACCCACTTGTGTTCTGTGTCCTAATCTTGGTGGAGCTATGAAATGTACGCCTTCTGGACACAAATGGGCTCATGTTAGCTGTGTTCTTTGGATCCCAGAAGTGTCAATAGGTTGTGCTGAGAAAATGGAACCAATAACTAAAATAACCTCTATTCCTACATCGCGCTGGTCGCTAGTGTGTGTTTTGTGCCGTGAACGTAAGGGTGCTTGTATTCAGTGTTCGGTAAAGACATGTAAAACTGCTTATCACGTTACTTGTGCATTTAAACATGGACTAGAAATGAGGGCAATTATTGAAGATGAAAATGCGGATGATGGCGTTAAGCTGCGTTCTTACTGTCAGAAACACAGTGTCAACTCTAAAAAAGAAAAGTGTCCTGGTTCTGGGTCAGAAGAGGAAGAAGTAAAGAGGAAGCGCCGGAAAGATATGACATCAGAAGAAAAGACGCAAGCTCGAGCAGCACGTCTTCAAGAAATAGAAGGAGAGTTTGATCGCCATGTTACTGTTAAAGACATAAGCACACATCTTTTAGATGTTGATCAAGATGCTATTAACTATATATACAATTACTGGAAACTGAAAAGAAGGGCAGGTTATAATCGCCCTTTGTTACCTCCTAAATCAGATGATAATGAACTTTTAGCTCATAGACAAGAGCAGGCTGACCTTGATAAAATGAAAATGTTTGTTCAATTAAGGCAAGATTTAGAAAGGGTACGAAATTTATGTTACATGGTTAGTAGAAGGGAGAAGCTATCTCGTACATTCTTTCGTATGCGAGAACAAACATTTCATAAACAGATTGCTGTATTAACAGCTGATCCAACAATATCAGGGCCAGATCTAGCTGCCATTATTGAGGCAAATCATGGTCCTTCAATTTATGATCGATTATATTCACATCCAAATGCCCCTGATCATAAAAATGATTTTGATGATTTACTTGCTCGCATAGCTCCTCAAGACTCTAGTGACGAAAAGAAAAAAGACCGTAATGGTCTTGTCCGTGGCTCAAAATCAGCAAATCCCTACAAAAAACACTATGTAAATGGGTCGCGCAGAAGTGGAAGCATGTTCAGTGGTTATTCAAGTGAAGACAGTGGAGCTGAGATTAGCCGTTCTAATAAATATCGCGGTAGAGCTATTGGTTCAAGTACTGATGAAGATGTCAAGAAACCTGTTTCCTCTCCAAGGAAAAAAGTGTTGCCAAAAGGAAGGGGTAAGAAATCACCAAAAAAACCAGAAAGGAAAAAGAGGAAGCCACCACAATCAAAGGCAGTTGTAGAAAGTAGCAGTGAAGATGATACAATAAAATCTAGGATGAAAAAAGATAGATCGCGTAGTAAAACTCTCCAACAAATGGAAAAAGAAATGACAGCTGGTAAAATGGGTCAATCTGGTACAGATAGTGATGAGTTAATCCCTATAAGGACAACAAGAAACAGTAAATTTACAGTAGACATTTATTCAAATAGTAGTGATGCTTCAGTTAAAGATGAGGTTAAACCTGAAAAATCCACAAGATCAAAAGCTGATAAATCTAAGACAGAAAGAACTAAAACTTCAAAATCTTGCAACGAACATGATTCACAGCAATCATTGCCACGAACTAAAGCTGCTATGAAAGAATTTGTTCTATCACAACCTGAAAAGAAAACACAAGATAAACCAGCACCTAAGAAAAGGGGCAGAAAGCCTTCAAATAAAGAGAAAAAGCCGTCAGTTAAAACTAATGAATCTGATGATGAAGCCAAAAACAAGGAAAACATTAAGTTTGCTAAACAAAAAGATAACCCAACTGATTTAATAGTGCCTCAAAGACAGGCTGCTAAGAAGGCCTCTGAAAATATGCGTTCAACTACTGCAGCCAAAAAAGAAGAACCAGCCTCTGATAAACAGGTCAGTGGTGATGATTCCAAATCTAAACCTAAATTGAAATCTAAAGGTAAAGAAACTAAGGATGTTCCTGAAAAGGTAGGAAGGAAAAAATCCTCGAAAGATCAAGATAAGGAGCCTATAGCATATGTTCCTCAGAGACAAGCTGCTAAAAAAGCAGCTGCTCATATTAAAAGTGGCTTAGGCAGTAAAGTTTCAGTTACAGATGCAGTTGACATTGATAAAAAGAAAGAAACAGATAAGACAGAAACAAAACTTTCACCTAAAAAAGAAGATGATAAGAGATCAAAGTCGCCACAAAAAGAAAGTTCGAGTTCATCATCTAACACTAGTAGTAGTAGCTACTCATCATCATCTAGCTCAGATGAACATCAAAAACCTGAAATTAAACCAACAGCTAAAGCTAGAGAAATAAAGCCTGCTATAAGACAGACATCAATGTTTTCACCCCCAGGCTCTAGACCTACAGTGGACTTGCCCTTTCTTGTCAAGGTGTCAAGACCATTGTCTTCAACTAGTGCCTCGAGTGATACTGACAGCTCTAAAGGATCAAGATTTTCTGGATCAGGAAGTCCTTCTCCCAAACGTCCCCGAAGGCGCCGAAAAAGAAAGAGTGTCACAACTGATGCAACCCTACGCAAGGCCCCAGACAAGAAGCTTAAAACTTCCGATAGGGTGTCCGAGTGTAGGGTACCATCACCGACTATTGAAGGACAGGAACCGGGCGGACCCAGCGACACGCGTGCTGCCACGCGTGCTCGGACCAGAAGCACTACAGGCGGAAATTTGTCTAATAAGTCTGATACCGGACAGAGAAAATCATCTGAAGACGACACCGGACATGGCTCTGCACCGAATAAAATTTCCAAAGAGAGCAGCCAGCCCATTGAACTTACGACTCAGAAACGGAAAGCGGACGAGGAGATAAAGAAAGAAACAAATGTCGTCCCACCAATTGATATTGCCAATGATATTAAACTTACAAAAACGATAAAACCGAAGGGTAGAAGTGTCTCTATTGAAGATAAAGTTAAAATTGACGAAAATGATTCTATTCCTTTAAATAAAACAAGTCCTAGAAAAAGTACTGATGTGAAACATAAAATTGCTACCAGACGAATGAGCGTGAGGGATCCTCCCAATAAAGATAATTTTACAGCACCTAAAGAAGTAACTGCACAAATATCGGAAGAGAAAAATGGAAGTAGTTGTAAATCCCAAGTGACTGACCTAGCATGTTTATCGCCTGAGAAAAAAGCAACTACTGTAACCCTGGCTGATCCTTCTATAGAGGAATTTCGTGATAATGATAAAAACTGGTTACCTAAAGCGACTAGCCCTAATGTTCATCCACCACCTGTGGAAAAACCTGGTGACCATGAAAAATATATGACAGAAGATAAATCATTAGATTCTGACTGTGCAGACAAGAGTAGTATAAAAATGATTGCTAAAATACAAGCAAATTTAAATGAAAATACAATGATAAAATCTCCAAAAACTCCAATGGATGCGCGAACAATTGATCCCATGGATGTAGACAACCCTATTACACGAAATATTAGAAAACGTTCGATTCTAGATATAGAAAAGAAATATATTACACAAGATGCAAGTCATGTCCAGGGTGTTGAAATTTCAAAAAGTGCTAAAATACCTTCAACTGTCAACCCTTTTCCAAATCGATCTGTATTTTCTCCAAATAAGGATACGGAGTTGTTCGAATTGGATAATATGTTAGCTGTTGATGACGGTTTTAACCACGAGGAAATAATGAAACCGTTTACCTCATACCCAGAATTCTTTTTCAAAGAAGATTCTAAAGAACAGGGTGTACAAGAAACATTGAATTTAGTTGATAGGTTAAGAATGCAGCTGAACACTAAAAAAGCACCTATCGAAAATATTGTACAAGATGATGTATCTATCAATGATAAGGTACAAGGAGATGAAGAAGCCACTACAACCACAAATGAAGAAAAGGGTGACTTTGAAATGCTAGGAAAGAAAATTTCGCCAGGTTTACATGATAAGAGTTCTCCTACAGATATTCAGACAACAAATCATCTATCTGAACCCTCTGAATCTCTTAACTCTCCTTCAGAGGAAACTGTAGATACAAAAATTGAATCTGTACCCATAAACGATGATAAGTGGGTAGATTTGTCTCAAAATGAATCTCAGTTAGAGCCTGCTGGTGAATTAAAGTACGACATAACTGAAGATGTAAAAGAACCTACAACAGTACAGTCTATCCATTCTGTATCAGAAATAGGTGATTCAATATCTTTATCAAAACAAAGTGACGATTCGCAGTCCTTGTCAGTAGTAGATCGTTCAGTACATAGCAATGATCACGAGCTAACTCAAGATAATCCGACTTATGACAATAACAATTCTATGATACATTCAGATTGTGCTACAATATCTTCCCCATATATTGGCCGTCGAGAAAGCAAGATAACAACAAGAAGATCTTCAGCCTCCAGTACTAATTCTGAAAGTTCGGTTTGCTCCCTTAAAACAGATGTAAAATCGCATCTTGATTGTGAATCACTTCAACGAACTTTAATACCAGAAATCGACGCATATCCCTTACCAGCTTACTCATGTCGAGTGGAACCTACTATGCCATTGAACCAGTACACAACCTACCCTCCAGATGCTTCACCGTTTTTAAGTTCTATGGCAACATTGCCAATATTTGGTCCAGGTCCTTGTGCTTCATCACAATTAACTCTACCATCACCAGCCTCTGGTATTTACGGTTCTGGTTTACCTTATGCTGCCAGTCCTTTAATACCACCATTAACAAAACCCGCATTTCCATTATGTGCAGCTTTTACAACTTCGTCACAAAATATTGCATTGACAACTGCAATGATAGCTTCACCCACTCCTAAACAACTTGATTCACCAAGAGATGATATTGACGTAACTGGGAGCGATAAGTTATCAATACACATCACCTCAAGTCCCAGTATTAGTGTAGATTCATATAACGAATCAAGTAATACCAGAGCTCCGACTAAAATGTCAAATGACAGCAATGAAACTCTTATGAGTTTGTCAGTACAAGACACCAAATCACCAAAGGCAACAATAAAGTCTGCTACTAAATTTTCATGTAGGTCGCCAGGCAAAAGCCCTGGTATTTCACCAAAACAAAGTGATGGTTCTAAGGGATCAAAACGTTCAAACAATAGAAACAATAGAACTCAAAGAGGAAGAGGCAGATCGAAGAGTCGCGGGCAAACTTATCAACCTGTCGACTTTATTGGCAATTCAATTCAAAGCAAATTAGTCGGAACAGTATATGACTTCGATGAAGAAATAGCGAATGATGGGGTTGATATAAAAGCACTAAGAGAGAGGCGAAAATCTTTAGATATTAAAGAAGAAAATCTAAGAAAATCTGAACATTCTTATAAGGAGTCTTCACAGTCTCCTCGTGCTGTAAGTCCACAACCAGTCAATAAGAGGTCAGCTTCTGAATCTAAAGATATTAAATCATTGACACCTGAACCAATAGAGGAACCACAATCACCTCCTAATAAAAGTAATTCAGAAAGAGGCCCTGGTTTTTCACAGGTACAACCAGTATTACCAGGACCTGTTGATATGCGTACTTATAATCCACTTGAAAATCCTGTATTGATGCCAGGTGCTGCATACCATAGTCACTTGTTGGCGTTTGCTAGTGGAACAGCTGATCAACAGCTGGTCGATTTTGATGAAGAAATGGAGAAAAAATTACATTCTGCGCTTATGGCTAGTAAACCAAAAATTCCGGGATCTGTAACAACAGCAGCTACAACAGCACAGGAAATCAAGGAACCTGTAAAAGACATAGTTGCTCCGCATTTACCGAAAGTATCATTAAGTGATTCAAGAAATCAGTTAAAGGTAAAGATAAAGGGACCATTTTTAGATGCTAATTATTCTACAAGTTCTGTACAACCAGTAGCACCCCAACCGCCACCACCACAACATGAATCAACTACAAGCGTTTTTAATACATCTAACATATCTACCAGTTCCATGATGACCGGCTCGACAAATCTCCGGCGTATGCGTAAAAAAGAACTATTACGTCAGTATTGGACACAGGATATGAACATGGACGATCCAACAAATTTATCAACTATGGGGATCGCACCACCACCGGCTATACCCCAGCCATTACCCCGCGCTGTTATTACAATACCAAAAGCTGTGGCTTCTATGACAAGTATACCAACTAGAGAGGATTACAAAATCATAGATACACCAGTTGAAAAGAAGAAGCGAAAAACCACAAGTGGACTTTCTCGAGAATTGAGGCATTTAGAAGTAAGCATGAATGATGACATTGACCCATCTGATAACGTCAAGTTGTCCAGCTTCACAAACAGTTCAAGCCAAATTCATAAACGGCGTGGTCGTGTTTCCACCAAACCTAATCGATCTAATGCTACATCACCTGTCGCTCCAAAACTAAAAATTAAATTCGGTTCAAACAATATTCCTCAGGTAAATGAAGAGCCATCTGGGTTCCAATTTCGGCCACCCAAAAAGCGATTGCAAAGCATACCTAAACCGAACTTGGAAGATTTAAAGCGAGAAAGTATGAAGTTTCGGCGTAAAGTGATGGCAGATTTCGAAGAGGACGAGAAGGCTGATGATATACAGATCATACATAAACCAAACAAACCAACCAAAACTGAAAAACAGAAGAAGAAGAAAAAAGAAAAGAAAATCGAAAAAGAAAAGTTAAAAGTTATAAATAGGGAAAGTGAAAGTGCTACAAAGTTGATAATAAAAAAAATTAAAATAAAGTGTCCGAAAGAAGGAAAAATAAAGTCCGTGAATTCGGAAGGCGGTGCTATAGCTGGCGCCTTAGCAGCAGTACCTGAGCCTCACACGGTAGATCCCTTTGAGTACGATCCGAACAAGCAGGATCCATTGGCATTTGATACACCATTGAGTTCTGAAAGCGCTTCTGCTTTGCGTAGAATACGGACAGATAAAGTGACACCTATTCGGTTAAAACGTAGCCCTCAAGGTTCAGGTTACGTTATGGAGGCCGGGTCTGAAAATGCACTGGCGTCGACGTCGGCCGGCTCGTCGGCATCTACGTCCGCATCGGTATCGTTCACCGTAAATAAACATTGTGAAGTGAGGTGATACAAACCGCGTAAAAAGCACCGATTTAAAACTGTGTCTAAATGAAAATTGAACATTATTGTATAGTAATTATAAGGTGTAGTGTAAATATTCTAATCAATAACTCTTTTGATTCTGGAGGGTAGTCTGTAACATTATTTATTTGTATAAATGGAAAGCTCAATGTTTAACTTAAAGTTATTCTAAGATGTATAATACCTTTTTGTGCATTTTGTGATGCACAAGTAAATCCTATGTATAAAACAAAACACATATATTTTTGTTATGTTACTTAGTTACTTTGTGCCTCATTTTGTGGAATCTCATTAAGTATATTGTCATTGCATATATGTTAGATAATTTGATTTCTTGAAGCTTGCTCTATAGCAAAATATATGAAAGACTGGCATGGCATTATAATGCCCTTTACTATTTTGATACTTAAAAAAGTATTCAAATTTGAAGAAGCTATGTGATTTTATTATTATAGGTCATATTTTTAACAAGACCAACCTAGTTACATTTTAGTTTTGCTGTTTCTGAAATTTCTTGTTCCTGTGGCAACTATAATGCAAAAGTATAGAAATACTTTTATTATATAGATATACCAAATTGTGTATAAAATGAAGGTTGAAAGAGTACCTTTGAGTTTTGAAATTCACAAAATATATGTGTTAAAAATATTAATGTTTCACATTTGAAAGATAACTTTAAGCTATGAATTACTTTAATGTTAATTATTTTAATTTTTGAACGACATTTCGTCTGCTCTGCTGATGGAAAATTCATATTGGCCAGCAATTTTTTTTTACATTTGTACTTGGACTGTAATTGGATTAGATTTGGATTGTAATTTTTTTATATTTTATTTGCAAGCTCAAAAAATATTTTTAATTTTGAATCACAATCTAAGTCTATACTAAGTAACTATTGTACCTTAAACATTTATTATATTCATTGTTCTTTATAGTTTGTAACATAAAAATGTATATTTTATATTTTATTCTAAACATTTTTGTGATGGTTTTAATGCCCTGCCAGATTGTATAAATTTTCAATAAACAAAATCATATATAGTTAATATACATACTTTTCTACAAATGATTAATGATGATGATAATAATGATGATAATAATGATTAATGATTAATGATTATGAATATTAATGAAATAGTTTTGAACAAATTGCTTTGAACACTTGGATACACTTAAAGGATAAAAGAAAATACAACATGAATTTCTTAAATTAATTCTTTTTATAATTTATTGAGAGCATTTTCCAATACCAACAGGCAATCAAATATATGTAGTGCAAGCTTGAAAATATTTTGTTGCTACATTTAAATAATTTTAATAAATATAATTAATTTTAATAATTTTAATAATTTTTATCTCACTATTAATACCTATTATATTTTTGGGGTATACCATGTATATTGTACTATATTTGCATTTATTGTATTTTAAATAATGTGATTGATTAATAATTCTGTAAAATTATTTTTTAAGTATATGACTTTACATTTTGTATTTGCATATCATTTTTAATAATTATTGAAATAATTTAACAACTTTATAGGAGTAATTTCAAATTGTAGAATAATGTAAATTGGACTGACAGGCATGTCGATTTTATAATGCGATGTTTTCTATACACCTACTATGTGCAATATTTGGCAATACTCATCAGGATAGTCAAGGTTTAATGGCCTAGATGGGGTGTGTTAGTTTTAAGTGCATGTTCGTTAAGCGTAATTTATGTCGTGAAAATTATTTTATCGCGTTGTAAATATTCGGTTATAAGGTGCGACTGGATATAAAACCTTTATGACAATTCAGACGTATGGGAAGTCTGGAAACACTAGGCCTTACAATTTGCTATGAAGCCATACCGATATCGGCCATATTACTTGCTCATTGAAGTAATAGTGTTTTCAACTTTTCCTATTGGTTAATATTCTACGGCAGTATTTTTGTTAGTCTATGCTATGGTCACATTTAAGTTATCTTTATTGTGCCCTGTACATGTATTTCAGTACACCATAGCGTAGATTTACATTTATGATGACTACATGGACTTTTAAAGTAATCTTGTGTTACATAATATATAAGGTCAAATAATGAAATTCGTGTCAAAAAGATATTTAAAATAACCAACGACAAGATAAAAAGATATATAGATGCTTTGAGTTTACGGTAACTGTAGTAAAACTTAAAAATATATTTTTTGGATGTTCTTTTTTGTTTATTTCTGGTGTACATCATGTTTTAACGATTATCTCTTTAAAATTAGAGTCCCAGAGTTTAGGCTTTCATTGCCTTATTTTATTTTGAAGAGTGCTGTGTATATTACGCAAGATATTAAGAATGTATATAATTAAAATCGCTTATTTATTGTATTTAATAATTTAATTATGTGAATTAATATGCTAAGATGATAGTGGATAGATAGTTATTTAATTGTTAACGTTGGATACATTAATAGGAAATCATGGTCGAATAATGTCTGAATTATATTTAAGCTTCGACAACAAGTTACTTACGTTCAGACGTTATATTATAATATTATATTGATGATTATAAATATTTTTTATTATTGAAAAACCTAAATGTTTCTGTCTGTAGATGCCGGGATCGGGTAATAGATTACTTGATTAAGCTTGCTCTTCGGAAACTGTATTGGCATAATTTTGACGTTGTCGTTGGTCCACTACGATTGCTTATTGTCTTGAAACACGAATCTCATCATGCCTTTGGCTCTGTTTCCATTTATGTAATGCAAAGTTGCTGAAAATACTTGAGAAAAGGTCGAGACATGAATCACTAATATCAATCCCAATATGTTGTGCAATTTGTAATTTGACAATATTTTACAAGCTCATGTTGCTTGTGGACACCTGTTAGGTTACAGGAACGTCCTGTCGTTCAGTATTGAAATCATACAATTTGAGATAATTAATCGAAATGATCTTACTAGAACAATGAAGAAGTAACATTCAAGGTACAGCGATAGCGACGCCCCGCTACGCGATGGGCACGTGCCCACGTTTATTAAGAAATAGTTTAATTCGATGTGAGTGTTAAATGTTGCCATATATCCGAACACAACTGTGGCTTAGTAATGACAATTGTATATTTTGCTTCTTACTGCTATTAAATAGTAGAGTATTTATTTCATTTGTGGATCCATTAGATGTTTTCCATCGAATGTATCTTATATTAATATGTGGGATCGTTATTCATGTTCACTAAGAGTTAAACTCTGTTACATTGAAGCTAAATATTATTAATATAGTAAGCGTATGGAGGCGTTTTAATTCGAGATTTTCGTCAATAATATATTGTTATACGTAGAATTGGTCAGTATAAATGAATGTTGTAGTTACTTCTGTGTGCAGTTCTAAATAGATCTTTACCTGTTATTCTAAACTACTTTGATGTATCCAACATCCTTTGGCTTTTTTGATACCACTGTATCATCAAATAAGACTTTTCATTTTTTTTAACTTTAGCAGTTCGTATATCTATTATAGATTTTTCCATGTTTTCCTTTCTTTGTAATAATATTTTGGTTCATCATATAAACCAAATTTAAACTCATCATTAAATTCAGTAAACAGGGTCTGAGCAGACTTCTTTTGTAAATAGTTATAAGCAGTTAAATATCTTAACCTTCCAGGTGGTAGGCTTCGGCCGTGGCTAGTGTTACCACCCTACAGGCAAAGCCGTTCCGCCAAACGACTAGTCGTGTTCCGGAACGATGCTTGTAGTAGCTTTAAAGATGGGGAACGGATTTGTACATCTGCGCTGCATTTGATAACAGGTTCCGAATTGCGCTGTCATATCGTCGGGCGGCTCAATCTGGAGAGCAGCGGGATCCGAAGCACGGTTCACCGCTGGCCGACCGCAGATTATAGGGGGCCACCTACGAAAGGCTGCCCCGCTGCCTTGCGAAAAATCCTGGAATTGCCCCATCGTGCCGGTTGGCGACCGGAGAGAGGACCAGATGGCGATTTCCAGGGGGGTTCGGGCGTCCCCGCGGTCTCCAGTTGAGCTTACCATCAGCGCTTTGACAGAGGCAACCGCGTTGTTTAAAAATGCAGCATCCCTACAAATTCGTTTTCTCCGTTCCTATTTGCGCGCTAAACTGAATAAAATTATTAAAAAGAAAAGGAAAAGTAAATTTTTACAGCGGCAGCACTTCCTGTCTCTCAAAATCCACCAAGCCAACATTCGAGGTCTACACTCGAATCTCTTTGCAGTCCATCACCACCTAGAGACTGACAAGCCGCACTTGCTTTTCCTTACGGAGACGCAGATTAACAACCCAGCAGATTTATCATATCTACTATACCCGGGTTATACCTTGGAGCAGAACTTCAAGCCCCATGCAGGGGTTTGTATGTATGCTCGTAACGACATCTGTTACCGGCGTCTCCGTAATCTAGAGATACCCAACTTTTTCATCTTGTGGTGTTTGATTGATACAGGAATGGACCAAACGGTTTATGCTTGTGTCTATCGCTCGCACAGCGGTGACCAAGAGACAACCCAATTATTCAAGCATCTCATTGAAACGGCTGACATCGTTCAACATCGGTATCCTACAGCTCAACTTGTGCTTCTAGGGGACTTTAACGCCCATCATAAAGATTGGCTATACCCATACCAAAAAACTGACCACGCTGGAAGAGAAGCTCTCAATTTAGCTCTCTCTCTGGACCTTTCTCAGCTGGTCAAAGAAGCTACAAGAATACCGGATGTTGATGGTCATACACCCAGTTGTCTGGACCTTCGTCTGACTACCGACCCCGACCGTTTCTCAGTCTCAGTTGCAGCCCCCTTAGGCACTACAGATCACTTTTTGGTAAAGTCGGTTTCAAAAGTCTATCCGCCTGATCTGAGTGTCACTGGGACCAGACGGGTTTGGCGATATAAGTCAGCAGACTGGGACGAGATGCGACACTTTTTCGCATCTTATCCTTGGCAGGGAATATGCTTCTCTTCTAATGATCCGTCGAGTTGTGAGAATGCTATATCGGAGGTAATTCGTCGAGCTATGGAATATTTCATAACTTATGCGGATTTACCTCTGAATAGTAAGGCTCCCCGATGGTACAACGCTGAATGTGCTAATGCAGAGACTATAAAAAACTCGGCGTTTGTAGCCTGGGTTGAAGCCCGATCTCACAAATCTCCTGACATAACGGCTAAGAAGAGAGCATATAACATTGCTGCTAAGTCCTACAAGAGGGTCCTTAAGAAAGCTAGATTTTACCACATCAATCGAATCGGCACTAAATTAGCATCCTATCCTCGTGGTAGTAAAGCTTTTTGGTCGCTTGCGAGGTCGTTTGAGTCGAACTTCTGCAGTACAACGCTGCCGCCACTGCTCAAGCCAGATGGGGCACTAGCCTTTTCTGCAAGTGACAAAGCAATTTTTTTTGCTAGGTTGTTTGCAGAAAATTGACGTCTCGATGCGGGAGGTGCCACTCCACCACACCTACAACCTTGCGATACTGCCATGGCAGAAATTCGAATTCGCCAAAAGGAGGTGTTGAGAGCTCTACGCAACTTGAATGTGAATAAGGCCAGCGATCCCGATGGCATACCAGCAATTGTTCTGCGGAATTGCGCTCCTGAATTGTCTCCTGTTTTGACACGCTTGTATCGCCTCTCTTTAGAAACTGCTCATGTCTCAAAAGCATGGAAGACTGCCAATCTACAACCAGTACCAAAGAAGGGTATTCGTGCTGATCCGGTTAATTATCGCCCTATAGCAATCACCTCTGTACTTTGTAAGGTTATGGAGCGTATATTAAACAAAAAGCTCCTGGCATACCTAGACGAAAACGAACTTCTGTCGGATTACCAGTTTGGTTTTCGCAAGAATCGTTCTGCGGGAGATCTTCTAGCGTATGCCACTCATATCTGGGGTGAAGCTATTGAGAATCATGGTGAGGCTCTCGTCGTGTCCCTTGATATCTCTAATGCTTTTGACCGTGTCTGGCATGAAAGTCTCCTCGGCAAGCTTCCTGCTTATGGACTGCCTACTACACTCTGTAACTGGATATCTGATTTCCTCAATGAAAGATCATTTAGAGTAGTTATTAATGGCTGCTCTTCCGATTTAATGACCACCAATGCTGGTGTTCCTCAGGGATCAGTTCTTTCTGCCACGCTTTTCTTGCTGCACATTAACAACCTGCTAAGTCCCATTATCTTTGGGTACGCAGATGACAGCACTGTGACGGAGAGATATATGACCAGTTCCAGAGCTAGTAGTGCTGAGATTATCAAACAAAGAGAGGCTATAGTTGAGCGCATTAACTTGACTCTGAAAGAGGTTTCCAACTGGGGCGAGGCCAACCTAGTCAAGTTCAATGCTACCAAAACTCAAGCGTGTCCACCGCCAAACGGAGTTCTTTCGCCTTATCTCCTACTTTCCGAAATATATCCATACCGATAGCCGATAGTGCAGAGCTTCTGGGTATTGAAATAAGCTCCAAACTCAACCTGCATCGAGTCCAAAGCAAAAAAGGCCGCTAAGAAACTTGGAATCCTTAACAAAGTCAAGCAGTACTTCACACCAAAACAGCTTCTTACGTTGTACAAGGCTCAAGTACGTTCGTGTATGGAGTACTGCTGTCATTTGTGGGATGGATCGGCCAAGTACCAGCTGGATGCTTTGGACTCGGTGGACCGACGTGCCAGAAGGTTTATTTCCGATAAAACCCTGACCAGTGCCAAATTGCACAGTCTTCAACATCGGCGCAGGGTTGCCTGTCTTTCGATCTTCTACAGGATATATTTCGGAGAGTGTGCTGAGGTACTCCACAACCTAGTTCCTCCATCGCCTTTCTATTATCCCACCGCAAGGCATCGGGAGAAGTTCCACCCTTACGTCATTGACCTCCCACGTAGGCGCACGGAGCGCTATGCGTCCTCTTTCTTAATGCGCACAGCAAGGGAATGGAATTCTCTCCCGGCATCTATCTTTCCCGGTTCATTTAATATGGGTATCTTTAAAGCTAACGTGAATAGGCATCTCCTAGGCAAGCGCGCTTCATTTAAGACTGCATCATCGCTTACCATCAGACATGATTGCAGTCAAGCGCTCGCCTATTACGGAATAAAAAAATAAAAAAAGTTAAATATCTAGACGTAACAATTTAACGAATAAATAAAATATATAAAATTTATTGATAATTATTATATTTAATAATTGTCTTTAGTGTTACATATGTTATTCCATCAATTTCTAGCTGTTAAATGTAGTTAATTCTCTCAGGTGTCATACTTTCATCGTTTAATAATAAATTATTGTGATGAAACCCCAGATTAGAGCTTAATCGTAATGTAGTCGTCATGAAGTCGTTTTTGTAAAACCAATTGAGATAGTAATATCATTATTTAGTTGTAGGCGATACGTATATTGACTACATCTCAACATTCAAGAGCCAACTACTCATTGAATGGCGACGCGTTATCAGATCGAATCTCTTAATTTTCATCGACTGTGGATGTGTCGAGGCAGCGCTGTCTGCTTTTCCTAAATAAAATATAAATAAATGTTTAGAGCAGATAAAGAAAATTTAATTATGCTACTATTTAAAAATAATGATATATTCAATATATTAATATTATAGATTTAGCGTTCAGTCACAATTTTGGAAAAATATCTTAGATTAGGTTTGCTCAGAATCTTGTTGCACACCATTTCAGTTGCATCAATTATTTTATGACGTAATTAAGTTAAACTTAATATTATAGAATAAATATACCTTTACAATTTTTTTAGTTTGGAAATCTTATTTATAATATTATAATATAATACAATTACAAGAAACTTGTCATAGTGAATGAAAAGTATTTTATCTTTTAAGAATATATGAATGATGAATAGATGTTTTTTACGTTACATGCAAAGACAGCTTTAAGACGCTCTACGCGCTATATTTTAAGTAAGTAATTATTTTTTTGGCTTTCCAGATATATATAACCAGGCTAATTTATGGAGATTTTATGATCAGGGTTTTAAAAATCCATTAGGTAACGATAAATTATAAACCAAAAAAACACTGAATTATCATCAATTAAATGTAATAAATTTATTTTCCCAACACAATCAGTCATTTGTTTCTAATTGAGTTATTCATAAGTTTTTCAATTGTAAAAAAAAGAAACTCGAGATCAACAAAATCACACTTATTGTCTTCCGACGTGTGTGTATCCGAGGATTTCAATTTATGAATCGTTTTAGATATAATTTTTGACTTGATGCTGTGTATGTTGACAATTTAAACAGTCTCGTGTAACGCACAAGCTACAAGCAAGAGCTTTTTTATCATCACATTTTAACACTTGTCAATCATTACCTTGCTACTGTGATTTGTTTTTTTTTTATCTTATACATTAATAAATAAGATTACTTAGAAGGCTTTTTAAATGAGATTCCAATTACTGGAAATAAAAAAAACAATCAACAATTTTATTTTATTGTAAATATTTTTTAATCTATAAACTTCTTAAATTAGTAAAATATATTAATATTATTGACATAATTAATAAATAATTTGATAAGATTATAATACTTTTTGGTACTATCTTATAGTCGTGTTATTTAGATTTCGTGCTTTGAGCGCATGATTTATATTGAGTATTTTAATTTACTGAGTGTTGATTATTGTAAGTGTTTACGAAATTGTAACTTACCCAATGTAAGTCACGTTACTAAAGATGAATGTTGTTAAATGTACGTAAACAGGTATAGTACATTATCCGGTAGGGCCGTTGGGGGCGACCCAGATCTCTTTTCATTGTTCTATCGGACACGGAGCTAACTTGATTTTTTTATTCTAATTTAGTGTCTACAAACACAGGCTTTTTATATTGATTATTCAGGTAGCTCTCAGTTGGTTAACTTTATATTTATTTGAGACCTGAGTACATGTTTAAAATTTGCGCTTCATATTATGGGAAATTTAGACAACTTTATGTGCCACAGCCGCAAAAAGTTATACAAGTTTAAGCTATAAAGTCATGGCTGACTCGTACCAGTCATTAGATTAAGAGAATTATATTACATATATAATTATTTATGTCTTAGTCCGTAAGTGATAACTTTTAAGAGATTAACATCTTATACCACTATCCGTTTAAGTATTATGATCAAGAATATTTCCAATGTTTTAAAAACCTAGTATGTTAGAAATTAATTTTTATTAATAAGTTGTACAAACTACTTATGTACAGTGTGTATGTTAAGCGGATGATGCTAAGTGGCAAACGAGCGCTGAGGCACGGCAATGTAACGCGGGTGTTGTAAATAGTGTACAAGTGGTCATGTAAAATAACAAGTGTTTTCAATGTGCACATAGTCGCCTCATTCATTAAATAAATTTTTTAGATCAATTTTATTGTTTTCGTTCTTTATCTCTGTCTGCCAATGAACTACCTGGTGCCCTACTCAAATAGGATTATTTATATAAAAAAACTATTAAAAAGCACGGAAAATCCCGCCATGGCGCAGTCTATCTTGGCCCGGCAAGACATACGCCATCACCGTACCACCCATTACCGCAGCACACGAAACGTTAGCTTAACTCACAATCTAGATATCAGTATCGAATAGTCGTTCGAGTCTCGGCAAGAGACTGACTCTGACACCTTAAAACACAAGTGAAAAAAGGTCATTTGATGCATTCGTTGAGCCCGGAATATCAAGAGAGCCTAGCAATGGACAAATGTCACATTGAAGGCGACTTTTTAAAAAATATTATTAACCTAGTTGAAACATGATGTATAGTCTACTATCTTGACAACAATACCGACTCGCAAATTACCCATGGGAACGATTCTACCACCGACTCGGATGCTTTGTGCTGATTGTACTGAGAAGAATCGGCTAGAAACGCAGTACTTGCTCTTTTAACCCTGTAAAACAAAACCGTACATGTTATGTCATGACAGGAATAAAACCTCTAAGCATTTCACATATCAAACTCACTTCATCTCACACACCTTACAACTGGAAATAATCCAGATAACAATCGTCATTCTATCTGGCAGTTTCATCGAACAAAATTGGCGGGGCGTCTAAGGCCTCATAGCACACGTCACGTTGATCTCACAGAGTTAATAAACCGAATATCATTGACACGCAGATGTAGGCGCATAAATTATACATCCCACTTCTGAAATATAACGCACGGAAAATTCTATGCCCAAGGCGCAGTCTATCTTGACCCGGAAAGACATACACCATCACTTCACCACTCATTAGGCTAATGCCCAGAACACGACACTTTAACTGAGATCACAATCTAAATATAGAGCATCTATTAGTCACTCGAATCTCGGCAAGAGAGTGGGTTTGTATCACTCTACTAAAAAGCGTATAGGGTACAAGTAATTGAAAGGTTGATGCGACCGTGCATTCGTAAGCCCGGAATGTCAAAGAGCCAAGCAATGCATAAATGCCACATCGATAGCGACAATGTTTTTTTATACTATTGACCTACGAGTAACTATGTGAAACATGTTGTAACACCATTATATTATAGTACATTGATGACCGAGCCATGCTCGGTATTTTTTAAAAATAATAAATAAAAAAAAAAAAAGGAAAATGAAGATTGGTGATAAGTGGGACTTGATCCCGGGTAATTTGACTTCTAAGTCCGACCATTCCCCACTGTTACAACTTTGTAATAGACAGCGAAATTTACTATTACTATTTCTAATAATTTTGTAACTGTTTTTTATTCTGGGCTAACGAATGTACGGTAAGCACAGTTATATCTACTGACCTTCTTGTTAATTCTCATTTAAAGGGCTGAGTCACTTATGTGACTATGTTGCTCTGGTATCCTTATCCTAAACTTACACTTCTTTCTTATATTATTTGCGCTTACCTTAACCTATACAGATATTTTGCCACGTCAGAAGTCGGAGTCGCCACGCTAATGTTACAAGACCCTAGTGTTCTGTCTGTCTTAAAAGTTACGTTTCGTACACATTCCACTAAAATATGATGTACATCTTCCACAATACCACGATCTGAACAATTGGGTGAAGAGACCTTTTTCCTTAGGTGCGCAAACTTGTTCAATGAAATGTGTCCGGAACGCAACGGCAGGCAAGTAACAAGATCTTGACGACTCAATCTACTATCAATCAATGACACAACATAGGGTTGTGGTTGAATAGTCTTGTACCAAATACCCGTTTCTTTAGACGTTTCGTCGAAGTATTGTTTCCAAAATTCTTTAAACCGCTTTTAATAAAACTTATACAATCCGTAGAGTATGGCAATACGTGCGTTTCAGTAATCTCTCTGCTAGCCTGCTATTAACTGACCGTTTATTCACTTGCACCCCATACTTTTTTCAGAAGATTGTCACAGAGCTATATCTTATCTTACCGGGACTCGAGCGACTATTAGATGCTGATAGTTATTAGATGTGTAGCGTGATGTTGGCGTGGGTCCAAAATACTCGTAGAATGCGGTAGCCACAAAAATTTTCGTGTGTTACAATGTTATCTTTATTTATGTAGGATTAGCGGCCCTCTCCGGCTTCGCACGGGTATAAAATATATAGCCCATGTCACTCAGTGAAAAAAATGATTAAAATCGGTCCAGTAGTTTTGATACATTCATTACTGCCCGTGGACCGATCACGGTCCACGGGCAGGAATGAATGCTGCTAAATTCGAAGTGCGGTAAGTATAGGGCGAAGCGCGGCCTCCTCGCGGTATTTTAAATCCGTAATATCTTCGAAAATGTTCATTTAGATTACATGTTGTAAACGGCAATATTTATCTTTATTAAATCAACAATGAATTTAAGGTACTTAATAAGGAATAATGCTGTATTGTTTAAAATTGCTTCGATAATAGGGCATTATTTTTCGTAAAAAGAAAATGACAAAAAAATGCTATTGTAGATAGACATATATAATCTATATATCATATACTCGTATAATCGCGGAGTTTACTGTAAATAGGGACATGAGGACAGATACAGAGAGTGACTTTGTTTTATAGTATGTAGTGTAGCGAAAACTGAAAGGATATGGATTTTACACAATATTTACCTGAGGCACTGTCGGTGTGTTGTACTAAAAAACAAATCTTGTTCTATAATTACAATATGTAACAGAAGGAAAAAAGAAGAGCTGAAATTTTAGCATATGAAGATAGCTGTGACGAGGTGTAATGACGGGCGCAGAGATGCAGTGCGGTGTAGAGAGGAGAGTGGCGGTGCCATTCTTTTTCTTTTTTTTGGACACTTACACACGATCGTCCATCATAATCGTTATATATAAAATTTTAAATTCATACTTAAATACGAAACACAGGCTCGAAAAACCTACACAGTGTTTATAGAAAATGTTAGCCCTCGGCGGGGATCGCACCCGTGACCCGCGGAGCTGATTTTTTTTTCCTTCGGACACTAACTAAGGCTGTTAGCCATGAAGGCTTTGACAGCGTCACCAGGAGAGTGGGCGAGCGCAGAAGCATCACTGGGGGATGAGGTGCTTGGAGAGCGGGTCTCGAAAGAGGCCCGCAGCATCCTGGAAGCGTCGCCTTAAGGGTGCCACCCGTGAGGCCAGACCTCGGCTTAAAGGGACGCGCTGTGGAGGATATATCGGACTGTGGAAGAGTCCTAGTGTCATAACGGTCAAGGCTGGACGCCCCGGCCGCTAGACGTGAGAAAGCGGGGGGGGGGGGGGGGGGGGTTAAGTGGGGGGGGCAATAGCTAGGCTATGTCATTGTCATATCGACTGGCCCATTGGAGTAGTGGGTAGTGACCCTGCCTTCAGCTCCACGGGTCGCGGGTACGATTCCCGCCGAGGGCAAACATTTTTTATAAATGAATTTGTTGGTCTTTGAGCCTGGGTGTATATTTGTATTTAAGTATGTATTTAAAAATATATAAGTATATATTCACCAGTTGTCTGTCTACCATAACACAAGTATTAAGTTACTTACTTTGGGGACGGACGACCGTGTGTGTAATTGTCTCATATATATAAAAACCACTAATTCTAAACCACTATGTGCTCAGGCGTTGAAAAATTGCCTAAATTGACATTGAATCAAAGAACTATTATCGCTCCTATTTGTAAAAATGTAATAGCTCAGTGGAGATCGCGCAGATCAAGCTCCAGATATCACCATTCCTTTTTTGCTTTTTTTATATCTCAAAAAAAAACTGCCTAGGTACTATAGTTTAACGTAACGTAACGTGTAACGTAAATATGGCAAATAAATTACAATACATATCTCTTGTTGGTAAGTAGTCTTATCGCAATAATGATAATATTAAACGTATTGATTAGAAATTATCGCTTTCATTGTATACAGTACTGTATAGGATTTTTGAAGTGTAAGGATGGTTATAGACATAGTTTTAGAAGTTTGGGTTATTTTTCTGTTCCATCAATGGATGTTTACGGATTTTATTATCTGTGCAAGAGCAATTGAATTGTTGTCTAATGGAATTTAGAAGATCGGTGTGCCAAAGAGCCGTTGGAAGTGAAAAAAAAAAGTTTTGTGTTTTGGTATGTATTTCACTGTATAAATAAATAGCCGGAACTTACTTGAGTAGACGGTCGTACACAAATATCAGTGTGGCAATTGGGTGAAACTAATAAAGCACGTTACATATGCAAACATTTTTTCACCTTTTAAATTAGTTTTTTAAATTTATTATGTCTTAATTTGATTTTGTTCGACTTTAATCGCTATTGTAAAGTTACTATAATTAAGGTCTAACCTACATAGCTAAGAAGTTGTAACCAAAGCTTATTTTAATCTAGCTTATTGTAATTCTTTTTTTTTTACTGTAACCCATTTATTTTGTGTTATAAAGAAGTTCGATATTAAATATAATAAAAATTAAATTCTCATAGTCAATAGCAGCAACTTTGGCTACTTTGTATGACGATAATCATCTAAGACCTGTAATCGAAACCACTATCTAATTCTTTTGAGATTTAACACAAAAAGTTCTGCGGTTCGACTATTTCATTTCTCTGTCTCTATCTTTTATAGGCCTAAAGAGAAGTCCGCGATGCTTTAAGTACTCGTGAGTTACATTATCCAAACATAAAACTAATATTTATTGTTAGGCGAGGTTCATCATGTATTTTAAGTGTACCATAACATGGCCAAAATATAAACAAAAACATAATAGTGGAATGGTTACCATTACTTTTCTTTCTTCATAATAAAATATATCTTGGGAATCACATTCCCTAAGAAATTAAATTAATTTACCCGAAGCTTTGTATTTCTGCTACAATCTGAAAGATTTTCTGATGTTCCCATTTGAGTGTGTCTAACAAGATCTTTTATATTAGTAGTAGGGAATAGCCGGTTCTAACTCACTCCCAGCACCTTGAAATCCTTGAAATAGGCTAACTTAGCGGATTCTAAAAAAAGCTCGCCAAAGCAGATTCCAATCAGACTAAATTCCAATTGACCGTCAAAGGTCTTTTCGGATTTTCCAATTGGATCCTGGGTTGCAATAGGAATTTCCTTACTTACCCTCGTAACGAATCGTTTTTCTCGTATTTTATAAGATTAACTTATCGGACTCCTTGACCAATTGGATTTTCCATTTGATCCACGACTTTCCTTTCCTACATTAATTAATCAAATTAACTGAATTCTAATTACAGTATGAATGTCTGATATTTAATGACCGATTCTAACTCATTGGCTTGGTTTTATCAAACTTGATTAGGTTTCCAATCTAAGATTTTTTTTAATAAATAACATTAATCGTTCAATTTTGTTTTTATCATTAATTTGATATCAAACTGATAATAATTGAATTGGATGTGTGTCAGATATAAATTCAATATGAAAATGTAAATAAAAAAAAGTCTCGTACAAATAACTCAAAAGTTTTATTTTTTCGAAGAAACGCTTTGACTTTTTGCTGCTATTTCAAAGAAAGTGTCTCATAAAATAATATTTTAAATTAGACAGGGTCGTAGTAATTTATTATAATAGACCCTAATAAATCAATGGAAATAATGGGCATCGACCATTCGCCCTCTTCCTTATAATATTCTTTTATCCAGCCTAAACGTTGTATTCTGTGGCGACAAGTTTAGACACGATCTCGCAAAAAGCAGATGTAAAAGGATCACATGGCATCATGTATATCATAATTTATTATAATAGACCTTAATAAATCAATGGAAATAATGGGCATCGAACATCCGCTCCTTTTTTATTATATCCTTTTATCCAACCTAAACGTTGTATTTTGTGGCGACACGTTCAGACACGATCTCAAAAAGCAGATATAAAAGGATCACATGCATCATGTATATCACAAGATATTTTAATACCACGCGGCTAGTATCCAGGCTGACGTAGTGTTCAAGTGAAGGCAGTAACTAGGCAATTATTAATCATGGAGGTAAGATTACGTACTTATATAGTATAATTTCATGATATATATGAATATTCGTATTAAATTTTAATCCCTGTTGACCAAGTGACAAGAATACGTGTTACAACGATATCTTTGTTACTAGTAAAGTTAAATTAATAAGACCAAGATTAATATTTTTTATAATTAAAATCTTATGTTTCTAACCTAACCTAACCTATAACGGTCACAAAAATCTATAGATTCATTCTGCAATAAAAATAATATTAATGTATTAGATTTTAATAATAATAAAGGTTCTTACTGTATATGAATAATTTTGATGACACTAGTGATTATATTTACTTATTTCTATTTTTTTTTTTCAGATCTCACCGAATCTCGATGAATTCAATGTAAAAAACTATTATTATCCTATTAACTTAAGCGATGACGAAAATGCAAGCAATTCTTGCATATTGAAAAATAAAAAAATCGCAACGAAAAGAGCTGGTAACAATATCGACATATTCTTTGAAAAGCCTAAGAAAAAGAAAAAAACCATTCCGTCTTCATGTGTGGCTCAAGCGTGTGATGGAGGTGTATCATTTATTTCTTCCAATGATAATGACGGAGCGAATGCTTCATACCTCATGAAAATAGAAATTTATGACATGAAGAATCTGAAAGAGGTTTCGCCTGTAGACTATTGGAAACATGCAGACTTGCGATTAAAGTACTACATACAATCCAATACTGATAAACATTATCAGAACACACGAGATATAATATACAACATTACAAAGCAGATCGCCTGCAAGGAAGACTGTAAAAAATATTTCATTGATAGAGACAGTAAGAAACAATAGAACTTTCTCTAACTCATCACAAATCAAACCCATAATATAACTTTACTTACAAAAACCTTTTAAAAAAATACAACCCCCACTGCCGCTCTCGCCTCGCAAACAAATTATAAAGAGATCAGTCATTCGCTACAAGCGTTCATACTAAGCACAACGAAACACAATGGCTGAGCTTGACAACTCTGTATACGACGAAGAAATGGTCGCGATATGTGAAGAAATTGAAGACAACTTTTTGCACCTATGTAAAAAAATTGAAAAGGACCATGCAGAGATGTGAGTGATCAATCTTGTTTAAACTTGACTTTTATGGAGGGGTTGATTTTGTATATAAATATACGGACATCTAGAACGTTTTATTCAGTCACGAGTACGCAGTGAATATATAAAAGTTACTATGGAATTCTTAACCAGTGATGATATTAGTTCATTTACAAAACAGTTTTTGATCGATAAGATGCATAAATTCATACGTTTGTGGTATATCAGTGATAGACTTCCAGGGTGGATGTTACAGGATCCTGATATAAAACCCTATTTTACTCCTTGTAGTGGACATTTTCAAACGTGTTCTGTATTTGATGATATATATGATGAAATTGATGGAGTATTCCCGATGGAAGCTTATTGTACTTTATGCAAAAAGTCTGAAAAATAAATAGTTTATGTAAGTTGAATATTTATTAACATCAACTTAAAACGTAACACGGAATATTATTTGAATTTTATATATTTATTGGTTTACTTCATTCCAGTACGGATCAGTTTGGAGCAGGAGTGAGACAAGTTGGAGAAGCAGTCAAAAGAAATGCCACAGAACATGGAACTCCTCAATATTCAAGGAAGCGTTTATACGCACAAAAGTCTACATCACCTGGGAAGGCAACAGCTTCACCACCGAACACAGAAACAGAGCCTGTAAGTTCTGCAAACTTAAATAGCATTAAATGCCCAACTTGTGAAATATTTGTTAACAAAAGGTACTTTACCAATCATCTTAAAAGTAATAGGCATAAAAATAATGTTTTCACGTTGATACCGAACTTAAATAATGTTCAGTTAATAGAAAAAGCGTTCGGTCAGAGATTAGTAACATACAGAGTATTCTCTAACTCTGCTACAACTGATACCGACTTTAAAACTCCTGAATCATTTCTTGGTTCAATTCGAAGCACTGTTCAAACATTACTGGAAAAAGTCTTGAAAGAAAATACCACAGTTAAAGTTAATTTTATTTTAAATGGGGATTTTGTTCAGGCAACGAAAAATTTAGAAAACTCCTTTGACTTTCAAACTTTTAATTACATGTTCTGTTTAGGTGATGAATTTGATGATATTTACTCAAATATAAGTTCTGAAATTTCAAACAAAATAAGTAATTTTGAAAAGAAAGATAGTGGTTGGAGTCTTAAAGAAATAAGATATGTCGATCTAAACATTAACAAATTCAACCCATTAAAAGGATCTTCATACATAGACCTACCGATAGATATCAAACGTAAACGAGCAGTAGTTAATGTTAAAAACAATGATTATCAATGTTTTCTATGGGCTGTTCTATCCGCTTTATATCCTGTGAATAGAAATTCAGACAGAGTTTCCTCATATTTATCTAAACAAAACTTGCTAAATTTCAAGGGTATTGCTTTTCCAGTAAGACTAAAAGATATTATAAAATTTGAACGCTTAAATAATATTAGTATTAACGTTTTTGGAATAGAAAAATCTAATAATAAATCTACGAAGATAATTGGGCCTCTCCATTTTACCAAATGTCGTAAATTAGTTCATGTAAATTTATTATATTTAGATAATGGTTCTAACGGTCATTATTGTTATATTAAAAACCTTTCTAGACTAGTCAGTCGTCAATTAACTTCACATGAACATGCAGTCTATATCTGTGATGGCTGCTTGCTTTATTTTCAAACATATGATAAATTGATTTCTCATAGACAATTTGATTGTAATCACGTTAGAACAGATTTGCCTGATATCAGTAAGGCAAAAATTTCATTTAACAAATTTGAACGTGAACTAAGAGTACCTTTTGTGATATACGCAGATTTTGAAGCATTTTTAAAGCCAATACAAGGGTGTGATAATAATCCATCTCTATCGTATACCAGTAATTTTCAAAAACATGATGTGTATAGTTTTGGATATTATATCAAATGTGCGTATAACGATAGCCTCTCCAAATATATAACTTATACAGGTAGTGATTGTGCAAAAGTGTTTATGGAAAGTTTGAATGAAGATTTAAAATATATATCTAAAGAGTATTATGTCAAAGTTGATCCTCATCCGCTTACAGATGAAGCTAGGAGAAGAATATCTTTGACAACTACTTGTTGCATATGCAAAGACACTCTGAAATTAGATAGTAGCTTAAATTTTGATAAATATACTGGAATATTTACAGGTGTTAGTCATAAAGCTTGTTGTAAAAAGTTAGAAACCCCTCGATTTATACCGATTATTTTGCATAATCTTAGTAATTATGATGCTCATTTCATAGTGCGCGCATTAAATTTTGCTGAAGGTGACATTAAAGTTATACCACAGAATAAAGAACGTTACATTTCCTTCTCAAAGATATTAAAAATCGAGAATCAAAATTTTGAGTTAAGATTTATTGACTCTTTTAAATTTTTATCATGCAGCTTGGAATCTTTATCGAATAATTTGAATGATGAGGATTTTATCGAGCTGCGTAAAAATTTTCAGCACCCTGACGATTTTTATTTTTTAAAACGCAAAGGCATTTATCCATATGATTACATGACCTCATTTGAGTCATTAAAGTTAACTTCACTTCCCACACAAGATCAGTTTTACAATATACTAACTAATAGCGATGTTACAAATGAAAATTATAACCACGCTAAAGATGTGTGGCATCATTTTAAGTGTCGCAATATGGCTGATTATTCTGATTTATACCTGAAAACTGACGTGTTACTTCTAACTGATATCTTTGAAAATTTTAGAAACGTTTGTATCAAAACTTACGATTTAGATCCTGCACAATATTACACTGCACCTGGCCTAAGTTGGGATGCAATGTTGAAGCACACAAAAATAACATTAGATCTATTGACAGATTTTGATAAAATTGCTTTCATAAAATCTGGTATACGTGGTGGTATTTCTCAATGCAGTAACCGTTATGCTCATGCTAATAATAAATATATGTTCAATTTTAATGAGAAAACTCCTACATCTTACCTTACTTACTTAGACGCGAATAATTTGTATGGCTGGGCTATGTCTCAATATCTTCCTACGGGTGAATTTCAATGGGTAAATTGTGACACAAATTTTATGGTTCCAATTGACTCAGAAATAGGTTATATTCTTGAAGTGGATTTAGAATATCCACAAACTTTGCATGAATCACATTCAGACTTTCCATTATGTCCAGAAAATATATGTATTGGTGGTAGCAGAGAAACAAAATTAGTTCCAAATTTATATGATAAAACTAAATACGTTATTCACTACAGAAACCTCATACAGTGCATAGAAATGGGATTGAAATTGAAAAAAGTTCATAGGATTTTAAAATTTCGTCAAAGTCCATGGTTACAAAAATATATAGATTTAAATACACAATTACGTATGTCTGCAACATCTGATTTTGAAAAAGATTTTTATAAATTAATGAATAATTCAATATTTGGAAAGACTATGGAAAATGTAGAAAAACGTGTGGATGTCAAACTTTGTACTCATTGGGAAAATAGGGGTAAATGTCAAGGTGCTCAAAATCTAGTAGCACGACCTGAATTTCATAGTCTTTCTATATTTTCAGAAAACTTAGTGGCCGTTCAACTTAAAAAAACAAAAATACTTTATAATAAACCCATCTATCTAGGACTTTGCATATTAGACATATCCAAAACGCTCATGTACGATTTTCACTATAATTATATGAAAAATAAATACGGTTCACGCTGTAAAATGATGTATACCGACACTGACAGCTTCATATATCAGATTTTTACTGATGATTTCTATGAAGATATTAAACCGGACTTGAACAAATACTTTGATACCTCTGACTATCCTTTTGATAATCTTTTTGGTTACCCTCAGATAAACAAAAAAAAGATTGGTTTTTTCAAAGATGAAAATAACGGTAAGATCTTTACAGAATTTGTCGGTTTAAGGTCAAAAATGTATGCGATGAACGTACAGAATAAATTTATAGCTAAAGCAAAGGGAGTTAATAAGTCCGCTACAAAAAAGTTTAATATGCGAAATTACAAAAACGTCTTATTTAAGAAAAATAATCAAATATGTGAAATGTACAGATTTAGATCGATAAAGCATGTTATTTTTACTCAAAAGGCTAACAAAATTTCTTTATCGCATTCTGATACTAAACGATTTTTAATTAGTAACTGTACTGATACTCTGGCTTGGGGTCATTATAAAATAAAATCATATAAAAGTGATGAATAAACTAACATACACTATTAAAATGACTTTATGTTTAAGAATTGCTAAGTATTATTATTATTTCGTCAATAGTACCTAAGAATGTAAATATGTAATTATAATATAAAATACGAACTTGTTGAGTTTTTTTTAATTGGATTCCTACCTCTTCCAAAAACACACGTATTCAAAAAATGTATCACTTTCTTCATCCATTTACTGCAATCGTGGCAGGTCCGAGTGGTTGTGGTAAATCAAACTTTGTTACTAATTTTCTCAAATATTGTAATGATATATGTAATACAAGTTTTGCACAAATTTTATGGTGCTATGACGAAATGCAGCCACTCTACAACCTAGAAAATGTATCTTATGTTCAAGGGTTACCAGATATGAGTATGTTCGACGGCATACAACCACGATTAGTTATAATTGATGATCTTATGAGAGAGTCCGATGGTCGTATTGTTGACATTTTTACTAAAGGTAGTCACCACAGAAATTTAAGTGTGTTTTATATTACGCAGAACTTGTTTCACCAAGGTAGAGGACAACGAGATATATCTCTCAATACAAGCTATATTATTTACTTCAAAAATCCTCGAGATCGAACACAAATACGTTACTTAGCACGTCAAGTGTTTCCAGATAATTGTAAATTTGTTGAAGAAGCTTATAAAGATGCTACTGTCGAACCACATGGTTATCTAATGATCGACTTAAAGCAGAATACACATGATCTCTGTCGCTTTAAAACCAAAATCGATCCAATAAAAAATCTATGTGTTGTCTATGTACCAAAGAAGGGACTTAAATACAATATACATCAACCAATTATGGTTAGTGATAAATAATGGTCGAAGATAGCACAACGTTAGATGAAAAATCGTTAAGGTGTGCATTACAAACTTTCAAACCAAAATATCGTAAAATATTGCTAAAGTCGCTTAGTAAAAAAGAGATAGATCTGGTTTGTAAATATATTCAAGAAATTTTCAAAGATAAAACCCCAACAGAAAGAGTTAAACGATCGTCTATTGTTAAATTGAACTGTTTTCTTTCAACTAATATTATATAAATATTAAGTTATTTTAAAAATCGCTATCAGTCGGATATAATGCCTGGACGAGTGACAACTCATAAGGATTTATTAAAATCGTTACACACTCTCAAACCTAAATACCGCACAGCTTTATTAAAAGCTTGTAACGAGGAAGAAATAAATTGTATTTGCGAATGCATTTATAACACCTTAAATGGTAAAGTGGTTTTAAAAGAAAACGAGAAATCAAAATTAAGAAAACATAAAAATATTCTCAGAAAACTAATAGGTAAAGGTAAAAATAAAATAAGAAAAAGAATTATCATTCAAAAAGGAGGAGCATTTCTGCCTATCATTCTAGGAGCTGTGTTGAGCGGATTATTAAAAAAATTTTTATGATCAATTATTTTAATAAAAAAAAAATGGATAATACTAAGAAAATGATTCTCATTGAACAAGATGTTATTGATAGACTTAAATCAAGAGACACAACGCCTGAAAGTAATTTATCTAGATTAGATAAAGAAATGCAAAATATATTAAGTAGTAAAATGGACGATCGCGAAAAATGGTCACTGTACATGCAAATCTTACAAAGATATCTCCATTTCACTAATGAAAATCGAAAACCAATAAAACTACCCGTGACCGTTGAAGGTGAGCATAAATATTCAGAAGATTTGACTCCTCATAAAAAGACAATTAAAGACGAGGACGCACCAGTTAACGAAAACTCCGTACATGATAAG
The DNA here is from genome assembly GCA_947086495.1 of Morpho achilles. Classification (NCBI taxonomy): domain Eukaryota; kingdom Metazoa; phylum Arthropoda; class Insecta; order Lepidoptera; family Nymphalidae; genus Morpho; species Morpho achilles. Next base: position 15,321,284 of record CAMTZB010000022.1, on the reverse strand, counting down.
GACGCACGAGATGTATCAAATGAAACATTGTATACACCTATTTACATAAATAAATTCATTCCAAAGACGTATCGGAGAAGAAGTGAATTATTATTGGACACTATTCTCAATCATAAAGATAAAATTAGTTGGAACGAGGAGGGGTTGGTGTTCATCGATAATGAAGTTGTAGACGACAGCAACATTGTTGATCTCGTGAATTATACTCTTAGGCCCTTAAAGCGCCCGAAACCTAATGGATGGAAAAAGTTTACAGAAACTATTAAAGATATAAGGGTTCCTCTCACTTGTATTGGTAATCCGCAAACTCTTGAGTATATTAATAATCTTTCTCTGAAAGGACAACAACATCTAACACCAAGTGATGATAGTAATCCAAAAATCAAAACATCATATAAACTGAGAAAGAGAAAAGACATTTGGGAAAGATGGAATCCGTACTAGACATTAAAGATATATATTACGACGTATCGAATCCAGCGGGATACAGCAGTGTTGACAAGTTAACTCGAGCGTTAAAAGGTAAAATGAACAAAAAACAAGTAAAGGACTGGTTGCAATCCCAGGAAACTTATACACTACATAAACCGGTACATAGAAAATTTCAACGAAATAGATACATATTGTCAAATTTTAATGAACTGTGGCAAGCTGATTTGAGTGATATGCGGACTTATTCTCAATATAATGATGGTTTTAAATATATACTTTGTGTTATTGATGTTTTTAGTAAATACGCTTTCGCTAGACCGTTAAAAAAGAAAAATTCAGAAAGTATAAAGGAAGCGTTTGAAAGTATATTTACTGAAGCTAACGCGACCCCCACACACATACAATCGGATAAAGGAACAGAGTTCGTATCAAAGGATGTTGCACGATATTTTAAAACTAAAAATGTAAACTACTATACTACAAATAACCCAGATATTAAGGCTAGTATTGTCGAGAGATTTCAACGAACTCTAAAAAGTAAAATGTGGCGTTATTTTACACATAAAAATACATACACTTATATTGATATTTTGGATGATTTGCTTTATTCTTATAACCATAGTTTCCATTCTAGCATTAAGATGTGTCCATTTGAAGTTAGTTCTAGTAACATCATGAACGTTTGGAATAATTTATATGAGAATAAAAATAAAAAATATATATTGGATGTCATACAAAAAAATAAGTTTGAAGTTGGTGATCACGTAAGAATAACTAGACATAAGCATATTTTTCAAAAAGGCTATGAAACTAATTGGAGTGATGAAATTTTTATCATAACAGCTATAAAAAATAACATGCCTAAAGTAGTCTATACACTCAAAGATCTTCAGCATGAGCCCATTATAGGAACATTTTACGAGAATGAATTACAAAAAGTAATTTATAACCCCACTACTCATTATAAAATAGATAAAATACTGCGTTCTCGTAACTCAGGAAACAGAAAAGAGGTTCTTGTTAAGTGGAGAGGTTATCCAAACAAGTTTAATAGTTGGATCTCTGTATCAGAACTTGAAAAAATATGAGAGAAGACAGCTTTTATCTCACTTTGCTAAGTAACAGTTCCATGACATACTTTGCTGAAAACACTACAGCAAATTTTTTTACCAAGTTACCAAAGACTATGAAATTAGAAGGCGAATGGGAAGTCGCTATTGTGGAATTTCATTACCCATGTAGTATGTTTAATCTGGAAGAAAACGAAAATATTATTTACATCACGTCTAAAGGCGATAAATCGCAGTTATTCACGCATCTGGAATACATGACACCAACCAACTATATTAGTGTGGATCAATTCGTTATCGATTTTAATGAAAAATTAAAGGATAAAGTTAAGCTTAGATATGATACATTATCGAAACTCGTTACAGTGAGTAGTTGGGCAATCGACGTTACATCTGTGGTATGTAGTCCTAGACTGAGTGTGCAGTTAGGCTTTGCACCATTTACTAATTTAATAAAACATAACTTCGGAAAATATCCCGCGAATCTAAACTTGGGTCTACCTTCACAACTTTTAATATATTGTGATATAGTAGAACCACAAGTAGTGGGTGATGTCATGACACCTTTATTGAGAATTGTTTCGTTGGATCCCACCAAATATGTATATGGCGCTTCTAAAATAAATATCTTTTCGTCCCCTCATTATGTACCTGTTATGCGCAGGGAATTTGACGTTATAGAAATAGATATAAGAACAAGTACAGGTCAAAGAGTACCATTCCAGTTTGGAACTACGTGTATAAAGGTACATTTTAAAAAAGTCAAGTGAAAATATCAATCATGTCTTGTCCATATTTACATTATTATACTCATCAAGCTGGTTCTGGTATGGGGGTAATTTACAAAGGTGCACCACATCAGCGAGGTCATGGTATAGGGAGCTTTTTGGGGGGTTTGTTCCGATCGGTTCTTCCACTTTTAAAAAATGGTGCGAGATTTGTAGGCAAAGAAGCTTTAAATGCAGGTGTAGGTCTTCTATCTGACATGTTAAATGTTCAACCAATGGGTGAATCTGTCAAATCACGCTTGAAAACGGCAACTTCAAATTTGAAAAGGAAAGCTGATGAAAAAATAGATTCAGTAATGTCTGGATCCGGATATAAAATAAGAAAGCTAAAAAGGAAGATCATCACTTCTAAAAAACCTTCCAAACGGAACGGTACTAAAAGAAATAAACGACAAAATATTCAAGATATATTTTCTTAAATTACTTCTCGTAATTCAAAAATGGCGTTTTTACATCATCATTCCTGTGAATGCGTAAAATCAGAGTTGGATTTATTTGCTCTACCATCTACGCAAACGAGTATTGAGAGTGGTCAATGGATACATTACAATCCCATTTCATCATTGACTGACGATGGACCGATTGAGTTTTTAGTACCGGGCAATGGAGACGATTACATTGACTTGTCCCACACTTTACTTCATATAAAAGCTAAAATACAGAATGGTGATTCAAGCAAACTTTTAGCAGGAATTCATGTCGCTCCAGTTAATAATTGGTTGCATTCTCTTTTTAGTCAGTGTGATATTTATCTTAATCAAAAGTTAGTGTCTCCTCCAAATAATACCTATGGATATCGCGCATACATTGAAACGTTACTCAATTATGGAAAAGCTGCTAAGGAAAGCCATCTTACTTGTGGACTTTGGTACAAAGACACTGCTTCGAGCATGGATTCATGTGATGTTTCAAATCGAGGATACGTTCAAAGAGAAGAACTGGCAAAGGAAAGTCACACTATTGAAATGATAGGTCACATACATGCTGATATTTTCAATCAAGATAAGTTTTTAATCAATGGTGTTGAAATGCGCTTAAAACTAGTTCGTTCAAAAGATACTTTTAATTTAATGTGTTCATCTGTAGATAAAAAATTCAAAGTCCATATTTCAAGTGCTAGTCTCATTATGCGTAAAGTTCGTATCAATCCTTCAGTATTAATTGCTCATGAAAAAGTATTAGCAACCACTCCTGCAAAATATCCAGTTACGCGTGCCGAGGTTAAGGTTTTGACTATCCCATCAGGAATCCAGGGTAAAATGCTCGACAATGTATTTTTAGGTCAAATACCTAAAAGATGTATTGTTGGGTTCGTTAGTAATGCTGCATTTAATGGTGCTCTTAATGTGAATCCGTTTAATTTTGGTAACTATGGTCTCAACTTATTTGGTTTGTATGTCGACGGTCAATCTATACCATCGAAAACGTTGGTTCCATCTTTTCATGATAATACATATATAAGTGCATATCATACCTTGTTTTCGGGAACGGGAATTCATTTCCTGAACGAAGGAAACGATATTTCCAAGGCAGAGTACAGTCATGGTTATTGCTTGTATGCATTTGATTTAACTCCAGATCTATCCGCTAACTCAAACTCTCATTGGAATCTTATAAAGCGGGGTAGTGTAAGGTTTGAAGTTCGATTCGATAAAGCTCTTACTACAACACTTAATTGCATTGTGTATGCAGAGTTTGATAATGTAATTGAAGTCAATAAAAATCGAGAAGTCAGCTTAGATTATAATAGTTAAGATAAATATAAGTGGAGATTTCTAATGTTTAAGTCATTCTTTGTTAGGTCATGCTATTACAAAGATATGGATACAAAAGAGATAGAAAATTATTTAAAACAAATAGATAAAAATATTGAGTTCAATGTGTTTGCGGCGAATCAAATGCCTGTGTATTTTACTAAGCCAGTATATCTCATTTCAAATTTAGATCCTGATACAAGACCGGGATCACATTGGGTTGCTATATATGTAGATATTTACGGATTTGGAGAATATTTTGATTCGTTTGGCCGTAAACCAGAAGGATATCATGAAATGTTTTTAAAAACCAACTGTAAAAAGTGGATTTCTAATAATAAAATACTTCAAAATTATTTCAGTGCGCAATGTGGACTCTATTGTTTAGTTTATATTTATTTTAAGTATAATCATGTTTCAATGTCTAACTTTATTGATTTTTTTTCTAATGACACTGTAACAAACGATAAACTTGTACAACAAATGTTTATTTCTTTATTTAAAACTTGAATAAACTTAACTATGTGAAATGAGGTTGTTTTATTTATTTCAATTATCTATTAAATTCTAAGCGTAATAAATAAAAACTTAATATAAATTTAAAGAAATTTATTACAAAAAATTAAAGTAAAAGAACATATTTGACTTAAAATTATAACACAATTATTATTTAATCTCCCATCGATTCCCAATCTATCTCCAGAGTATTCGATAGATTCTCCTGAAGAATCACGAATGGAATTGGGACTTCGTAATCTCTGTAGTCAGACACATGGAATGAATCAGGGCTATATAAACTTGGACTTGGAGACAGGATCACTAGTTCATCCGTTTCGTCTTCTTCAAATAATGGTTGAGACATTGGTTGGTACTCAACCATGTACTCGAAGTTTAATGGAGCTATTGGATTGGAATAACCCCTTTTAATTTGGTCCTCCACGTCCTCACATATTAACACTAATTGTTCTTCAATATCACTCTCTTCGTTCTTATCCAAAACACGACACATATCATTTTCTAATTCAATTTCTTCACATATCGCGACCATTTCTTCGTCGTATACAGAGTTGTCAAGCTCAGCCATTGTGTTTCGTTGTGCTTAGTATGAACGCTTGTAGCGAATGACTGATCTCTTTATAATTTGTTTGCGAGGCGAGAGCGGCAGTGGGGGTTGTATTTTTTTAAAAGGTTTTTGTAAGTAAAGTTATATTATGGGTTTGATTTGTGATGAGTTAGAGAAAGTTCTATTGTTTCTTACTGTCTCTATCAATGAAATATTTTTTACAGTCTTCCTTGCAGGCGATCTGCTTTGTAATGTTGTATATTATATCTCGTGTGTTCTGATAATGTTTATCAGTATTGGATTGTATGTAGTACTTTAATCGCAAGTCTGCATGTTTCCAATAGTCTACAGGCGAAACCTCTTTCAGATTCTTCATGTCATAAATTTCTATTTTCATGAGGTATGAAGCATTCGCTCCGTCATTATCATTGGAAGAAATAAATGATACACCTCCATCACACGCTTGAGCCACACATGAAGACGGAATGGTTTTTTTCTTTTTCTTAGGCTTTTCAAAGAATATGTCGATATTGTTACCAGCTCTTTTCGTTGCGATTTTTTTATTTTTCAATATGCAAGAATTGCTTGCATTTTCGTCATCGCTTAAGTTAATAGGATAATAATAGTTTTTTACATTGAATTCATCGAGATTCGGTGAGATCTGAAAAAAAAAAATAGAAATAAGTAAATATAATCACTAGTGTCATCAAAATTATTCATATACAGTAAGAACCTTTATTATTATTAAAATCTAATACATTAATATTATTTTTATTGCAGAATGAATCTATAGATTTTTGTGACCGTTATAGGTTAGGTTAGGTTAGAAACATAAGATTTTAATTATAAAAAATATTAATCTTGGTCTTATTAATTTAACTTTACTAGTAACAAAGATATCGTTGTAACACGTATTCTTGTCACTTGGTCAACAGGGATTAAAATTTAATACGAATATTCATATATATCATGAAATTATACTATATAAGTACGTAATCTTACCTCCATGATTAATAATTGCCTAGTTACTGCCTTCACTTGAACACTACGTCAGCCTGGATACTAGCCGCGTGGTATTAAAATATCTTGTGATATACATGATGCATGTGATCCTTTTATATCTGCTTTTTGAGATCGTGTCTGAACGTGTCGCCACAAAATACAACGTTTAGGTTGGATAAAAGGATATAATAAAAAAGGAGCGGATGTTCGATGCCCATTATTTCCATTGATTTATTAAGGTCTATTATAATAAATTATGATATACATGATGCCATGTGATCCTTTTACATCTGCTTTTTGCGAGATCGTGTCTAAACTTGTCGCCACAGAATACAACGTTTAGGCTGGATAAAAGAATATTATAAGGAAGAGGGCGAATGGTCGATGCCCATTATTTCCATTGATTTATTAGGGTCTATTATAATAAATTACTACGACCCTGTCTAATTTAAAATATTATTTTATGAGACACTTTCTTTGAAATAGCAGCAAAAAGTCAAAGCGTTTCTTCGAAAAAATAAAACTTTTGAGTTATTTGTACGAGACTTTTTTTTATTTACATTTTCATATTGAATTTATATCTGACACACATCCAATTCAATTATTATCAGTTTGATATCAAATTAATGATAAAAACAAAATTGAACGATTAATGTTATTTATTAAAAAAAATCTTAGATTGGAAACCTAATCAAGTTTGATAAAACCAAGCCAATGAGTTAGAATCGGTCATTAAATATCAGACATTCATACTGTAATTAGAATTCAGTTAATTTGATTAATTAATGTAGGAAAGGAAAGTCGTGGATCAAATGGAAAATCCAATTGGTCAAGGAGTCCGATAAGTTAATCTTATAAAATACGAGAAAAACGATTCGTTACGAGGGTAAGTAAGGAAATTCCTATTGCAACCCAGGATCCAATTGGAAAATCCGAAAAGACCTTTGACGGTCAATTGGAATTTAGTCTGATTGGAATCTGCTTTGGCGAGCTTTTTTTAGAATCCGCTAAGTTAGCCTATTTCAAGGATTTCAAGGTGCTGGGAGTGAGTTAGAACCGGCTATTCCCTACTACTTATATTCATTGGGTGGATGCAGAATTAAACTTTTTCGAAGATTTTCGAAGATTGAATAAGCGTAGTCCTGACCTCGCATCATCTACTCCAATACAAAAGCAAATTAACTAACCATAAACACAAATAAGCCGCCCGCATCTGGCGCATCTGATGCATCGGATCGGAAAATGTAGGCAGATTCTACCTATTAGATTTGTATTTTATAACTAATAATTTAACCTGAGATTTATTAGTCAAGATCTAGTTATGTACTCAAGTCGGGAACATGGTTTATTTTATAAATAAATAGATAATAATAATACTTTATTTGTCTGCGATAAAGTACATGATATAATAAGAGAAAGCGTTTAAAAAGATATGTACTTCTTATATAAATCATCATTCTTCTGCCCTTGTCCCACTATAAGCACAACGTATTATAAACATGTTACATGATTTGACTAGGTTTTTTTAAAATATATTACTAGCGGCATGCCCCATGCCGCTAGTAATATATTTGTTATATAATTTACTAGCGGCCTGCCCCGGCTTCGCACGGGTATAAAATATATAGCCTATGTCACTCAGTAAAAAAATGATTAAAATCGATCCAGTAGTTTTGATTTATTCATTACTGCCCGTGGCCCGCAAGCGTTAAATTTGGAGAAAAACAATTTCCTTTCCCTATACTAAGAAGATTTCCTGCTATCTTTGGAATATCTAGATTCATATAGTACATTTTTACTTATTTACTTTTACATTTTCCCTATGTATTTTATTTTTACAATTAATTACAGAATATCTTTAAACAAACTCTTGAAAGAGGGACATAGCTGCTAAAGTCGAAGTGTTATAGGGCGAAGCGCGGCGTCCTCACGGCATTTTAAATCTGTAATATCTCCGAAAATGTTTACTTAAATTACATGCTGTAAACGGCCATATTGATCTATATTAAATCAACTATTTATTTAAGGTACTTAATTGGATAAGGATTAATGTTGTATTGTTTAAAAATTTCTTTGTAAATAAGGCATTATTTTTAGTAAAAAGTAAATTACAAAAAATGCTATTGTGGGTTATCCATAATAAACCATTATAATAATATAATATACCATAATATACCATATATCCATAATATAACATATACCATTGCGGAATTTTCTGTAGACCTTTTCAAGGTGTACAAATACTTAGTACATCATTTTGATAAATCTCGTAGGGTTTAGCCTGCATTTGCAATATAATCGGAAAAAAATGTAATTATTTACCACATCACATTAGAAACCTCAAAAATTACAGTATTTCTCTACTCCATATTGAATGTTATTATACATATAAACCTTTCTCTTGAATCACTCTATCTATTAAAAAAAACCGCATCAAAATTTGTTGCGTAGTTTTAAAGATTTAAGCATACATAGGGATATAGGGACGAACAAAGAATGTGACTTTGTTTTATACTATGTAGTGATACAAAATAGTTTTTGTCGTATATCAACAGCCAGATAGAAAGAAGAGAGAATATCAATGTAAAAAAATGTGTAAAATATAAAATAAAAGAAATTTCCTTGACCTAACCTAAGTACCTATGTACCTGTTGTACATAACTTTTGAACTCAACTGTAGTGAAGAACATCCACATATGTAGTTTGAGCTGCAATAATCAATATTATGTGGAGATGGGACGGTAATGTGGCCAATTTGCAATTTTATATCAATGAGTTTTTGGTTAAGCTGCGATGATACTAACTAATAGCTATATGAGTTACCGCATAATGTTATTAATACAGTTTAGCCCTTCGATGTTCGATGAAACTCAATTATTAAAAGACCTCTATACATTGGAATCGGAGTCCTCGTTATTTTAGAAGCGGATTGAATGCATTATTGAATGTCTTCAAAATTTGTGTGTCATTCTATTTCCAAAACAAGTTTATCGAGTTTTTTTTAATATCATCAAAAAATGTTTGTAGTGATTTCTTTAGGGAAATTTCTTCAAAAGATGTTAATTTGATGCGTAGGAAAAGATTTTTTTTTCTTTTCCTAAGGAGTCAGAATAAAGAAAAACAAATGATCATTAATTAAATGTGAATACTTATCAGTATTTTTCGGTTATAATTATATAAATATTGTTCTTTAAAGAAAAACATTAAAAATTACAAAAGTTTATTTTGGTTATATTTTTGAGTATTATAGAGAAATACTTAATATCAGACATTAGCTCCATATTGACAAATTCATGTTGTATAATATGTTATACAATGTTATATTGTCTGTGTGAGTATCAGTCTATGGTTTAACGGAATAAAAGGGTCCAAATCGCATGCGCGAAGTCCACCTCGGGCGATCAACGGGTGGACGCGGCAGAACACGGTCACGCTTGCGTGTGTCGCCATCGATCTACTTTTCGCGCCTAGTGACCTGGTCGGCTGCCGTCTTTAGGCGTTCTGCCTCATCATGCAGCCACCGCCTAGGAAGGTAAGTAACACAAGACTATGTTCTCTTCCGATTTCAGAAATGCCAGCACACGGGTTCACAAATCACGTCCCCTAAGAACAGTAGGGTTTACGTTCTACTGTGCCAACATGGTATCGCTTTGTCAATGAATTATTTCAGAATGCGCCGAAGTTTTTGCTTTTAAGTGGAATGAAAATTATTTTGATATTATATAACATGTTCGTTACAGCGTTCAATTACATTAAAGGGATGAGCGTCAATGTCGAGATCAATGATCTAAGATTAAATAATTGGTCCATCCATTTGAATACAGGATGCTATATAAGGAGGCAGTGTAAAAGGACGCAAATTGGAACAGATTTAGAATGGTTAAATTGTGTTTGTAGATTGAAATTTATCAAAAATGTTATTTTTCAATATTTATTACTGCAATTACTTCTTGACAAAGAACATATCTAGAACATCCGTATTTGTAATATTTTTGGAGTAATACTCGCGAACTAGCAATTTCTCGCGTGTATTGTTATAAAACTGAGTTTTTTAAAAAACAAGTGAAATACTTATAATTATTTCAGACGTTTTTACTCTTACATATTAAAGATGAAATACTCGTGGGCATGAAAATAATTATGAACGTTACGACATTTTGATATTTATTCACAGCTTGGAATTAGTAAATCTGTAAATAATTATTAGGTCTAAGAGAAATAATTATTGAATCCCCACTTTTTTACCACTAAAGTGTTTGGGGCCGTGTGTTCAACCAGTGCTGATACTGGCGTTACAATTATTGTCCAACATTAATTTTAAATAACACATCATCCGATACCGTGACATCTGGGAATCGATCCCAGGTTTTGAACTTCTTTGGTTCGCGCGTTCACCATTGGGCTATTATAGCTTTGTATTTGACAGCTCAAATACCTGTTCCTATGTTAATAGTTTTGTAGTGCCCAAAACAGGAATAAAACGGTTTTTTTTAAATAAAGCATAGCTAGATCGATTTTTCACCCCCAAAACCCATGAAATATGCTGAATTTCAGGAAAATCGTTGGAACCGTTCCCGAGATTTGTATATATATACATATATGTTACAAGAGTAACTTAAATATTAAAGATAAATTAAAAAGTATGTTCATCTGCTTAATTCGTAAAATAAACATACTTCATGATATAATAATTTTTTATTGCTTATTACTAGTTGAATAGAAGACAATCTACACTGCTAATATTCATATAAATGATCTGAAATTTCATAGATATCTAATATAGTAAGTCATTGTTTTTTTAATGATTTAAGAATTTTTAAATGTAAATTATAACAAAATCCAGAAGTTAATCTAATAAAAAATGTGAAAAAATATATCAAATTGTTTCACCTGTAATCTGTTTGTAAGATGGGAAGCTAGAAAATATTAGGTTCCCCACCTGATGCCTGAAATAAAAATAACTACTGAGGTTGAAAGCCCGAAACGATAAATGATACTTGTTAATATTTCCCAAAAATAACACATGTTTCAAACAAAATGTATGAAAATTTTTGCGTAGTCCTGCACGATAAAAGTTTTATAGGTCAATTAGTGCGGTGTAATTAAAGGCTCTGAATACGAAGAGTCCCGACTATAGTGTAGGTATGTTTTTAAGTGCGGTTTTAGGATCTCATTAGTTTTCTGACACACGCTTAGATTGTCTCTTTCACACACATAATATTAGATGACTAAAAGAGCTGATGGAGATATTGTTCGTTTTCAACTATTGCCAATACTTATGGTCGAAAGCTTCGTACGTGAAAATGATAAGACTGATAATTTACTTTTATCGAATTTTAATTAAATTTTATATAAATCAAAAAATATCGGGATACACATAGACGAAGGTCATGGAGTCTATCTATCTCCTAATGATACTTCGGTTTCGGGGCGAAACGATTGTTGAGTTTGTGATAGTAAACGTGTGTAGTGCTTGTGTCTTGTGGTGGCTGGCGGTGGAGGTTTGTTCATGTGTTCTTACGAACCCTGCATGTATCAGGTATAAAAACGGATTGTCAACTCTACATTTAGTATTATATATATTTCCTACTTCACTTCATCGCGGATTATAGCATAATAATTTTATTATTACTCTTGTATGATGGATCATCGCAAAGCTACGCCTAATTCTATAAATCATTCTATCTTTAGATTACGTAACGAAGTTTCGCATTCTCTTGGAAAACTATAAAACATTGAGGTTCGAAATCTAGCCTTTGTTTTGACCACATTGGCCACTACTACTCAAGAGAATTTTTTATCGATTTCACGGGTCATACAAAAGAACAGCTATATTATTCGTTAGCAAATAGTTTTCCTGTATATTTGAATATACTTCTTTATAGGTAATTTTTTGCTATTGTTACTGTGAGATACCAATATCAACAGAATAGTAGTCTATGAGCCTACTTGATGTTTAGTGGTAATGCAATTAAAAATGTTACTTAATATCCTGATATAGTTAAAGTTCTATTTGAAGATGAATTAATCAACTGAAGCTTCACTTATTTATTGTACTAGCCGGGTAATAGGTTGATAATAGATGGCGCTTTTGAATGTCATCCTATTCCTGTAGAATTGTCAGTATTTTTATAGCCTATATGTTATTCCGGTGTATAATTAATAATTGTGTCAAATTTCATCGATATTCGTTCAGCGAATTTGCCGTGAAAGAGTAACAAACATACATCCATACGCATAAACTCTCCCTTTTATAAAATTAGTAGGAGTAGGATTTTTTATTAAAAACTAACGATCAAGAGTAAGTATAATTTAAATGTCAGATTATAAGTTTCCTACAAGTAGATGCGCCCCGCAGTTTTATTATAGGTGGTTCATAGGCATTAAGAGCAACAAGAATAAGTAGATTATAGTTGAAAATTGATTATTCTACGCGCTCGTGGAAATTACGAAAATACTGTTAAGGAAAGTTTTGTGTGCTTCGTTATATGTTTTCGTAACACAATACCGCAATTAATTGAAGATTTAACTCTGCAAAAGTTCAAAATAACTCCAAAAAGTAAATTGTTATAAGCTCGAAATTTAATCGCAGAACTTATATAATGAGTTGAAAAACTTTTCCATGTGAATATTTTATCGCTTTTTATAATTACATTTAAAACGACAAAATCTCAAAGTCGCCTTACAAATTTATCTTAGAGGCTATCTCCTAACGATGCTTCAATTACGGGGCGAATCGATTGTTGTTATTGTGGTGGTGAATATGTGCAGTCCTTGTGTATTGTTGTGTGTTTTAAATTTTTCATATGTCAATTACGAGAAAGGACAGTACACTCTACATTTATCATTGCATTTATTTTCTTTTATCGCGGATTATAATAAAATAATATTTTCATTACTTTTGCATAGTCACAATGTTAGGTAGAGGCTCGCATTTGTCGAAGATCGAGAAGGATTGAGGCTGTAAGGCTCCACGTTCGTCACATGATTCGGCTACTGCGGATTGAATTATTCTTCATCTAGATGTCTTCCTTAACGGTAAATGATGAATTGTATGTTGAGAAGACACAGAAGGAATAAGTCACAGTGTATCACACCTACTACTGATCAAAGGTACAAAATGGTATAAGGACAATATACTCGAGTCAGAAGAGACAGCAAGCGATCTGTTTTGGAATCTTCTAGGACTGAAGTCCAGAAAGAATGGGAGAAGATATTAAATTGACTCTATTACCGAGGCAAACTTTCATAGTCTCGGCGTAATGTTTGTTTCGTCATCCACTAGTCCCCTATTTATTTGGAAAGTATGTCAATGGGATAATATGAACTAATACGGAAAGGTTTTCTTTAACCATGTTTCTTTGGCTCTATAACTGGTATTGCGATATCACAATTCTGGAGTTTTAAATAATATTTCAGTTCTTTCCTTAACTTTGAAGTAACATGAAATGATTAATTTTGATAAATACAAACGATCTTAAAGATAAAATAAAAACGCATGTGCTAATCAGTGTTTGAAAGCTTAGTGTATTTTTTGAATGAATAGCGTACCCGTTTCGCGTGTTTCGAATATCATTTACTAAGATTAATTTATAACTTCAAAATAAAGCAAATACTATCATATATGTTTATTTTCTTCGTAGAATTTTAAATGATTCGTTTATGTGAATTTATATAGAATAATGTTTGCTAAATGTTGCTCTGCAAATCTAAAACGATCTTCACACACATCCTTACTATTTTCTATTATATTATATTATTCGATTATTATTCGATATTTATGGAAAACTTATAAATGGTGGTCCGCGTCACCGGGGGGCGGGCGACTGCAGAAGCTTCGCAGTACAATATAAGTTACTTAATGTTGCATTCTTTTCAGAGTAACTACACCAAATTTCTCAAGAATCTCCATACTGAGCAGGTAGCAAAGCTCCATGCTAAAAACCAACATGAGTGCGATTTGCTAGAGGATCTCCGCACTTACACTATCAAACGTTCGGCTATCGAAAAGTCGTACTCCGAGGTGAACAAATATTTACAGTTAATTTGTTAAGATTTAACATAAAATTTCTTAAAATTAAGTAGTTCTTGTGATATAATAATAACTAATTTATAATTCCGGTAATATTTAGATTTGATATATAGTTCATATTAGCGATACGACCAGTGAATATAGCATATAGGTTTTATCATGATGTTTTCGTTTGGTGTTAAATGCATCATGAAATTAATTTAAGGCCATAGAAATTAACTTGTTGCCACCCAGCCCATGACCCCGCTATTCTCAGTAACAATCACATTCTCTTAAGGTAAGAGCCGATGGACGCCATTTAAAATTTAATAACTCATGTTTAATAAACGGAAAGTAATATTTAAAAATTACCTGTGCAAAAATCTTGTTTTTTTCTTTTTAATTTTTACTTTATTGTTATTTCTTATATCCTTCATTATTTTCGTTTATTGTTTGTGGTTTAATTTTTTAATATTAGTATTAATTTTGTTTTTCTTATCTGTAGTTAAAAAGTCAACTTTGAATGGTTTTATGGTTTTTTTATGTAAGTTTGTATGTTTTTTATAACACTGTTGTAACAGTATTAATTAAACATGTTGTGTTCTCCTGTAATGGGGGTACACTTAAGCCAATTTGTTATTATAGTTATTACGCAACTTTTGTGTAATATACCTTTATTGGAGTCCCTTTAATAAATAAATAAATAATAAAGTAAAGTATATTAAAATGATGGCAGCTAAATATTTCCAATTAAGAATCTTAGACGAGAACGAACAACTATTATCGTCAATCAAACGTCCGTCCAACTCTGTTACATGTAAGTCTGTAAATCTTTGAGCTATCAGCTCGCGCTTACGTTTACTTAATTATGAAATGCTGCCAATGTAAAGTGCAATTGACTTCTGTCCAAGAAAATTTTAATGCCTTCGTAAATTGCAGATGTTATATGATGTGATAACGTTTTGTTATGTATACATACAGATAAATGTCATTTCAAAATTTTCACATTCTAAAAAATGCAATAAGTTTGATTAGCAACATATTATGTGTTAATATTAACATCGCTAAGAAGCCGCCGTGTGGTATCCGGCTGAGTAGAATAGACCACCCTCATTTCTTACCGAGGTGTCGTAAAAGGCGACTAACGTAAGTTAACCCACCGTGTTGTATCCGGTTTAGTAGAATAGATCACCCTCTTTATTACTGAGGTGTCGTAATATACGACTAAGGTAAGTTGACGTCAGGCAGGCGGCCGGTCGTAAATGCGCAGCCAAATCATGTGACAGCATGTTTATAACACGTTGTGCCGACCCCACTTCGAGTGGGATAAGGGCAGGAGGATGATGATTAACATCGCTAAGAAACCTTTGTTTCGCATATTACTACAACGAGCTTTGACCACCAGGAACAATAAAGATGCTTGAAATTTAATTGATACTTTTTTAAATATCTTATACATAAGATGTATCTTATATATAGATATAAGTGTGTTTAACACTTATATCTTGGAAATAGGTTAGCCGTGTGGTATCCGGTTGAGTAGAATAGTACCACCCTCTTTTCTTACCGAGGTGTCGTAAAAGGCGACTAAGGTAAGTCGACCCACCGTGTGGTATCCGGTTGAGTAGAATAGACCACCCTCTTTCTTACCGAGGTGTCGTAAAATACGACAGAGGTAAGTTGACGTCAGGCAGGCGGCCGGTCGTAAATACGCAGCCAAATCATCTGACAGCATGTTTATAATATATGCCGACCCCACTTAGAGTGGGATAAGGACAGGAAGATGATGATGATCTAATGGAAATAGGTGTATTTACTTAATACACCTATGTCTTATAAATACAAGTTAAAATCAAAGTAGTCACGTTTACCTACTATCAAATTGAAAATTTCTAAGTAATAACTAGGCTACTAATTGGAAGATGCCAACGAGAACTTTATTGTGCTCAAATTAATTGGGTATCTTCGAAAGCCAATACCTTTGTCCGCAGGCCTTACTGAAAATATCATCGGCATATCTGAATAAGAAAATACCGAATATACCTGATCTGAAGGTGGATGGAGCTGAGGAAAAATGGTTAGTATATATATTTTCATACTTATTATACATACGTTATTATCCGTTAATTTGAACTTAATTGAAAAGTTACATTAATGTACACAACATAACTATTGCTGCAACAACATCGTTAGAAACAATTAATCATTAGATGTATTACTTGGACTATGTGTGTTCTTTAATTAGCTTAATTCGCAATAATGCCCTGTATCTACCAAAGCGGAGATGGGTTTTAAATTTTCTCATTTTTGTATAGAATTTTGTACTACAAGCGAGCAAGCGGCTCGGCATATTTGCCATATTTTGCTTTTTCACCACTTCACAACTCCGCAGAAACACGTTTCCGTTGAAAAACCTGACAGCGTAGCAGCAAATCTTATCACTTTTCCTGTTTTCTCCGCTTTGCGCTTTGATGATCCAGACTGATCATATGGCCTTATGGCTAGTTTTAAAAAGATAAAATCTTCAAAAACTCTACGAAATTCAACATACATACAATATCACATAAGTAATTTTTAGTAGTAGTTAAATACTAGTATTAGCCATGCTAATGCAAAAGTGTTATTGCGTGTCTTTCAGTCACGTCCGAACAGAGTCACGGATCGATTTGATTTTTGGTATTGAGACAGTTGAAGAACTCGAGAGGGACTCGTGCTCTACCAGACTATTAATATCGCGAGTAAGTAACGGCCTGTTACTATACCACTGCTGGGCATAGGCCTTTTCTCTCCGTAAGACCTACCACGCTGCCCCAATGCGGATTGGTAGGTTACACATATCCCCAGAATTCTTTAGAGATATGCAGGTTTCCTCACGATGTTTTCCTTCACCGAAAATCGTGTGATATATTGCAATTATCAATTAGACACATAAGTTTTACTAGTAAACTCATGCCTGCTCGGGGTTTGAACCCTAGACCACCTCTCAGCCCTAGAAAGAGGCGCACGGTGTTACCGCTGAGCTACCACAGCTTATCGCGAATATTATAATTATAATAATCAATAGTCAGCCTTCCAATTTATATTGAAATAAATTATTCATCATAATTCATGAATAATTAAAATCATGTATTACACATTGTGTTGACACATTTCACTTTAAATTATGGGAATCAATGTTCATGTTTTTCAAATCGTTGAACCGTCGATAATCGAATGGGATGTCGTTTATCAACAAATTTATTAATATATTTCATGTTTCTGTTTATATCTTATATCCACCTGTCGACATATTATAAAATTAGTTTTACATTTTATAAGTTTTGAAGCTTCTTTCCTTATTACACTTATGTTTGACGATAAATTATTTAAAAAATACACCAAAAGAATAACGAATTGCCAAGAATAATTCGTGTTTTGTTTGATACCAATAAGATAATTCTATTTATCCCTATAAATGTGAACTTCTAAACGTTACAATTTCAAGGCAATTCTGATGGAGGAAATCCATGAAATATAATAAATTAAAGGACATAAGACACCATATTGATTAAAAATTAAAAGACGCGAAAAATAGTTTCAATCAACATTAAAAAATAACTTATTTAAAAAATGTTTCAAATTTATTATATTTATTTTAAAATATTTAAAAACTAAAATTTTAGATACGTACTTATAATTTTAAACGAAAAGCAAATATAAAAAATATTCATTTTCGTTTTAAGTGGAATTAAGTCGAATTAGTTCGAATTAACTTTGCTTATTAAGTCTATTTTAGTATGTTTAGATTTACTTACAATTTTGTATTATTTCGTTACAAACTACCTACGAAATAGTATTTAAACCGTAACTCTTCGTTTTCACGTGACAAGACCGAGACTTTGTACAGCAATTAATGGTTTATCTGTAAGCCAATTACGTGTTAAATAAAACGTAGCTCCGATGTCTCTGAAACTTTATCCTAAGTGTTACAATAAAATAGAAAAAGAATCAAATTTTTGAGAAAGTAAATTGTGTTTTTAACAATTCAAGTTTTTCCATGTTCAATTGATAAGTTGTCACCTTCTTAAGTATTATAAATCTTTCATGTTTTCTAGTATTCTCATTGAAACAAAAAAATACACAGCTATTATATTTGAAACAAAAATTAGAAAACGTCAAAAGATATTAAAAACTTTGTGTATGAAATATAATAAAACGGGTTTAATTTAGGAGTTCCGGCAGAAATGAAAACTTAAATATTAACATTGTACATTTTGATATTTTAAAATCGATGGGATATACCTAATAGGATAGACTAATTTTGTACGAATTGGTTTTTTTATCAGTATAAAAGTACTATCATTTATGTGGTAAAATACATATTCATTTATTGCGCTATTGTACACAAACATAACATTAAAATTTTTAGTACTTTAAAAATTTAACACTTCAGAGCTATTACTTTACATAAAAATACAATTACTTTACATAAAAAATTTTGTCTCTCAGAATGATCAACTTCCGTGCATAATTAAACGAAAGAGCAGGCGTAATCATACATTTTGGAACGCGGTAGAAAGAGTGGGGGATACTTCCTCTCCTACTCCGCGCCGGCGGCCTACTCTCCCTCCCTCTTACGAATTTTCGATCAGTTTTCATGTCCTGACACGAGTTTTAAATTTTCAACCTATCACAAAAATTTCGCGTGCTAAAGAAATTTTCACTTTAAAAATGCTTGGAGATGCAGTGCTAAGTATTTATAAATAGACTTTAAATATTTTATCTTTCTTACCTTTGCATTCTTACATATGCTATCAGAATTGGTGATAATGAAGTAAATGAAGGATTCTGTAATTGTTATAGATACCATATATGATAACACAGTTTTACCGATATTTATTTTTCGTCCCAAAAATGTGACAAGTGTGTAATATTTTTACAGTCGATTGAAAACAGCAGCTCATAAAAAAGGCTATGAACTATTTATTATATGGCATAGTTAAGAACTGTACAATTTTTGTGGATCACATAATGTTTAGGTGTGTGTGATTGTATTCAGTACATTTTTATTAAATTTTTAATTAAAATTTATATGTGCAAAATTGAATGGTTAGAAAAAAAATTAATTGAATTCCGTTTAATTCAATTTTGTAGTAGAGCCGCGAGATGAGAATTGCAAATAGTTTTCGCGCTACGAATAAATTTGAGCAACAAGTGGGTGTAAGCGAATTGTTTTGTCCCATATACAATAGTTTTTAAATGCATAATTACAAAAGTTGTATGTATATTTTTTGTATTAATTTAAATATACTCATGTCATAATACTTTATTACCGGGACCCGCTACACTTCGCTTTAACCGAGCCGGGTATTCATTACTGCCACTTGTAAATGCTGAGAGTTTACAATTTCAATTAAATACGTTATTTTAAAAATAGAGTGGAAAACTTATAAGTAAGATTTATTTATAGTCCCTGGTATATAGGTATTTTTTAGAAGATATAAAAAAAATAAAAAAGCCGATGACATGTGGAATTCGAACCCGGGTTACGAACATTTTCGGTCCGTTCGTTACCCATCGGCTATCGCAACATTACGTTTTACGACTAAAAAAATCCTTTGGTTTCAATTCTAGATTTTACCATTTTTTATGCCCAAAAACAGGGATAATATGATTTTTTTTTAATTAATTCCCCTTCAAGATTACACTTCAACCTTCCTTAGAATTATTCTACCTATAGGAGAAAACCAAGTGAAAATCACTTTTATCCGTTATCGCCAACAGAAAGACAAACAGTACGACTCGTAGTAGGGAGTAAAACATGTTTTTTATTATGCAGTAACGATATGTATATTAGACAAAATACGTTGCATGTATAAAAAAAACTAAATTTTTATCTACCTATCTATCAAATATTATGCAAGTTCAAAAAGCAATTAAAGAGACAGACGCTTATTGATAAAGCTTATTATACTACCGTAGTGCTCCCACCTACGCACTGGATTATATTATAATTTTTTTAATTTGTTATTCATTAAAAATACTTAATTTTGAGTGTAAAGAGTGACCGCCGAGTTTCTTGCTGGTTCTTCTCGGTAAGAGCACCTTTCCGAACCAGTAGTAGCTTCATTGTAATTTGACAATTCGAAAGTAAAAGCCAATTTGAATAAGAATTTTTGAATGTTAGAAATAAACTGGCTGATTCAGCAAACGTTGTTTTGTCATATAAATTATTTCTAAGGAATATCTAGCGTAATCTATAGTGCGTATATAAAAAAAATAACAAAAAATTAAAATAAAAAGCTAGGAGTGGACAACCCTTATACCTTTGGTGTATTAAGAATAGATAATAGCCGATTCAACCTACTGAATATGCATACAATATTAAATAAAAATCGGTCAAGCCGTTTCGGAGGAGTACAGTAACTAATGTTGTGTTACGAGAATTTTATATATATCTCTTTACTATAGGAATATGTGGAATGTTTGGCGAACTGTGTTGGAGGAGAATGAGAAGCTGGCTCGGGCAAGACTTGCAGCGGTAGAAGTCTTTCAACAACAAATCGCTGACGAAGCCAAACTTTTGCGTCAGCACAAACTAAACGTCGCGAAGAAGGTAAGAAAAATTCTTTTACTTTCAGCCTTTTTTACTTTACTTTGTTAATATCAACAGTACTTTCAACAGACCTTATGAAGTTACTCGTATATTTGAGTCTTAAATGAACCGCTAGAACACTATGTAAACAGTAACTACAATAATCCAATTATATTATATACCAACGACTTTGTCTCCAAAAATCCGTTCAATCATCTTTAATTTCTAAGTTATTAACCTCTAAAATTGACAAATAACTTGATACTGCTGACCTGAATAAAACCTGATGTAAAAACCTGGTGGCGAGGTCAAGATAACGCCACACATCTACTACTACGCCACTAACAGCAGCTCTGAACTCTCCTCCGGGTGGGAGAGGCCTTTCTAGACAGTGGCCTCTCCCTCTTCGATCGATCGATCGATGCAATCGATGCATGCTTTAAACGCTACTACTACATATAACGTAATTTAAAATGAACGTGTTTCCACTTAGCTGGCAGCACCGTTACCGATTTCCATTTCCAGTCGGCGGTGAAGCTCATTGTTAAGATCATTTCGTCATTTCCAGAACTTCCGCTATGGAAATTGCGGTTATATCTTGCGGTAAATGATCCGCCCATGTTAATTATATTGCGCGCCGCTTGTTCTGCCACATTGAAACTCGTATTTATACATATCATCCAATGTTTATATTTCCCTGGACACTTAAATACCATATCGAATAAAACATTTGGGGGCAGAAAAACAAAAAATTATAAAAAAAAATATCATATACTTGTTTAAAAATTTATTTGAGTTTGTTATACTGTCGAAAAAAAATAACGGTTATGCCATACGAAAAATATCGATTATTAAAAATCTAGATTTTTATTCTATTGCATAGTGTATCAAAAATGTATATATATATATATATATATATATATATATATATATATATATATATATATATATATATATATATATATATATATATATATATATATATATATATATATATATATATATATATATATATATATATATATATAATTTTATAAATTTTGTTAATATATCCACTAAGAATTACCAGTGTTGTTTCGTAATTTTTTTATTAAAATACTTCTCAGAATGAAAAATGTCAAGCAAAATTCTTTTTAACTTTGTTTTATTTGCAAGGTCTTTTTACTCGTATCACTGAGAATAAATAAAAGTGAGGCAGTGTGATATTTCAAACAAAATGTTTGAAATATCTTGGATTTAGAGCTCACTGACATCGATTTGTACGAATAAGGATAGTAGCTTCACATTCTATTAGACTTTGCACGTCTCTTAGATTACAATAAAATATTCTATATAGATTAGCAAACAGATTCTGTTCAGAAGTAGTAAGTCCTTGTTGTTATTTGTAGTAAGTCCTTGTTGTAATTTTTGAAGAGCAATGAAGATATTATTGTTTATAATTGCTATACTCTACCTTCATACATTATATTTAACTTGGTTCTTTGACTATAAATCCTTGCAGAAATTTACATATTTGTATAGTTTAGAAAATATTCAACCAAAAACCACGTAAGACAGTCTTACAAAAAATAAGCACAGCATATGCCTAGAGGGCGCAGAGGATTATGGCAGTCAGACTGGTGCGGGGCTTCCGCACCATCTCCGGAGAGTTGGCCCGCGCATTGGCCGGGTCCCCTCGTTGAGATCTAGAGGCTAAGGTGCTAGCTCAGGTCTACCACCGTAGAGTTGAAGTCCGTTCATCGGGGGGAGACTCAGCGGCGGTAGAGGCGGACTGCAGCTTAGGTGGAGCTCCTCCGTCAGCGACGGCGGCGGTTGGAATCACCCAGTGCAGGTGTCTTTTCTGCCATCCAGCCCATTCTCCAGTGCTGGGTCGCCAGGAGGCATGAGATTCTTACCTTCCGCCTGACGCAGATACTTTCCAGACATGGTTGTTGCGGGTGATATCTGTGGAAGGTGGCCCGGCGCGAAAAGTCCAGTGAGTGCCACGAGTGCGGCGCCGAGTTTGACACGGCGCTGCACACGCTCGCTGACTGTCCCACTTGGATGGTTCAGCGGGCCGAGCTCGTGGCACAGGTGGGGTATGATCTTTCCTTGCCCGCCTTGGTTCGTGCCATGGTAGACGGGGAGAGGTCGTAAGTAGCGATGGCCTCCTTTCGCGAGGCGGAAGGAGGCACCGGGATGGATTCGGGAAGTTGAGACTTTGGATCCGATTCGCCGCAGGCGAGTGGAGCGCAGACGATTTGCCGTCGTGTGTGCGGTGACGACCCATAATAGAATTTACTGACAAAAAAAGCATATGCCTAGAACATGAGATACTACAAAACACGAATACCGATGAGATTGTATTTCGTTTGCAAAATACGGCAAATATATAAAAATAAATAAGCCACTTACGACATCGAAACATGTGACAGGTACTGTGTAAGGTGTACATTCAGAACTGGATTGAGCTCCTTACGGAATCCTCTATTATTGAAGCAAGTAACAAGGCACACCTGCGTTATGCCTTTGCTATATTTTGTGCCTTATTTAGAGTTGTTCTCCCTGTTCACAAGTTATCCTTAAATATCGATTTCTTTGGGCAATCGACTAAATAAATAATTTGAACCTATGATATTATTATATAATAAGAAATAAATAGTCATCATTAGTTTGTCTATAAAGGAAATTGTTTTAAAGTTGAAAAAAAGTCTTTCCTCAGTACATAGTTTACCGTAAATTATAAATAAATACTATTTATTTTCAAATTCAAATCACGTCTCATACGTTGGTATCGTGAGGCAAAATCAGATTGACCGGTAATTGATTTACGTCCTGCAGGTCGTAAATTAATTATTTACCTACACACAACTTGCATTTTCCCTTTTCTATTTTATTTCCTAATATTCTCGGTAAATAGGTTGCTTATTGGCTTATTGCTTGGTGGCAATTAAACCCAAATAAAGAGATTATGATTTTATTAATATACATTGACTATTGTGATGAATAATAATTAGTTATAAAAAAAATCTTTATTTGGAATTGATAATTGTATATTAATTTTTCAAGAACGCTCAAAATAATACCACAAAATGAAATAAACTTATCATTTTGTTTCATTTTATTTTTTTATTATAATATTATTTAATAATAATACATAGAATTAAGCTACTATTGTGTTATCGGTCGATTTATAAAGAATAATTGTCTGTAAAGTAGATTGATGATAATATCAATGAAAATAATAATTATCAGAACCCGATCCAACATCAGGATCACGTTCCATTTATTATCAATAATTATTAAAACATTTTTATTATCTTGAAGAATGTGTACAAAATGTTATTTGAAATGGAGTTAATAATAAAATATAATATCATATCGTGTTTATAAAGAAAGGAAAATCATTTCGCACAGAAAGTCGAGCTGTAATAAAACAAGACCTGTGTTTGTGTAAAGATCCTAACTCATATAACCGCAACTTCAATTTTCAATATACCAGACCAATCGAAATCCAATTATTTTGAAATCATATATAAATGTTCAATAAGGGTTTTATGTACCGATACGGCGGTAGATAGTTTGACTAAAAAGAAAATAATTCTTCGCTTGATATTGTAATATTTTATTTTTAGTAGATAGTTGTCTTTCTATTTCAGATCAAAATTCAAATGTATTTAAAATATAAAATCTTGTATTAAAAAATGATATTTTCAAATATGTTAGATACGATATGATTTAGGGTGCAGAGGAATTTGACTGACTGACTTATGCGGGGGACTATCTTCGGCGTGGCGTACCTATGGGACCTAGAGACCAAGGTGCTTGCTGGGGCCTACTACCGTAGAGTTGAAGCCCGTTCATCGGGAGGAGATTCAGAGGTAGACTGGCAGAGGGCAGCTCAGGAGGAGCTCCTCCGTCAATGTAGGGGGCAGATGGAATCAGGATTCTGGACGATTTTAGCCATCTAGACCCTTTACATGGGGCATGCGGTCCTCAACTTCTGGCTGACACAGCTGTTTTCCGGATATGATAGTTTCGGAAGATATCGATGGACCCTCGAGCGTTTGGAACGGGGTATGTTGGATGCCAACCTGAAAAGGACCTCGAGTAGGTCGATGCGTCAGGTGCTCCCGATGCATCTTTAGCTGAGGGAGGAGCCATTTTTAAATAGGCCCCGACCCAGAGGTTGTGCACTCGAGGGTTCAGAGCTGCTGCTGGTAGGGATTGGAGAAATGTGTACAAAGGTACCCTATCTCCTGCTTTAGCAGCATGGTGGAGCGTTTATTCAAGTAAACTTTTAAACAAAGGCTACAGAATCGTCAACTCTTATAATAACCAACGTCAATTGTTTCAATACTACGCTGCTTAAAGTTGTAATAGTAAATTAGTAAAAACACTTACCTATGTTTATTTTTATCCAACAGTGCACTGATTCTTTGGCTCAAGCACATAAGGAGCTACAATTAACAGTTTCAGATATTGATAAAACAAAAAAATTATATTTTGATGAAGAGCATACGGCTCATGATGTTAGGGACAAAGCAAAAGATATCGAAGAAAAGTAAGTAGACATTCGTACATTAATACGCTCTACATTTTATATGACATTTTTTTCTATAATAAAACTTTATTTACAATTTAGGTTGAAAAAGAAGAAAGGGTCATTTTTTCAATCGATTACTTCATTGCAAAAAAATAGTGCCAAAGTGTCTTCTCGTCGAGACCAATTAGAAGAAAAATCTACTGGTGCGAGGAATGATTATATACTGAGTATTTCTGCTGCTAATGCCCACCAGGTTATTAATATATCAAATCGTAAAATCGTATATTTCATAATAATTTATAGTATATATTTTGAAATATATTTTTCTAGAATCGTTATTTTCTGGTGGAACTACAATCTTGCATGCAAAATATGGAAGCAGCTGTTTACGAAAAGGTCTCCGAATTTCTAACCTTGATGGGACGAACTGAGCTACTAACTTGTTCCGCTACGCAGCATTCCTTCGGGAAAATTAGGGATCAAGCTCAACAATTGACACGGGAATACAATCTACAATGTCTGTATTTGTATTATCCTGTGTTGAAACAACATATTCAGGTAGTAATCGTGTGTCCATGTCATTACAGTTATTCTTATTGCCACTATTATTGCTATATCAATGTAATTTTTTTGTATTCTTAGATATTATTAATATTAAGTATATTTCTTTTATTTCTCTGAATTAGTATGATTTCGAGCCATGCGACAACGACCCTGTAGATACAATAACTATGGAGCATGAGAATGTATCTCAGACATTAGCACAAGAAGCACGTCGATGGGCAACCCGAGTAGTGAGGGAAACTGCTCTAGTCCGAGATGCGACACGAAAACTTCATTTATACCAAGCCATGCGCGAAGCAGGACAAAAGGTTAAAAATAATTTAAATATTACACATGACTTTTTGAACTATTTTATCTGATGATTCTATTCTGCAGGTTGATCCTAATGAGCCAAATGGGCCCGAATTGGATGTACGTATGGACGAGCTTAGATCAAATATAAGGCGTTCGGAAATTTCTAAAGCAAAATATGAGGCCAGACTTGAATGTCTGCGTACCAGTGCAGCACCTGTAGATGAATGGCTTAAAGAAATAGATTTGCTTGCAGTACAGGAGACCCTGCCTCGAAGTAGCAGCCTCCTTAGTATTCGCACTGACGCATCAGGAGCAGCTGTAAGGATTTATATTTATTAAAATTAATATAAATCTATAAATTTTAGAGTGGCATTAATCGAAAGTTTTACCTGAACAGGATCAGCCCAGTTCAGATTCCTTTTACGATAGCGACAATACAGAAGGTGAAGCTCCTACGACATCTGCCATGCCTAGTACTTCTGGAGGCCACCAACGCACAACATCTGGATCCCAAAATGAGGACGAGCACGATGAAGATGTCGATGGTAAATGTATAAATATATAGAAAAAGTTAAATGTTATTTTTTAAGATATTTACCATGTTATTATGTTTTTTTAAGTTGCTTTAGAAGAAGAACGCATACGCATTGAACAACTTGCAGTCGGGTGGGATGACCCCACGCAAGTGAATTGGGGTGAAGCCTCAGAGCCTGAAGCTGCTCCACCTGCCCCAGAACCTCCAGCAGCTCCATTGTACAAATGCACCGCTTTATACTCTTATACAGTAAGTTTAATTAAATTTAAACTAAATAATATTACTTAAATTTCTTAACATAGAATAATATCGATGTCAGCAAAGTATATACATGCAGTCTGCATAATCGTCATTTTACAGGAGAGAACATTTGGTAAAAAAAAGTCATCAATTGACCCTCATTGTATTTTTTAAGTTTAAAAAATCCGAAATCTCATTTTATTCCTTTTATAAACCTTTTAGGGCTTATATTTAAAAGTAGTTTATTAATCGAGACATACATTGTAAAAAACATAACCAATGTAATAAACAATATAACTTTAGTTAAAAGGCATCATAATCAAAACGTTATAAACAAGATTTTGACAAGTGACTGATAACTTTGTTTACGTTTTAATCATCTGTCAAAGCTCCGAAGTAAAGGTGGGCAAATGATCGTCTCTACTTCGACGTTTTTTAAAATGCGGTTGTGGATGTCTTTATTTAGGTGCCAGATTTTCTTTATTATTTTGAAAACTAAAATGATTTTAAAGAGATCTGTAGAGGATTATAATCGACTTTATTGCAAAAAAAGATTTTCGCAAAAATGTAGATGTCCGTTTCTACTTTGCTGCCATCGATATATTAGCTTTAATGGTTTTATATCTTTCATAGGCTCAAAATCCCGATGAACTATCAATCATAGAGAATGAACAATTAGAGGTGGTTGGAGAGGGCGATGGTGACGGTTGGCTTCGTGCTCGTAATTATCGTGGTGAAGAGGGATATGTTCCTCATAACTATTTGGATGTCGAAAGAGAACAGGTTCCTTCATCTTTATTTAAATAGGATTGCACAAATTACGTAAGACGTTAAAAACCTTATTAGGATAACATCTATTGTTTCCTTTAGGCAACGAGTGCTCCAGGATTGGTGTCACAGATATCATTTTCATCCGTGGACTATACAGTTGAAGGAGAAGATGCAGATGTAGTCCAATCTCCTGATCAAATATCAGTCATTTCTGCTCCGGTTGCAAAACCTGATGAATCTAAAGCAGATGAAATGTCAAAGATAGAAACAAATGTTAATCTTGAAACTCTTCCAACTCTAGGATATTGTTTCTCATTATATGATTACGATGCTGAGGCATCAGATGAACTTAATCTCGAGGAAGGACAGGTTTGTCGTACTTACTTGTTTCAATTTACTTAAATTGAAGGAGATCGTTAGCTAAAGCAATTTGTTCTCATTTTAAGATCATACGCATTGTGTCCCGTGATGCTCATAGCGTGGATGATGGATGGTGGCGAGGAGAAGTAAATGGCGTCATTGGTAACTTTCCTTCTCTCATCGTCGAGGAGTGTGACGAGGTATATATATCCTAAACTACTTAGTAATATTATTTATCAACTTACTTATTACGAGTATACTCATACTAGCAATAGTTATTTAACTTTTCACCGTAGATATCTGGTATAACATAATACTCAATGTTTCATAAAACACGTAAATTGAATAAGTCAGTTTGTGACAGATTACAAAAAACAGAGTACTTGCCAATTTTCGTCCTTTACACAATACCTAGGCCTAGGATTTATCATTAGGATATAAATGTTTTGGTTTCACAGTCGGTCAAACAAGTTAAGGGACTGCCGCACGAATGAAGTAATAATGGACCAATCAAAACTTAGGGTACAGAGCAATTCAAAATATAGATTATGCAACAGTTTGTAATGAACGCTCATCATAATTATTTAAGGGCCGGACTCGAAGAACATACGCACTATTGTACGAGTTTTCGTAAAATTTATTTTTTCAGAATGGTGAACCACTTAGTGGTGGTGAAGAAGATTGGACTCCACCAGATTCAGCTCCCCCTGTTTTCGCTTCTCCTCCTGAATCTCCTACTACTGCTTCTGCTTTCAACGATGAAAGTAAGTGCGTAAAAAGTGCCTTAATTTTTTTTTTGCACTGGTTATTCGCGCGTAGACAACTTCATATGAAAATTCAGTTAAAATTTATTACTTAAGGATAACACAAAATGTTTCTGTGAAGTTGTCTGTTTGCGGATTCCGCATTATGTCGGTGTCTTGCAATGCAGTATTTCATATTTGTTTGTATTGTATTGTAAAAAAAGTATATATAATATAGTCGCCATAAAAATTGTGGCTAAATACGCGATATAGAGCTTTGTTGGCTGATTGGGTATTGGTTGTCGTTTTCATTCCCAATTGGCATGGTATTGTATATTTTCTTAATTATTGGCACGTTCCAAATTTTTTATTAGCTGTCTGTAGGAAATATATAGGAATCGCTATGTAACTTAGGTTCATTTTACATCGTCATACCTGCATGATAACTGCACGATCATGTTAGAGATAACCAACGAATAAAGAACAGTTTTTAGAACTGTATCAAATAACCATACATCGCAAAATAATGCTATTAGGTTTTATGCTTTCGGACATATAGTCTGCGTTTATAAAAAAGTTTTTAAGGGTTTCTTAAATTTAATTGTTTTTGAAAAAAGTGTAACTTACTGTTTTAAACTTTTCACAGATGTATTGGTCAGAATAACTACAATCAGAATATAATTGTTGGATGTTTAATTAATTAAACTTAAGTTTAAGATAAGCTATTGATTATTTTTCTATACATCTTATAGCTTATCTCTAATAATACCTTCATCTATTAAACGATTTTGTATTTAGAACTTTTTACATATGATCAAACAAATTTCTCTCAAGCCTTAGGGTGTTAGTTTTAGTATTGCCAGGTGTAAGTGTGTGTAGGTGATCGCAACAATATATATATATATATATATATATATATATATATATATATATATATATATATATATATATATATATATATATATATATATATATATAATATGATACAAATATTTGTTGTATCATATTACAAACATTGATTTCTTAATTGACACGCAAAAATATTTGAGAAAATACGTATATATAAAATAAATTAAGACCGTGTTAGCCAATCTCCAGTAAGCATATTTTGAAATAGTCGGCACCTGGCAACACTAGTGCCGCAGTTGAACTATTTGCCTACTATCCCTGGACGCTGCTAGTGATCATCAACGAAAACAACAATAGTAAGAACGCTGCTCCGCCTGCGGACCCGCCACCGCCTCCTCCCGTCGATATGGGAGATTCTATGGACAGTCAACCAGACTTCAGCTTTAATTTAGAACTTACTAGAAACCAACATGAACAGTATGACACACAATTCTCAGATGCAGATCCTTCAGCTGCTCCAGCTGTCACTATTGTTGGTAAGTAACGGTTAATGGAATATTGTAAAGAACCAAAATTTAGGAAGATAATAAAAATATTGTTTGGAAAGTGAATATAATTAAGATATTCTACGAAGTTAAAGTAGATAAGTAAAGTTAATATTACCTGAATGGATTTTAAGGTATTTATTATTGAGCTTATGCTAGTACAAATTATTTTAAACTAGTTTACAAGAACACTTACTCCATATTATGAAACCCTTAGTAAATTTTTACATGAAAGAATACTTGTGAATGTTATAAGTAATAATTTTTGCTAAAAAATAAATATAAAAAATTTCAAAGATATAAGTTAAGACTTACAGTCTCATAGGGTAATCTAGTATTATTGATACAATATATTATAAATCCATTACGTATTTGTACATAACACGCTTACCTACATTATATTTTTACAATGGTTTGCTAATGACAAACTATTTATATGTAGAACTTTTTATGGAAGTTCTTTAATAATCTAAAACGAATTCTTTTTCATGCTACAGTCGATGAGGTTGTCAGTGAAATTTTTGAGGAGGAGGTTTGGATTTTAATTTCACCATTTTTACACCGTTATTTTGTCTAGGTCTGCTTGTTGTGGCGCTTTGCCAGAGTGTGACAGTAAGAGCTTATAGATGCCTCTTGTATCACTTGACTAATATTTAAGGCGATCGGACACAAAAAAAAATAGCTTCAGAAAATAGAAGTTACGACTGTCTAGACTACTGAAATTCTTTACTTTCCCGGAATTGTATTCTATATGAGTCATTAATAATGAATCTAGCTCGCCTTAATAATTAACTTTAGTTAATATTATTATTATTATTTATGATAAATTTCATATCAATGTGAGAATTTGTGACCGGTCGTCTGACAAAGGTCACAAACTTGCGCTGCGTGTTTCACTGCTTTTAAATGAGATTATTATAAGTGAATTTCCTGTATATTTCTATTTACCAAGGTAAATTCAACATATCTTAATATTTAAATGGAAATATTATAACAAATAATTATACTAACATTTTTCTGTCTTGTGCTCTTGAGGACTTTTTTATATACTATCTGAATCTATTAGATATGTCTGATAATCATTTTATCACCAGCATGTTGGCTTCATATGCATGAAACAGCTAACAGTTAAGTAATTTTAGTAGAAATCTTTATTTACTAACGACTTATTCTGATAGACAACAAACTCAAACTTGTTTTACCTACCTATTGTTTATTTATATATGATAGTTTTGTGCACAACAATATTGTCAATTTTCAATGTAGATTTGCACTCGACTTAGTTATGATTTTCTATAAGATATGAATTTTAAAACAAATCTTTGAAACCAGGAAGTGGAAGAGTTGCCACCCGCCCCGAAGCCGAGGCCTGCGCCACCAAAAGTTGAAATAACAAACGAAGACTGCGGATTAGGAGTGGCACAAATTGTTATCACGGCTGCCACCCCCATGATGGAAGAACCGGACCAGCCCTTCCCGCCCCCAGAGCCCAAACCTGAGACCGAGCAGCAATCCGACGAGCCCGAGCGTCCTGAAGACAACGACGATGAAGAGTCCTCTCTCTCCGAGCAGACAGCCGTTTGCCTGCGCGATTCGGAAGAGGGTCACGCCGACTCTGCTCCTCATCCAACGTCAAGCTCTACAGCTTCCGAAGGAGAATCGACTGGAGCATCAGTGGCTTCTGGACCTCCTACCGCTCCCCAATCCCCACCTTCAGCACCTCGCGCCGGCCGGGCCTCTATCCCTGACGAATTAGAACCGGCGCAACTAGCGAGGCTCACTGATCTCAAAGAGTCCAACGCTTAGTCTACAACATATACAATTCAGATCTTAGACTCAGACTTTATAAACTGTACATTATATTATGTTACACTTTACTATTATTATTACTTATGATGCTAGACAACTGATTATGAATCAACTATGTATAGATGGTTTGATGTAACTTCAATTTCATAACACAAAATATTCCTTAATCATAAATATTTGTAACACATGTAAGATAAAAATCATTATTGCTCGCAGCTTTAGAATACGTTTCCGGTATTTCCTGAAACTTTTTAGTTTAATAATTTTCGTACCACCAAAAATAATTCCCCTTATCTATAATTTACAATATGGTTTCTAATTATCATCTTGTTCTCCTCGAATTTTATATACGTAGTACGCACATTATATATTTGCATATATTAAACTTTGAAGCACGTAAAGCCAAATAATAAGCCTTATGCGTTCTTTACAAGATTTCAATACACTACTCTTTATTTTCGATGTACGATGTATATGTATCTGCGATTTT
Organism: Morpho achilles; assembly: GCA_947086495.1. Classification (NCBI taxonomy): domain Eukaryota; kingdom Metazoa; phylum Arthropoda; class Insecta; order Lepidoptera; family Nymphalidae; genus Morpho; species Morpho achilles. The sequence continues at coordinate 15,288,865 of CAMTZB010000022.1, read as the reverse complement.
TTTTTTATCATTTTTGTTATTTTGTATATTATTATTATGGCTATTCATGTATGGGTTGCAAATTCTTTTCACTTCTTCATGATCTTGTCGTAATAACCTTTAAAAATGGTTAATTTCTACCCTTTTTTTATTTTTGTGTTTTCCTATTTCCTCATTTTGTACAAAAGCGTTATAGTTACTTGTTATGATATATTTTTTTCATAAAAAGCTGTGTAAATTTGTCAATAAGTACTACTTGCATTCTACTATTTATCGTCAATTGGTGTTATAGAAATAGTTCTAATAACTTGTCAAAAAGGATATCGTAATTCTCGATAGTCAATGTATGAATAAAATATTGCACAAATTTTTATAAGTTTATTCCGAAAATACATTTTGTACAAACACGAGTGTTGAGTGTGATATAGATAATCTATATAAATTTCAATTTTTTGATTGAAACGGTATTGAGTATCAAAATTCTATAACAGATATAAATAGATGCTGAAACATGTTGTCCAGTCCATTTTTTTTTTAATTTTTCTAATTTTTAAAAAAAGTTGAAAATAAGAGCTCTCTTTTGCAATATGATATTATTTCATTATCATCAGCATCATCAATACCAGCGCATTTGTTTCGTAACTGTATTCCGTAAGCTATAACGCTATAGAAGTAAGCGAAATAAATAAGTTTTGCTGTCTTTACATCATAATTGACGAGAAAATTTTATCATGTGACATGGTATTTTGAATATAATTAATTTATGTACATTAAGTACCTAAATGATTTCAACCATTATGCTTTTGCTTATTGAGTAACTAGTTCATGAAACGTACCTATAGAAAAATTCAGCATACGTTCCCGTTAGTTTTTCTTTTATTGACTACCGAGTTTACCCAAAAAAAAATCTAGACATTGTGAAGAAGCCGTATCTTAATTTAACGACAGTAACCTTACAATGACAAAAGTAGTATTACAGTACAGTTAGCTTAAATTATAATTCATCCTTAATTTGGCTTTAAAATAAAGGCAAGACACAGCGGTCAACTTCCAGTGATTCTGCTGCTGGTGGCTGAAAAAATAACATATATTCTTTAAATAGCGCACCTAGCAGTATAAAATTATCCAAATACATAAAATTATTATTTATATTCTACTGTTCGAATTCGTTGTTCGCTAGCAGATAATGTATATGATTATAACATAGCTTCTACTGTAAAAGATGTACTGATAGGGGCTATTCGTGTTGGCCAAATTAAAAAAATAAGCACCTAATCGTCAATTTTAATACTCCGTTTATGTGAGATTTATGACAGTTTATATAAATAGAAACAACCATAGCCTTACAAAAATGTAGCAAAAAGTTTATTTAATAAATTGAAAGAAACTCACAATGTTAATTTTATTACTATTTATGTTCACGTAGGTTCAAACGCATGCAAAAAATAAAATGGAAAAAATTAAAAACATTAAGATAAAACTAGAAATAAAGATATATAAGAAGTATTCTTAAGTAACAAAAATAAAATAATTATGGCCTAAAGCTTTAAATCTTATCATCGCAAAACCTAGTCAGTATGTACTCTGTAAATGTAAAATATAATTGGCTTCGACCAACTTATCGAATAGATATATGTTATATATAAATACATTAATGAAAACTGTATCCTTTATGTGCTCTACACTGTAATCAAAAGATTAAAACTTGTAAATACGTGTTACAAACAAGTGTGTACCTATTTTTTTTCACTTTGACAAATATTATTTAAATAATTTATAGATTTAGGCGTTACTTTGCGGAGGTCAATAATACAAAAGTAATGAGAATATTATTTTGCTATAATCCGCGATAAATCGCCCTAAATAAATAAAACATTTTTATCGCGGATTATAGCAAAATAATATTCTCATTACTTTTGGAATATTATTTAGGTACTCATTCATAATGTAAAAAAATGTTACTCTATCTCTTTCTTATTTTGGTTGTATCATTACTTACACCTTAATACTACTAGCTGTATCTGAGTAGAATGTGATTATTTATTGCCCCCTTCTTTCGAGTAACGTCATAACTAGCCCTGTTCTAAGATAGTCCTGGTAGAATGTATGAATTGACATATTCATGATAATTAGATTATTCATTGATTGATATAATAGTACTTCCCACTAAAGTTTATGACCACCTCCTCAAAGAGATGATGTTCACAAAGTTACATTTTTGTTAACTTCATAATCTTTTTATTGGAAAACTTGGAATTTTAGGAAATGCTTGTTTTACGGCCCGGATCCTTCGATATTGCGTATACAGCTTTACAGTTACCAAACATAGTATTAGGTTGGAAAGTAAAATTAAACAGGCTGTAATCACCTTTATCTTAACACCTTCTCATCCATTCTAAAAACATCTCCATTTTAAAAACTATCAAAAATGATGTCACTCAGTTTTTACTTAATAGTCATCTCGGCAAAATCTGAACATATTTTTTTCTTAATTCGTGTTAATGATATTATAAAGGATTTTAATATGTTAATTAAAGTTAAAAGTTTAAATTCGTAGATATGTAAAAACACGTCTAGTAACACAATTAGTTTAATCGTAATTATTTAATAACGTAGTTATCACTAGAATGTTATAAATGTTAACTGTTCTTGAAATCGAAAATATACATTACATGCATTATAGCACATTAAATTCAAGAATTTCATAATTAAACTTGAGAAATATATAGTCATACATATTATCATTTCTACATACATTCTGCAATATTATAAATGTAGAAGTGTTATTTGAGTAAATTTAGTCCTCTATGCTAGCGGTAACGTGTAGACCAAGTTTATGAGCCTTTTTGGACTTATGACCCTTTAAGAAGTTGTTATCTGATGTGCAACGACTGATATTTATTGCAACTTATATACTGTTAATTTATTATATAATTTATATAAACTATTATATATACTTAAATAAAGCTACACAAAATTAATTTCCAGTTAGCTGTATAAAAATATTAACTAATTTTCAATTTCTTGGAACATTACGTTATTCAAGAACATTTATTTATACAGGTATCCCTCGAGATACACGGTACTCTATTAATTCCCTCAAGTTACACGGTTTTTACCAATTTCCAAAAGGACAAAATAATGCTTATTTATCATATATTTACCAATATAATTAAGCTATCTTTAGTAAACTATATTAACGATAAGATCAGAATAAAAATACTTTCTTTTTCATTAAAAATATTGTTTTTACACTTATTACTAAATCCGTATTTTTGAATCGATTTCTAGTTTCAAGTTGCATGGTTTCCTGTTAAACGGTCCGTCATCTCTGATTTCGTACTAAATCTGAGTTTCCACTTTCGAGTTGAACGGAACCAATTAATCGTGTTACTCGAGGAACACCTGTATTTTATTTATATTTGTTATAAATGATGTATTTTATTTGCGAGAGGACTATAGTACTCTGTAGACGTATTGAAATAAAGGAATATGTAACTAGATGTTTACAATAACTATTACCTTATATGTTATTAACTTTACATGTTATTTATAGAAGTAGTACATACTCGTCTACATATGTAAGATTTTTAGGTGTTGTATTTCTTTAGGAAATCAGAAGGAATGATAGATCTCTATAGCCTATGTAAGAAAACGCTGAATGTATTTAAATACATCTAAATACTCACAGTTAAAGTTGTGTTTATTTGTCTGTCCTCTCACCCATCCATCGTCAGAAAGTCGAGATATTTTTTGGGTTTTCTTATTTAATATGAAATTTAGGCTGTGGTTTGATATGTTGATTTTAGAGCGGGCCATAAGTACGGTGTTTTAATATTAAGCGGCTGTGATGGCCGAACGGTGAGAGAACGTGACTTGCGGGAGGATTGATAATTCAAATCCTCGACAAGCATTTTATAAAAACTTATGTGCTTATTTGATATTTGGCGATTTATCAGATGTCGTGTATGAAGGGTAAGATTTTACTCTGCATCAAAAAGTGACGCTTCAAAACATGCATAAGATCAATAATTTGTTATGCGAGCACCACATTCGATGGATCAATTTTGGATCGTTCAAAAACGATCGCAACAACGCATAATACATTGCTACACCATTTTCGCCGGTGCAGACTAGATCCTAGTTTTCTGACGTCAAACGCCTAGCGGGTGGCTTATCGGCGCACTCCTGACGAATTTATGACTAATTATTATCATACCACTTACGCTCCGTTACATGTGACCATAAGCCACAGTCTGCCCTCTTAAGACGCACATTTAGGTCAACTATCTTCGACTCTAAATTTTCTGTGCTCTACTCACCGCGTATCTTTACCTCAACGATGCCTCTTCGTTCGTCCGTCTCGCCTGATGACGCCTTAAATCCATATAATTACGATTATCTAAGAGTAGAGGAATCATAGACATGCCTGTAAGTGATAGTAACAAAATAATAAGAGGGAAGATAATACTCAAATAGTTCATGTTTGTCTAACCACACAAAAAAGAAAGACAAATAGGTCACCCACATTTGCTGACTCGTTATTTTTTCCCTGTAATATAGCACATGCGAGGCTGGCTTCCATACTTTAAATATAATAACTCTATGCATAAATCAATTATTTGCGTTTTTTGAATACATATGTATATCTCAAGAATATTATTTTAGACTATAAGGATATGGAGTCTTGTTCCACCATAATGCGCAATAAAAAAAGAACCACAGGTGATACGCATGTCATTTCGTCATTGTCCACTGTCCAATCATTTAAAACTAAGAAATGGTTACCTAAGTTAGAATTTATATAATCATAAATTTTTGTGTATAAAATGCTTGTATCGTATAAATAGTAAAGTAAAATCTAGTATGGCCGTCTGATTAATAAACAGAACGAACAATAAAAAAAAACCCTTTATTTTATATAAGATTTTACCTGCGACTTCGTTTACGTGGACTGTTATAGTGTAATAGGTCGATAATAGATGGCTTTTTAAATGTCATTCTATTTCTGTAGAATGTACAGGATTTCTATAGCCTATATATCATTTTGGTGTATACGGAATATATCCTCCTGCCCTTATCCCACTCTAAGTGGGGTCGGCACAACATGTTATAAACATGTTGTAACATGATTTGGCTGCGTTTTTACGACCGGCCGCCTGCCTGACGTCAACTCACCTCAGTCGTATTTTACGACACCTCGGTAAGAAGGAGGGTGGTCTATTCTACTAAACCAGATACCACACGGTGGGTCAACTTACCTTAGTCGCCTTTTACGACACCTCGGTAAGAAATAAGGGTGGTACTATTCTACTCAGCCGGATACCACACGGCGGGTCGACTTACCTTAGTCGCCTTTTACGACACCTCGGTAAGAAATGAGGGTGGTACTATTCTATTCAGCCGGATACCACACGGCGTTTTGGTGTATAAGGAATAATAACACCAAATTTCATCAATATTGGTTCAACGGATTCGCCGTGACAGAGTAACAAACATACTCGTACACCCATACCCCACAAACTTTAGCATTTATAATATTAGGTGGACTTATAGTAAAGTAGCGGCCTACTATTCTCCCACTGCTGGGAATAGGAAGGCCTCTTCTCTCCGTTTTTGGAGAGAAGGGGATTGGAGCTAAGACCTACCACGCTGCTCCAATGCGAATTGGTAGGTTACAGCAGTACCAGCAGTAGAGTTGACGATTCAAAAGCACTTGTTTACAAGTTTATTTGAATAAAGAATATTTTGAATTTAAATTTGAATTTGAATTTACACATATCACCAGAATTCTCTAGAGATATGCAGGTTTTCTCACGATGTTTTTATTTCTTTCACCGAAAAGCGTGTGATAAATTGCAATTATCAATAAGACACAAGTTTTAACAGAAAAACTCATTGGTGCTGATTCTGCCCGGGTTCGAACCCGTGACCTCCTCGAAAGAGTCGCACCATGTTACCGCTGGGCTATCACAGCTCCTTAGGATATTATAAATATAATAATATTATCTGCTAAACCATTATATCGTCATATAGTGAGTGATGGTGATTGCATAAAGAATACATCATCTTCTGGATAGGATAAAATAAAATAAAAACCTATATATTATATTATAATTTATTTCAATTGAAATAAAAATTACGTTAAACCAGTTTTATACTGTTCATAAACCTCTTCGAACATACCGCGACAGTTCATTTTCACTTTTAGTTTCGAACAAAGTAAGAATACACCAGAGAGTTTCCTGTGCAAGGAATAAATTTCCTCCGGTGGGGGACAAAGTCTATGGGTCAAGATAGTTGGAACCATTGCTTGGATACGTCGTGTGGTCTTCTGGGCACCGAAGTCAAATTCTTCCGACCCTTTCCTTGCGAAAACTTCTCCCATTATCAGCACTGTGTCAACATGCGTTTCTTCCATTATCTGATCAAAGAAAATAAAGTTTATTTTATTATTTAAATGAGTTAATCTTGAGTGTATATATATAAATTTACTTTCTGAATCTCGGAAACGGCTCCAACGATTTTCCTGAAATTTAGCATGTAGGGGTTTTGGGGTAGAAAATCGATCTCGCTAGGTTTTATTTTAAAAAAAAATCGTTCTTGGACATTAAAAATATGGTATAATATAGAATTGAGAGCAAAGAATTTTTTAGCTAACAAATGTAATGTTGCGATAACGGTGGGTAACGGACGGACCGAAAATTTTCAAAACCGTATTCGAATCGCACATGTCATCAGCGCCTTCTTTATTTTTCAATTTTTTTTTGTCACCCAGGTACTTATTAATATATAAGATATCTAAGATAAACGCTTTATAAGTGTATGGCAATAATATTATATAGTCAAAACTTCCATTTCAGAGCTATTCTTAAGAGTCTATCTTATATATAAAAAAATGAATGTCTGTATTTCTTTTGACGACTCCGAAATGGGTGGACCGATTTTAATGAAATTCTCAGTCAATCCTTATAATGATGTGTCAGTGGATGTATCTCTAAAGTTTAGTGGTGATCGGAACATTTTTGTAACTGTTGAGTTCTGTTTCGAGGTGAATTCGAAAACAAACTGAGCCCCAGCAACGCATGGCCGGATAGCTAGTTACTATAATCTTCGAATAACCGGTGTCAATAATTTTCATTCATTTACTTTATATATAGGTTATATAGAACCTTAATTAATTTTTTTTAAACATTATTTTGTTCTTTTTTTACTCTACCTCTTTATTACAATATATTTCTGTATAACAAATAGCTCTCACCTTTGACTCGTAACCAGTTAAAAATTTCATTTCACGTGATTTCTGTAGTATAGATTCACGATCACCTTCTGACGCTGCCTTGATTATTTCGATGTACTGATCCATAAAATCCTTTGAATATTCCCGAGTTGCTCCGAAGTCTAATAATATTACCTAAAATATAAAATAAAAAGTCAAAGATTTAGTATTTTGACATTTAACTTTGATGATGTTTTGATGCGCAACTTACAAGAATAATTTTCTTAAATTGTTATATAATTTACTAGCGCCCTGCCCCTGCTTCGCACGGGTATAAAATATATAGTCTATGTCACTCAGTGAAAAAAATTACTAAAATCGATCCAGTAGTTTTGATTTATTCATTACTGCCCGTGGCCCGCACGCGTTAAATTTGGAGAAAAACAATTCACTTCTCCCTATACCAAAAAGATTTTTTGCTATATCTAAATTCATATACTACATATTTATTTTTAACATTTTTGCCTATTTATTTTATTTTTACAATTAATTACAGAATGTCTTTACATATAACATTCACAGTTTCCTTGTCATTAAACAATACAAACATGTTTTCTTTAGAGGTTACTCTTGAAAGAGCGACATTTCGTTGCGCGTCCGATCGTTGCTAAATTCGAAGTGCTATAGGGCGAAGCGGGGCCTCCTCCTCATTTTTCTGCTAGTTATTTTACGACCTTCCGCCACCCTGACGTCAACTTAGCTTAGTCACCTTTTACGACAACTCGGCAAGAACTGGGGGTTGTCTATTCTACTCAACCGGATACCACACGGCGGAATTTATATTTTTATCTCTGTTTACTATTTAGTTACAATTACTTTTTTATTAAGTTAAATGAATATGTAAGCGGTGATGTCGGAACTATCTCGTTCATTTTTACAGGTTCTTTTGGACTGTCGTCTGGTCTAGGAAACTTCGATCTTTGAATATACCACATTAATATATATGACATATATATTAATGTGGTAGAATAAAAATATGAGAACAAAATTGATATATAAGGCTCATATTACTTAATAACATACCTATTATGTTCATAATGTCTCTTCTTATACTTTTATCAATAAACCCATTGTTAATGTGTCACTCTAATGTGTTCGGACACGTCCTAATGCACATCACCACAAAAGACTTAATAGTACCTTTGTTCGTAATAATACATGATTTTCATTATAGCATTTTCTATTTGGCGTTAGAAAGGATATTAAGTTACAAATTCATTAGCCAGTAAACTTGAACAATAGCACGCAATATCACCTTTCGGAGTTCATCTAGGGCATCAAATTAACTATGAACTATTAAAATCAAGAATGAAATAAGGTGGAACAAAGTACTGCTGAGGTTTTTATGATAGTTCAAAAGCGTATCTCTGGCGGATTCCTGGGACATACGTAACTTACCAATACACATTGTATTAACGCGATAAGTCTCAAGTTCCAATATGTTACTCATAAAAGAAAAGAAGGGATGGGATATTTGCCCAGCGTAAGAATGGTAACAAATCCTTTTTTTTTTACAAAAACCTTACCATGCTTTGTGCCGTAAAAGGTGTCGTAAAAGGCGACTAAGGTAAGTTGACCCACCGTGTGGTATGCGGTTTAGTAAAATAGACCACCCCTTTCTTACCGAGGTGTCGTAAAGTACGACGAAGGTAGTTCGTAGCGTAATGTTATAGATAGCATAAGGATTACAACGTATCTAACGTTGTAATCAATTAAGCTTAATTTTACATTCGGTCACTTTAATACTAAGCGTTCGATATATCAAGCACCCCGCGCTGTTTATACAATACTAGTAATATCCCGCGGTTTCAACCGCGTATTTTTAATTTTTTTAACCCTTAATACATTTAACGGATCCCTATTTTTTTTTAAATGGAATAGAGCCAATGATGCTCAGTAAAGATGCAGTTTTCCAAGGTAAAAGAAATTTTTCAAATCGGTCCAGTATTTTTTGTGTGAAAACATTAAAACATGCATACAAATTTTTCCTCTTTATAATATTAGTATAGTATAGATAATAATATTTTTCGTTTTTTTCACTTTTTTATTTCGAAAGCGTTTTATTTTTTTTAAACTATATTTACTATAAATAGCAATGTTTAATTACACTTCCTATTTCATTTTACTATTATTTACGATACGATAAGTACATAGCATAAAAAATAATATATTCATCTCACCTGCTTAGTATTAGGATTGTAAAAGAAGTTTGCCCAGTTCGGATCGGTCTGCATGCAACGTAAGATGAACATTTCGCGCAAGCAAAGCTGCATTATTTTGTGAGCGATGTCGTATTTGATATCGTAGTCTGCGTCAAACAACTTGTCAATTGGTGTACCGTCTATCAATTCGGTGGCTATCACCTCCGACGAACATAACTCGTCTAAACATTGTAAAACAAACAAACTGTTAAATGTGATACATGAACAAACTACCACAGCAAAGTACAAACCACTACGCTTTATTACAATTTGCCACAAATCATTTTTTTTATTACCTCATTCATACTAAGCGCGCGATATGTGAATCATCAAGATAGTGCTTTCACACTTCTCCTGAATTCATTTCCTAATTAATAAAATCCTAATGGTGTCAGTATATTTTAAATTAAATATATAAAACATAATTATTTTGTCCACTGAAAAGGCGTGAAAACGTAACAGACCGAGTTACTTTCACATTTATAATATCGTGATTGGCAATACAAAGAAGAATTTATGATTAAAATATATAAGATTTTCAATAGAAAGTTTATTTATTGTATATTTCGTCGCGCGGTCTAAGTGCGATAAACATCTTGCTAAGTTGCTCCCTATAAACTTTAAAGTAGGTATCTAAGTAAAAAGTGCGTCTATTTAAATAAAATGTTCTTCTAAATAATCTGCAAAATACAGTGAATACGTTAAACATTTTATTTCGTTATAGAGTGCAAAAATAAGTGTTAATAACATTGTTAATTGAAGTAAATAAACTCAATTGTATTTGCAACGGTCAAGTGTCACAGCGCTCGGTCAACAACCGCTGCTCGCGTCCACCACCTTGTGAGTCACTGCGCTCGTTGCATAAGAAGAAAACCGAAATCAAGAAATTGAGATCTTGAAGAAAACTGCTAGCGAACTACAAACGGAAATCAATAAGCAGGCTCAAAATCATCTTAAAAACGAAATAGAGCTTTGTGGCATCCCCCAATGAAAATGTGACTCACATAGCCCTTCTCGTAGCAAGGCAAATTGGAGTAGAACTGTCAGATCACGAGATAGATTGGACGAGTCGTAAAGGTCCTCGCATCTTGTCGGCAACAAACTCGACAGGAAACGCAAGTAGACCCCCTCGTCCAATTGTTATGCGATTGTTGCGGCGAATTAAGAGGGATGAACTACTAAAAGCTTCTAAATCTCGCAGGAATTTTACAAGTGCTGATATGGGTCTCGCCGGTCCGTACAAAAAGTGTTTGTAAATGAACGACTCACGCACAGGAACAGAATGTTATTTCGTGAATGTAGAATTCAAGCAAGGCAAATGGGTTACAAATTCTGTTTGTGCAATAACGGGACTATATACGTACGACAACGTGAAGGAAAATCATCTATCCCTATATGGAGTATGGACGATCTATAACAGCTTATCGATAAATCAAAACCGACCGAAACTCCAATATTTAAAATATTTAAAATTTTCATTTAATAGGAATAGCTTAAATTTGTGTATCAAAAATTGTAGCTTAATAGTAATTTACTTACTCTAAATACAACAATAACAAAATACCTGTGCTTCCATGCAACTGCAGCTACCGCTTTTAACAGTACCCAAACCCTAAAGATACATAAATGTAATACCACAAATACCACCTCACGGTCTCAATGCAACTGTCGTGTGATTGGCAAAGCTGACGTTATAAAATATCTTGGCATTCAGATAGATCATAATCTGTCCTGCAAGGCTCACATTGCATTCCTCTCAGGCCGTATCCGCAGTCATTAGAATAATGAAAAAAGTCCGTGATATCTTAAACCACTGATGTCCATATATAGGTCACTGTGCCAGTCCCTACTCAGTTACTGTACTATCTTGCGGAACTGCAGCTAAAACGGTCCTAATAGATGTAAAGAGAGCGCAACGATCCGTTTTAAAAGTTATGCTTAAAAAACCTTACCGTTACTCAACTAAGCTCCTCTATGAAGAGAGCGGAGTGCTGAAAGTTCGGCAGCTGTATTTACTAAAGGCTACATTAACTAAACATAAATATGTCCTAACAACAACCGATACACAAGCATTATTAGGCAAAAGACTATTTAAAACTACGCTACCGAACGTAAGAAACAACTTCGCTAGTGGGCTATGAATTCATATTCAAATTCTTTTAATTCGTTATTCAAGTAGGCTTGTAAGATGGCTTAGAACCGTCAAATGATTTTAAAGAACGTAACTGAATTAAATTTGTAACTAAAGTGAAGTGTAAAAAGAATGATTTATAATAACTATTACCTATGACAGCAGGTACGTAGTACTCAGGATATGGCGCTAGTAACTTCTTAAATTTCCTAGTGCATTCAGCTTCCCGTATGTAATCAACCTCCCACGATAATTCCTTCTTCGCAACTTCAACTATGTTGTCGATGAACATACCTTTTGGAAACATATTCCACACCTAAAAAAAATCATCCGGTTGATTACTTTGTTTGCGAGTAACCGCTTTTTTCTTCTTCGAGAAACTTATTTACACACAGATCTTCTACAGGAATTTCCCGCTACACAATCTTAGGCGTTTAAGATCTTTAAGATCTTCTGTAGCAACGTTAAGATATCTGATATGTTCTAAGAGAAACAAAACAGCTGTGTTATTTGGTATATCCACTTACCTAATAAAAAATGTAAGGAAATAATTTATACAATTCGCCGTCTCTTTGCGGAGATCCATAACTCAGAAGTAATAATAAAATTGTTTTGTTATCGCGGAAATTGATTTGCTATTAGAAGATAAGATTGTGTGGATATAGCTGTCTTTGAACCTGTACAAGACAGTAACGACATAATGTAAATAGTATTAAGAATTATATTTTTAAAAGAGCAACCGCCGAGTTTCTTGCTGGCTCTTCTCGGTAGGAACAGCTTTCCGAACCAGCAGTAGAGTTGACGATTCAATAGCCCTTGTTTACAAGTTTATTTGAATAAAGAATATTTTGAATTAGAATTTGAAACAATTTTGTTCATCACTCGCCTTCAATACACCAACAAGGTTGTCTATGTCGCTGTCGATACCTTTCGCTACTCCTGGATATTGTACTTTGATCGCAACCTCCTGTCCATTATGAAGGATTGCTAAATGGACTTGACCTGTTGAACATAAGCAATTCAAATTTAACTAAAGTAAATTTAATTTAAGTAAGAGTTAAACATCTAATTTAGTTTTAGTTTGATATAATGGATACTCTATATTGGTGTGAGGGCTATGTAGCATCTGGTTTTGTCAGGCTGTCAGATTTTTTACATCATCCTGCCCTTATCGCACTCTAAGTGGGGTCGGAACAAGATGTTACAAACATGTTATCACACGATTTGGCTTCGTATTTACGACCGGCCGTCTGCCTGACGTTAACGTACCTTAGTCGTATTTTACGACACCTCGGTAAGAAAAGAGGGTTGTCTATTTTACTCAACCGGATACCACACAGTGAGTCCACTTACCTTTTACGACAACTTGGTAATAATGGGAGTGGTCTATTCTTCTCAGCCGGTTACCACACGGCGAGTCCACTTACCTTAGTCGCCTTTTACGACACCTCTGTAAGAAATGAGGGTGATATTCTATTCAGCGGGATACTACACGGCGTGCCTTTAAACGTTATATAAATAGCCTTACCTATAGATGCAGCGGCAAATGGCTGCTCCTCAAAATGCTGTAATTTCCCTCGCCAGTTGGTACCAAGTTGCGAAATCATTACCTTTTCTACTTGCCATGTTGGCATAAAATCAGCTGATTGACGAACCCGATCGAAAATTCGTTGTAAATCTGATGGGATCACTGTATCGTCCTGTATACTCAACAGCTGACCGAGCTTTAGTGCCGCACCTATTCAGAAAATCATTACTATTTTTAATTATTTTTATATAAACGATTACTATTTTTTTATTTGTGCCATCACACCCATGGGACTCAGAAAATATTTTGTCCATTAACCATTTTAAGAATAATTGACTTTAATTATGTAGAATTTATTTTAAGCATATATAAAATCTAATTTAAATGATCTTAGTTCGTTTTATATTTAATTAACTTTAATACTAATTAATACTAAATATTGAATTAAAATATAATAAGAGCCTAGTTATTGAAAGTGTGATCCTTACTAATTATCTGTTTTAAATCTTGATAGAGAAGTTATTAAACTGCTGCATTGTAGTACCAGCAAGGTTACAACTTCACAAATTAATATTATATGAATTAGTAATTATGATAATTGTCAGTATTAACCAACCTCTTACTTTACATAATGTATCAACTATCCGCTCAGCGTTGGCTGGGGATAAGAAAGTGTTTGCAGTCTCATCTACACGACCTGTAACTGACTGAATAGTGTTTCTTGCATACTGTGCAACTGTGCCCACACCTAGACCTGCAGCAAGAGATCCAAAGGATATCATACGACCAATGCGTGTAGATGGCACCACTCGTGCTTTGGAGTTCTCACTCAGCTGTAATACAATAAATGTTGCCTTTTTAACCCATCATTATTACTTCAAAATTATGAACTAAAGTAACAGTTAGGAATAAAATTTGTTTGAAATGGTATCCGTGAATAATGATACTGTTGAAGTTATTATTTAATAACGCCGTGTTTAATGCTGTATCCGGCTGAATAGAATAGTACCACCCTTGTTTCTTACCGATGTGTCGTAAAAGGCGACTAAGGTAAGTTGCCCACCATGTGGTATCCAGTTAAGTAGAATAGACCACCTTATTTCTTAAAGAAGTGTCGTTAAGTAAGATAATTTGATTGACTAAGATAATTTGATGTCAGGCAGTCGGCGGCCAGTCGTAAAAAACGTAGCCAAATGATGTGACAACATGTTTACAACATGTTGTCCTGACCCCACTTAAAGTGGGATATGGGCAGGAAGATGATGATGAAGTTATCATTTAATATTTTCAGCAGTTCAGATCATATGTTTTATATGTACTTACTTTAACTTTCATTTTCTTCTTAGCTACTGGTTTTGGGATTGTTCCACTTCCACCAGATTTGGAATTTTGTTGAGCCTCCATGCTTTTAAACTCTATTTGAGCCTTTAATACATCCTCAGAAGCATTTAAATTTTGCTCTTTTACTGCAGTTTTGATAAGTCCTTCAATGGGCAGAACTGTTGTAGATGAAACAATTTTTTTCTGTGTCTGTTTCAAGGTATCAAAGGTTTCATCGAACTGCTTATTAAGGCTTTCAATATCTTCTTGCAACTGTGGATCCATGGTTGCAGCTACCTCTATATTAGCATTTACAGAAGGTTTATACATAGTGACATATTGTTTGATACCATGCACAACCACCATAGTTCTTTCAAATACATCATTGAGGTTTTCCGGGTTAGGTTTGTAAGTTGTAAATGTGTTAGTATAACAATTTTGAAAAGGTTGTCTGAAGCTACTGTTATTCCATATTAGTCTAGTGCTGTCTTGCTGCAGTTTTATACCAGCTTCAATCACCTGGCGAAGACCTCTTACTACACCTATTACATCGTTAATATGTGACATGACCTGAAAGTTGATTGTGATATATGCTTTGTTCTAACGTTTGTATTATTTTATAGTGCATGCACCATCTACACATACATGTTCTGATAAAAAGGTTTCTTTTTTATAACAACGTTTTGCAGTATTCTAATAAAAGATGTGTTGTTTTTCAAACAAGTTTATCAATTAGTATGATACACAGAATTAAGAGGTATAGATAATGAATGGAATTGAATTATATGAAATATTAATGATCAAACATTTTTTGTTCTTTAATATTGTTTAGCAGCCACTATATGTACTTCTACTACAAGCTATAAACAATGTTACGATTGTTAAAATTTATTAGGTGTTTAAGTGGCAAAGCAGCAGCCCAGCATTATGACCTTATTGTTTTTTTTAATCACTTTGGAATTAGTTTAGTTATTTGTTTGTGTAATAAGGAGAATACAAACAAAAATAATTATTATTAGAGAAGCATAAATTAATCTTTTTTTTGGTATTGCATAACAACGAATAAGATTTTTAGAATAGTTAAATTGATTTTTTTAATGCAATCGTTTTAATATAACATAAGTCTATGTATAAATATAATAACATTATATTCTTTGGATATTGTTAGAAATTTTTTATTACAATTTAATACATAACCAATTACTTCATTATCTGCTATCGGTAGGATAGACAATAATCATACCTTTAATATAATAATTGAATTAAATATGTAAGTAGATTTCAAAATAAATTAATTATAAAAATTAAAAACATCAACCTAAAGATTTTTCTAATAATACTATATTTAACTTTATTACTCAATATATATGAACTATATTTCGGATATTTGACAGCTGCATGACATTCTAGGAAGTTGTTATACATCTGGCAATTGTCATAATATACAAAGACTAGTAACTAAATAGTAATAACATCTCTAAGAGTCTAAGGTAGCCTGTGTATGCTGTATGATTAGTAGTCTATGGGCAGTATATACTCCAATTCCAACACGCCTGAGCTTTACGAAATTTGAAAACAAACAACAGCGCTTAGTAACTATATTTACCAAAATTGCATTAATGGAGTTTTTATATAGCGCTAGCTTATATTATTTTCTCTTTTATAATTGTATTATTTAATTTTTGCTATCAAACCATTATAATCATCAATCTTCTGCTCTATCCCACTATAATTGAGGTCGGCACAACATGTTATAAATATGTTGTAACTTGATTTGGCTAGGTATTTTATTTATTACGACCGCCTGAAATCAAATAACCGTAGTGTTAGAAGGTGGCCTATTCTATTCCGCCGAATACTACACGGCTGGTCAACTTAACTTGGACTCGATAAGAAATGAGGGTGGTCTCTCAGCCTCAATTTACTATCAAACCATGAAGTATTTATTTTCCTAGGTTGCAAAGTGAGTTGAATAAAGTTGGTTATAGCTTCATGTAAAATACTAGCTTTTATCCGCGACTTCATTCCGACTTCATTCGCGTGATTTGTTGTATAATAATAGGTTGACAATAGACGGCGCTTATTAGTGTCATCTTATTCCTGTAGAATTAACAGGATCTCTATAGACTTTAAGTTATTCCGGTGTATAAGGAATAGTTGTGCCAAATTTCATAGATATTGGTACAGTTGATTCACCATGAAGAGCAACAAACATACATCTATACTCACAAACTTTCGCACTTATAATATTAGTAGGAATAGATGAAATAAGTCTATCACACAAAGCCCATATCTTGCCTCTTAAAATTTTCAAGTACCCAATGTCTGTTAAGGCTAAATCTAAAATTTATTGACAAATCTCTTAGCCCAGTAGTTTAATTTTGCGAAGTCAATCAGATTAATTATTGGACACGTAACAAACAGGTGCCAATTGCTGCCAGGAGTGAACCTGTTCATAATGTGAAATAAATAAATAAAATTTCATGTAAATAAAACTCCATTTTTAACATTTATATTTTAATCATTGACTAACAAGAATAATAATAATTGATAGGAATCTAATAACACGACAAAATAGATTAAATATTATTAAAATTGTAATGTAGTTATAATATTCCATTAATTCAGAGATTTCCAACTATAATATCAGTAAGATACATTAAATTGATTAATTTTTATAAAACCTTGTAAGGTCCACCATATAGACTACATATGTTTCGATATTGTTAGACTTATTATTAAGTATTTCTTTCATTTTCATTTCTAATGCCAAGTGTAAAAATGATTGTCTCACATTTATTAGGATGCTAAAATCATTATCTGTAAAACCTTTTCTTTTCATTTGAGCCTTACAGGTTTTAGAAGAACATTATACAAGTGCAACTACTACTTTAAGTACTACAAGCTTTTGATTATTCTTTACTATAATATTAATATTAATATCGACAACAAATGCACTACCTTACTATAGGTAGTATATCATAAAATTGGTTAAATATACTATTAAAGATAAAACTATGTCATCTACACATCAACGAGAATAGTAAAACAGTAATACTGTAAATAGAATGTTATCGAGATTATTAATAATATATTCACAAACCAGTATTTGTGACATGTATTACATTAAAAACCAGCTTACTTATTTTATACGAGTATTGAAAAAAGTAATTCAAAAAATAATAATAGGGAGTAAACATCCATTTGTAATATATAAAAAAAACATAGCATTTAAAAAAGGAATGGAATAAAGAAGGAAAATAGAATAGAAATACTAAATATCTTTTTTAAACAAAGATATTTGTGCCTACCACAAGCTTAATAATGAACTGTTCGAACTCTTCATAGAATGGTCAATCAGAGTTCAGAATCTCTATGTTCGCCCCATAGATTTAAAAAGATTCTAAAATGGATGGTCACGTCCCATATAACAAATTAAATCACTGGACAGTCAATAAAACAAAATATGGTTCATATGAAAAGATTATATATCAATTACTGTTTATAAAGTAAGACTAAACATACAAATATTCTAAGATAACCACCTTGGTCTCTATCGTAAGTATAGCCGTCTCTGATTAAGGTTAGATAGATATCTCAAAAGTTAAACGGTCCTAACCATCTGTATTATTAAAGTTATTAACTTCATCCGTAATACTATTCATAATATCATCGAACAACTCTTCTGGCATTAGTGTGCAATGGGTTGACCGGAAATCACGTTGGTATCGCGCGATCTAAAAGAGAATATTAAAAATTAAAAGACTAGATTTCGATATATATCAGGCCGACTTGAACTGCAGTAAGTTCAAGCTCTAAATAATAACCCAATTTAGCGCTCAAACTTTTCCTAACAACTCATTACACTATAAACTTACCAAACGCAGAATCATTCGTTTCTGATCAGAGATTTTCTCTCGGGAAAGAACTATACGCTGTTGATCTGACAAAGCAACACAAGATTGAACGGTTTCCAGTATTGCCTCCTCAAACAGGTAAGGGTGTCGTTTTTGTAGCAGATTAATCAGCAATATGTTTCCGCGATTTGTAGCCAGTTGTCCAGATCTGGAAATGTTATATAGATAGATGAACTATTTTATCTGAACTGACATCGCTTCAATAAATAAAAAAAACTATAATAACGAGGAGTACATACTTCCGGTAATATTATGTTAATTATTTAATATAAAGTGAGCTGACTGAACCATTTCAAAATCAAACGGAAGAAAGCTAGATTAAAACCAGCTAAAACATGTTTCTTTATATATTTTGAATTTATCATAGATTCATCTTCTAAATTATTTATTGATTTTTGCATTCAAGGAGCAGCGTGTTAATAAAAGTATACCTAAGGCAGATGACTTCGTCTTCAGTCCTGCGAACAAACTGGACGGGTCCAGAATACTTATTCAGCAACTCCACAATATTCAAGTCCACAAATGATCGTACTACTTCTTTTACCAAAAGTGACCAAGATTGCGGCATTTGGTTTCTTGCCAATGGGAGCAAGTCATCAAAGGATGCATCCAAAATCTATTCAGACATGAACCATTAATTAGGGGGGCATGTAAAGGACCCACGAAATGATATATGATTTCATTTAATTTACTTTGTTTTTTAACAGTACAAATGTTTGTAATATTATTAAATTTTTTGGCAATTCGGCAAAACAGTTACAAAATATTTCATTAGAGTGGGAACGTAGCTACTACAAATTTTTAGGGTCTCAAATATTTTTAGACAAACAAGTGTAAAAAAAGGCTTGGATAGCAAGAGCCATTCTAAATATGCAATATCATAAATCCTTAAAAAATCGGTAGTCACAAAAGATATTAAAACAACAAAATACTTAAAATTAATGTTGCACCACACATTTAAAAATATCTCGCCACTTGTCACATTGTCTCTGTTATCAGAATACAATAACTAATTAATAGATTCCTAAACAGGAGTTAACTTTATTTTTTATATATTTAAACACATATAGGTAACAGTTAAAATGGAATTAGAAGTTTTAAGTGGTAAATATGTTTGACAATAATAACTATCCCTTGAATAATTGATTTTTGATTGAAATCCCTGGTAATAATTGATTTTAATTTGTGCATAAGTACATATTATTAAGATTTCACATTCAGATTGTAAATAAGATTGTATCTAATTTGGATTACAAAAATGTAATGCTTTTCGAAACTCATCATTTTAAAAAGGCAGGCCTGAAAATCTCTTTTGTATTGCAATGACAAAACTTAAAAATTTAAAGTTTCATCTTACCAAGCCTCGTATCTCTGGATAGTTAACAGCAGCCCAAGTTGCTGTATAGCCTCCAATACTCCATCCAAACATTACAATATCCTCCACTTCGAAATCTAACTCATTAATAGCGTACTGAAAAACAGCATCGATGGCGTTTTGTTCTTGACGTGGAAATGGAGTACCCTAAAGATATTAAACTTTTTTTATTACTTTACCAAGCCTTAGTAACAACAGATAAATAAAGTTACTGATGAGGTTTGCACAATACTACAAACTGTGCAACAATAGTTCAATAAATATCTTAACTTCTCATTACAAATAATATATCATTTTGCTTACTGTACTTCCACCAAATCCAGGATGATTCCATCCTAATACAGAATAACGAGCCTTAACAGGTATTGTCATTATGCCAATCTCATAGAAGCCTGTGTTGCCTTCACAGCAAATTACAAGTATTGCACCCTTCTCTGATTTAGTACGATTGTCTACAAACATTGTATCTATTATATTGTTGTCTGCTGCTACTATTTTAGCTCTCTTCCCATTCCATGTGTCAACAAGAATAGCTCGGCCTTCAAACAGTGGTCGCCCTGAAAAAAAAACATTTTCTAAATAAAATACAAGACAATTAACAACTACAATTACAATTTATCAAACATCAAACTTACACAGCATATTTTGTATAATGCCAAGAGTTCCTGGATACACAAGACGAAGAGCAAATGTATGAACTGCAATGTATGCAAGTAGTTGAATAGTAACTTTGTGATAATATGGCAAGTCGGGATTGGCACATTTGTTAAAAGGTTTATTCTCATGCCAAGTTGAACTGAAAGATAATTATTGTTACAAATTTGTAAATTTTCTTAAATATAAAATATATTTAAATATAAAACACAAAGTTTCTTACCTTGGCACAGGTGGCATAGAAAAACTAATAGGCCACGCTTTAAAATCAAAATCATATTTCCTGATATTGTCAATATAGTCATAATCATCTTCAATTGGTTCGAAAAGAGTTTCAACAAATTCTACAAATTTTGGGTTAGACATCCTTCCAAATGCTCTCATCAGGTATGATATCCCTAAGAAGCTGCCAATACTACCAAAAAAAAAGACAAGAAACTTTGTCTCTTCCCATGAAAAGAAGCCTCTTTTATAGACGTACATACAAATAAACGGTGATGTGTAAATACCTAAATTTGCTATTGTGTATGCCTGAAAGAAAGTGTTTGTGAATTACATAAGAACCATCATGAGAAAAATATTTATTTTATTATAATCATTGTAATCTTACTGATGTAATAATTTTATCTGCAATTTTCTCCATCTTGTTTAGTTTGTAAACATCCTGAAACAATGAATAAAAAAGAAACAATTTAGCATTTGTTGCTTGAATATAAATTTTAATAATTAAAACTTACAATGAGTCTTATGGGAAAGCAACATGTAACAATTGCTATTTAGAGATATAACATATGGAATTGAATCCAACAACATTAATCATTAGTAAAAAACTAGTCTAGGTTTTTTTTCAATCTCCAACAGGGTACTGAAGTGGCTTCTCAACTAAATAATCATAATAATCATTGCTGACATATTTCTTTAGAAATATGAAAAATCCTATAAATATTTATACCTTTATATCAAAAACTGTGAAGCAATTACTAACTGACACTATAGTATATATACTAAGTACAGACATACAGATACTAGTCTAAAATTAATTGAAATAAAATAAAAATACACGCTTACTATATTTACACTTACAAGAGAAGTTAAAAATATGATAGTAAACATATAAATACTAATCCAGAAATTAGGATTATAATAGTTTTATGACAAAGCAAAATTGGAGGACTTAAGTTATGCAAACAACTTAGAATTCAAAAAACATTAACTCCACCAACTATTGAGAAAACAATAATTATTAGGAGTATTCAATGTCATTTCCTGCTGGTGCACAAAGTTCTACACGAGCCAATTGTAGTTAGAGTAGTCTCTACTCTGGGGAAGAAAATCAATACTTGCATAGAATATACCTATTAATAACTACACTTACACAGTATGTCTACTGCACATGCTCAATTCCATCGATCTATATAGTACGTCTTAAAATATCGATTATAGTTATAAGCTTAACTTAAAGACATTAGTATCATTTAAATTACTTAACATATATTACTTACTTCACCTGGATCTTGTCCATTTATTCTATATAGCCGTGGAGCAAATAAACATCGCAAAAGTAACAACATTTTTAATATAGCAATAACTTCAAAATGAAAAGTAAATCAATTATAACACAATATCTGCCCTGATAATACAACCAAATCTCTTTTTTAATAAACCTCTCAATATTTCACTTTGGAAATTTATCAAGTAAAGGTCACTATATCTAAAATGTCTTCACATATTTCGAAACTTGAATTAGGTAAATGAAATAAGATTTTAATCAAAACCCTAGCAAGGCTCCAGCTCAAAACACGTAACTAAACTAAACAGCGGATGGTCGAATACTGCTGAAAATGCTGAATAGTTAAATCCCTATTACCTGACAAGTCAATTGTCTATGGTTGTAACATAAAATAAATCAATAAAATTAGTATTTACCTTAACAATGTAGCCAACCTTAAAATCTAAAGACAAAAAATTGTCTTTAGCTTAACTTTTTGATACAGCCTGTAATGGCTATTATAAATTAGAACAAATTTTAATCAAACAGCCAGCAAGAAACTCGGCGGTTGCTATTTTAAAAATATAATTCTTAAGACTATTACAGTCAAATTGGGTAACTTTGAATGACTTTTTCAGATTTTTCAAAATATAAAAAAATAGGATGACCTTATTTAAGTTTTTGATGAATAATGAGTGTTCTTTTATAGCGAGTTTTAGAATAACTAACTGTATTACTAAGTAACTAGAAAGAAAATGGAAAAAAAATATGCTTTTGTGCGTGTTCAAAGTTACCTTGAGTTTTGGGTAACTTTGAACCGAATTATTTCGAAATCTAAAAATCCTTGAATTCACAGAATTTTCGTATCATGGGTAAAAATATACTTATGTTTTGAATTAATGAAAGATAGATCTGTCAAATAAAGTCAACTTGTCATACTTAACAGCCAACCGTTTACTTAAAATTCCCAATTACTAAATATTAGCAACATATGGGTAGATTTTTTTTTGTAACGAATACATATTTATTTGTAATTGTAAATATTTATTAAAAATCAAACCTAAATAACAAATTCTATAATCAATTACCATTCAAATAAGATCAAAACATTAATGGTTGGCAAGAGAACTTGAAAAATAATTCAGAATGAGATGTCATCTTCAATGTACGTGTTATCTTTATTTTTTGTTATTTGATGCTCTTTTAAGATGAAAACGATGTTTTCTTTTTTAATAATAGTAAATTCCTTTTTTGGAAACCATGATCGCGAGTAACGACCTGTTAATATCCCACTTCTGACCATAGGCCTCCTCTCTCCGTCTTTGGAGACAAGGATTGGAGCTAAGACCTACCTCGCTGCTCCAATGCGGATTAGTAGGTTAGGAACCGTTCAAAGTTACCCATATTTAACTAAAAATAGGGGTGGTCCACAAATTTCCCTGTCAATGGATATAAAACGATGCAAAATCATGAAATTATGTGAAAAAGTATAATTTCAACGTACAATTGATCATTAGAAACCGACAATCATGTGTTTTACACACCTTTTATGTAATTAAATCGGAAATGTAACTCACATACTTTTCAGTGCTAAAAGACAGCGAACAGAAAATTTTGAAAAAGTGTCAAAGTTTGTTTCAAAACTATAAATTTTAAATGACATTTGACAACTAGAACATTTAGTGTTTTCATTTCACTCAGTTATCAGTTTTAAATCAGGTTACAGATATTGAAAAAAAAATTAATAATTATTTTAGTCGTTTTATTCAATGTTACCCGTAAATTCAAAGTTACCCAATTTGACTGTACTTATACTATTTTCCTGTATTTATATTATATCTAGTAAAATTATTATTGATATTATGTAGTGTATGTATGAATAAATATTTGTATTAAATATATATTATGATTAATAGTTTTATCTAAGTATATTTATATTATTATAAATATGCGAGTTTTCCTTTTGCACACCTGTCACGCTCTTCTTTTTTTTCTGATAATCCTGTAAGAAGGGTTGCCTAGAAGAGATCACTACTCAGTGATGAGGCCGCCCTTTGTACGTATACATAAGTTTACTTTAAGTCCGTATGTATTTTTATGTGTTTTATGTGTTTGTACAACAAAGTTTTTTATCTATCTATCTATCTACTATTTACATTAAGTCGTTACTGTCTTGTACAGGTTCAAAGAGAGCTATATCCACACATTCTTATCTTCTAAATAATCTTCAAGAGTATAACAGTGTTTTTAAAGTGCTGTAATGTCGAAGCTGAAATTGAGTGTGGAATTTAATTATAGAACCTTATACGAAAACCCACAAACGAATTACGTACTTTTGCAAGGCGCAAAGCAGGGGCCGCAAGCTTATGTCGGTTTCTGCTTTGTCTATTGTATACATCAACTATTGTTTTATAATTCGTTATATTTTTATGTAAGTAAGTAACGGCCTGTTACTATCCCACTGCTGGGCATAGGCCTCTTTTCTCGGTTTTTTTTTTAGAGAAGGATTGGAGCTAAGACTTACCACGCTGCTCCAATGCGGATTGGTAGGTTACACATATTCCCAGAATTCTCTAGAGATATGCAGGTTTCCTCACGATGTTTTCCTTCACCGAAAAGCGTGTGATAAATTGCAATTATCAATTAGACACATAAGTTTTACTAGATAACTCATTGGTGCCTGCCCGGGGTTTGAACCCTAGACCTTCTCGAAAGAGGCGCATGGTGATACCGCTGGGCTACCACAGCTACGTATAGCTGTGTACGTAAACTTATGTATACGTACACAGCTATTTTTATATACATAAATTAAATTGCTTAAAATATACTGTGAAGCAAATGTAAGAATACATGTTTCCTTAAACTTCTTTTTGCAGGGAAACACGCGGTCCCAAATTATAAATGCCACGTACAGCTCTTTTTTGTAAAACAATTTTTTTTTCACTATCTGCGCATTTACCCCATAGCAATATTCCATAAGACATATTGCTATGGAAGTAGGCAAAATAATTATTAGCTTTCTTTCCATAAGATATGACCTTTTATAAATCTATAGATACGTCATATTTAAGTTCCGATTGGCTAAATTGAAGTTAATCTCGTTTAGATGCAGATTTATACGACTATTACATGTCATACCATCAAAATGATTAAGATCATTAGTATTCCGAAAAGGTGTCAAGAGTTAAGTAAAGTTTTGAATAATTAAGTTATTACAATTTCTTGCTGAATAGAAACATCATGTAACGCAAATAGTTGTTGCAAACTTTTTGGTTCTTGCTTACTCTACTTGTAAAAAATAGACTTTAAAATGATTATATATTTTTTTCAAAATAAATACCTGCATTACATCTGATCAAATGTAGTTAAGAAAGTTATGAAATTAGTGGTCTGTGATGATAATTAAGGATTCATTACTTAATTTTTGTCCGCGCTTGTGTATTATTCTTGTTATAAGCCCTAAAAGACTGGAGTCTAAGTCATAAAAACTATAATATTAATTTACATACTACTTCACATAGATTTTTATATTTGTCTGTGTTTAAAACTGTGAAATTTGATATATTTTAATAAAATCGCTCAATATATATTAATGTAAAAGTCCGTACTTTGTGTTTTTCAATACTACTATATTAAGCATCAAAATATTAAGTAACTAAAGTCATGAAATATGTTGGCTATTGTGGCAACGTCCCTTTTAATACTTGTTTTTGCTCCGTATGTTACTTCAAGAATCCACAAGCTTCCTCTTACGGTTATTATTTGTGTTATTTATTATAGAAGTTTTATATAATACAATAATTACAATATGTAAAATACATATATACACTTCTGTTTATATTTATTTGGATTTATTAAATGGACGCCTGTGCTTAATTTGTTAACAGAGCACTGTATACTTATACGTTTATTACTACAGGGGCAATAATCAGTTGAAAGCTAATTATATCATATAATATTGGTATTTTAAATGCCCATCTTGTAGACGTATTGCTATACACGTCAAATATTTTTATTTTTTTATTTTATTTTAAATGTTATTTTAATTCTTGCCATGTTTTAAAAACGATGATGACAATTTTGAATACATAATGGAGTAGTGTCGTAAAAGTTAATATTATTATTTCAATATTCATAGGACTATTGTTATACAGTTATGCTATAAATATAGTGAGAGTAATTATGTAGGTTTTCATTACATTTGTTTTATGTAGAAATTGAATCCTTACTTGTAATGAATTGTATTCACTCCACTACACACTAGGTTGACGAAGTGCTTATGACATCACAATGGGTCTATATGCTGTAGGTTTAGGTACTTAACTTAATGTAAACAAACAAAACCATATGACTCAGGTGTGCCAAATATTTTATTGCAATAACAAGATCTACAAATAAAGAAATTGAAATGAAACTGCACATGTCAATAATTTCAATGAAAAATTTCTTTTGTAAAATCAAATGTTTATGCTTTTGAAACAAAAAGCATAAACATTTGATTTAGTAAAATATATTCATCAGATCCATTTTAAAACCAATTAAACAAATTGAATATGCTATTCTGGCAATAGTAATTACATTAGAATATTTTATGAAACACAATATCAATCTTTTATAAAGTCACTGTGTGATAGTAAGTAAAGGCCTGTTACTATCCCACTGCTGAGAATAGGCCAATCCTTCTCTCCGTTTTGGGAGAGAAGGATTGGAGCTAAGACCTACCACGCTGCTCCAATGCAGATTGGTAGGTTACACATACCTCCAGAATTCTCTAGAGATATGCAGGTTTCCTCACGATGTTTTCATTCACCGAAAAGCGTGTGATAAATTGAAATTATCAATTAGACACATAAGTTTTAAGAGAAAAACTCATTGGTGTCTGCCCGGGTTCGAACCCGTGATCGTCTCTAGAGATTCACACGGTAGCACCGATGGGCCATCACAGCTTCATGTGTGATAATTTAGTATTATTATAGTATATTTATTATTTTCAGTCGTTTTGTAGAAAAGCTTAAAATACCTGTGTGTGTCATATCTTTTTTCTTGTTTCAATATTTTAATTTTTCTCATAAACAGCTAAGGTTATTAATTCAATTTATTTATTTTTGTACTATGCTGAAAAATTTTCTAACAATGCAGGATTTTCTATTTATTGACATAATTGTTCAATGACAGAAGTGTGGTTGGTTATATGAAGATTATTAAAATTACTTTTTTTATAATATAATGAAGTGTAGGAGAATGTATTATGAAATTGACCTGTGTTTGTTCCAGGATGATGAACGACACTATGTAGATCTCACTACTTTTGGTTTCTATAAAGGTGGTATACTTGATGTAAATGTCATAAATTTCAAGTTACCATCAGGACCTGTATATGGGGAGGTATGGCCATAGTTAAAATATTGGAATATTTGTCTTTGCCCATTTTTTTAAAATTTATTTACAACAAATATGTACAAGTTATATCTATCTTAAATTACTTACACGCTAGGACTATACAAATTATACCCACATGGAATGGTCCCAAGAATGCTTACAGCGTTTCTGCACTGAATCACTAAGCTGATTTTTTGTGCGAAAAAGGAGCCAGCCCTCTTGTCACCCGAAGAGGCAATCAACCGAGATGTTAAAACGGATAAATTTTTTTTTGCACTTTAACTCCATGGCCCTAGGGTCTAAACTGCAAACAGCACAAATATATAACTCATGAGAGATGCATACTTCCGCGATTTACCGGATTCGGCCATTTCGGCCGCACTTTCCCTGGTATGGGACGAGGCTAACATATCTTTGCCCTATTGGATTTAAGAGTTTTTCCATTTCCATTGTTTCAAATAAAGTAGCTAAATTATATTTTTCATATTTACATATGTTTACTAATGGACAGATAGATTAATAAGAGTCGTTATGCTTAATTTTTTTTACATGTTGTCAAAGTTTGTATATTATCAATTTAGGAATATGTGTACTGTTTTTATTAGTGTACTAGATTGTTTTAACATGATTTGGTGTCTGTCTCTGCCATATTTTTCCTTAATTTAAATGGAGATTCACTTATTATATCAGATTATTTTGTCTTTATTTGTTTGATTTGTTAATTTAGTTACAATTGCTATACGAATAAAAAAATTACAGACAATACTTTACAGTATCAATTGAACATTATGCTTTCATATATCTTGTAGTATGGCTTTACTCTGGATCGTACTGTGAATGATGCTATCAATCCTTATTTGGAAGCACACTCAGACACTTGCATACTTAAAGGAGGTGAAAGAAACAGAACACATCATGGCATTGTTTTCTTAAAAATGGATTTTAATAACATGAGGTAATTTAGTTGTTTTAAATTAGCAATTCTCATAATACACCATTATTAATATTGTTATGAATTTGTATTAGAATTATATTTACTAAAACTGCATTACTGTACTGTAATTATACTGTATTTATGATAAAATATCATTTATATATATATATATATATATATAGTATATAATAAGTATAGAAATTTGAAAAGTTTAGAAACATTTCTTTACATAATATTGTAAAAGACGTTAATTTTGTAGCTTTATGACTGATAGCTATTGCAAATTTCTTAATAACCAAAGCGAATAAGTAATATCTAATAATTTATTGTGCTAACAAATATACAGTCATGTTATATTCTTCCCAGTAATATTAGATTATTTAAATTTTTTTATTACTTATTTATTCTCACAGATCCCATTAGTGTTTTAAAAATTGAGTTAATTTTATCATTAATAGTTAGTAAAAATTAATAACTATAGTTATAATTTTGTGGGTGCTGTCTGACTATCTATCTGTCGACCCAGTGTTTGACTGATATCTCCACTATCAATATAATGCTTGTGTTTTCAACCTTGCATATTGCACTTTAACTTATGATAAGGGTGAAGAATATGTAGTCTAACTATACTTCATGGTCGTTAACAGATTGTAATGAAAATAACGGGGGCCGGTGCATCACATGAGGGAAGGCAAATAGCCAATTTCCCGTTGAATAACTGACTTGAGGGTCACCATTGCATAAACAAAGTTATTATTTAATGTACCCGGTATATACCAATACTACACTGAGAACCAAATCACTGGAACAAATTATGGTGCTTTGAATGTTTTTTGGTGAATTTACATGGTGGTAGTATAGTGTGGTATTGTAGTGGATATACATTATCAGGAGTGGGGTAGTCACTGTCCCCAAGTATTTATTTTTTGTTAAATAAACACTATAGACTCCTTAATCAGATATCTATTATCATACTTATTATGTTATGATAGTTACAAAATACCAACTTTTTAATTCTTTTCGTCATTTGCAATTGTGAAAAAAATCATATCCTCCTCATTAGGAATTTATGTCAAAGATGTCATATATAATAAAATCCCCTCTTCTTTTTTAGGACTGTTTGACAACATGTAATTGTAGTCTGGAAACCAGTGTGTTTTAGGGTGTAGGTGCTGATTACCTCAACCAGTCAAGCTTCTAAGTCAACCGTCTACAAGCTGAGAACCCAACCTTTGGCGGGTTTGTGAATGCTTCTTGAGTGCTTCCTCGGTGACCTTAGTCTATGTAATAGATGTTCTGCCATCTCTGTGCCATTGATATGGAATTTTAATTTCCCTCTTTATTCCTCTGCAGATAGGACTGGTAGTCGCCCTTTTATGAAATATTTTTTATTGAGCAGGCAAACACCTGTGATAATACTTATAATTCTTCGGAAGTTTAGTCTATTTATAGGAAAAAGACTTAATCAAACGAGGATTCAAGAGACATTGTTTCCCTAGAATGCCTACAGTCGGTCTGGTATATCAAGTGCGTGTTGTGATCTTCCTTAGTCATTTTCTTGGGCCACGATTTAAGGTGACAGTAGCCTGAGGGGAAGTGGTATGAGTGATTTGTGGTATGAGTGAGCTTTTCTTGGCTAATTCGTCGAATACATTACCCAGGATTCTGCTGTGACTTTTGATTCATTGCAGTGGCCGGTTATTTATTGAGATATCCAAGATCTGATGTCACAGGGTGTACGATGCTTTACTTTGATATTCTAAAAGATATATTAAGATGTCATAGATGATTCATGACTTAAACTCTTATTTTAAAAAATAATGTTGTCTTTTGTCTTTATATTAGGTTAACATATCCCGAAAATACGATCGTTTCATAATTTTTGATACCTCATGTATTCTATAGATACAATACAATTTTTTTCATTGATTATACATTCGTATTATATATTTACAATATACATATCATTACAGAATGAACATAACATGTGAAGGTGAGGTTATGGCGCTCCATCTGTATCAAAACATATCGCTTGTGCCTATCGCCAGGATTAAACGATACATGGAAACTGATGAACGCGGATCTGTCAAAGGTTGTATCATATTATAAAAATAAGTGTAAACTTATATTAATATTATAAATGCGAAAGACGAATTATTTATATAATCTCAAGTTACGCACGGAGTTTAAATATTTAATAGGTGAATAATATGTTTATAGCTTTTTCACCAATTGCACGAACAAATAATTGATTGACTATCATATAGTCGTATTAACTCTGCTGTGTTATTGATATGCATAAAGAGAAATTGTGACAAGGCCGTAATGATGATTTTTCCGTTTTAAAATAATAGTTTATTTTAATGTTTATATTTCATTTTGATAATATTATTAATGTATAATTTGCAGAAAAGAGTAACGACAAACCGCGAAACCAATGCTCAGATGCTGTTCTTCCAATCGCGAAAGAAACACACAACGAGTTCGATTATTACAACACAAGCGTGAGTATACAATTTTGTAACTTAACAGATATTAACTGTATGCCGCTTAAGTTTTCAATGAAACGAGCCGAGATTTTTTATAGTGCCAAGTACTTTTGTAGATGTGATAATTGTAATGCATCCAAAATTAGAATCCAAAGAATCTCTTATTTAGAACGGGTGTGTTTATACTGCAATACTCGGCTTCCAAATTTTAATGTATTTTGATATTTAATATCCGAATTTCTGTTTCAGTTTGTTATGTATGTAGCTTCGGATAAAGAAGAGGGACTCTACAATCTATATTTCCACAGTTGCCCACAAGAAGGCGCCCCCGCGATACCTACTAATGCTCTGGTAAGCCTTGATAATCACAATCGTCATGATGATCGTCATATGTAAAAAATAGCATCAATATAATCAATATAGACCAGTGTTTGAAATTTTGTCGCAAATTTACATTCATATTATTTTGCAGTTTCTATCAGAATTCTAGCTATATAATGGTACAAAGTTTTTGTCCTTAAATAATTAAAAAACCATCAGGCTCGTCTTTTTGTGATAAATTCAAAAACTACTGAACGGTTTTACAAGCGATTTTTATCAGAGAAATAAATAAATAAAAGGTAAAAGGTTCCCGATAAAAGGTTCAGTACATAATAATTTGTCAGGGTTTTTCGTAAATAAGTTGAAATTTTGTAAGCAAGATAATTTGAAAAAATTAATGTAGCCTATAATTACCATGGCCTACAACTAAGATTTGACTTTAAATATCAATAAGATAAGATTAATTTGAACATCAGAGTTTTCGTATGTAAGCTGGCCTCGTTTTAAATGAGAACTCGATACATCTATAAAATATCGTGAGTTTAACTAGGCAAATATTCATCGATTGAAATGAAGAAATTTGTGGATAATTATTGAACCGATTTATTTGAATTAGATTGCCTAAACTCCTAGTTTCCACTAAGTTTGCTTAGAAGTATGAAGTATATCTAATTATTGTAATGAAGGAAGATCGTGAGAAAACCTTATATATTATGTTAAAATGTACCGTGATTTGTGAGTTGTTTATAGCTAAGCTATATGTTTCTGTACTATACATCGCGATAGTTATTAGATACCAGACTGCTAATGCTAATGCTCATTAATTTATTTGTTATACAGATTGAAATATATGAAAGCAACGGTGATAATTATCTATCTGCCGGCGAAATGCCGCTACCGGCGCTCTATAGCATGATGTCTTTGACGTTCTTTCTAAGCGCTGGGTTCTGGACGTTTATCCTCAAGACAAGCAAACACAAGGTCTACAGGATCCATATCATCATGTGTGTGCTGGCGTATTTGAAAGCCTTATCGCTGGCCTTTCATGGCATTAACTATCACTTCATACAGACCAGAGGAGAACATGTCACCGCCTGGGCGATACTTTACTACATCACACATTTGTAAGTTCTTCTTCTTTAACTGATAGATGTCCTCCATGGCATCTCCACATCACACTATCTTGTGCCGCTTGAATCCAGCGGCTGTCCGCGACTTTTTTAAGGCCAGTACCTATTATTAATATATTGTTATTGATAATTCCAATAAATTGAAAATATTAGGCATATAAATTTTAACGGGTCAACTGTTATAAATACCTAGGAGCAATGGAAGACAATAAAGGTGATCACAGTCTGGAAATAAGGTGTAGAATAGAACAAGCACGCAATGCTTTCCGTAGACTGCAAAAGATTATCTGTGATCGGTAGCTAAACCTCAGCTTATGTATTATTTGATGCTACGTTTTCTTTGTGTTATTGAAGCCGAAACTTGGACACTCACATGAGCAAAAAGCTAGAAGCGTTTGAAAGTGGGTGTACCGGATAATGCTAAAAATATCTTTGACACTGAAAGTGCGAAACATCACTATACCTCAGAGACTAGACAAAGGCGCAGAGATCTTAAGAACAGTTAAAGCTCCAATATCTTGGCCACATAATGCGTGACAAAAAGTATGAGGCCCTGCTACTCATTATCCAAGGAAAGGTCAAGGGGAGAAGAATATCCTGGCAGAAGAAGAATATACTGGCTTCAAAATTTGAGACAGTGGTCCAGCAAGAGTACCCCCGTTTGCTATTTCGGGCAGCAGCTTCTAAAGTGAAAATAGTCATGATGGTTGCCAACCTCCGATAGGAGATGGCACGAGGAGAATAAGAAATTCTACCAGAAAAACTCATTGATTGACTGGGATTCAAACCCGTTATCTTCTCAAGAGATTTGCAAGGTTTCACTGCTGGGCTATCACAGCTACTTTTTAAGTATATAATTAAAGAACGAGGGAATATGAGAATTGTTGGTTTACTAATCAGCACTTTTATTTCAGACTTAAAGGGGCAGTGTTATTCGTGACTATAGTGTTAGTTGGTACCGGTTGGAACTTTATAAAGCACATTCTCGCTGACAGGGACAAGAAGATCTTCATGATTGTAATACCGCTACAGGTATTTTCTTTACTTGTATTAATACTAGCTGTGCCCGCGGCTTCGTCCGCGTAGAAATTATTTTAACACAAAGTTTTTCCCGGGGGAAAGCGAATTTTATGATGAAAGTAGCCTGTACCAAGCCAAGTAGTACTATTAACCTAAACTTTCTTCGAGAATGGGGCTGTCTTTTGATAAAAACCGCACAAAAAGCCATTAAATAAATTTTAAATTAAGCATTACGTGTGCGTACGAGTGTGTGTAGGACTTTGCGCGCTCAAAGATTTGTGTGTAAGTAAGTGTGTGTGTATGTGTGCTTAAGTGTGTGTGTGTGTGCTTAAGTGTGGGTGTGTGTAAGAAAGAGAGAGAGAGAGTGTATAAGAGAGTGAGCGCGCAAGTGTGTGTGTAAGAGTGCGCGAACAAATGTGTTTGTGTGTCGTGAACGGCAATAATTAGCTACATATGATTTTGATTAAATATAGATTTTTTATTTTCAGGTTGTAGCCAATGTGGCAGAGATCATAATAGCTGAAAGTGAGGAGGGAGCCGCCGAGCACAACGCCTGGCGAATACTATTCATTCTTGTCGATATGCTTTGTTGTGGTGCTATCATGTTTCCTGTCGTCTGGTAAGTACCTAAGTCTGTATTCTGAAGTCCTATTTATAAAATACTATGAATATGAATATTAATTCAAATTCAAAATATTCTTTATTCAAATAAACTTGTAAACAAGTGATTTTGAATCGTCAATTCTACTGCTGGTTCGGAAAACGGTTCCTACCGAGAAGAGCCAGCAAGAAACTCGGCGGTTGCTCTTGTAAAAATAGAATTCTTAATGCTAGTTACATTTAATCGTTTCTATCTTGTACAGGGTCGAACAATATCTATATCCACACATTCTTATCATCTGAATAATCCTCAACAGTATAGTAGGCTTTCTGGTTAATATATAAAATGTAAATAAATATTATTTTGCTATAATCCTCGATGAAGTAAAATAGAAAATATATATAATACTAAATGTAGAGTATGTCGTTCAATACAATCGTACAATCCTTCCCCGCATTGTTGAGTTTGTGATAGTGAACGTATGTAGCGATTGTGTATTGTGGTGGCGGTGGTGGAGGTTTGCTCATGTGTTTTTACTAATCCTGCATGTATCAGGTATGAAAACGGATTTTCCACTCTACATTTAGCATTATATATATTTATAGCGGATTATGGCAAAATTATTAATTATTACTTTTGTATTATGGATCTCTGCAAAGTAACGCCTAATTCTATAAATATTTATGAAACAAAACTGCCGTTGACGACGTAAAAAATGCTCCTAGCGCCATCAAACTTTACAGGATTATCCACTGGGTCAATTTAAAAAATGTCTGTAAAAAACATTGCAATCCGTTCAGGTATTTCAGAGTCCATGAGGAATGTAGGAAAGATTGATGAAATATGATGAAATGAAAGCTTACATACCAGTAACATACCAGTTACAGAGCAGTAACACTGTGGAACGAACTTCCTAGGGATATCCGATACGCACGATATGTTAGCGTTTTTAAAAATTGTCTTAGGAACTATTATTTATCACTATAATTATATTTGATATAAATTTAATTTGAGAATTATATTTGTATGTATATGACGTATGTATGTATATTTATATATTATTAATTTATGGATATATACCTATGTATTTTGTTTATATTGTTATGTTATATTATATGTATTAGTGTGTAGTTATTAGATTGTATTAATTTATATTAATAAATACTTGTGCACCTCAATTTATATTTCTATTGTTTAGTTTAACTTTAGGTAGGTAGCCTGTAAAAGAATGCTCTTAGTGATAAGGCCGCCTTTCCACATCTTTCTGTTTAATTAATATAAAGTATTTTATTAATATTATTATTATTATTATACCAGGCTAACATATAGGATAAAAATTCCTGTATATACTTAGAGAACAGGGGAAAAACAATATAATTTATGATTTAGGGTATTTCAACATTAAAGTCGAACGAATTCGCGGGTATCACTATATTATAAAATGATGTTAAATAATTTTCCATGATCCAAAACCGCTTGGAAGCTTCTTCTCAATTATAATGTCATTTGAAGGTCAATACATCACTTAGAGGACTCGTCCACTACTGACGGGAAGGCGGCGGTTAATCTGCGCAAATTGAAACTATTCCGACACTTCTATGTAATGATCCTCTGCTATATATACTTCACGAGGTTCATCGTCACTATACTGGAGGTATGGATATATTCAAGTTCAAAATTTTCTTTATTCAATTAAACCTGTAAACAAGTATTGTAAACAATTTTGAATCGTCAATTCTACTGCTGGTTCGGAAAGCTGTTCTTACCGAGAAGAGCTAGCAAGAAACTCGGCGGTTGCTCTTTTCAATAAATAATACTTATAACAAGTTACATTAAGTCATTACTATCTTGTGCAGGGTCGGACAGTAGGACACTATATCGACGCATTCTTATCATCTAAATAATCCTCAACAGTGTAGTAGGCTTTCTGTATCAGCCTCTTTAGCAGTTTTTTAAACTGCTATAATGGCAAAACTAAAATTGATTGCGGAACTTTATTATAGAACCTTATACCCAAACCCACAAACGTTTTTCGTACTTTTGCAAGGCCCACAGAGAAACTTAACTTTTTAAATTAATATTTCTTTAGAAAACATACTGCGGGTATTTATTTTAATGAAAGTTCTATATGAATGATAACAATTTGTTATGAAGGTAATGAAAAAATCTAATTATTAAACTATATATACAACTACATTGCTCAGTAATCTGAACATAATTATATAAGTATTTGTATTATATTAGAATTTCTATATTGGACCTAGCATTGCACTTATATTTTTTGAATGTCACATTTTCAGTACCATAGGTAACTTTGCTGTCAATTAACTTATCAATTTGACCTTTCTCAAAGAAGTGCTTGTAAATTTTTTTGAATACAGAATTTAGAGATGCTTTTTATGACAAATATGTTATTAGAATTGGAAGAAGATAAATATAATATGTTTATGTGCTGAGCATAATTTGAGTTTCAAAACCTGGAATGACCCGTTGGCGGCGGTGGCAATGACCCTGCCTTCAGCTTCAGGGATCGACGGTTGGATTCCCAACGAGGACTAACATTTTTTGTTAACTATTTTTTCCGAATCTGGATTTATTTATTTAAAATTATATATGTATGTATTCACCGGATGTCTGTAATTTTTTTGTAGAATAGACCATCGTCATTTTTTACCGTGGTGTTTAAAGGCGACTAAGGTAATTTGACATCATGTAGGTAGCTGGCCGTAAATTAACTAGACCAAAAATTGTAATAACATGTTGTGCCAACCCCACTTAAAACGGGATAAGGGCGGGAGAGAGACGATTAAAAGCATGCGGTAAAATAACTTAAGTTTATTGATTAACTTTTTGTCTAATACTTAATTGTTGTGTTATAGCATTTTGGTTTATTTTTAGAACACAGTGCCCTTTCAATATTCGTGGGTCGATGAGATGTTCCGTGAAATGGCGACGTTTGTGTTCTTCGTCATGACAGGATACAAGTTCAGACCAGCCGCAGCCAACCCTTACTTCACGTCTACACATATGGACGATATCGAGCCGAAAGTGTGAGTTGTTGAATTTATATCTGATATAATAGCCCGCATCATTTGAATTTGTTAATCTTTGCACATAGATCGCTTTGATTATTATTTAATGTTTGTAATAGTCTAAATTGACATGTTCGTGCATGTGGCAGTTGTTTTTTACCCATAATACAAGTATTAAGTTACTCACTTTGGGGACGGACAACCGTGTTTGTAATTGAACCATATTTATTTGTATACTAAATAAGACTTAAAAAAAGCTATATCCAAATATGTACCTGGAAAATTTAAAAATCGGCTAAAACCGAAATGATTTTTGAAATTTGTTCAGAGCG
This sequence comes from Morpho achilles, assembly GCA_947086495.1. Classification (NCBI taxonomy): domain Eukaryota; kingdom Metazoa; phylum Arthropoda; class Insecta; order Lepidoptera; family Nymphalidae; genus Morpho; species Morpho achilles. The sequence continues at coordinate 15,251,754 of CAMTZB010000022.1, read as the reverse complement.
ATATCCTAAGTTTCAGTTTGACTCATAAATTGTTTTATTTATCACAGGTTATCGGAGATCGGAGTATTAGACGGACTTACAAATAGAGATAAGAAGAGAGAAGATATGCAGCCTCTCATGATCGATACTAATTCAGACTAAGATGGCTCTTAGGTTGCACTCTTTGTTCGATGTAGTTTTATCAAATTGTAGATTGTCAATTTCAAGAAATAAAAGTTTGACTCTGGTACCATTCTACTGGAAAAGTTGTTTGTAACATTCAGATTGTGTATGTAGTTTGACCTAATTCTCTCAAATCCGTCCTGCTATGTTAAACTGCTTTTAGGTCGTTAATTCTCTGTAAAATATTTCCTTAACATATAAGTTTAATTCAGTTTACTTTTATATTATAGCTTGTAAGACTTTTGTTGACTTTAACTACAGGAACAATAATGTAATTTCAAAATATTTACGAAATCTGTAAAATTTAAATAGGAATTTAATCATATTGGGCAAACTTTTGGACATATTAATATTCTGTAATACGCGACTTAAACCCCTGTGCTCACCTTGTTGTTACCCTTACATCATGTTCCCGTCCCTGCTCTAAACCCCGGAGAGCCCACTACAGTGTTGAGCCCTCTTAGAACAGTGGCACCTACGGCCTGCGCTTATCGATGCATCGGGAGCACCAGATGCATCGACTACCTCTGGGACCTGTATCTATATAATGGGCGCCCGATAAACCCGGTTTGGAATGCCCGGAGTCACCTGCGTCCCGCTTGCCTGCGGCGGATCGGATTCGCAAGATTACGTTCACACGAGCGATGGAAAAGATAGATCGTGCCCCACCTCAGTCACAAGGTCCGTCCGTTGCACCGCCCATATTTGACAGTTCAAGGGCATGTGCAAAGTCGGTCTGAACTCAAGGACGCACTCGTGGCACTCACCAGACTTCGCGCCTGGTTACTTTCCAAAGATACCTCCCAAAACAGTAATGTCTGGAAAGTACTTGTGGCAGGCGAAAGATAAAGACCACATTTCTCCTGGCGACCGAGGCCTAGAGATCCAGCATCCTGGACTGGGTGATTCCAGCTACTGCCTACGTTGGTGGTGAAGCTCCACCTGAGCTGCTCCGCCAATCCGCTGATTAACCGTCTGCAGCACTGCGGCGGTAAGTCTTCGCATAAGCCCCCAAAGACTTAGGCCCCTAGATTTCTCGGCGGGGACCCGAAAAACGCAGGCCGCCTCACCAGAGATAGTCCAGTATCCCCACACTAACCTGACCACCATAATTCTCTAGACAGTACGCAAAAGGGGCAGGGCCTTGGCGGACCAGCCGCTCCGTCTATACGGGAGCGCCGTACAGTGCCATTGACTGGACCATTCTGTCAATGGCCATTTACGGCGCCGGCAGCATGCATTTGTCCTCCGCCCACTTCAGGAAGAGCCTGCTCAGGCCTCCGGCGGTCGCTTTCAATCTTGGATCGAGCAGCCGGAAATAGAAGTCGAATATCCATGTGCTTTCGAGAATTAATACTAGGTACTGAAAATATCTGACATTCCGATGGTCGCAACGTCCACTACCAATCGAGAACCTACTGGGGGTACCTGATAGCGCTGTCGGCCAGATATTTCTTTCTCTATTCTTTTTCTTTACTTCCAGGTTATGGTAGAATAATCCTTCTAAATTGCTTTTCGAAATAGTAATATTATCAATAAATAAGCTTGAACAAAATACCTTGTAAACTTAAGTTTTAACTCCTGCTGGTACATTATTTTGAAATTGATAAACTATAATAATTTTCATAATACTTTGTTTTAAAATAATTCTTTTTTCATTGATGTTATGTCGGAACTTAATGTAAGTTAGTACTTAAACTTTAAAGTGAGATAAATGGTCCAAGGTTGTAAATATGCTTAAGAAATTTAATCTTATCTGAAGTATGACATTTTTTATTTCTTCTATGCTTTATTAATCGATCTGGTAAAATTGAAATATTGACATCTCTAATTTTGAAAGTGGTATATCTAAGCGAAATTTTTTAAATAGTAAGTTATTAATGGAACTAATTTTTTTGTTATTCATCACTTATTTACTTAAAATGTTAATCATTGAATTTTGAATTCATAGAATTTTTAGATAATTATAAATAATTTATAGAATAGAAGCTTTACTTTGAGGAGATCCATAGTTTGTTCTATGTAATAATAAAAGTAATAAAAATTCAGTTTCAGTTTAATACGCTTAAATTTCTATGTATTCATTGTTTTTCTTTTGTTTCTTTCAACGATGGAATAAAAATAAAGGTATCATAATATTTGAATATGGTTTACAGAAAATAATGAATTATTTGCCTATAGTCCTTGATTCGACCAAATGTGTGTAATTCAAAAAGTAGAGTTCAGTATCCGTATTAATCATATTTTCTGTGATAGCCTATTATAATAAAAAAAATAAATTATTATTATATTTTGGAACTCCGCAAAGTAACACCTAATTCTTTAAATTAGATTATGATATTCCGTAATATTCGATTTAGTAGGGCAACTACATTTTGACATTTTAGTTATTAAATATATATTACTGGTAGTATTATAATCTGACAACTTTCTATAACCAAACTTAATTTAGGAACCTATTACAAACTATATTGAAATAATTATCTTACGCCGTGTGGTATCCGGCTGAATAGAATAGTACCACCCTCTTTTCTTACCGAGGTGTCGTAAAAGGCGACTAAGGTAAGTTGACCCACCGTGTGGTATCCGGTTTAGTAGAATTGACCACCCTCTCTTACCTAGGTGTCGTAAAATACGACTAAGGTAAGTTGATGTCAGGCAGGCGGCCGGTCGTAAAAATACAGCCAAATCATATGACAACATGTTTATAACATGTTGTGCCGACCCCACTTAGAGTGGGATAAGGGCAGGAGGATGATGAGGATGATGATTGAAATAATTATCTTGTTATTCCCTTAACCTAAAGAATCCACTTATTTTTCAAAAAAACTGATATATGGATATAATATAAGATTTGTAGTCTATATGCTTTGTCAATAGATCTTCTGCGGTAAAGATTGTAAAATAAAAAAAATGTGCTTTTCATATAACTTATTTTAATAAATGAATACAGTTATTGTTTATATAAGTGGTTTAATTAACGAATCTTTAATTGTAACAATAAGTGTAATCTCCAGACAATAAGCTTATTTTTATTGGTGTACTATGTGACATTGTATGTTATTTTATGATAGGAGATAGTGAAAAAAAGTTGTCCTTTCTAATTATATTATATTCAATTAAGGAGATGTCACACTATTTTTGTGTCAATGTGTAATTGTTGTGTAAAGAAATCGAGCTAAGTGCTTGATAATGCTTCAATTTTTTTACTTTTAGCTTCAGTGTTTTAAATTTTTTTTCTTAGAAAAATTCTTTTGTTTTTTTATTTGCGGAAAGTGTTTTATGATTCGTTGTAATGTAGGATTTGCTCTACACTCATTAAATTCATATTCTATGCGTACCTAAATATGAGATCAATCAGAACGACAAATGGAAAACTCCTGTGTATTCTAAAAATTAAATAGTTATTTAATTGTAACATCTCTAAGATCTCTTACGTAAATTATGAAGTGCCATGCATAATTCTACAATAATTATACGTATAGTTGATTAGGTCAATGGTCAAAATACGCTATGTTTCAAAATCTGAGAGGCTCTTGTTGGGTAGTAAACGAATTCAGGAGTGTTATTGAAGGAACTTTACTCATCATAGAATACAGATTCAAAATCCTATGAACTAGTAAAAAACAAGTGTTTTTGTTATAACTATAGTTGATTCGGTAAATTTCTTCTACTGTATAATAAATGATCGGATCTGTTTTCGTCCCAGAGATATTTTAGAATTTTAGTTCAGATGTTTACATGTGTTATATAAATGATTAGTTTTATGAGAGTTATACAGCCAGGAAAATCAAATTTTTTGCCAATTATAGTAGTACATCATATTCATACAGGTTTTTTCAGTATTGACCTACGTCATCAATAAATTACTTTATCCATACTACAAATGTCAATTTTGTACTAGCAGTCTATAGTATCTAAGATGTACAATGTTAAAATTTATTATATTGTTTGCATAAAGCTACAAAATTTGTTCTTTTTACATTTTTAGGAACGATATAAAAAAATGGGTATTTATACTATACAGTATAATTGTGATATCAAACCCGTATATAACCCATTCTTAATAGTTAAATTTTGATTAGACATCCTTTTAGCGAACTGTGGAAACTTTAACTATTCAACCATTCGTATGCTCAATAAAGGTTGAGTTATAAATGTTTTAATACAAAAAACAAGCAGGAAATCCTCATAACTTTAATCATAAGCTCAATGCCGCATCTCGATTATTGTATTACTCTTCGTTTTTTTTAGATACTTATCATAAAATTAGTGAATAATCTTTTTCTGAGCATTCGCAATATATAATAATGTAAATTAAGTATATAAGTTCTACTGTCGATATGCAAATAGTGTGTTTACATATTAAAAATGTATATACATAAATGTAATGTATAAAATAAACATATAAAAATTGAGTATGATTTTTTTTGTAAATTAGCATTATGATAAATTTAATTTTTATTATTAGGCTGCCATAAGTAAAGCCCTATTGATACATCACCGTGGAAGAGCGTTGATTAGAAACCCGAAACTAGGTTCAAAACTAGTCGGGGACATCCGTCGTGAGTTTCATCCCTTTAAATTACTAGTTTCTGATATAACATAATAATAATCGCTATTCTGCTCTTTTCAGAGTTTAATCCATAAGCTGCTTCCATTACATACTGAAAAGCGTATAGGGCCAAATAAATTATAACATAAATAAATCAACTGATCTTTTATCAGTTGACTCAACCGTGAATTCGTGGTTAGCCCAGAATAATCAAAAAACCCATAGAGTTAAAAAAATTGAAAAACCACGAATAGATGTCACAGTGACAGCGACAGTGCTGCCTAAATTATTGACCTAATTATTAGAAGCAGGTTGTACTTGTAACAATACGCCACTGCACTGGACTCATACTCCTCATACCAAAGAGTTCCATAAAGATCACAAGCACTGTTCCTCCGACTAAAACATGAGGGAAATCCGTAACAATGCATAAATGCATATATGCATTGTTACATTTATACATGCATAAATGGGACGAATTTGACCGATGATATTTAAAAAGAATAAGATGTCTAACTATGTATCAAACCGAGACTATAACAGTACTTGAGTAGAAAATCAGCCTAAAATATGACAATTCAATAAACAGAAAGCAAATGAGGGTGATCTATCTGTCTCTCTGTTTTATGTGTGAATAGACAAAGATGAAGTATACGAGATTAGTCTTCCCTCCCATTGACCTTGGCTTTCTTACTATCTAACCTTTTAAAGTGCTTAAAGTTAAGTTAACTTAAGTACGTACTCTCTAGTGTTGTTTGGTTAATTCAACGAAAATATATCAAATTGCAGGCACGATTACAAACACAAACAAATAACAGACACATAAAGATTTGGTCCCGGTATCCGCACGACAGTCATGTCATGGCTTTTCGTCGCATTTTCGGAGGCATGTTGAATTATCACAGTCATTTTACCAACCCTTAACTATGTTTTACCGTAAGCCGTGTTCCTATCTTAAAAGAGGATGACGTTCCTCGAAGCTTAGTAGAGTATCTGTGCTTTACTCACCACAACTTGTAGCCTCAATGTGCTTCTGCGTTCGTGCATCGCGCCCGGTGATGATATAAAAGCCATCATACCAAAAACTATCGTCTTTTCTTATCTTATCTTTCGTCTTTTAGTTTATCTATCTATCCGCGACAAACTAAAAAATGAACGGACTTGTTACAGTTTGCACCAACTGTTTCATTAGGAAACCCTTACATCGAAAATATCGCCCAATCCCTTATATTTACCAAAAACAATGTATGGTGGAAATATTCTGTAAATTTTATTTTTAACTATATTTTACCTGTAACTTAGTCCTGAAATAATCATTAGCTTCTGTCACTCTCCAATCCTGCAAATATTACCGTCACAAAAATCAGATCGATCAGGGATTTATATTGCCATTCCTATTGCAATGATTCCGCTAATCGAAACTTGATATATTGATAATACATGGAGTTTTTAAATTTCCTGATTTTCCTGTTGAAAAGACAGCATTTTTATAGCCTATATGATACCCCGTTATGCGCCAAATTTTATCGATATTGGTTCAGCGGATTGGCTGTGAAAACGTAACAGATATGTAAACTCTCGCATTTATAATATTGTAAGGATGGATGTAACGATGTTTTAAATAATGCACAATCGATTTTAAGACAACGATATTTTATCGTCTATCGATGATCATCAAAAATCAATGATAAGGGACCATACCTGTTACTAAGGAAAAACATTTTTATCACATTCATTCATCTTTTAAACTTTTGCTAGCCTACCACAAATAATTGAACACCAAAATTAGCCAAATCGGTCCAGCCATTCCCGGGTTTAGCAGGAACGAACAGCAATTCATTTTTATATATTGTATATAGGTAGATAAATAATGTCTTTATTTTCACGATAATAATTTATATTAACCTGACATTGAATACTTCGATATAACGGACGAATGAAATGTCTTCAGAAATGTCTGTTGTATTAATACCAAAAGCAAAGATTCGAGATGATTTTTATTTTACGAACCAGTGACTCATAATTGAAATGAAATAGTTAAAATAATAATTCGCTGTTTTTAAATAATAATTACTGGAACTGCTAAGCTTCGCAAAAGATAAAACATTTTGAAATTTTAGATAATAGTAAAGCATCTGGTTACCATAGTCGTTAGAGAGTGATGGAGAAGAGAGGTGGGCCAAGCGTTGTAAAATGTTAATGTTTTCAATCTTTAATATTTAAATGAGTTAATCTATCTAAAGATATATATATAGGATATATATATCTTTTAGGAATCTCGGAAACGGCTCCAAAATGCAAAGTTCGTTTTATCCCTGTTTAGTAAGTAACAGCCTGTTACTATCCCACTGATGGGCATATGCCTCTTCTCTCCGTTTTTTTTTTGGAGAGAAGGATTGGAGCTAAGACCTACCACGCTGCTCCAATGCGGATTGGTAGGTTACACATATCCCCAGAATTCTCTAGAGATATGCAGGTTTCCTCACGATGTTTTCCTTCACCGAAAAGCGTGTGATAAATTGCAATTATCAATTAGACACATAAGTTTTACTATAAAACTCATTGGTGCCTGCCCGGGGTTTGAACCCTAGACCTCCTCGAAAGAGGCGCACGGTGATACTGCTGGGCTACCACAGCTACAATTTATATTGAATATAAAACACTATTTTTGCCGAAAACTGTCAAGTCAGCGTAGATTTATTTTTACCCAATTATTTTTCTTTTTTTTTAGTTTTTTTTATTTTGTAAAAAATACACAAAACCAGGTACTCTTTATAATAATGACATTACCTTTATAACATAAATAAATGCAATTGCATTTAATACTTCAGATATTTTATTGTACCTGTGAAGACGTTTTTTGGCTCTCGGCCAAACATTCCAATCTTCCTTACATATTTGTTGACGAAAATTATACCAATATTTCTGACACGCATGTTTGAACAATGAAAAATATGGTAGCTACGGTTACAATACATTTTACGTAGATTTCCTATGTTATGCATGTACTGATGAGTGTTAAATTATAGTATAATTAATTATTTATATGTAGTTCGCTGCCGTGCAAGTACACAAATGGATGTTAATATTCTACAGCGTGTGTCTTAGTTTCGCCTGGTTTACCTTCGTAATACACACTTAATATTATATCTCCTCCTTATTGTAAAAAAAATTGTAATGAGTTATCGTTCTACAATACAAAATGTCATTTCATTTTACATTATTCAAGTCTGTATCCCAGTTGTATTTTTACTAAATAGTCAGTATAAAACACGTGAGTAATAAAACAGCTGGAACATGTGTTATATATCTGTGTTTTAAAGTTAATTATTTTATTGTTTATGTACGGGGTGATCTTAAAAAAACAACTAAGTATGTAAATTGAAGAGCTGCATTCGGCGGCCGAGGTTGGCCTGTCGCCACGGACACGTGGTAAGAAGCGTCAGGAAGCTCGACGCGACGTAAACATGCCTATTTGCACATCTGATCTTGGCCAGATCTTGACCCATTAACATGGGAGCCGATGTCAGAGCAGTGTCGCTTTATGTATTTTTAGCTGGTGGGCGGGAGCGGGGTTCTCGCTGACTGAATCGCCGAACCGCGCGTCAAACGCCGTCCGCCAAGCAATCGGCGAGTTCTGCCGCGCGTTGATTTAAGTGTACGTGAAAATGACATCTCGAGGTATCAGACGGAAGAAGTCATCGCTGTCCGAAGTGAAAGTGGCGGTAGTAGGCGCACCATCGGTCGGCAAAAGCGGTATGTGTGCGGCGAATTATAGTGTAAGTGCAACATAAAGTTGTACAGATTTTCGACTTTGTACGAATATTGCTCGATATTAAAAACATGCAAGAAACATAGTTTCTTTATTTATGTAATGTAAATAACATAATATTTAACAACCTTTTTTACTTTGTGACATGTTGGAGTTAAAATATAATTTCAACAAATGTTTCATCTTTTATTATAACTTGCTAAAATAACTAGAAAATTAATAACTGCAAAGCGAAAGGTAGCGATATGGAAGCGCGAAATTTTTTAATACGAAAATTTAATTAGATACCAAAAAAATGTCGAATTCAATAAAAATTACAACTTATAAACTATATAAATCTTGTCAAATATAGCTTATAGATTCGACGTTTTTATGATGAAAACACAAGATTTCTATCTGCAATTAAATTTAATTTTTGCTATAATTTCTTAATTCAGACTATAATATTTCATTCTACAAATATTCAGTTGAAGATATTACGGCTTGTAATTATAAAATATTACAATAATTATTTAAAATATTGGATAATTTATTACCAATAACTTTTTATCGAGTAGTTTAAGGCTTACATTTTATTTATGAGTTATGACGTTTTCTGAAATTTTGGTGGCTTCGCATGGATATTTTTTACATTAATGGTCTACATGAACATTACTATACTAAATCACTACATATTATAAAACAAAGTCGCATTCTTTGTTTGTCCATATATCCCTATGTATGCATAAAACTTTAAAACTACGCAACAGATTTTGATGCGGTTTTTTTTAAAAGATAGAGTGATTCAAGAGGAAGGTTTGTATGAATAATAACATTCAATACGGAGTAGAGAAATACTGTAATTTTTGAGGTTTCTGTAAATAATTACATTTTTTTCCGCTTACATTGCAAACGCAGGCTAAACCTTACGAGATTTATGAAAATGATGTACAGTACATCATTTTGATAAATCTCGTAGGGTTTTTTGAAAACCTTACGCTTTACCATTTTTATACGCTTTTTTCAAGTATTGTTAATTTAATATTTTAACAACACCATTCCATAAAAAAAAACTGCCGAGTACGTAACGACCTAGCTCGCCATCTCGTTCGCACCTACCCATATATATACTTCCCGCTCTTTCCAACCGCAACCTTTTATGCTTTTCTGGCTGGGGTAGGAACTATCGAAAATGTCTGCTAAAGGGGAAACATCATCTTATTCTTATCCCAGTAATATATATTAAAATCAGCATTTATACTATGACGTAAATAGAAGTCAAATTTTATGAACTTTAAGGGTGTCTGGCAGGGGGTTTCCCCTATGCTAAGTGTCTGGCATTGAGTGACGTGATTTTTAATATTATTCTAGAGGTAATATCAAAAGATCAAGCTTTATACTATGACGAGATTAACGGAATTTTGCAACCTCGAGTATCGCGTATCTCCCAAAGCCACGATGATCCAAATTCCATAATCTACCATCGTTCTTACCTGTGTTGGGAGCATGCACTGACAAAGTTTCAGCTTTTATAAAATGACGAAGGTCTGACGCTCTCGGGATCTCTCTCTATAAGAAATGTTGGCTTTAATTGGTACAAATTCAAATATATCACGGACTAATATAATAGAACATAGAATATTATTTTAATATTTGTATTACACAGAAGGACTTAGTGGCGTGGAAAGCGTTATAATACTTTATTTGTTTGGATATAGTTTAGTTTCATCTAATTTTGGCGCCAACATTGTATTGGCGCCATAAGATTTCGTATGTATGTAGGTCAATGAGAACGAATCGAAACCACTCTTGATGAACCAATGCTTCTAATACACCATAAAAGAGACGTTCAAAACAGATGTCTTGTTCGTCTGAAAGTTAATAGGAAGGTTGCAGTTAGTCTTAAAGGTGATCGTTAAATATAACATTTCTTAATAATGAATGAAATGTCCCTAAATAATATTATTCAACTGAATTAGAACCACATTGCGCGTAATAATCGCAAAATAAATATAACCTTGTACTAACAGCACTAATGTATAAAGATTATTGCCTGAATGTAGCTGTTTAAAATACTGTTTTTTAATCTAAACGATTGAACGATAATAATAGTTGTGTGCTGTAACATTTTTTTTTACAGTCAAAAATGTAGAGATTAAAATAATAATCACATCCTAGATAAAGTCGATCAAACATAATATTGCACCAATTTTGACGATCCAATCTCGCTCGATTTTGTCATTGGTGGAATAAGTGCCGAGAAATTGTTTATTTTACCCAGAACTTTTTCAAAGTTTATTTTATTCCTCGTATACTCGTACATATCTAAACATGTAAATTCATGACGTTCATAACCCACGTTAACGGTCAGTAAATTGTTAGACGGGTACGCTAAGTTGCTACAAAATCTTCGAGATTGTTTGCCTTAAGCATACCTTCTAGCCACTCCCCAAAGATTGCCCATATTGCTCTTCAATCTAAATCGATCTTTTGAAGGGTTGCAATCTTATACGGCAAGTTGTCAAATAATATATTGTATACACATAACTGTTTTTAGGTGCTGCCCAGTAAGCGAACAACAAAATATTACTATAACTCTATTTTACGGTTTTTAGGTGTGTTTCAAACATATTACGTCCACGAGTTATTTATTTGATTTACAAAAAATTCTAAATTACACGAACAAAACAAACACAATGATATAGGATTTGACACTTGTTTTTTTGAAATTACGTTGAATACAATCACAATTTTTCGCTGTTAAACGTTAAGACATGGTAGTTCATTTGGGGAACGACAATACCTAGTAACCAAGGTGAAAATACCTAGGATCGAGCCCCACCTGCCATATTATTTTTCATTTTTCTTTTAAATTTTTTTAATTTTATTTTTTTTACATCATTTTAAAAATTACCGAGCAAGGCTCGTCACCCAGGTGCTATTAGTTAAAACCAGCAAGTTTAAATATAAATAATTAAATATAAAGACAAAAAATCTATTAGAAGTAACATAATTGATGTACAATTCCATACAAATACGTACAGTTGTTATACAGCAGTAAAATTTCTTAGACGGAAGACCGTTTGTATATTACCATTAAAGCCATATGTAAGCTATTCTATAGAACTTTCATATATATGATATCGACTTGATATCGCCATTCTCAATATCTTGAGTCCCGGTTATAATAGTTTATAAATAAAGTTTTACGAATATTACTTATTGTTATATTAAATGTACTTATTGTTATGTTATAAAAAACTGTTTAGGTATCAATACTAACAACAGAAGGTAACATTTCACAAAAAGAATAATAGATGAAAGTGATAGACAAAATAAACCAATCACTCCGCTCCGTTGGTTTGGCTTAATATCTTAAATTAACACGAGATTTGTGTAGAAAGATATACTTACAATATTTCCTAAAGTCACTCAATGTAATTCGACCAGGCATAGATTTTATAAAAAAAACTAAATGAACACAGAATTGAACTGCGTTAAGAGCACGCCGGCAGTATTTGATGAGTATTTTATTTTTATTTATGACTTAAAAACTTAAGTAAGAAATTTTCCTTCCCACTATGTAGATGCATAGAATATGTGAGCCTATTTGTACGTAGGTAAGAGATTTATTTTAGGGAAACCAAGGACCAACTACATCTATCCTAATATGTCTATGTGAAGGTTAATTCAATACCTTTAATCAACGAAATGTCTATTGTACTGAAACTTTTTACTTTATCAGACAAAACTAATTAAAGTAATGTTTTATTTCCGGCCTAAGTATCCGCAGGACATAATCAATATGAATCGTCGTTTTGATTCAATTGGTCAAATCTATTTGCTTGTCTCTAAACATTCACTTTCTTCAAAAGTAGTTTACTAGCATTTATAATACGAATAGAAAATGGAACAAATATAATCGTAAGTACATTGATACTTTGCTTTTACTGAGAAGTATTGTGTAAATAGTGCCAAAGGCAAGACAATGACGTGCTTATAAGATCGACCTTTAATGATCTAAAAATATCCTTAGAAATATGTGAACTATTTCTGTAATACAGAGCCGATCGGAACAATATCTTAGATCGTTACGTCAACTACCCATTCAGCAGCCATAAGCACTTTCAAGAGTCCTCTTAAAATGTGTATTTTAATTGACATGTTTTTGTTTTACCAGTTTTATACGTTATGTTTGTTTTAATACAGTTCAAAAGGGAAATAGATTAAAAGTGACAAAGATTAAATAGCTGAATGGTACAACTTTGTACGAATAACTTCGAGTAGTAGCCTAGTACTGAACAAATCTACGAATAAAGTATGTCCAAGCTCATATCTTAAAGAAATGTCCTGAATCAGGAGCCGAATCTAGAGCATTTCGTTTATGATGCCAGTAATCATACCACTATGTTATAGAATCCATCAAGATATCACGCGTACCATAAAACACAAAGCCCACACAATATTACGCTGTTACATTTTATTACATCAATTGTTTTTCTTTGTTGTTAGAAGCTAGAGAACGATACATTTCGGAACAATCAATAATGATTTCAAATTCAATAGAATCGAAAAGTTTCGAATTTCAAAAACATTTACAGAAATAGTTTCTTGTTATTAGAAGGCAAAGCGCTTATAGGAAGGCACTGCATTGCTGAACTCAATGGCGCCCATCGGTGTATTTTCTCTCGAAATAAAACACTTCAGGTCTCTACGTTGTAATGAAATTGTAATTTTGTGCTCAATCTGAAAGTTATTTCTGTACATTACTCAATTTATAACTACTACAGAAATCGTTTAAATCTATGAGACTATTTTTATTGTCATATTGATATAGTTTAGCACAGTAAGGAGACCATTTATTTCAATTAAGATGTTTTTTCTTATTTTACAATCAATTTGATGTATTAGTTATACATCACCAAACATAAGATATTGAAATCTACTTGCATAAAAAATGCATATGCATGTACTGATAAAAGTTTGTAAGTTTAGCGAGTTAAGAAAATTGGTATCATTACGAGGATTGGAATAATATATAATATCATAAGTGGATAATATGCTTCATCATAGCCACGTGAAAACATGAATATAAAATTATCAACCGATTCGAACTCAATTACCTATGAATAGATATCTTCAATATTTTTTTTGTTGGCCTTTAATTTGTATTTCTACCTACCTTTGTCTATCTTAAGCTTACTGGTAGAATGATATTTATTTATTTATTTAATGGACAACCAACAGTACATAAATTTTATTAACTTAAATTATTATGATCTCATTATAAATGTTGTACATATTAATTGCAGGTTATCTCGTTATTCGTAAAAACAATTAAAGCTTCCGTACAATATATATATAATGTCAATCTCAATAATAATGTCATAATAATGTCAATATTTATTATGAGATTTTTAGATTTCTTATCACACCTTTACCTATCCTTTCCGGAAATTTTGTATGATGCATATTGTCCGTATGCAAGCCCGGCAATTCGGAGACTGGGCAGGACTAAGCTTTTAATCACTATTTAATAGAATTTTTTACTATTAGTAAAATGAGAACGCGTTTTCTCGAGTGGCATACAAATTGGATATTGATACCACATTTATAATGTTTTTTACATGATAGTCTTAACCATCTTGGATTTCATTATAATGTTTCTGTGATTGACAGAAATAAGGTTTTTCATTTTCGAGTTTTGCTTAGTAGAAAAAGCTTACGTAACAGCATTTTTAAACTAAACTGGTACGGATAACTTAACTTAAAATCATTTATATTATTTCTTTGTGTTTCTGATGAGAACTCTCCATACATAAAATGCTATTTCTAAAAAAATGGATCGTGTACGAAATTTCAAACGCCGCTTATTACATTTCTACTTAGACAATCGCCAGACAAAAGTCGCTTCTTTTCAATGGGATAACTAAATGACGTCTTTATTTATTAGCATGTGAATATTAAAGAAACAAAGAAACATTACGTAAGTATTTAGATTTAAAAGGATCGTATTTTAATTAAAGTTTATATTTAGAATATCTTTCTCAGTACCTACACTTATTTTCTCGTTCGAAGTAGAAGTGCTTTTAGTAAAAAGCCCTAAAGGCAAATTTTTTTTTTATTTTTGCCTATTTGCAGAAAAAACGAGATTCTAATAAGTTTGTTTTAAGTAACTTGTTCTCTTAAAGATATAAGTGGAATATTCTTGGTATTAACTTTATATGGACTTATTTTCCAACAATACTGAAACTTTCATTGAAACAGGTATGAGAATTGACACCTGGTCCCTGAAGGCAATAAGAATTCAGTAATATGTCAATATTACTGATATTAAAGTTACGTAATACCTTTCAATTGCTTAGATTATTTATTAAAATTTTAAGTAAAGGTATGTCAAGTACTCTTTCCAGGAATTGGATATGGTTGATTTCACATGTCATTTTAAAAAGGATTATATTATGATAATTGCGTCTCCTGGTGAGGGTCACCATTTCAATACTGTAGGAGTTACTTTCATTAAAATCTTTCTTATCGATCCATATTTTTTTTTAACAACTTAGCCTAACTCATTAAATTATTATGATAGATTTTCCACTGCTATTATTAATTATTCACATTAAAAACATTTCGTCACTATTTGTGTGATTGGTTTTTTATAAGGCTCATCGTCAGTCGATGGCATTTAGAATATCATCATTCATTATAAGCAGGAATTTTCGACAAAACAATGCTTAGTTTTCTGACCGCTGCCCAGTCTAGTTAGTTTCAATGAGTAATGCATGAATTTGAATATATGTATATTCGGGCACAACAGTGATTGCTGAGATTACTTGTTGGGACGGGATAATCTCTGTTCGTTTTAATACCCTATCATGTTGATGCCCCAATCATATGTATGTCATATTAAAAATAAAATAAATCTAGACCAAAATATGGGCGCTTTGGTCTCTATTAGCCCGCCTAAGTATTGTCGTTTTCTTTAACAATTCTATCCTACTAATATTATAAATGCGAAAGTTTGTCAGTATGTTATGTGTGGATGTATGTTTGTTTCTCTTTCACGGCGAATCCGCTGAACCAATATCAGTGCAATTTGGCACAATTATTCCTTATACATCGGTATAACATATAGATTATAGAAATTCTGTTAATTCTACAGGAATAGAAATTAGAAAAAGAAAAAGAAATAGAAAAGCGCCATTTATTATCAACCTATGAAGGGTATATTTTTTTATAAATTAATAGCATGCTTCTTTTAATAAATTATTTTTTATTAATACAATTATTTTTCATTATTATTATATTTGTTACTTATACTCGGATAAATATTTAAGTTTTACGTCGAAATAAAACAGGTGTATAGTGTGGCAGCGTGACGGGCTCTTGAAAGAGTAGATAGACTGTAAAATTTCGTCAGTTCATTGTTTAGACGTGTTATGATTTTCGTCAAGCGTGTTGCGATAGAATATGTAGTTATCAACAGGAATTAGATCAAAATTCAGTTGATTTAAATTAATTTAGGTAAAAGTGTTGTTTAAAACTTAAGCACAAGTTTTATTAAATGTTTATTTTGAGTAAATAATATTGAGAGTATATCTCCAAACGATATAATGCATAAATTACTGTAGCTCTCTTGTTTAAAACTCTAACTTATTATATAAAATACGAAGACAGAAACAAAAATAAGTAACTCACGAATTATCTAGAGTTAGGCCTACTTCGTATGGTCGACAAAGTATAAAAAACATTCTTATTATATTTATTAACATACGCTTTCAATATTAGTATAACAGACGGAAATAGTCCCGAAACACCTTAAATATCTCAGCCTCAGTGCAGAATGGGTATAATAATGTTGTGTCTGTAGTGAAAAGGATATTATATATTACCATAAAATGTCGGAAAAAAATTCTCGTAGTCTGATTGATTATAAAAATTGATTTGTTGCCACATACATGTTTATGAGTATTATGGAGATGTGTAAAGTAACGGTCTGGTATTATCGCACTGCTGGCCGGAGAGAGAAACAGAGAGAGAGAACACATTCATCTTCTCATACAAAGAGATAGGTATATAAGAAAAGTAAAGTAAAGTAACGGCCCGCTACAATCCCACTGCTGGGCATAGGCCTCTTCTCTACGCGTTTGGTGAGAAAGATTGGAGCTAAGACTTATCACACTGTTTCAATGTGGATTGGTAGGTTACACATAGCACTAGAATTCTCTAGGCATATACAGGTTCCACACGATGTTTCCTTCAACAAAAAGCGTGTCATAAATTGCAATTATTAATTAAAAACAAGGTTTAATAGAAAAACTCATTGGTGTCTGCCCTGGGTTTGACCGTGACCCCCTCGAAAGAGTGCACACTCGTTTTTGGAGTTCTATAAGATTAATGCAGCTCTATGTCTTTTTTATGTTTTACGTATGTCACACTCTCTTACATAAGCAGAGATGTACAGATTTTTGGTATAATACAGCCGTTAAGGATACAGCGGAGAACTATTCAGGGTGACAATTTGAGTCCTTTGCGGTCCTCTGTCTATTCATGAACCTCTAAGTTGTTTACTGTAATATATATATTGTCATATTTAATATGGCCAAAGCGACAACAAAGAAAGACAAGTCAATAAACAATCATTTTGCATAGCCTGCTATATTTCGGAATTGGAATGTGGCCAGCCTAATTAGTAGAAAATATTTTCATATGTTAGTACATATTATTTTAATTTTATAAATAAGTAAACTTTATGATAAAACTGGAATTTGCTATCAGTTGGACAATTCAATACGGACTCTATAGAAAAGGCCAGCTGTTTTATAATGTACTGACATCGGTAGAATTTATTCATCAAAGGGAATTCTTTGTAGAGTAAGAACCGTTTTTATAGTCTTGAAAAAATGTTGCCGCATTTCTCTTTGCTTTTACTTATACATTTAAAAACAATTATAGAGGTTTCCTGGCCTTGTTATTATAAAGGCTTCTTAGGATCGTAACCAAAAGCTGAGTAAATTCGAACAATACTTGTTTTAGAAAGTAACTTATTTTTCTACCTAGCGAATAAAGCATATTTCAACATTTTATATTATCACGGTGTTATATGGTATATCTGAGATCATTTTGCAAATTTAAGGTCTATTTTTATACTACGCAAAGAAATTGAGCACCGCAATAGAGCGATCAATCAAAATCATGTAGCAGTTAACAGATAGGTCTGGAGAAGCATATATGCCTCGGGACTAAGGATAAATAAGTAATTTTCTAGACATTATAATTTTATAATAAGGTTCTTTGAAGTAATAGCAAAATACAATGGATTCTTTGATCCTGGCAATAACATAATTCTTAATTTAGGTTTACTATTATAGATGTGTGTTATGACGTCGAACAATGCATCCGTTTCCCGGCCACATGCTTTAATAATGAATGTTTCAGTTACGCACATTCCTGTAAAGGTTTAAATTAGCCCGCGAATGGTAATAAACATGAATTTGAAAAACATAGCATTGCTTCATCAAATAATTCTCCTGTAAGTTATTTCACCTAATGTAATGTAAAATAGTATCTGTAATGCATATATACTCGTAAGATATTGGTTTTGTTATTCTTTTTCATACTATTACTTAAACACTAATATTATTCCTTGGATTCAATGGTTGCGAAACAGAGTTATCTTAATGTCAGGGATTACTAAATATACAACATATAGAATTCTGTGTTATTCCGCCCACGTATTTTACTATTTGACGCAATCCATGATATCAACGAAAAGATCCCACACACCTTATGGTTTTTACCGGTTGTGTGTAGTTTGATCATGAAAATTATAACTTGTTCTTTTTGTAAGTTATTCTTATAATTCAACAAATCTTTAATATTAAAAGTTATATTTGCACCGATATTAGACTATTTTTTTTTTTATATACACAGAAAAAAATAAAGAAATAGACAACTTAAAAATAGCTTTCGAATGTATAAAGTATTCATATCCCTAGAATTCTCTAAAGATATGCAGCTTTCCTCACAATATTATGAATTTATAGAATTAGGCTTTATCGTGAATTATAGCAAACTAATATTCTCATTAGTATTGTAAATTGCAATTATCAATTGGGCACATAAGTTTCAATAGAAAAATTCGTTGGCGCCTGCCCGGGATTTGAACCCGTAACCCTTCAAAAGAGTTTCACCGCTAAGCTAACACGGCTCTTTTCGCATGTATATTTAAAGATAAATCTACGCAAGTATCGAGTATCTGATACGTATAAGATACGTATAATCGTGTAATGTTGATTAAATATATTTTAGACTTAGATCTTTTTTGTAGTAGTATGTAGTTTTACCCGTACTTATCAAAGTTCCTTGCATACTTTTTAATTCCTTCGTTTTGTTAAAACTTAAATACTTCTTTGTAAAGTTTTTTGATTTTGATAACGAAGCTCACGCTTCATGCTTTCCTTATAAAACTCTCTAGAAAGTCATTCTGAAACATCTGTTTTATACATAACCTTCTAGTCACATAATTTATTTAAAAAAAAACTGTCTTTTAGGACTCGTTAGGGGTGAAAACAAAAGCCAGACTAAGGCCATACGCCTCAGACACACTCCCGGTGGATCTTTATAACTTGAAGATTTTCAATAACTGGCAACAAGTAGACTTAATATAGTGTATTTTGTTGTATTATTTTCGAACTTACTCCTAAGTTGAGAGGCTTTAACAAAATTATTCAGCCCTCATATTTGTAAGTATTCTATTTTAAATTTCGGCAGGTATGGTAATACCAAATAAAACAAGAGTTCGTAGTGAGTGACTGACGTTACCCTTGATAAATCTACCTACATTTAAAACGTGAATACTGGAATTTAATTTCAGCTTTCATATTAAATTAGTATTAGATCATGATAATTTTAAATTGATTTTACAGTGTAGCGTGGGTCGTGATTTGTTACAGGTTCAACGAGACGCAGCAAGGCTTGTTCAACATTAAATTTATTTTTAATAAACTACATGGAAACTTTTAATGTTGTCGTTATTTCAGAAGCGATCGTTAAGCTTTGGGCATGTTTATTGTGTGTTGAAAAAACAAATAGAACCCAGTATTAAGACAGATGCCGATCGAGTTTAATAGTTTATTTTTGCGAGCTCTTGCGGTTATTTGTAATTCCCAACGGTTTTGAGATCTTTCAATATTGCTACTTCTTTTGTGTACATTAAATTACATACAACTACAAAACGTAAGTGATCGATTCCAAGAGTTAAAATTTTAATTAATTTTAAATATCCAATTTTATATTCAAAACAAGTACATGGTCCCTAACATACGAGGAAATTTGATTTTCCGGAGAAAGAGGTTTAAATTAAAGATGTTTGTAATATTTAAGTTAACTTTAAAACACTGAAATTAATTGTTACATGTGTGTTTTTTTTATGACACTAACTAAGGCTGTTAGCCATGAAGGCTTTAACAGCGTCACTGGGAGAGTGGGTGAGCGCAGAAGCATCGCTGGGGGTTGAGGTGCTGGGAGAGCGGGTCTCGAAAGAGGCCCGCAGCCTCCTGGGAGCGTCGCCTTAAGGGTACCTCCCGTGAACCCGGCCCTCGGCTTAAAACGATGCGCTGTGGAGGATATATCGGACTGTGGAAGAGTCCTAGTGTCATAACGGTCGAGGCTGGACGCCTCGGCCGCTAGACGTGAGAAATATTAAATTGTCGTTCCACAATGTTAGTTACCATACCTCTCCGAAACAGCTTGACCGATTTTTATGAAATTTTATGTACATATTCAGTAGGTCTGCTCATAAATAGCTGCTATCTATTTTTCCCACCCCTAAGTGTTAAGGATTGTCCACCCCTATTACTTTTTTCGTCAATTATTTCTTTATAATGTACCCTAGAAATTCTCTAGAAATAATTTATATGGCAAAATAACGTTTGCCGGGTCAGCTGTATGTATATAGTATTGTCTCTAAGTTCCAGATTTCAACCTCAGTAAAGTAAAAATATTTTAAGCGGTTTTCTTATGTTTATCCTTCCATACCGTTCCTACAATTTGAGTTTATCTGAAGTCGTTAATCGGTTATCAAACCATTTAATTAGAATTTAACTATCAGATATATTGAACTAGAATAACAATATCCTCCTTAAGATATTCATCCGCGTTCGCTTCCGTCAGTGTATTCGGAATCGTAATAGATTCACAAGCATAGGTTATCTGTAGACTATGATAGCTGGATCGTAAATAAAAGTTATTTCTGCTATCTGGAAGTCACATTCATCATCGCTTATACTTTATGTTCAACATTTATTTATTGATTTTTATCGATTCTACGATTATACATTGCACGTGTAGATATAAATATTCACGGCCATGTTGCTATTCATAGCATTAACTTAAGAGTGACATAAAATACAATAAGCTTGGTAGCAAAGAAGCAGTCTTTTAGTCGAATGACATATATGGTTTATTTTTTTTGGGTTCATGGAACAACAAAATACGCTTAAATTTGATTTTACAAGGGTCGTGTATTTATCTTAACATAAATATAAAATTAAAAATTTGCCTTCATAACTGGTAAGAAATTATGAAATTCTTGGCGTGTTATTATCGTACAACAGACAGGTGAGCTTCTGATTAATCCGAATAAACATAAAACAACTTGGCGTCACGTCGCGTCGTATTATTAGTCACTCTCGGCAAAATAATGGCAAATATTTTTAATGAAGCTTTCAACGTGTCCACGTTCATGTGCATGTTAATTGATTTGAAAAAAATTTAAACTGTAAACATCGTCATCATAGTAAGAACCAGCCTCTCTCTTTCAACCAACTGACGTCTATAGTTGCATATACCCGTAGGTCTCTTTAAGAAATTAGACATTTAAAAAGTTCAGTTTATTTCATTAATTATTAAAATCGTGCTTTTATTAATAGATACTGCTTCTTGCTAGTTTATTTAATTATCATCATCATGAAAATGCAAGAAAGCACTAGAATGAACTTGTGTGTTGCTACAAATACAACCATTAAACGTTTGCACTTAATTAAAAAAATATAAAAATTAAATACAAACCAAAAAAAAATTAAAAATTATTAGGCATAATTTTTTAGGAATTTAGCAGTTAGTTGTGGTATCCGGCTGATTATAATAGACCACCTCAACTCTTATCGAAGTGTCTTAAAAGGTGACTAAGGTAAGTAGAACCACCGTGTGGTATCCAGCTAAGTAGAATAGACCATCTCGTATGGTATCTGGCTGAGTAGCGACTAAGGTAAGTTGACGCCAGGCAGGCGGCCGGTCGTAAAATACCTAGCCAAATCATGTGACAACATGTTATACATGTGGTGCCGACCCCACTTAGAGTGGGATAAGGGCAGGAGAACGATGATCATCTGATTGTATTTTGAAAGGCGAATTTAGTATATTAATAAATTTATTTAAAAAAATATACGTTAGATATGTGTTAAACATCCCACGCGGCAATTAGTAGACGATGGTTACTGGAATATTCAACAACCTTGTTTACTCTATATGCAAATTGGTCCTTGAATGTTTGCGGTGTTAGGTACTTTTCTTGTTTGTTGTCTTTTGTGTCATCAAATATAAAATATTTTGAATTATTATCTTCTCTATTGAACAAATACTAGAAGCGTCTACTAAATTAGCTTTTGTTTTGACTAACATGACATGACTTCTGCTGTAGCGCCCATAGATAATACACTATATAGGATAGTAGCGCCTCTAAAACACGAATGCCTGCTAACGCGGCACATCGTCAAAACTGCTTATTGATATAAAATGGTGATTTTATTGAATGATATATTAATATGAATTGAATGATATATTAATATGAATACTAAAGTGTGATTTAGATTGTAAGCTTTTTTAATATGTTAAATAACTTATATTAATATTAGTTATAAATAATATATTTATAAATAATATTTAATGTTATGTTACTATTAAATACTAATTAGTTTTTTGTAACATTATTATCACTACATAGTATAAAACAAAGTTGCATTCTTTGTTTGTCCATATATCCCTATGTATGCTTATAGCTTTAAAACTACGCAACAGATTTTGATGCGGTTTTTTTTTAATAGATAGAGTGATTCAAGAGAAAGGTTTTCATTTATAATAATATTCAATACCGAGTAGAGAAATACTGTAATTTTTGAGGTTTCTAATGTGATGTCGTAAAATAATTACATTTTTTTTCGCTTACATTGCAAACGCAGGTTAACCCTACGAGATTTATTAAAATGATGTACTAAGTATTTGTACACCTTGAAAAGGTCTACAGAAAAGTTCGCGATGGTATATGTCTATCTCTTATGGATAACCCACTATAGCATTTTTTGTCATTTACTTTTACGAAAAATAATGCCTTATGTTCGAAGCAATTTTTATACAATACAGCATTAATCCTTATCCAATTAAGTACCTCAAATAAATTGTTGATTTAATATAGATCAATACGGCCGTTTACAGCATGTAATTTAAATGAACATTTTCGGAGATATTACAGATTTAAAATGCCGTGAGGAGGCCGCGCTTCGCCCTATAGCACTTCGAATTTAGCAGCTATATGTCGCTATATGTAGAGTTTTGTTTAATGGCAAGTGAACTGTGAATGTTGTTTATAAAGACATTCTGTAATTAATTGTAAAAATAAATAGGCAAATATGTAGTATATGAATTTAGATATTCCAAAGACAGCCGGAAATATTCTTAGTATAGGGAGAGGGAAATTGTTTATCTCCAAATTTAACGCTTGCAGGCCACGGGCAGTAATGAATAAATCAATACTACTGGATTGATTTTAATCATTTTTTTTACACTGAGTGACATGGGCTATATATTTTACACCCGTGCGAAGCAGGGGCAGGCCGCTAGTGTACTATAAATCTAAAATAAAACAATAATATTTTAAAACTAACCTAATACTAACAAAATATTTTTATTACAAAAAATAAAAAGATTAGAAAGAAGAATAAATACTTACATAAAAAATATCTATAACATGTATTTACATTGCACTGAGGTCAGGTTTTCAAATTACTGGCAGCATTAGCTCTTTATGAAGCCAAACTTATTCGTTGGTCAAGGTAGCTGAAAGCTCTCATGTCCCCGTCACTCTCAATCAATCTTGAGGCATGAGCGTCTGGGCCCTATGGACCTAAAGATCCTTACATCAAAAGGCACAAAAACGAAGCTTCTATCTATGTCTTCATATTTGCGCTCTTTTCAATCTTCTGTACTGCTTGCTACTGCTCCCGCTGTATTCTTTATACACCGGGGTAACATGTAGGTTATAGAAATCCTGTAAATTCAACAGGAATAGGATGACATTTAAAAACGCCATCTATTTGCCATTTATTTATTATATCTATAGTCAAGTCTGTAAGTTAGTGATAAAATAGATTTTATATCACGATGTTTGGCCTACGTCGAAATAGTTATTTTAAAATGTTTTTATATTTTATAGTTTGGTTCTGCTTGTAGCTAACAATTTCAGGTGACATTAACGTATATTTACCTATGTGAGTCTACGTAGACAACTTCTATTTAAATAATAATTCAAACCTTTCCTATGAATCATTTTTTCTTTCTTAAAAAACTAGGTGAAAATCTGTTCATTAGGTTTGAGTTTATCGTGAACAGACATACAGACGGGATGGAGAATTATTTTTTTTATAATATTTAATGTTTATTTTTATTCTTAAAAATTTAGTAAACAAACATTTTGACTTTTTAAACAACTTGTTATATACTCGTATATATGGTCTATTTTTTTTAAACAACGGGTACCAATGATGTCTCACATTAACAAATGCGATAGATGCTTCTGGTCACAAAAGAGGTTTTACAAATAGTATATCGTTATATTAGAATTTTTTGAGTGCAAATGACATGCCAACTTTATTTTAACTATATAGCTTTATAACAACTTTAACTTAACTTAAAACGTGGTCGCCCTTTATATAACTTACTTTAAATAGTTATTAAATTTTACAATATTTTTTTTTCAGCACTGACCGTCCGATTCCTTACCAAGCGATATATTGGAGAATATGATCATCAACAAGGTAAGTTTTGTTATATTTGACTATAAAATTAAGTGTGGAAGTTAAACACCAAATATAAACTATAAAATTTAAGTTATAAATAAATAAAATAAATAAATATATGGGACACTTACATACACGGTCGTCCGTCCCCAAAGTAAGTAACTTAATACTTGTGTTATGGGTGACAGAGAACTGGTGAATATATACTTACATATTTTTTAAATACATACTTAAATACAAATATACACCCAGGCTCAAAGCCCAACAAATTCATTTATAGAAAATGTTGGCCCTCGGCGGGAATCGAACCTGCGACCCGCGGAGCTGAAGGCAGGGTCACTACCCACTGCGCCAACGAGCCAGTCAAACATGAATGTTATGAATACTTTCGCGTTTTGTAGAGACAGAAGTGGCACTTAAACTGTGGCTAGGCTCAAGTTAGCGGATTAACAAAATCTGACAATTTCAAAAAAGCTAATTTTCTTGCCATATTGCGTCCGTTGGTGAAAATCATTTATTAATAATTAATTTTTTCCGAAAATTTCTCCGAAGAGATTCAAGATTGTCAGCCCTTTCTAACTTATAATTGAAGGACAAACGTCACCATTAAACTATAATGAAAATATTTATAAATAAGTATTATAAATACGTGTTCTTTTTTTTCAGAAAGCAAATATAAGCACGAAGCACTTTTAGACGGGGAGCCAATACTTTTTGAAATACTAGATACATGCCCAAAGGTATAAAATAATTTATTATATTTCTTGTAAGACGTAGCATTGGAAACAACCTTGGATAATTTTCAAGGCAACCAACGAGAGTAAGGAAACAAGTATAATTTAAAACAAGCTTTATTTATTAAGAAACATTTTATTTATTTTCAGAGCTTAAATGATCTGCCAAACAGTGAAATAGCGCAGTGGGCTGATGGACTATTTCTAGTGTACTCTATCACGGATAGAGAATCCTTTAATTATGTGCGGCGGGCGAAGCAAAGTCTTCAACCAGAGGTCCCATTGACTCTTGTTGGCAACAAGGCGGACATGGTGCACTTGAGACAGGTTAGTGTCCAATGATCGGTCTTGCACATCCGATCCGTAGTTCGAAGGAATGAGTGTATTAAGATGTGGTTATACAATAGTCTAGTGTGATGTTTAGGGTATGTTACGAATCTCGCGGACAGAACACTCCTCATTCGGTATTACAAAAAAATTATGTAATCTCAGATTATAGCAAAATAATATTATCATGACTATGTAATTTGGAACTCTGTAAAGTAACGCCTAATTCTATAAATTACTTAGAATTATGTTTAGTGGTAGATTTTGTTTAACAAAATAAACTATCTATATCGTATGTTAATTGTCAATAGTTTCGTAGCAGGTATAAAATAGATTTCCAGATATCTGAATAATTTTCTAAGAAAGCAAGTAAAATAATTTTTTTTAACTTTTTTACAGGTTAGTCCAGAAGAGGGTGAAATATTAGCCAAGGATTTTGAATGCAATTTCGCTGAAGTTGCTGCGGCCGAACAAGTGAACCAAGTTGGCGAAGTATTCCATGAACTCTGTCGTGAAGTACTTACCCACCGGCGACGAGCAAAGCATAGCCTTCTAGACAGAATGCTGGGCTCTAAATCAGCTTACAGGGTGTATTCGCGTGGAAAAAGTGACAGCGCTCTACCTAAGGACTAAATAATATTTAGTTTATGCATTTAGAGTATTAATTTTGTTATTTCTCCAATAAGACATTTGTGTCTATCGTAAATATTACAAATGTAATAATAAATGATTAAATTAAATTAATACTTACTACTATTTAGTTAAATTTACTAGTTACATACGAGTATATTCCGCACTGTGTAAATATTTATCTTTAAACGGACTCTGAAAAAGGGGGATAGTTCTAGTCGTATGGTTTCTTTATGCTTGTTACCTGTTTTCTTAAATAATTTATAGAATTAAGCGTTACTTTGCGGAGATCCATAATACAAAAGCAATAATGAAATTTATAGCGGATTATAGCAAAATAATTTTATTATTACTTTTGTACCTGATTTCTTCTTCGTTCGTGTAAATTTATTAATTTGAAACGTTATTTGGTGCCATTTTCATCAAAATCTATTTCCTGATATTGAAATCTATGAAGTATTTATTCAACGAACTCTTTAAGTATTATATTATAACGTATAGCAGTATTTTCGTATTACCGATACAAACCAGGCGTTTGCATTGGGGAAGCATAGTTTAGTAGGATTAAGTAAAAAAGAGATTGTTCTCAAGTAAAATGAAGAAACTATACATTATTTTTTTCTTTTTAGTACTTCCCTTGAAATCGGTTGGTTTTTTTAAAATTTTTATTCATAAATTTATAGATTCTGGTAAATAAAATTATGTTATTGTTTAAAAATTTTTGTCTTGTCAATTTGTATTGTAAGGTCAACATAACATGATTCGGATTTGGGAACAAATTTTTTGAGGGAGAAGAATGGTAAACTGGTTTAATCGTTATTTTTTCATTTTCATTGTCCTACGTTTATCCCACCAGAAGTGGGGTCGGCAAAACATGTTTTTCGTTTCCAGTCTCTCCTATCATTCAACTCTCGTCATCGTTTGGTCGGATGGTATAAAAATCAAGATAATCAACTTATTTTTCTATTTGAAAAGTATTTTTCATAGACAGCTAAATTTTTTTTATTTTTTTAGTAAATTTTTAGTATAATTATCTTTTTTTTATTTATATAAAACACTGATAATATTATTGATTATCATTATTCCAACACCATTTTCAATATTTATATCGTCCATAATAATATTACAAATGTTCAGGTAACTTTTTGAGTTTTGCTTTTATAGAATTGTAGTCAATCTTTACGGTCAACATTTCTTAACTGATTGTAATAGTTATAATACGTCCTTGTATAATTGTATATGTAACATCAAAGACAAAGTTATTGTTATATTATAGTAATAAAACAGTTGATGTTTATTCCTCAATATTATTAATCAAATAGGCTTTTATCATATTATAGTATTTTTTAAGATAATATAATATATTAAAAATGTCAATATATGAATGTTTTTATTTAATATGATTTAGAATAAAGCCTAGTATAAAGAAGCTCTGATGGCCCCGCGGTGCGACCGTGTGAATCTCTAGAGACGATCACGGGTTCGAACCCGGGCAGACACCAATGAGTTTTTCTCTTAAAACTTATGTGTCTAATTGATAATTAAAATTTATCACACGCTTTTCGGTGAAGGAAAACATCGTGAGGAAACCTGCATATCTCTAGAGAATTCTGGAGGTATGTGTAACCTACCAATCCGCATTGGAGCAGCGTGGTAGGTCTTAGCTCCAATCCTTCTCTCCCAAAACGGAGAGAAGAGGCCTATTCTCTGCAGTGGGATAGTAACAGGCCGTTACTTACTTACTTACTTACTAGTATAAAATTAAAATAACCAATAAATATTTCTATCATCAAATTTATTTAGTATTTTATTTTCTCTAGATAGCTTTCCGAATACCGCATCGTACTCGACCATTTTTCTAAAAGTTAATTTCATTCTTCAAAAATCGCTTTTGTAAGTTATCCTTAAAAAATATTTAAGTATAAGTAGACCAAATAATTATGTTATTTATGTTTTAGTCGAATTATAAAAATGCAGTGTTTGTTCCAGATTAAAAGTATAAAGCACAAAAAGTACTAAATTAAAAAAAGAATTTAGTTGCAGCATATTCTCTATATGATTTATTTTAAAACGCTTTATTTATTAAAACTGTTAAGGTAAAAAATAACTTTTAACCCTCGTGCATTATTAAAATTTAACCTCGTAATAATTTTTAAATAATGTGATAACAGCCTATTATACAGCGGTATTTATTCTTTCATGGAATGGGCACGGCTACAAGCGTAGAAGCATTGTTGAGTGTACACAATAAAAATAAAGCTTTAAGAACGTCAAGGAACTTCGTCGTAAGGATGGACTTTCAATGGCCGAAACGCGTTTGTCTAAGACTGTTAGTGTATATGTGGTTTTTACTCGCGCCGTCGGGCGGCGGCAACATGCTACGAACGACCAGCTGTTATGTTAAGTATTTCTGATGATTTTTATATAATTATTACGATGGTGATACGCGCTAAAACATTTATCGGTTAAAAGAATGATATTACGATATAACGACATACATCGAAGCCAATATTTCGTGCAATTAGTTGATTTGATAACTGTAGTTAGTTATGAATATCTTCTTAACTCACTAACACAGTTAACATTGAATTGTTCCAAAAATAATTTATAATAGGCTTTACTTTGTGGAGATCCATAATACAAAAGTAATAGTATCATCAGTTTGCTATAATCCGCGATATAAAGCAAAAATTAAAAAATATATATTATCGTAATACTAAACGTAGAGTGGACTATCTGTTTTCACACCTGATAAATACAGGATTCGTAAAAATGCATGCATTAAAAATATCCACTCGAAGAAATAGGTATAGTCTTAATCGTATTCTGATCGTAGATAGAGCGTTATATTTGAAAACTATGCTTTTGTTTAACTAATTGTTGGCCAAAACATGGACTTCTCAATTAAACTTTTTAAAATATTCTGCCATTCACAAAGAGCGTAATGAGCTGCGATTAAAAAATGACTAGCCGTCACAAAGGCAACCCCAGAATCAGGCATACAAAGGGTAATCTGCGCAAAGTGGCCCTAAATTAATATAAAAGCGCCTCCCTTCACCATGGGGAGCATATGCGCATGGACCAATAGAATAGCAGCTTTTTGGATATGTCATGCAATGACAGTTGACGTTATTAACAGATTTAAAGATGGCACCGCGTCCTTCCCTTCTTTATTATTATTAATATTAAAACTCGTGCGATATTTGAGTGTTATTATATTATTTCGAGGTTTTAAGCCTATAATTCATATATTTTATTGATAGTTATTGTCATGCCGAGTTTGTTCAATACTAAAAACGAACTTTACCTAATATACATATATATAAAAAAATATATAAATAAATAAAAAAAAATATATTTATATTTTATTTAAAAAGTAAATAAAAGGTAATTAAAAATTTAAAAAAATTTAAAAAATTTAAAAAATTTAAAAGGTAATTTTTATATTACAAAACAACAGTTTAAACTGCTATCAAATCCGCCTCGAATATGTTCTATCACAAAACATCTTGAATGGATTCAAT
Organism: Morpho achilles; assembly: GCA_947086495.1. Taxonomy (NCBI): domain Eukaryota; kingdom Metazoa; phylum Arthropoda; class Insecta; order Lepidoptera; family Nymphalidae; genus Morpho; species Morpho achilles. Next base: position 15,221,998 of record CAMTZB010000022.1, on the reverse strand, counting down.
ATTTTCTTGTAGTAAAAAGATAAATTTGGTCGCTAAATTTAAATTATGAATTAATATTCATATTTCTATATCCATATTTGCAATGCAAGTCTGTGTGTCTGTCTGTTTCCCTCTTAAATTTTTTCTAATCCGCCGGATCTAATATCAGAAAAGTTGGTACAGTTGTTTAAATATAATATATACTGGGTTAAAATAAAGGATAAATTTATATTTTTTCTTCAAAATAAAAGACTACTATGTTTACTGTACTATGTTTATTCCATAGTACATAATTTAGAATATATTAAAGTTCAAGTTACGTAAACGATATAGCATACAGAGTTTATATATGAAACGCAGACTTTTAAATTACCTTATATAAATCAAGTACTTTTATTTGCAAATAGTTTCAAAGGGAGCAATCAATAGAGGAAAATTGCATTCATTAAAACATCAACAACAATTTTCGCTTATCATTTTCACACACAATGGGGCGGGCGGCGTAATCACCCCGCGCGTCCCTATTGCAAGGGATGAAATCGTCGCTCGCAGGCTGCGCGCGCGTCATTTCACCACCGACCAACGTAAACAACGTATATATCTATTACTGTTAAGTGAATATTTTAAAGTGTCGAATTATGAGAATTTTTGAATATACGTGGTAAGTAAATTAATTTTCTATGCGATGAATTATAACTAGCGCGAATGTTGTTTTCATACAAGAAAATATGTGCCAGCGAATTTATGATTTTGTGTATCTGTTTTTTAACTCTTGTTTTTAATCAAGTATTTATCTCATAAATAACGATATTTATGATGATAATAAAAAATATGCAGATTTTATTTATTATTTGATTCTCAAAATTTCAAAAAATATATAATGTTTGATGAACAATATTATGATTTGCCTTTATAAATTTTTGTCTAATAACTTTCATAATTATCTTAAATTTAAATTGAAAATTTAACTTCGTTGCATTGTAAATTTGAAGACCCCAAAAATTGCTATCGGTTCTATGTGAACTCATACTTTATAAATAATTTAAAAAAAATTGGCTTATAAGCGTGAGTATTTATGTAAATAGAATAGTATTCATCTCCGTAATTTACTATGAGTTCTTCTAATATCTTATAAACAATGTATTATATCTTATATTATAAAAGATTTGCTCAATATACTACAAGATTATCGATATACACTTCGATAATCTTGTCAATTTTAAATTAAAACTTTTAAAAGTTGACTTACCTCGCCCATAATAAATAATAAAATTTAAATACATTATAAATTGTAATAATTATAAATATAAAATTAAATAATAATAATAATTTATAAAATAGGAAAAAAAAATATATAAAACTAACACAAATTATTAATAATTTAAAATTTTGATTACTTATGTAACACATAGCATGCTGTGGTTACCTGTAAATGTGAGAACAGTTAGATTTAAGCCACGGGAAATGTTTATTATAAATATTGTTACTGTTTCTTATGTTGGTGATCCAAATAAATAAATGAAATAAATAAGCGTAGAATTTTGTGTCATATAAAGGATCGTCAGTCTTATATATCTGAAGATACTATTTAAATATGTTACACAATGTCAGAGAATTGATAATATTTCAATGGAATTTATAATGATCTTTTGTACTCTAATATTTTAAGATAGCTATGGTGCGGTAGGTCGATGTAACATCAGATCATATATCCTTTGTTGATGATGCGGGTATTGAAAGGAACATGGAAAAGAATCAGGAATGACACACGCTAAACTTTTTAATTAAGTTGAAACATACCTAAAACATATACGCGGCTTTTTAATTAGATAAATTTTGAATATTCCTAACAGTTTTTTTAAATATCGTTGTGTAGGATTAAACTGCTTAACTTAGGCAACATTTGATTATCTATATCATTTGGAAAGCATTTGATTTTAATATATTACTTACTTAAATATAAAAATGGAACGTGAACTGGCAAACTGGTAAACGTGGCATGGCGATATATGAAAAAAATGAAATAAATAATACATTTTACATTTATTAAAGTAAATGTATATTATACTGTACTTAAGAATAATCGCCGTGTGGTATCCGGCTGAATAGAATAGTACCATCCTCATTTCTTACCGAGGTGTCGTAAAAGGCGACTCAGGTAATTAAGTCGACCCGCCGTGTGGTATCCGGCTGAGTAGAATAGACCACTCTCATTTCTTACCGAGGTTTCGTAAAAGGCGACTAACTTAAGTTGACTCACCGTGTGGTATCCGGTTGAGTAAAATAGACCACCCTCTTTCTTAGCGAGGTGTCGTAAAACACGACAAAGGTAAGTTGTCAACAGGCAGGCGGCCGGTCGCAAAATATGTAGCCAAATTATGTGATAACATGTTTGTAACATATTGTGCCGACCCCACTTAAAGTGGGATTAGGGCGGGACGATGATGTTGACTGTAAGTAAGTAGCGGCCTGTTACTATCCCACTGCTGAGAATAGGCCTCTTCTCTCGGTTTTTGGAGAGAAGGTTTGGAGCTTAGACCTACCACGCTGCTCCAATGCGGATTGGTAGGTTACACATATCTCCAGAATTCTCTAGAGATATGCAGGTTTCCTCACGATGTTTTCCTTCACCGAAAAGCGTGTGATAAATTGCAATTATCAATTAGACACATAAGTTTTAACAGAAAAACTCATTGGTGTCTGCCCGGGTTTGAACCCGTGACCTTCTCGAAAGAGTCGCACGGTGTTACCGCTGGGCTACCACTTGCTTTTGATGTTGACTGTACTTAACAATAAATTTTAAATACGGTACGTATATTTTCTAATTCTTTATAAGAGTTTGACATTTTTAATAATTTCGGTTTGTAATGAAGTTTTGTGTTTTAAGTCAATATATCTACATGTTAGTCCTGATGGAATTAAATTTTAAAGTTAAATATTACCGGCGGAAGAAGTCATTCTTACAAACTCTACAAAAAAAAAATATTCGTAACGCGCAGCTCATATACAAAACTACAATACATTCTTTTCACAGAAAAGTTAAATTTTTTAAAAGCTTATTTATATAATAAAATAAGTTAGTATTAAAAAAATATTAATTTATTAATAGTATAACAAAAAGCAAGAAGTAACGAATGTAACAAATTTCCTCCTCAACCGTTATTGTAACCAAGATAAGAAACTGAAAGCTTCTGCAATCTATTATAAACCCAACTAAATAATATAAATACAATTAAAATAAATTAAAAATTAATAATAAAATAACTCACATGCATAAGATAGTTACCACAAATAATCAAGCATACAAACAACTTACAAGCACACGCAAACAATTTTAATTTTTGTTTTTTACATGTAATCGTATACCTAGGCTTAGTTTTGTCACTAGTGGTGCCATATGTGTTTCATTTGCCGTAAGCTTTCGGTAAAACATGTATGTTACAAATTTGTTGAATAAATCGCTCCATCCGAAGAATAAAGTTACATGTTCTGTGTATATACATAGAACATAGAACTTGATTCTTCTGATTCTGCACGAATTTCATATATCTTTGGGCCCAATAGTTTTTGTGTTGTTAAATATATCAATTATTACTATATAACAATAGCAACTCTCTACAAGTCTCTAGTTAATAGTCTATGCTAACAAGTACGAAGTAATGACTAATAATTGACCTGTATTGGGATATTTTTTTATTTAATCCCATAGAGATTAAGATCGTAAGACATGCATCCAATGAAAAAAATATGTTAGTTCTAAACACCGTTTTTAATATCTGGAAAGTCGGTACAGTTAATAGTCATCATTATCCTCCTGCTCTGCCATCTAAGTGGGATCAGCACAACATGGATTTAAAATGTTGTCTTATGATTTTGGTCGTATTTTACTATCGGCCGCCTGCCTGGCGCCAACTTACCTTAGTCGTTTTTTAAGACCCCTCGGTAAGAAAGAGTGTGGTCTTTTTTACCTAACCGGATTCTATACGGTGGGTCAATTTACCTTAGTCGCCTTTTACGACACATCACTAAGAAATGAGGGTGGTCTGTTCTATTTAACTGGATACCACACGGCCGGTTGACTTATCTTAGTAACCTTTTACGACACACCACCACCACATGACATTACTGTCAATATAATGAAGCTAAAGTTTAAGATGATGTGAAGTTAAAATATAATGTTAAAATGTAATGTTGTGTTAAAATAAAAATTTTCATATATTTTTTCAGATTTATACTAAAACGTTACTATCCAGCTCTGTTTCTATACGCATATTAAAAATGTAATAACAAGTTGACAATTGATACGTTCCGCTTGAGGCATCAATTATTTTAATACCATTCTATAAATGTTCTTATTAAATAAGTTTTCTAGCATTCCCGTTAAAAGTTTATAATATTTAGAGTTATATTTGATACTAGAAAAAATTAAGAATTTTTTGATGTTCTTATAATGGGGATAGGCTCGTTAGTTATATGGGGGTCTCCTTTATTCTCTCCTTTTACTGAGTTATTTTAATATATATTTTATGTAAGTCATACGTCAAATTATCAAACTATGCTCTTGATAAAACGATAAATTTCTCGGAGTCTTTCCGGATCGATCTCATTATTGTGATGGAACATTTTTGTGATTCACGCGAACGAAGTTGCGGGTAAAAGCTACATAGTATAGTATAGTTATAAATGTTAGAAAATGTTTTAAATACTTCAAAACAGACATTTATTTAGGATTTAAAATTAATTTAACATTAAAACTGATGTTGAAGGTAAATTTTTCATGATTTGCAGCGTTAAATTAAATTACAATTTTATTGAAAACGATAACCTTTTATTAAATTAATTTTCACTCACTTGTTAACTCGTAAAAGTATCGCCCGTAATGTTCTCTGGACACGGCTATTGCTCGTTAATTTTGTGTTGTTTGCACATTAAAAAAAAGTTGATAACTGTTCTGGGTTCTTTGATTAGTGACCGGCTCTAATGTGTAAGATGTTTTTATAGTTTAAAATTCGTCAGTTTCGCAATCGGTTTATCCAATCCATGCGTAAGCTATGTATAAGAAATAAAGTAATATTAATAATACACGGCTAATAACTGTTTTCGACCGAATCACATTTCATATAATATGTAATCCTCCTCGTAGCTAACAACGATAGTCTTCTTATGGGCTTTTCTAGTAACAGTAATAGCGAGTTTCATATTGAGGAAATGCCAATTTTTATAATATAGGTAGGTACGTTAAAAAATAAATAGACAAAATAGTTTTCCCATACTTAAAATTGTGTCACGTTAAGAATCGAATATTTATTTATAATATATTGTACGGATAATATGCTATGAGTAGTATGTCGTTGATTAAAAATGTAGAATAACAATCCATATTAATTGTTTATTTGAAGTTGGACTTTCATTCCAGCAAATTAATCGTTGTTGCGTTAAGACAGACGGATAAACTTTTGGAATATTAGAATGGATGCCAGTACTGATTGACTCGTTGAAGTGTTTTGATTAACTTATTACATTTGAACAACAGAAAGGTGCAATCTGAAACATTCCATCAATGTGCTTCGTAAGACGAAAAAAAATTACATAAAGCTTTAGCTATGAAAAACACATTATCTGCGGAGTATTTTTTGCATCACAATTTTAAAAGCAAGAAGCTACCGACTTTCTGATGTTATTATTGAGGATGCTTTTGTTATAAACCCTCCGATGAACACCGGGCCTATTCGAGCCAACCCGACTCGTCCTTGCCTTTGTGCTTTTATACTTATCGGGATTATCCCTAGATAATTACCTGTTTTGCGAAACTGTAATTAAATAAAAAACAACTTTTAATGCTCAGTGTCCGACAAACAAACAATAGAGTGCGAAGTCCTTTGCTACTGTGAATAGCCATGATTTATTTTAACGTATCCATACCGTGGTGTATGTGTTCAGTTGTATTGTTTGAGTACAGACATATGTTGTATGAATATTGCACAGGCTTAAAGATGCACTTAACGTATGTTACCAGAAGTCCACTCTAGGCTATGAGCTTTGGTGTTACTGACGTGGTGCGCTTTGAGATATTGTGAGGTTTCCTTTGTACAATATTTTTAGTATGTTTATGTATTGGTTTATTCAAGTATATGAAATAGTGTTTATTTTTATTTTTTAAATAACAAGACCATTAGAACATATTTTTAGTAATACGATTTATATCTAACTACGTAAACTCTAAAATTAAACTACATCAAAGTTTACTTCTAAACATGTGTCTTTAAATTGTGAATAAATCTTATGTAGGTATTTAACTTTACAAAACATGAAATTTTTAAAGAATATATTTTTTTAAATTTAACATTATCTACATAATAGAAAGAAAAGATCAAGTATTTGAAATACGATGTCTTAGGAAACCTAATTACGAGGCTGTAATTTAACAAACTCCAAACCTCCATATCTAATTTCAAATGAAGCCTCCTCTTGATTATCCTGAGATAATATTAGTAATTAAATTCTATTTATTTACAATTAATTGTTCATATACAATAAAACTATAATACTCATAAGATTTAAGAAAGTAATAACTAAATATATTGTAATGTTGAAATAAATTAATTCAAAAAATATATAATGGAATAATATAAAGTCTTAAGTTTAAGTAATTCACTGTATGTTATTGTATGAACTTGTTCTTTAAATTATTTATATATTAACACTAGTGTTAAACTTAATGAATGTTAACATTTCACACGCATTATTACTATACTGTAAAATCTGCAAGTGCTCAAAAGAATAAAGTGTTAGCAACTCTATAGTACTTTGGGATAAAAGCCGTTTAGTTTAAGAGTAGCTTAGAACAATATGAATAATGAACAAAATTACAAGTGCCACTCAGCTTTATACCAAAAAGATGTCAGCTCACTCGCTTGAACAATAGTTTATTATTTTCGTACATTTGTTGCGATTATTTCGTTTTCTTTTCTTTTTCTTTGTATAATTTTTAAGGGTCCTTGTCAACCACAGACCACAAGGGATAGTACAGCACTTGATAGTTAAATTCGCATGAAGCTAAGCGTGTGAAAATGTTCTCGTTTGATCCGAATAATTACAATTAAACAAAAATATCAATATCTACATCATAAGTTTCAATCAAATGATTTGTGTTCTTGTTACAGATAATGATGTTATAGACAACTTGGACAAAAATGGAAATGCAATCTATACAAGCATCTTCTAGTAAGTATCAATAAATTGTTTAATATTGTAAAAAAATAATATTCTTTTTTATCCCAATTAAAAAAAGTGCACAAATCCCCCGCATTGTTTGTCTGTACTGTTTATCGTTCTTTCTATTCGCAATCGTAAAATAAAAAATTACTGAACGGATTTTTATGCACAGATCCCCAATATATTAAGTGATTGACGGCGATGGTATAATGATATAATTTCTTAATTTTATAATTTTTTGAGATATATAGGATTATTTTATAGTAGGTATTTTATTTTATATAAAAAAAGTCCACGATGGCATATATTTACCGTTTTAAGATAACTTATTATTCTACAAATTCTAACTCTATGTAATTAAATTGAATATCTTACTACCATACTACCATATCATACCATTGAATAAATTTGCAATTGTAATAAATTAAACGAGTAAGAAATAAATTAACTCCTTGGTAAAATAAAATACGTCACATGTTCAGTCACACACACACAAACAATGGCGTGCCCGCGCGCAAACCATGCGTACACACAATAGTATAGATACACCACGGTCCGGTTCGACAAGATTCGCATTTAAAAAAGATAGTATTTTAAAATAATTAATATAATAACAACTAAGAGAAAGAATCGATTGTTTAATAATTAATATAATAACAACTAAGAGCAAGATCTGAATCCTTTTAATATAAAAGAAAATTATCATATGCTACATTTTATTGTTTATATGAAAATCTTGTTAATACACGAGTGTTTGATTATTTTCTTAAATTCGTGAAACCTCATATTATTAAGAAGGACTAAAGTAGCTTTAGTTCCAATAATACTGACTTTTTAAAATTTAATTCTTATTGTTCTGACAAATTGTTTCACATATCCACTAAAAGCTTAAATAAAGTGGTAGTATCAGGTAAATGTCATCATCATTATCTTGCCGAACTATGCATTTTAAAGCTGTATAATAATAAGACGTCTAACCCAGAATAGGAAAAAATTTGCAAAGGTGACTGCCAACCTTCACTAATTGGAGAGCCACTTAAAAAAGAAAAAGATAATAATAACTACAGACTTCATTGAATGGTGACATTAACTAACATAGTTAATCATGACTAAAATTTTACCTGAATACGATTAAATTAATTGCTTAATATCGAAATCAAAAAATATTTTTACTAGTTGTACTCGAGCCTTCGTACGCGCTAACTTAAGCGTTTTAATATTCTCAATAATGCAATGACTTTTCCTGTTTCCGAAAATAAACGGGGTTTCTATCCTATTTAGTGCCCCGGTGTATAAACTTTAATTGTGCCAAAATTTACGTTTATTATATTAGTATGAATAGTTAATGGTAATGATGAATTTGTAGTTAGTGAAATAACGTGTCACAGCTAATTTGTCTGCAGGTATTCCCACGAGAGCCGACGCATCTGCCTCCGCTCTCACCCCATACATCCCTCTACAAATTAGTTTGATAACGATACTGGCTGATTTGTATTCGTCGACAGTTCAATCAATAAATTTTAAAGATTCATAACGCATCACCATAAAATAAAATAGACAACGTTATAGTCAAATACCAATATGGTTTAAAATTTATAGTATTGTACAAACATTTTTTATAATTATATAAGTATATTTATAGTAGGTTAATGATAACCTCCGTATAAATCGAGTATTAGATGTTTAAGATTATTCAAGCGTTATCTATCTATCTAATTTCGGGGACGCCTTTCGGTGTAGGACGGGTTGTCAGCTCCTGTTCTGGACTATTCCACCCATTTCCCCATGTTGGGATAAGGGTTACACTGCTGTCCCAACAGTGTCACCTGGTTTAACCTACCAGTTGCTTTTACAAACCTGGTGAGGAAATATGTTAGGTCCTCAACTTCAATTTCATCCTTACCTAGTATCTCCCAAGTTACTAGCTAGTACATCTGGCACTCAGCCATAAAGTGACGACTCGTTTCTTCCTCTCCACACTCTGAGCTTGCTGCGTCTTCTTTTATTCTCATCGAATTCTCATGAGAATGAGAATTCAAGTGTTTACTATGTATTTATTTTAACTATCAAAAGTAATAACATAGTTATTTTGCTATAATCCACGATAAAGTAAATAAGTAAATAGTTTTCATAAATGATATATGCAGTAATCGAAAAAACACATGCACTAACTTCTACTACGCCCATCACAATACATATGCACTACACATGTTAACTATGACAAACTCAACAATCGTTTCCCCCACAACCGAAGCATCATCAGGAAATAGACAGCACACAAAATTGTAAAAACGTCGTATTTGTATATGAATATAAACGTTTAATTTAGTAACTTTATTCCTTAGAAAATGTATACATCTTCTCAATTTAAGATAAAATTTCTTTACATCTTTTTTACTGGTACTAATATCTGAATACATGAATGAATCGTTCGTCAAATTATATTTACATGACCAGCTGCCAAAACTTTTAACGATATCAGTTGGAAAAATACTGTTCAAGTTGAAGTGTACAGAAAACAAATTTAGGCAATATTAAAGTTATACGTCGGTATTTTTATTGTTAACAGAAAAGTAAAAAAATAATATTTTCTTTGCTTTATTTTTTCTGAACTTTTGTTTTGGTGATACCTAGTATTCATATGCATGAAATAGTTATAAAAATATAGAAATTCCCTTAAAAAACTAGTGACAATCGAGCTATAATTATCACTATAAAAACATCACTAATATTTATAATATAATAATATTTATCTTTTTACTTTTATGCTTCTAATAAATTAAATTCAAAAAAATTGTCATATTATACTATTAGTTTATGATGTATATTTAAGTAGCTCTACATCGTTTATTTTAACATTTATGGACGTGGGAAAATAGTAACTGTGTTAAATATATTTTAAAGTGCTACCGCTCCCGCTCGTCATTCATTAATATCACGTCGATTTAGATTAGCCCCGCATAGGTCACGCGATATTTGGATACAGGTGGCTGGTCTCATGGGGAATTTGAATCATGATAGCCATCGTTAAGGGATGATTTAATAAAAGGTGCAATTTAGTTATACTGTTTGTAACCTTTCTAACGAATAACCGACGCATGGCTTAAGCGATGAGCTCTTGTGTATAATACGACCGAACGGCCGAACGTGTATAACACAAAATTTCGTCAAATCAAATCAATATAATCTTTATTTAAATAGATTTTTACAACCAATTTTGACTCGTCACTCACTCAGATTTCAGTTTACTACCATGTTATGTTGTTGATATGTCGCTGGTAAAAGGACTTGTTTTAAAGGTTTTACTTTTCTCATGTAAGTCAGTGATTTACTATTGTTATTTATGCTAATTCGAATTTAAAACAAAGTTTCTCAAAGCTGTGTCGGTATATGATGAATTTTCTCAAAATCTACGCTTTTTACTAAGATTTAAAGAAGAGGAAATTGACTGAAATACATAACATTTATAACACGCTGATGTCCACGCCGGCAATGGGCACAACTAATAAGGTATAAAAAAAAAATCGAACTACATTCCTAACAGTTCCTTTTGTGATGTATATAGTACGAAAATGGACAATAGAGATTCTATTAAATCACTCTAAATTATGTAGCTAGAATTTCGTTTATTAAGACCTCTGAAGTGGAGTTTTGTACAATATTCTGTTTTTCATATAACAAAATTCTATACTATTTCATAAACAGCAAAAAGGCTGTTAGTAACGTGAAGAAAAAGTTTATTTAAAGTTCGAGTGTAATAGTTACGATTACACTAATAACATCGAACGTTTTAAATAAATTATCATGAGTAAACTGTTATTGACAAAAATGTCAAATTTTATTTTAAGAATGGAATTTGTTCTCTGATCTTTTGTGTCATTATTCTCCAGATACTAAAAAACGTAACATAAAACCATCACATACGGCAATGATCTATATCAATATGATGACATATCATATCATCAAAGTATATGTAAATATTTACATCGATCAGATACTTAATCAAAAACTTGATTGAAACCAACTGGATGATTACGCTTAAAGGTATTATCTTTCTCGTTCTCGATTAGGGAAGACTAAGTATGATTAGAAGTGCTATTTAATTAATGTAATATAAAATCACATTAATTTCATGACATGTATTTTTTGTACAAGAGATCATGTAAAGCTACTAACGCTCCAATGCACACACACACACACACACACACACATATAATACACATTTAACACTGCTAATTCGATTTTTCACCAAGACTCCATCTTTCTTTTTTTTCGTCTGGGTTCGTCACGTATTTTATCATAAGTCGTCCACTGATGGATTTATGCTTGATGCCCTATTTATCACGCCACCCTTAATGTTAGAATAAATTATTAAAGGAGACCTTCTTTACTTCTTTCGTGTGTAAAATGATCTAAAAAATTTTGGCGCCCCTAAAATCATGCCACCCCAGGTCCGGTCCTCACGGGCCTAGGCTTAAATCTTTCATTGGATTCGCTATTAGAGAAAAACTACAAATATTTATATAGGTATAATATCTGTTATCATGACATCAAATACGCTTATCATATGAGTGTAATAGATTCTAAAATTTCTATCTACAGTTCAACTCAACAACGCAGTGTAAAGCCGCGCATATCCTATAAATTTGCCCCATCTGTAGAATAAAGTCATATTTCCTAAGCTTATACGTGGGACACGTAACTTTATTATAATGTTGACGGTGAAATACAAAATCAAAAATACCCTAACCTAATTCTCTAATGTTTTATTGATATTACATATCAAGTAAAATTAAATATAGCCGTATGTTATATTCTAGTTCTATGGTTTCTTTTCTAAGGGCAGTTCTTAGACTTGGACATTATTTCTAGATTAGCCTATGATCGTCTAGAGAGTCCTGGGATCGTGTAGGTGAAATATGTACTTATTGCTCAATGTATCTTTTTCCTACTGAAATAAATATAGGTATTATTATTGCAGGTTTCTTAATTAAATAATCAAGTCGTTTTAATTAAATTTAAGTATAATATAAAAGTAACATAGGTTTCACGTGAATATTTTTCACAGGTCACGATAGAGATCTAAGTTTTGATTCGAAGATGCTTAACAGGAATATGTGGTTAACTGCTGAGTATCGTCAATGGCCTATTCATACCGACATAACGAATTGTTCTAAAGCCCCACTTCTCCACATCTTAGTTTTTATGTCTTCATTGTGGGGATATAGTGGGGAGTTTTGTAAATCAATTTTTTTATCATCTTATATTCGACACCGCGTTTCCTGCCGCGCAAGTGTACGCATTCATGTGCACCGTCTTATTCGGAATGTCTTATTGTATGGAAGTGCCTTTGTGCCTTTTCGACTATAGTCGTGTTTGGATGTGTATTAATATAGCCATATTATCTGCTCTTGCCTCTTGCTAAACGATTTGTTGTGCCGTGGGACCGTTGCAAGGATGAACGAACAAAGGAGATTAAAATGCGTATGGTTTCATTACTTGAAAATGATTTGCTGATTTTACGTTTTGTGACATAAATTTTTGAATATTCTAATTCTAAATTTGTATTATTATTTTTAAAATGAATTTTATTTTATCAGATCAGGAATTACATTCAGAAATTAATAATTATAAAAGTTATATTATATCAATAGCTACAGCTATCTTAATTTATTAATAAAAAATACGATAATATATTATCATTATTACATAGCCGTGTGGTATCCGGCTGAGTAGAATGGACCACCCTCTTTCTTACCGAGGTGTCGTGAAATACGACTAAGGTAAGTTGGCGTCAGGCAGGCCGTAAGTCGTAAAATACGAAGCCAAATCGCGTGAAAACATATTTATAACATGTTGTACCGACCCTACTTAGAGCGGGTTAAGGGCAGGAGAATGATGATATTATATTAGCAGTTTATTATTTTATTACACTATGTAATGACTTGATTCACTTTGATGTTTTGATGGCAATGTATACAGTAAACAGATTTAAAAAAAATTATAATTGTGAGTTGTATATTAGGTAGATTTTGTTTTAAGTCAATACGTAATTTGATTGTAAAGAGAGTTACAAAAACTGTTCATGGCAATCGTGTTGATTATACCTACATATGTGAACCGAACCACACATTAAATTTAAATAAATTTGCTATTCTTGTTCAGTATCTAACGAAGGAATTATTAATAATATAATTATTATTAAAAATATTCATCAATGAACAATGTTGGCAAGTTATCGGGTGGAGTTACCCTCGGTTGGGGCGGGCTTTCGACCACCCCATTCACTCATCTTTAGTTCACATTAAAAGTGTCAACACTTAAGCGCAATAGATTTATGACTGTCGTAAAACGGTAGGTAGATAGGTGTTAGTTATTTATATTTAACTGGTGTATATACGTCTAAAGTCTCAAAAAGTGATTTTTATATTACCTTAACATAGATAAAAGATATATGTTGGTGAAAAAAAAATATTTATAAAAGCATTAATTTGTTTAAAATATTTACAGCTCTTGAAATAACAGATCAACCAAAATATTATTATTATTAATAGTGGCTACATAACATAAATTAATTGATGAGAAACAAAAAATATTAAGTTTTTAAACGACCTACTACAAATATAATGAAAGAATAATAAAAAAATAACTAAACCCGGTTAAAAATTATGGCTGGGCGATAAATATTACACTAACTTAATTAAGAGGTTCCTCTCAAATACAGATTATATCAATGATAGAATTATCGAATTTTAAAATCCTTCAAGCTACGTACAGCTCAAATATGTAAATTAAAAATGCTTGCAACATTCACCGCCGAGTTTCTTCATGGTTCTTCATTAATCCTCGATGATTGAAAAGTGCTCGAAATTTGAATAGAGATTACTTTAATATCATTTTCTTTGAATGGCTATACCAATTTACGTCACCACATAAAAATATGCAACATCGCCCTGGACGCCTGGAGTTTTTCCTCGTTAACATACTCGATACGATATGACAGCTTTAATTTTCGTCAAGCAGTATTTATATTTTCAGCATCAAAGGGTTTTTGGCCTTATTTAGAGCATAATATCGCTCTGGGCAACGGTTCAAATCAGATGTTTAGCAGTTGTAATAATAATTCCTCAACGTTACTTTAACATTTTGTGCCCGCTTCTTACCCTTGGATAGTCTGTAAACATTGTCGTCAGTAGTGAAGTACTTAAAAAATTAGAGGGATGAATCAGAAAAATACATACCCGTATATTATTATGATAAGGTTGTATAGATAGTAGCATTAGGTTAATTAATTATACGTTATAGCAGAGCGATTTTCCGCAGCGTAGGTATATTAAAAAAAAAACTTATTACAACTATTCAGATATGGTTACTTAATTTTTTTTTTCAATTCAAATAACAGGCCGCATACTCTATGATGTTCCGTGTGCAGTTTGCCGCGACCATTCATCGGGGAAACATTACGGAGTGTTTGCTTGCGATGGTTGCGCAGGTTTTTTCAAGCGTTCAGTTCGACGTGACCGTCGCTACGCATGTAAAGCTAGAAATCCTGGTGCTTGCTTGGTTGATAAAGCACATCGAAACCAATGCCGAGCCTGTCGTTTAGCTAAATGTCTAGACGTTGGCATGAATAAAGACGGTAAGTTGGACAACATTATTAAAGAAATAAATGTATTTTAATAACAGTAATACATTCTTTGGGCGTAAAGGTTAAGCCTGTATAATGTGACAACTGATTTTTGGACTTTGGTTATTGTAGATTAATATTTAATGTTGCATAATAAGCTTTGATATATACGATATGAAAAGGGAATTTTGTACGTATTCACCACATATCCATTTACATTTCTGTTTTGTTTAGTACGAATATTTAACAATTATTTTCTTCCAGCTGTTCAACATGAAAGAGGACCGCGAAGCTCTACTATAAGAAGGCAAATGGCTTTATTTTTAAAAGATCCAGCAGTACCACCTAATGATATAGGATTATCACCACCCACGCCAATTCTAAATTTAGCACTACCCAAACACAATTTGCTGTCACCCTTGTCATCAGTACCGGTTTTTCATAATCCATACTATTCATATAATAGGTTAGAGCTTTTGGGTTCCCTGACACCACCAATTCACGCAAAAGATGTGTCACCTCATGCAGTTTTAACAACTATTCCAAGTACACCTGATCCCGAAACAATGTGTGAAGCAGCAGCTAGACTGCTATTTATGAATGTTAAATGGGCTAAAAGTGACCAAGCGTTTGCTTCCCTTTCCTTATCTGATAGAATTATGTTATTAGAAGAATCATGGCGGGACCTATTTATTATTGGATGTGCACAATTTCTTTATCCAATAGATTTAAAAATTCTTCTTGATACGAAAAACTCGAGATTATATCCGAAAAATGTTGAAGAATTTCAAACAGTTTTAGGTGAATATTCTAAAAGTCGTCCTGACGCAAATGAGTATGCATGTATGCGTGCCATTGCATTATTCAAAACCAATTTTAACAATAAAATCCATTTAGAAAGTACATCTCAAACAAATATAGAAACGAAAAAACTTCAGGATCTTCCTGCCGTTGCTGCTTTACAAGATCATTCTAAAATTGTTCTAAACGAGGTGAGCAATATTTATAAATATTGACAATATACAACAAACTTACAACGTTTTAAAATAACTTTTAAAACGTTCATTTCCTCTTTGTCCTTTATGACACTTTTCTCACGGACTACTTTAATCAGTGATTAAGCCGCGCTTTGTATTTAATTTAGATAAATTCTGTTCATCTTTTTTTGGGCACGTATATGCAATAAAAATGTTTAAGTTAAAACAAAAGCTTAATTATCATATTTTTGTAGAGTATTTATATACATACGTACCTACTAAAGCATCTATCAAACAATGTAGATCTCACTAGCACTTGTCCATATGTTTTTTATTTTAATGTAATGCTTGTCTGGAGAACTTTTGAGTGACAAAGCCGCCCATTTTATTAGTATTAATTATATTGTCTGTATTTTAGAATGTGCAATTAACTTAGATAGTAATGTTTAATATTTATTTTGCCTTTCCAGTACACGACCCGTATGTATCCCCTTGATGTCACACGTTCCGGGCGGTTGCTTCAAATTTTGTCTAATATCAAGAGAGTATCCAGTGATACTATAGTGGAGCTTTTCTTTCGGGCAACAATAGGTGACATACCTATTGAAAGAATCATAAGCGATATGTATAGAAGTAGTAAAGATGTAACATAAGCAATAGTTATAGAATATACCTAAATGGTAAAAAAATTTAAACATTATTTGACACGAAATTATCTGACTGTTTTACATTGAACATATTAGGGTATGATGATAAGTTGCGAGTGTTGTATTATACCTTTATCATAGCTTCGCCAATTATGCTATTAAAAACAATATTATTCTGTTTTTCACTACATTATACTTTTTGAAATTAAGTATGTTAAATACTGGTTTCAGCATCAAAATACTTAACGCTATAAAAAATTAAAATATTATTTGCAAATATTACTGAAGTGGTCTCATAGTACATACTTTCTTTTCCCGCCACCTCTGCATTTAGCGAAAGAGTTTTTCATGTAATGAATGCAAAGTGGCGTGAGGCTAGAAATAGACAAACTATTAATTTAATATAAAACGATCCCTTTTCATTAATATTAGTTATAATTGTAGTGAGGCATATGAAGTTTATAAAGACTTATAATAATAACATGGCGCTTAAAAATACGTATTCCAAATATAAAATAAATAAAATATTTTTCTCAAATATACTTTATTTCTTAAAAAAGAAGATAGCAACCAGATTGAAAGAAGATGCATCGTGTACCCGTAAATTGGCGTCAACTTAAGTTTTCAAATACCCCTATTAACACACCCTATTTGTATCGTTTTCCCGAAGGAAAAATATTTTTTTTAAGTAGAACGCAGTTGAACGCACAGTAGACACACAGACTCAGACACAGTAGACAAACCTCCTGCACTTATCCCTAGAGTGGGTTATAAACATGTCGTCATATGATTTGGCTACGTATATTACGACCGGCCGCCTGCCTGACGTCAACTTACCTTAGACGTATTTTACGACACTTCGGTAAGAGAGGGTGGTCTATTCTACTTAACCGGAAACTACACGGTGGGTCAATTTACCTAAGTCGCCTTTACGAGACCTCGTTAAGAAATGAGGGTGGTCTTTCTACTCAGCCAGATACCACACTGCAGGTCAACTTATCTTAGTCGCCTTTTACGATATAAATAAAGCTAGCAATATTCCTACATACATTTTTAGTGTACAAATTTAATACGTTTGCATAATTATATATTGAATATATTAAAAAAAAATACATCAATGTTTTGATGTAAATATTGTAAATACAATGATGAATGATGATGAGAATTGTAAATACAAATAAAATTATGAGTTAGCAGGATAACTTTAAACTCACAAAAAAAATATTATAATTATTAGCTAATATAAACCTAAATTTAACATTTAGTTCGGATTTTTATTTATACCCCGTTCCTTTATTTATTTCCTATTCACATAAAAGACTCATCAAATCAAATTAAGTTCCCTTACGTAGCCATAGGCATTCCGTATCCCACGTCTACAAAGATTGTAGTCAGACTTTCTCTCACTTCAACCAAAATATAATATGTAGATCTAAAAGTAATAATAAAATTATTTTGCTATAATCCGCGAAGAAGTAAAATAGAAAATATATATAATGCTAAATGTAAGTGGGCAATCGGTTATCATACCTGATACATGCAGGATTCGTAAAAACACATGCACAAACCTCCACCACTGCCACCACAATACACAAGCACTATATACGTTCACTATCACAAACTCAACAATCGTTTCGCCCCGCAACCGAAGCATCGTCAGGAGATAGACTCCACGACCAAAATCGCAAAGCAGCAGCTTTGCGATATTTAAATATATGTGAACGTATATAGTGCTTGTGTATTGTGGTGGCGGTGGTGGAGGTTTGTGCATGTGTTTTTACGAATCCTTCATGTATCAGGTATGATAACCGATTGCCCACTTACATTTAGCATTATATATATTTTCTATTTTACTTCTTCGCGGATTATAGCAAAATAATTTTATTATTACTTTTGTATTATGGATCTCCGCAAAGTAACGCCTAATTCTATAAATTATATGTAGATCTCTTTAAGAGACAGAACTTGACACGATCTAGTGCCGCTTGGAATAAGCTTCCTTTACACATTTGAGATTGTTTATACCTCTCTATCTCTATAAAAATTGCATTTTATTTGTCTTCGACGTCCTTAGGGTCGTAGAGCTATTTGTACCGCCGAATACCTTCTATTGAGTTTTTAGTATTGTAAGAAAACCGCGTTATTTGTGGGCAATATCCCATGAAAATTCACCGGGTCATGTTGATCGTAATTCCGTTTAATTTTTCAGTGCACATACTCGTACATGCTGGGTTATAACATTGCTAAATAATATTTGTTAACTAATTGTAAATTATCATGAATAATTTTCGTTTTAAAAGAATACAAAGTAACATAATTCTTATTAGCCGTGTGGTATCCGGCTGAGTAGAATAGTACCACCCTCTTTTCTTACCGAGGTGTCGTAAAAGGCGACTAAGGTAAGTCGACCCGCCGTGTGGTATCCGGCTGAGTAGAATAGACCAACCTCATTTCTTACCGAGGTGTCGTAAAAGGCGACTAAGGTAAGATGACCCACCGTGTGGTATCAGGTTTAATAGAATAGACCACCCTCTTTCTTACCGAGGTGTCGTGAAATACGACAGAGGTAAGTTGACGTCAGGCAGGCGGCCGGTCGTAAAAACGCAGCCAAATCATGTTACAGCATGTTTATAACATGTTGTGCCGACCCCACTTAGAGTGGGATAAGGGCAGGAAGATGATGAGATGATGAAAGTAACATAATTCTTATATTGTAGTGTAGGTATTCTTATATTTTAGTGTATTGTTATCTATGAACATATTGATTTCATTAAATTTTTATACTGAGAAAAAATCGTAGATAATCGATATATACATGTTACAGAAAGAAGGTTATATATTTTTAAACATATATTTAAAGATCCCCTTACCAACTAGTCTAAGAGACAATACTTATATGTCTCAAGGGAGTAAACTATACCCATTTCTATATTTTTTTCATTACGGCCTGAAGAAAACATCATATTGGTTTCCATATCATTCCGTTTCATTCCATTTTAATTTTCAAGTCATATATATATATAAATTCATTTGAACAGAAGAAGCGAAATATTAAATTTATATTTAAAAAAAAAATTATAATAACGCCCTCCGGTAATGATGTCATCGACAAACAAACCCATAACATCAGTTCATCACCCGAGTCGCGACATGTGCGCGCTCCGTTTATATTGTGTCTAAATCCCCGATTAATCTCCAAATTTTATGAGCTTTTGTTCACTCCCATTCAATTTTTCGCAATGGCCTGGTCTGATAACAATAGTTTCAATGAAATATTTCGTAGTGTACTTTATCAGAATGGTACAGAGTTGAGAATGTGAATAGGGCTTGGTTAGGTGTAATTTTGGTAATATTTGTCTTAAATTGATAGAGTCAAGGCTGATTTTACAATAGATATATTCCAACGCCTGCCCGTATTAACTTTTTAAGTTTAGTTTTCGGTCACGTCAGTCAGTCAATTCGTATATTGTCATTTTGACATAATAGCGATACCATCCCTACGGATTTATTGGTTGAAACCCGATGAAAGTTACCTCCGATTTTAGACAAATGTATTAGGCATCCCTGTTTGACGTGAAGATTTGAGATTGTTGGAAAGAGATATTAAAGGGGAATAAAGGATACAAAAGGTTTATTTATCGAAATATGGTCCGAATATTAAGTGATTTTTAGGATGTATAATAGAGTGAAAATCTATTAAATCTATGACAGTTACAGAAATATAATTTAAATATAAGATGAAATCTCAAATACTATGTGAAAAGTCAAATACTGTGGTATTTGACTTTTGGTTTTTATTTTTATTGTTGGTAACGTATAGGTATTTTATAAAAACAAATACCTATTTGTCATCTACATTATATCATCAACGGCAATTTTATAAATTAAGATGGTGTATTGTCATTAACATTGTATTATCAAAGTTCATTTCATAAATTAAGATTGTGTATTGATGACAAGCATTGGAAGATGGCGTCACCAGTTGTGTGCGCGGGAAAGATGACAGCGCGGGAATCTTGAAACGGAAGGAAAAGGCATTGCTTGTCGTCGAGTGAGAAAAAGTAGTTGTTTGACTGTTTTCAGTATAAAGTATAGTAGAGTTAAGCGAAAGAATAAAAAGGAATTGAAATAGTAAGTACCTTTGACTTTTTATTTAGATAAAAAGTCAAAACCCTTACAAATTAAAGTGTAACATAATCTATATATTAATATTGTAAAAGTTGATACAAATGTGAGCTTGAATAATAAGCGTGGCAAAATTATATATTAAGTATCTTTCACCGAAATCACTAATGATATCAATGGTTCAGCGTATATGCTAAATGCAAGAAACGCTTTTTTTTTTGTACCGGGACATTAATATAGTTAAAAAATTCTACAAAAAATGACAATACTGCAGATGGTGAGCCTAATGGATTCAACATTGAGTTTTTAGTCTAACTGAGTATTTAGTAGAACTGTTACTTTGAAGTTAGAAACTAAGTATTTATAAATATTCATTATTAAAAAGAGAACATAAAATAGTACAGGATGTGATACAATTACTTTAGCAGAATTTAATTTTGTAATGCGGTACTTTATTAAAGTTGTATTAATTACTAGTATGTCCAGCCCGCTTTGCCGCGCTTAATGAATGAATGAATCATCCGCTGTGTGATTTTAAAGTGTCTAATAGTGTCATTAAAATCGGTCCAGCCGTTTTGGTTTCTATAGAGGACAACAAACATTCTTTTTTATATATTGAAAAAAAAAACGATTTATTTATACATCTAATAGAAATGGCGAAAAAACTAAATATGTAAGTACCAGTATCATAGTAGACGACCTTTCAACTTAAAATAGACATATCTTTTTTATTCTCTAAATGACTCAAATAAAACATCGCATATATTTTAAGTGAGACTTTCTACTACATATTAGTGAAAACAGCAACCAAATCGGATCAGCAGTTTTTGAGATTAGCGGTAACAAATGCACAGAGATTTGACATCTCAACGATTTTATTATATGTATAGATTAAATAAAAAAACAATCAAACTTGAACCGCCTTAGCCGCCTGCCTGACATCAACTTACATCACCTCGGTAAGAAAGGTCTAAAGGTCTATTCTTCTCAACCGTATACCACACGGTGGGTCAACTTATCTTAGTCGCCTTTTACGAAACCTCAGTAAGAATTGAGGGTGGTATATTCTACTCAGCCGGATACCAGATAAATGTGTAATACGACACATTTTAAGATGACTTCACTATAAAAACTCTATGCTTTTTTAATCGAGGTAATTGTCTCAAATTAATTTAACAAACGCGTAAAGATAATACAATACAATTACATATTACAGTAGCAAATAGTACTAAAGGAAAAAGAAACATAAAAAGATCTAAAATAACTTAAGAACTAAAGAATGAAATTCAACGAAATAAATTCAACTTTGTGTCGGCTCACAAATGGAATGGAATACACAATTGGAATTTACTGTTCGTGCATAAAATCCTTTAGAGTTTACAAATGTATTAAAATCAATCTTTAAGAAGAAAACTTGTAAGATTAACCTTCTTCTTTCTTTGTTGCATTATTTTATAATGTAAATTCAGTTCGTTAAAACATTAACATTCCTATTTTCGTAGTTTTTTTAGTGCCTAGAAACAGGAATAAAGCGATTTTTTTTTTTAAATAAAACTTAGGTAAATTTGTTTTTTCTCCCCCAAAACCCCCTACATACTGAATATCAGAAAAATCGTTGGCCGAGATTCATAAAATATATTAATATTTACACAAACATACTAGATTAACTCATTTAAATATTAAAGATATTAACCTATGAATTGAATTCAAAAAACTATAAATTTCATTCAAAAAGCCATACATTTATTATACTAGGTATGTTAAAAGATGCTAACTGGAATGTAGCCAATAACCATCATAGAATTTTGATATCGTTGAAAAATCCATAAACAACAATTCATGAGACACAAGATAAAACGGGACAATTAACATAGATGTCGCTATGTGCATTTTGGCCTGGAAAATTAGCACACGCCGCAGTGCTGTATTTATGTGAATGTGTTGGTTTCGGTGTATTATTTAAAGTTTAAACTTTTCTGACACACTCACACTTTTTATAAGTGTTCGCCAAGTAGGAAGTTCGACGATACCTGTCAAAATTCCTTTTGAAAGAGAATCGAATGCGATTCCGCAAAAATGATTTTAGTTGCATTTTTAAATTAGGTTAAAGTAATGTATGCCACCACAAGTTTTTTACAAGACATTTCACCTTGTTGTGTAAGAAATAGTACTTACGTTGAGGATAGACACCATGGTGCAGTGCCATCCGCCTTTGGAAATAGAGGAATTACCAAAAGAAGACGAAGAAAGACTAGAAAAACTATTTTCTAAATTAGACACAGATGGAAATGGCAAAATTGATATCCACGACCTGTCTGTTGCCCTCAAGGAATTGGCTCCGCATATAAATCGCAGCTATGCAGAGGTTAGAATATAAATTTATTTAACTTGTTAAAACTAACGGTACTTAAGTAGCTTTCATTTATGGCACGTCACCACGTGATCAATTTGCTTTTGTATGCTAAAATTATATTTTTGTAGTTTTTTATTTTCGTCTTTTACATATTAAGAAGTTCAGCATTGCTTTCAAAAAATACATATCAATTAAAATTTACATATTCTACAATATATACCAATCTCGATCTCTATCTTAAATAATTTGACCTATTAACACTTTATAGTAATTTAGTTAGATACCTGTATAATACTATTCTTTTGCCAATACAATGACAATGACAAATACAAGCTGAAGCTAACCCAAATATCACTTAAATTTATTAGCTTATTATAGTAATTGTATATACTATTATAGTAATTAAAAATCCTGATGAGTACCACAGAACAAACAAGTGGAAATCAATCTGTTGTAGCAGTAATTTAATTACTGATTTTTTTAAAAAGAGTAACCATACATACATCTGTACATTTTTTGAGAATAACTTGCAAGTGCCTAGAAAATATTTGAATTCAAGCCAAGGTCTATAATGAAATATGTAACTTGGAATAATAATTTTATTTTGCTAAACTCTGTGATAAAGCAAATGCAAGATTGATAAAAATACATGTAGTACGAACCCACTACCTACATAATGAACATAATGAAAACGTAATTTCTATGGTAACTTCACACATTCAAAATTATTTATATAGATATAAATTATTTTACAACCTAACCTTGTGGCAATAAATTATTTGGATATAAAAGCAGTAACAGTCGTGGTCACTGTTTCTTACTGAGGCTTAATATGCTTAATAACTAATATATAATTTTTTTGGACATCATTTGAATTATTAATGATTGTTACAGAAATTTCTGGCAAAAACTGGAAAGGATCCTGGTGATGTAACACTTTCAGAGTTCATACATTATGTCCGAGAACATGAAAAGAATCTTAAGTTGCAGTTTTCCCATTTGGATAAAAATAAAGATGGTCAGTAACTCTTAAAACTTTTTATTGATGATATATATGAACCAACATATTAGTGTTTGTTTTAATAATGTTAGTTTTATAATATATTTCATGATATAAATAAATTTTTTTAAATCTGTTTCCAGGAAAAGTTGACTTGGAAGAACTGATATCTGCTTTCGCTGATTTGGGAATTGCTATTGGCAGGAATGAGGCAACAAATTTATTAAAAAGGTAAGAACTATTTATAAATAAAACATGCAAAGCGAATAGGCAAAGCTTTTGTCAGTGCTTACTTAGTACTGTCTACTTATCGCGAATACTTTCGTATTTTTTTTGGGTTACGATTTTTCATTTTATTAAGCTAAAATGACTTGTCCAACAAGATTTTTTGTACAAAGTCTTATAAAACTTAAACTTGTACTAACTGTGGAACTTTATGCTTTATGATACTTGAGTTAAATTTTAAAATAACTTTAATTAATAAATTTTTTCTATTTTCTTTTAGATTAAATTCAATATATGTAATTTTTAGAATTAGGCGTTACTTTGCGGAGACAAAAGTAATAATAAAATTATTTGTTATAATCCGCGAAGAACAAAGTGGCAATATGTTTTGTGCTTATTTGGGCTGTACAGAAAAAATTATGACAATAAATATAATAATAAATCCTTGTTTTAAATAATGTGAATTGTAATTTTTAAGATGTTATGTTAGTCTTTTTCTGGAAGTGGCAAAGTATAATATTAAATATATATATATTTTTAATTGTAATTAATGTTCTAGTTACTTAGTAAAACATACATTCTAAAGGTAGGACTAAATGTTTCAGAAAAGCCGGTTGGCCAATATATTGGTAAGTCAAAAGCATCATGTAGCTGCTGGGTTTGCTAATAAAAATGTACATAAACATTTTTTGTGCTATTTGTAAGTCAAAAATAACAGAAATAGTTCTTCGAAAGTCAACTAATAAATGGCAGCTGTGCAATCCCTCAAACAGAGTAATGGCCATAACATTTTTTGTCTTGTGTTTGGTTTAAAATTGTGCCGTTCTGAATGTCGTACCCAGTACCGATTTGTTATGTCATTTTTATTCGTGCCTCGAATAAGTTACGTGTTATTGCTTATTCATTCATTTGTCATATTTTACCAATATATCATAACTAATACTCGCTATTATACTTGATACATAATTTTGACTGCTGTAAGTTTTTCCTGTAGGCCAAGGCCCAATCAATTATGGGTAATTTGAATTATTAGTATACAGAAAGTATATACAGTCATTTATTCTATAATCAAGACATATAATTTACAAAATTACAAAATGGATAACTAATAACATTGTGTATAAATGTTATTACTATATTGAGAGTAACACATTGGTTATCGAAATAACTTTATTACTTCTTTTTCATTCTTAATTTTAAATTCACGCTAATAAAAAGTAATGCTGCCCAATGATTTATATGATTAGTTTTTCATATGATTTTCTTAATGAGAAAATTTATTTACATTATAAAATAACATCAAGCTAATTTTAGTGCAAAAATTATATTTACTTTTTGTTTACAATATAATAATAAAAAATTGATTCCAAAAGGCATAAAAAAGTTCTTTCGAATCGTAAATTTTCTAAAAGATTGAAAAGCTACTGTCGAGAATTTCTGAAAGACAAAATAGTACAATATAATCGAACATCAGGAAGAAAACCGAGCAGATTGTGCAAAATATTATTCATCACGCAGAAGATTATCATTATACGTAATGTTACAGTAACTTGTAATAATACATGTTTTTCTAGTTAGACGGAAAAGACCATTTTGCTTAATAATTTTCGTGAAATGTTGAAAACGAAATTGATAATTGTCATATTTTAACTATATGATAATTATCGTTCACTTTCGTCAATGATATTATGTTTAAAAATATACAAAAAAAATCTAAGTTTCTATGCTCAATACATTTTTATGTATTAATAGTGAATTTGAATATAAATTGTATTTGTCGCCGAATCAGCATGTCACTGGTATCATTTTAATATGCCAGTAAGTCCAGTAAAAGTATAAATATGACAAACTATTTACGTTAAATCTGAAGATTTTTCCGACAAATCACTTCATCCGAAGCATAAAGTAACACTGTTCTACGAATAAACAAAGAACAACGTAACTTTATTCTTAGGAATGGGTGAAAAGTTTACGTCAAGTTTAAACTTAAATCTGTAATCTTTTGATTATAAATTACTCATATAACTTAAAATTAGAAACATTTTCACTATACGAGATAGGGATAAAAAATCTTGAGAGTTTATTTGTTTTAAGATTAGTGAGGCAATTTTTATTAAAGTGATTGATTACAGGCACCGCTAATTAACAATGGAAGACTATTGACCATCACCTTATGGTGTAGCTAAAAGTCCTTGAAATCAGTTACTTTTTATTTAGATAGATTTACTATATAACAATTCCTACTAATACAAGTGCATTATATACCTCATTATTAAGGTCCAATAATGACGATATCTCGAAACGCTTTATTGCGTTGAACGCAGTTTTAATCTGCAAGAAAATGTTTCTTGTCTTGAAATATATTAGTTTTAATGTAGTACTGTATAGTTTGACAAAGTTTGTGAAAGTGTGTTTGCTGATTATATTTTTTTGCAGCATTTTGGACCATTTTATATAATTAAAATAACATTGTATTATATAAATGAGAAAAATTAAAACTTTTTCGAATTTCTAAAAGGAACATTTGTAATAGCAATAATTGACTCAATTATAATAAATAGCTTAAGCTTCAGTAAATAATTTAAGGCTATTTATTTAATGATTTTAATAAATCTTACTTAGCAATTTACGAGTATAACTTTTCCGCTACTTTTAGTTTTACGTTTTCTACAAAAAATGTAGGTATATTTTTTTTCGCATAGTTAAGTCCATTATACTTGCTTAACCTTGTACTGCAGACTATACTTAAAGCTATTGTAAGTTTTTACTAGGAAAACCATACAATATTTTTAAAATATATATTTCTATATTTTATTATCATTTGTTAATATGTAAACTTAGGTGTACAATAATATTTATTAGAATAGTTTTATCTTTTGTGTCCTGTTTAATTTTCTATATGAATTACTCTTCTTCACTCTTGATAATTTGTTTTATTTGTCGCCAGGATGGATCAGGATGGGAGCTTGAATATCAGCTACGATGAATGGCGCGACTATCTGCTACTTGCACCGGCAACCGACATCCATGCGCTCATACATTTTTGGAGGCATTCCACAGTAAGTATTTTTCTTAAATTTATTAAACTACAGAAGTACGAGTTAGCTTCCAAATGGAAACAAGCAGAACGGAAATATAATTTTGTTTAATGCAAATGGTACTCTATAAATTAGAAAGTGTTTTATACAGTGGTACCGTCCATACTACGTTAAATGAATCGTGAATCATTACTGATCAATTAAACGTATAAGATAACTTTGGCATAATGGTAAAGGTTGACTGACCTGGCGAGCCGCGCTTGTTCAAAAAATAGTATAAAATATTAACATCATAGGTCTGTCTCCCTCGCACTTGTGTCTCGTCTGTCCGTCAACGTTACGCATTACATACGAAATGGAATGGATGATCTTGACCGAGATTACGAAATGAAACGGTCATTCACCATTCTAAATCATGTATCTTTTTAATCAAAATGTAAAATAATTCCTGTGGCTAAATTACTTCACTGAATTAACTGAATTTTTTTATGTAGGCTGCTAAGGTGTGTAGGTACTTGGAATTAAAATTAATGTCCTATGATCGGTAGCACCCTGCATATAGATGTAAACAGAGTGCAATAATCTAAAGTAAATGCATTTAGCCGTAAGGTTTTATCCTATCTAGTTTTGCTTTACTCCAACTATCAAAATTGTGTTGGGTAATCCGCATTAATTTTTATAGCCTTTAAAAAAAAGCTGCGATAGCCCAGTGATGAGAACGTGCGTCTCTTTAGAGGTGTCACGGATTCAAACCCCTTGCAGTCACCAATGAGTGTTTCTGTTAAAACTTATGTGTCTAATTTATAATTCAAATTTTCGGTGACGGAAAACATCCTGAGGAAACCTGCATATATCAAGAGAATTCTAGGGATATGTGTAACCTACCAATTCGGATTGAAGCAGTCCAGTGGGTCTTAGCTACAATCCGTCTCCCCAGAAACGGAGTGAGAAAGCATATGCCCAACAGTCTATACAGTAGAAATAGTAGAACTTCGGAAAGGCCAGGGAACACCCGAGTGACCTAAGTTATTTTTATAGTTAGATGGCTTCTAAGTTCTTGTTCGATCGAGCCACCGAAAATAAAGCTATATGACCCTAACGTTCAAATCACGATAGCAAGCGACGAAGTGAAGTGAATGACGTGTCTTAATTGTTAAATGGCAACTGCCATTCAACTGAACGTCATTTTTTGCCACGTCCCCACCAGTATGATGACTAGTCACAGTTATACCACCTACCCTCAATGAAACTACTACGGGATCGAGGTCCTACCTATAAGCATGTGCAAAAAGATTGACCGAAGACGATATTTCTCTATTCAAATAGACCTACGGTAATATATCACGATATTTCTGCCTTCAACCGTCCTACAGAACCGCAAAAGCCGTAGCCTTAAAAGCATATGGTTAATTATAAAAAACATAAATAAAAAATGCTTTCTATATTGATAATAAATATGACCGTGACCTCCGAGTAAAGCCGTGTAAAATCTGGCTTTAGACTTACAGCTACAGTTACACAACATGACGCTCTGTTGGCTTCAAGCGACTTATCCTAACATTGGATAGAGCTAATCCCTATTATATGAACGAGTGTTTTTATATAACAAATATAGCCTCCGCCTAAATTCAGCAAATAATTACCACAGTAAAAAGTAGGTGATATGTTATCCCAGATTTTAATCTTCCTAAACATATATCATATGAATCTATTAAGTTACTGAAGCATCAAAGCGGTACGAACAAAAACTTTGCCCTTTTAGTAGTTATTAATAGTATTGTACCTAATGCAATGAAGTAGTAAAAAAAAAGTTAGTAGTAGTAAAGTAGTAAAAGCCTCCTTCCTCTATGAAGAGAAAAACTTGCATTAAAAAAGACAATATTATTTCAATGCACATAGACATATTTATTTATTTTATTTATTTATTTATTATTTATTACACGCAAAGAAGATATACATTAACAAAACATATGAATACACAGAAGCGTGCTAAGGCGGTCTCATCGCTTGGAGCGATCTCTCCCAGACAACCTTTGATGTGAGGATAATGGTGATAGTACGGGTCGGTGCGCAACAATTTAATTGCTAGAAAGAACTATACTTCATAATAATAATAAATTTAACCTCTAGTTTACATATATTTTAAATACTAAAATTAAATATATATTTAATATCATACATATATTTATAATACATAAAGATAAATATACATGAATACATTCTACTTTCTTATATTAGCATAAAGATAAATAATAGCGTTTCAAACGTCTTTTAAAAATATGCACCGAGGTGGGTGACGAACATCCGCAGGAAGGGAATTCCAAAGCCTGACACACTTAACTGTGAACGAGTTACCGTACCATTGTGTACGACTATGCGGCGTTTTGATTTTGTTATCATGCTTGGAACGGAGATCAAAAGGACTTACATCCCCAAGAAAGCAGAAACGCTCCTTAAGGTACACGGGAGTGTGTGTATGGTAAAGAACCCCATAAGGTAGTGAGAGTCCATGCACGCCCCTTCGATGGTTAACTGTCAGCCATTTCAATTGCGAGCGGTACTGAGAGACGTGATCATATTTTCTAAGCCCAAATATGAAACGAATACATAGATTCTGCAATCGCTCCAATTTATTAACAAGCTCCTGGGTTAATCCAAATAGCACGAATCAGCGTAGTCCGAAATTGGTAGTAGAAGAGAATTTGGTAAAGATATTTTAGTTTTAATAGGTAAAAGGTTTTTCCACCGCCTCAACTATTGGCATAGTTGCAAAAATTTTACGACTAACTTCCCCAAACTGTGTAGTCCAAGTGAATGTCCTGTCTATATGAAGACCCAAATTTTTGACAGAGTTCTTAAAGGGCAGGGCAGTACCGTCTAAACCAGTGTTTCCCGACCTTTTTTGGTCCACGCCCCACTTTAAAAATTATTTTGCCCCCTTAAGTAACATACATTTTTTTTTTTGTTATATTTGGTACCGAAATCTAGCATTGCACTTAAATGGCCCAGTGCGAAAGGCTTAAACTCGTGTCGAGTTGTCCCCCCCTTAACCATCAAATTGCCCCCCTGTGGGTCGTGGGCCCCACGTTGGGAAACACTGGTCTAAACAGACTACGGGGAGATTAATGGAATTCAGCTTTGATAGTGTATAAGGGCTGCCTATAATAATTGCTTGTGATTTTTGTGGGTTAACTTGAAGTCCAAACGACTTACACCAACCGGAGATTTTGGACAGATCCGAATTGAGCATGTCAATGGCAGTTACTATACCTTCTACCGAAGCTGATGTATAAATCTGTAAGTCGTCGGCGTAAAAATGGAAGGAAGAGGAAATAAGAGACGAAATAAATAGAATTTATGTAGATGAACAAAAGTAGTGGGTATAGGACACCACCCTGAGGTACTCCATTCGAGAGATAAGAAAAGGTGAAATACGTATATATTCCAAGGAAATATAATATATTTCCTGTAGCTGTAAGTCTGAAGCCAGATTTTACACGGTTTTCCTCGGGAGGTCACGGTCATATTTATTATCAATATAGAAGGCATTTTTTATATTTATGTAAGATTTATTTGCCAATATAACATAATTAAAGCAATTATTCTCCCGTTATGCTTTTTATGAAATATTATCATTATTAAAAATTTATTACTTAGTATTTTATAAGTAAGTAATTAGTCAGAATATTCTTAAATTCGTCAATGTTGCTGACAGCAGTGTCGCTACAGCCAGGCGGCAATGCCAAGTGATAGAGCTTTTGTTTTTGTCACACGTACGGGTCTAAAATATTTCAGAGCACTGTAGCTAGACATAGACCTTGCAACAATTTCAATTTCTGTAGTACACCTAACTTAACCTAAAAAACTCACAGACCGTTGCAATCGTAAGGAGTGAGAAGAACTACCAATAAATAGTGACTTATCATCAGCCGACGATGAAACTTATAGAAATCGAATTAGACACACGTCAGGTCAATGTTGTTAATGTAAATTTATGACACAACTATTATATAGGACTTAATAAAATATATCACTTGACTGTGATACGTGTTGTAGGAACCATAACTCTCTATTCTCTTAACTCTACTCTTGAGCTTTACATTGGCTTTACGCGCTAACAAGTGTTTTGATTAATGTTGATATGTAGCGAACAGCGATACGCCGTGTGGTATCCGGCTGAATAGAATAGTACCACCCTCATTTCTTACCGAGGTGTCGTAAAAGGCGGCTAAGGTAAGTTGACCCGCCGTGTGGTATCCGGCTGAGTAGAATAGACCACCCTCTTTCTTACCGAGGTGTAGTAAAATACGACTGAGGTAAGTTGACGTCAGGCAGGCGGGCGGTTGTAAAAACGAAGCCAAATCATGTGACAGCAAGTTTATAACATGTCGTGCCGACCCCACTTAGAGTGGGATAAGGGCAGGAAGATGATGATTTAGCGAACAGCGATATCAATGTTTGACAACCAAAATGCACCTAGACGATTCGGATATCGTGGAAGAGCAAGACGTCAAGTTACTTCGGAATTCGTAGTCGATGAAGAATTCTCAATTTGAAGTAGCTTTATTTACATGACATATAGAAATCCTTGAATTCTTATAAAATCTTCAGTACCTATGGAAACGTCTTTATAAGTTTTAACCAGGAACTGTGTATTACAATGTAGATGAGATCAACAAAATGTAGTCAAAGACCATGTTCAATATAACACATTTTCATAATTTCATTCAGGCAATAACATGCTTGATTAAAATAAATTAACCTGAAATAGATAATGCAACTACCATGTTAACTTTAAGTAGCGCATAACAACTCCAATAGATGGCATTGCACGACTTAATCTACCTATGATACAATCACTTCTGACACACTAGTAATTCATAAATTGAGATTGAAATCATGTGAGATTGACCTCGTTCCCGTTTTGTAGGGTTGCCTTCTTAGTTTTAATGTCTTAAACTACTTTACTATTATCTGAATATGACATAATTTTGGTATTATGTGAGGTAGAATAGATATAGATGTACATGGGCATCATTTAATTTCTCTATATTAACTAAGCATTAGTCTGCTTGCTTATCTTTAATTTAAATTATTCATTAATTTTTTAAACTGCTTTTTAAATTACCGATATAAATTGCTTGGTATTGTTGTTGACACTATAACTTTGTCTGAGCGCGAGTAAACTCGTCGACGTCAATGTCATTATAATTATTTAAATGAACATTGAAGCGGAACGGGAGGTGCGAGCGATAATAATTACTGTTGAACATGAGTAAGGATGAAAGACTGGGAAAATCGACTACTAAAGAATTTTTGTAATTATATTTTTGTTTTTATATTTATACTTAGTTTTTTGTAAATAATGAAATTAACAAGGTGAAGTTGCAGTTATTTATTATGTGTCAACGAATGTATATTATTTTTAAAAAAAGATGTAAGTTAACTTACTACTTGACTACTTACATTAAGTTTTACCTGGATATTAAAAAATTTATTTTTAAACGATGCTTTGTTCAACACACATCCACAGAGGCGTATGTCTATTGTATTCATATATCTGTATAATTTCACAAGACGTCCAAGAAAACGAAACAAAAAACAAACCTCCTACCTATTATAGATCACATTTATAAGACAAATAATATAAATGAGTTTAAAGAAGCTTCGCAGTAAAAGTTTCCACGGGAAGCTGTCATATCGTAACCAATTGAATTACGTTTAACCATCCGGTGTCAAGAGTAAGCCCTGGCCTGGAGTGGCACAATTCAATAATTGACGAATCATGATTCATGTCAACGGGCGCAGTTGTGGGCGGGACCGTTACGACATCATTGGTACGTCATTGCGATTCTAGTCTCAGAATCTAACGTAAGAAATACTATTCAATTCCACAAGGAATGCATTTGATATCTCCCCACACTCATCCTCTTTTTTGTTAGTCCATAGCTCTTGTATTAGTAGCTCCGTAGCTCTTGTATTGTTGCATATTTCCAGACTGTGTAAAAACTCTCTTCCAATGTTATGTGTTTTTAAATTGTTGTAATAGCGAAGCTAAAATTGATTGCGGAATTTTGTTATAGAATCTCACACCCAAACCCACAAATGATGTACTTTTGCAAGCCGCAAGCTTAGGTCAACTCCTACTTCGTCTATTATATACATCGCTAATTCTTTTATTGTTACCTGTATGTTCTTATCCACAAAAATTAAATTGCCAAGAATATACTGTGAAGCCAATGTAAGAATACCCATTTTTTTAAACTTATCCCGCAGAGAATCACGCGGACTTTAATTGTAAATGCCACGTATGTTTTTTTTTTTGTAAATCGATTACAATGGCAATATCGGATATAGCTGCTTTGGTGCGGGTTGCCAAATGACATTATATGTTTAGACCGGCTCTTGGAATTGAAAAAGTGTGCCCAACTCTAACGAGTCTAAACCAGATTGCATAAACGCTGCAAAATTGTTAGGTCCACATAGTAACGAAAATTAGAGGACAATATAGAGCCCCATCCGAATGATAAAGTTACATGTTATATGTATAAACACTCTCTTTAAAGCCTACTGCAAGTGTTTGTACATATGTCATTTGTGGTATCGATATTAGAGACGGTCCTTTAGAACCATAAGAGTGCAGTATAATAATGCATACGGCATCCTAATGAAGCTACCCAGATACTGCAGTGCATCGACCATGTTCGATGTGGCGGGGATGCCCGATTTCTTTGCCGTCATTAGAGTTAAGACAGAAAAATTAGACTGGCCAAATGGTCAGGTGGTTTTATTGTTGTAAATATCTAGACTAAATGTAAATATTTATGTTCTTCCACGACTTTAAAATATGATCTGTTTATATCTTAAACATTCACGTTTTAGAAATTTAATTTCAGTTTTATGTTTTAAAGGATTTTTCTATTATAATGTATGTTAATTGTAATATTTTTTAAAGTTAAGGCCTTTACTCTTGGCTTATCTATACTATCTATACCAATATATAAAGCTAAAGAGTTTGTTTTTTGTTTGATTGATTGAACAAGCTAATCTCAGGAACTACTGGACCGATTTGAAAAATTCTTTCAGTGTAAGATAGTCCATTTGTCGGGGAGAGCTAATATAACATGACGCTTAGATGAGTAGGAAAGGAGCAGCAATAAAAAATAGTACTAAAACGGCAAAATTTAAAACTTTCCTTGCGTGCGCTGAGTAATATTTATTCAAAAATGATGTATTACAGAAATGTACCTCTCTAAAAGTTCAAAATAAAAGTGCGCGATATCATATGTCTAGCTTTTAAGGTTAACCCACTTTAACCATTTTTATGGTTATCAAAAGACTATATTACGGTTTTAATATTTCCACGAAGGCGGAGCCGCTGGCGATTGTTAGTTTTAAATAATACTAGAATATAAGATACCTGAATAAAAATAGAAATATTAATTAATTTATAGTTGAGTTTGCGCCACGTTGCAGCTCTTTTTATAGCACAATAAATAAATAATATTTACACAACAATATATTAGTTCTTTTTAAAATAACTATTTATGTTTTTCTTTCCTAGTTATTCAGTAATAAAAACCCTACGTAATAGTTATTTATAGATAATATTGATAAAAAAAGCAATTGATCAATGTTATCCACAAGTCAGCAGTTTATAATTATATAATTTATGTATGTCGTGACATTTTATCTTGTCAAAATATATTTATCTTATTTTCGTATGTATTCGATAATTCGGATGTAATTGTGAGAATTGTTATTTGCAACTTTGCTATTTGTTCTGAATATACTAATATTATAAAGTTTATTTATCATTCTTCCTCAGTGCGTATTCTTAGCTTTAGTAGAATTAAATTTTAATTTATGTATTATATATTGTCATTGATACATAGTTACCAATTTTTTTTTTTTTCAGATTCTATTAGGATAATATTTAGATGTATTGGTCTTAAACTCATAATTTTTCACATATATATTACTTCGTTAACGTAGAAGTATAGACAAATTGATCTTGTTAGGTTTCGTTTTAAAAAAAGTCTTTATCCCTATATTTATCTATATTTTAATCTCCAGCAAATACGACGTTATTTGTCATCGTAAGTGCAATGATTTGCGAAATATCTAAAAGCTTTTATATGCTGTTGTTATTATAGTCGTTGGTAGATTTTCAAACATTATGAAGTATAAGTTTGGTAATTGATTTATTATAATCAAATATAAACAATATTGTACAAATTCGTGAAAAATGTTATACTGTAACATTTCCAAATAGCTTTGTAAATTTCCATTGATTTACACACACATACGGAATGTAATTGTTTTTGGTTATTCGAAAATAATAATTTATAAAATAATAATAATTTTTCATTTCATAATTGAGGATCTCTTGTTGAAATCCTGTAATATTTTTGGAAGCAACTTTTACCGAATTATAGGCCTATTTAAATAGGATGATAATAGGTAAATTATAAGATATATTAGTCAATTACAAATTTAAACGTAGTTTTCTTTCCCTTCCTTATTAAAAGTAACGTGATTTCAACATTTTATAGTTATTTTTTTTTTAATACACGTACATTTTTCATATAATAACAATAAGAGTTTGACACCAGCGATCGTTAACTAATATTAATTTGCTGTGAGTCATATAGTGGACCCGATAAAACTAAATGAAGAGACGTCTTAAGTTGCTCAGATTTGATTAAAAAAATATATATATACATGTTTGATAAAAACAAAAAAAGATTTAAAAAAAATTGTTTGTTAAAAAACTTGAATCCGCTTCCCTTTAATTCTTAATGTGGTACATATTTCAAATAGATAGTTTAAACTGCATTACTTTGATAGAATAACTGGTGATAATAAATGATAAGCGTCGCATCGATTTAACTGCGAATGTTTACCGCGGAAAATTCTATTCCGCCGTCGTATCCCCGCACCTTTAATAAAGTTATTTTCCATTCGTATCTGTATATATTCTTTATTTTATTTAGAAAAAGGAAAACAATTTATCTATATAACTTTTTATATCGGCAATAAATGACAAATAAGCGCCTTTTACTAGGTGCTACTACTTCAATATTTTACTACAAAATGTTATTTTGTAACACTATTTATCGACTGACTCTGGTGTACGTCACAACTTTAATAAGTTTATGTTTACACCTTTATACTGTAATTCGACAAATAAATAAATAAAATTCAAAAAACTTTTGTTATAAGTACCTACATTATCAAACGATTGCCACGGATCATGTTCACACAGTCACTGTTCTTAAGTACGAACATAAGATTTGTATTACAAAAACAATGTGCTTCAATTTCTACTGTTCTTCTTTTTTACTGACGTATTATGCATGAAACACTTCTTTAGATTTTAGTTTAGCAATCCTAAAAGTTTTTTGTATAGAAAGAAAGTATTCTGAACTTTTTTTTAATCAAATTGCATAGTAATTTTTACCCTGTACGCAAAATGACGTGTATTTAGAAATTATACACATTAAATATAATACATTTGCTGTTCTTAAAATCCTTATGCAAGAAGATGAAAGCTTTCAAATAATACAGTTAGCCTTTTTTATTGGAGATCTATGGTTCCTTGGTATCTTGGCCGGTGAGCAGAACTCAAAATTTTTCTTCTTGATCAATTCAGAAATAAGGAAAATTAAATAAGATCCAGAGTCACCGCGTAGAAAATGTTACATAAATACTTCATATATATGATTTATCTGACCCAAGTGTACCATTTATCATAATAAATGCATTGTAATGACACGATTACGATGTTCTTTAAGGGGTGTGAAAGTACATTGTACATAAACAATATTACATCATTGATCGAACTATTCCTAGATTATAGTCATATCATGTCTTATAACAAGGTACAGACTAACTAACACATAGATTAACTGTTTGTTCGTACTTATGTTAGGAAGTTATTACATATTTGATTTCGTAATCGCAACCGTTTTCTTCATTTCCAAACAAATGGTATAATATATCATTAGAAACCACCAGAACTTCATAATTATGCAATCAGGACTCTCTTAGTAATCGAGCACTTAGTGTCCAAAACATTTGAAATCCTCAATAAAATATTTTTTTAAGGTGAGGAAAATACTTAAAATGGCATTACAAGTTTGTCAACTTGCCGTTATATACTGATCGGTTTAGTTTAAGAATAGTGTATGTATAAATATCAGGAAGGGAAACAAAAAAAAATTGCATCACCAGAGACACCAGAGAGCTTTAAGCCTATAGTGCGAATGCACTTCCTAATACTTCATCAATTGTATGCATCCTCCTGCCCTTATCCCACACTAAGTGGGGTCGGCACAACATGTTATAAACATGCTGTCACAT
Source organism: Morpho achilles (assembly GCA_947086495.1). NCBI lineage: Eukaryota > Metazoa > Arthropoda > Insecta > Lepidoptera > Nymphalidae > Morpho > Morpho achilles. Next base: position 15,184,447 of record CAMTZB010000022.1, on the reverse strand, counting down.
GATTTGGCTGCGTTTTTACGACCGGCCGCCTGCCTGACGTCAAACTTACCATAGTCGTATTTTACGACACCTCGGTAAGAAAGAGGGTGGTCTATTCTACTAAACCGGATACCACACGGTGGGTCAACTTACCTTTTTGGTTGAGGTTGGTCTATTCTACTCAGCCGGATACCACACAACGGTTCGACTTACCTTAGTCGCCTTTTACGACACCTCGGTAAGAAAAGAGGGTGGTACTATTCTATTCAGCGGGATACTACACGGCGTCCTAATACTTCATTAATTGTATTCGAACAAAATATTGAAATGTGGTGTAGTTGAATAGATCGTACACACCTACGTTGATAGTGCTCGAAAAAGATTTAGAGACTAAATTTAACTACGGTAGTGGAAGCGACAAATTACTTGTATATATTCACTCATGTAGCATTGAGCGAATGTATCTATTCGTATCAACCGCAGTTAGTTCGACGAGCCCCTTTTAAACCTGTTTTTCAAGTAGTGGGCGCGCCTTTTATCAGATGCCACGTTTTACATGACACTGTGCAAAATAATAGTTGTGATTTTCGATGACGGTTAACGTTGACTGCTGCTGGCCACTTACAACCGTTTCGAAGCGGATCTTGCTACGTCAGACTCACGAGTCACAATCACTCGGTGACTCGTTTCGTAGTCAGTGTAAGAACGTCTGTTAGCGCGTTAATACGCGTATTCGATGTCGCGCCTGTCGCTAATCTGCACTCGTATTGTTAAGATTGATCTGATAGTATTCCAAAGAAAAATTCATCTGTGATTTTTTTTAAATATTTTCGTATACTTTTACTTTCTAAGTAAATTTACAACTAAATAATTATGTCTCTGGAGTTAGAAGAAGCAACCGTTCCGACAGGGGATGTCTTCGAGGATTTTTTGATCGTGTTCCGTCGATGTTTGGCAAAGGTAAAAGCTATGTGATTCCGGGTTATCTTAGCCAACTTTGTTTCTATGTATATATAGGGTTTATAGTAGAATAGTTTCAAGACTTTATAGCAAATCCGCTATCACAATCTGTTTTTGTATTGGATTTGTATTAAGAGTATTACTCGTAAAGTTAATTTTTTAACATGAAATTATAAATTACATTATATTACAAGTGTCTATCGAATTTTTTTGCAATTATATTGGAACTTATCGTAAACGTTATCTGTTTGTGGAATTACTTGTAATTATTCGTTATCTATACCGAAAGAGTAAAGAAATTATAAAGATTTAGCTTGCATAGAATTCTATTACGACAAAATTGTCTTTCCGTTACGTCATTAAAGATTTCATAGTGTGATATTATCCTATGATATCGTTCTTACAAACTTATCATATTTTATGCGTAATTTAAGAATAAATAATTAATCATACAGAACTTGACCGAGCAGAACTATGGTTGTTAAAACTTTTTGTCCGAAAGAAAAGTTCGGATTTCGTCCAAGACACACCTATGTTAAACCAGTGTACTTACAGAGTACTTCTTTCCATCGGCAAAGCTTGGAAACTATTCAGCTGACAAATTTGCAATTTTTACAATACAGCATTAATCCTTATCCAATTAAGTACCTTAAATAAATTGTTGATTTCATATATATCAATATTGCCGTTTATAGCATGTAATTTAAGTGAACATTTTCGGAGATATTACAGATTTAAAATACCGTGAGGAGGCCGCGCTTCGCTTTATATGTCGCTCTTTCAAGAGTTTGTTTAATGACAAGGAAGCTGTGAATGTTGTAAAATTAAATGACAAAAATGCTATTGTGGGTTATCCATAAGAGATAGACATATACCATCGCGGACTTTTCTCTAGACCTTTTCAAGGTGTACAAATACTTAGTACATCATTTTGATAAATCTCGTAGGGTTAAGCCTGCGTTTGCAATGTAAGCGAAAAAAAATGTAATTATTTACGACATCACATTAGAAACCTCAAAAATTACAGTATTTCTCTACTCGGTATTGAATGTTATTATACATATAAACCTTCCTCTTGAATCACTCTATCTATTAAAAAACCGCATCAAAATCATCATATCATTTAAGCATACATAGGGATATATGGAAGAATGTGACTTTGTTTTATACTATGTAGTGATAAAGTGAAAGGAAATGAGACTATCAATATATCTTTTTATATGTGATTAGACATTTATAAGGAAACAAACGAGTTTTTTCTTTAAAATCAAACGTAGAAAAAACTAGCGCTCCACTTAGACTTATGGCAATCATGCCGTGGAGATAAACTTCCCACAGCTTTAAATTTTTGGAAAAGAGTTTTGTCACACATATTAAACATTATTAGCTTCATGAATATTTCAGTGATACAAATTATTGGCGCAATGCATTTTATTATTAAACAAAACATCTAACCCGATCAAAATCGGCCCATAACATGGCTATATTATATGCGTGTGTGATCATGGAATGTTATGAAAACTTCGCAAATAAGCACATGACTTTCTTCCAGACGATAAGTTCCCTGGGCATCTATGTTGGCGACGGTAACAATTGTCTTTAAAAGACATAGTTTTATTTTAAAATTAATTAGAGCAATTCAGAGTCCAGTAATCCAAACAAATTTTTTAATATAGTATCGGCCTGTTACTATCCCACTGCTGGGCATAGGCCTCTTCTTTCCGTTTTTTTTTTTTTTTTTGGAGAGAAGGATTGGAGCTAAGACCTACCACGCTGCTCCAATGCAGATTGGTAGGTTACACATATCTCCAGATTTCTCTAGAGATATGCAGGTTTCCTCACGATGTTTTCCTTCACCGAAAAGCGTGTGATAAATTGCAATTATCAATTAGACACATAAGTTTTACTAGAAAACTCATTGGTGCCTGCCCGGGGTTTGAACCCTAGACCTCCTCGAAAGAGGCGCAAAGTGCTACCGCTGGGCTACCACAGCTTCAATTTTTTTTTAATGACACCTTTAAAACATTCGTAAATGGAATATCTTACAAATATAAAGTACTAGCTTTTACTCACAACTTCGTTGGCGCAGACTGATATGTTGATAAACCTGCAAATCTGTATCTCTATCACAAAAATCAGATCGATCCGGGAAAAATCAGAAATATTTATCGATTTATGAAGAGCATGATTTAATAATTTTAGTAAATAACCCGTACTTACATGAAATATATATTAAAATAGCTAGTAACTAGGCTCAGAGTCGCTCAGCGGGCGATGGAGCGAGCTATGCTCGGAGTATCTCTACGTGATCAAATCAGAAATGAGGAGATCCGTAGAAGAACCAGAGTTACCGACATAGCTCAGCGTGTCGCGAAGCTGAAGTGGCGATGGGCGGGGCACATAGTGCGTAGAACCGATGGACGTTGGGGTCTCAAGGTGTTGGAATGGCGACCCCGCACCGGAAAACGCAGTGTCGGTAGACCCCCCACGAGATGGACTGACGACCTGAAAAAGGTCATGGGGAGCCGCTGGGTCCAAGCGGCACAAGATCGTGTGGTATGGAGATCCCGTGAAGAGACCTATGTCCAGCAGTGGACGTCCATCGGTTGACAAAGAAGAAGAAGAAGAAGTAACTAGTAAAAGTAGTATAAAAACTTCATATATATCGAAAAATTCATAATGTTTTTCTGATATAAATATCTGATATTTCTAATATCTCTATAAATATTATAAACTTTTAATGGGAACGTGCTAGAAAACTTATTTAATAAAAACATTTATACGTAACGTCATTGGTCATCAATTGTCAACTTGTTCTTTTTTTTAATTACCTATACGTACGGCGCTGGGTTCCAGCGTTTTTAGTATAAATACGAAAAATTAAATTTAAATTATGTTTTTGTTAACATAATATTTTAAAATATGAAATATATTACCTTCACTTTGTTAACTGTAATGACTTTTCAAATATTAAAAATGGTGTTTAGAAATAAAATCTTTTTTTCATTAGCCGTATGGCCTAATTTCTATGGGATTAAAATAAATGAAACTTCCCAATACATGTCAATTATTAGTCATTTATTTCATACTTGTTGCCACAGACTACTAACTAAAGACTTGTTCCGTTTAAGAATATGTTTTCTCGAAACGCCTATTTTTTTGACAAACAAAAAATAGATAGGATTAAATTTTACTTGAACTTAAATGATTATACCTCATTGTTATATTTTCATCACAAATCCTATCGTTTTTAATGTTTTATTATGGTATTTAGCTAGTAATCGTACTTGTACATAACCTCAAACTATAATTCTTTTTTTATAGTTCCCCCGTAAGGTCTGGGTCAAAAGATGTATGAAATTCTGGCGGTCTCCTTTATTAAATAAACAAAAACCGAAATATTTAATAAAATAATAAAAATAACTTTTTTGAAGATTTTTATGTCAACCCGATATAAACATTAATTGTGTCAAATTTCATCTATATTGGTTCAGCGAATTGACCATGAAAACGTAACAAACAGACTTTCGCATTTATAATATTATTCGTTTATTTATTTTAGTAAATAACCCGTATTACTTATATTTAATAGCCATTGTAATAGCTCAGTTCAATTTGTCCAGTAAACGAATAAAAATAAATAAAATATAAATACTCAGATAGTTTTTTTGACGTAAGCCGAAAAACTTAGAATCTAAATACTTCTGTCAATACAGATTTGACTTGATTTTGACACATCGTGCATAAAAATTAGTTCCATAGGTTTATTATAGGTGGCGTTTTAAATGTCATTCTATTGAATTCCTCCTGATTTTAATTCCTGTTGAATTAACAGGATTTATATAGCCTATATGTTACCCCGCCGTAAAATGAATAATCGTGCCAAATTTCATCGATATTGGTTGAGCGGATTGACCGTGAAAACGGAACAGACAGACAGACTTTCGAATTTATAATATTAGTAAGGATGAAATAAGGGCAATTCACTAACTACATATAAATACAAATAAATAACTCGAATATTTTTCATGTCGGAATCACCTTTATGTTTTTAGCAATATAAGTGCCAAGCTATGCTATTTTGTTTAATTACGGCTATGCGAATTTTTTTTCTGTTTAAACTTTCTTTGTTGATTACAATGCATTTTTTAATTAAGTGTCTTATTTGCCCTAGTAATTTAAATAAACGATCGTTATTATTTGTTTCTCTCATGTGTTGCTAAGCGATATGATTGATGATGTTATAACTATGAAATTTTTAACTCGTTATATTTATCACAAGCTTTTAAATGAAGGAAAACATCGTGAAGAAACCCGCAAATCTCTAAAGAATACTTGGGATATGTGTAAACTACTTATCCACATTCGAGCAATGTTGGGTCTAAGTTCCAACCCTTCCTCTAAAATGAGAGAGGAGGCTTAGGGCTAGCAGAGCGAAAGTGGCAGGCCGTTACTTTACTATTATTATTATTTTTTTGTAATTTCAAATATAGGGAGTAATTGCAGATTTACCTGATTTAAAAGTAGTAAGTGTGGTTGGTGGTCCAACCCTTAGTTTTTAGTTCCCGAAATATATTTAAAGAAAAATTAACTGAATAGACGAGGTTAATATGGATGAACGCTTCAAAGTTAAACCACCAGAAGGCATAAATATTTCATGTTTAAGAGTATAATAATGCATCGTCTAACGTTTACTTAAGTAAACGTTTACTTAAGTTTATTCTATTGCTGTAATAAACATGAAGATATATGATTTATCTTCAAGGATAAGCTATAAATAATATATTATTACATTATACCTGTGAAATGTCGGGAACAAAATAATTACACTTGGTCGAAACAAGGACGTAACGTAGACAAATTCATTCATATACATATGTGACGATGTAGTCAGTCATATGAAATCTAAAAATAAGGAAAAGTCTTCTTCACGCCTGCGGTATTTGTGTCAGACTATAATGAGAATGTTTGATTGTGATCTTATAGATAACGAAATCGACAGATTGTTTATTTCCGCTTATTTACTTATTATTTTTATTACTATTTTACTTTATTATTATTAATCTAAATTATAGATTAATAATAGATAATTATAAATAGATTAATAATAGACAATTATAAAATTCTTTTTAATAATCTAAAGTATTCTGAATGTATTATTTAAATTAATATAAATTCGGCTGACTTTAGAGTGTGACATACAATATTATTACAGCTAGGAACAAAAGCTGTTTTTACACTGTTTTCCTTAAAACTATTGTTGCAATCGAAATTTTATCTATTATTTGAAATTGTATTAAATCTTATCTACGTATTTATTTTAAATCTTATCTGGATTGTTAAACGTCATGGTTTCCAAAATAGTTCAATTAACTCATAATGAACTCGAAATAATAACATAGTTCGTGACTAGCCAATTATTATTGACCTTCATTGATATCTGCTTACACAACTTTTTAATAATATTGTGTACTTGAAATTATTTAGCAATCAGAAAACTGTGACCTTTGTTTATTATAGTACTCAGAAGAATATGATTGAATATGATAAATTCACGAGTAGTTATAAAAATAAATTTGTTACACTTAATTCTCTATTTTCTAATAAGTAACTAGGTGACCGAGCTTGGATCGGATGAAAATCGTATATTTATAGAAAAAAAATTGACTATTTCAAATCAGTAGATGGCTAGGCGGGCGACGCTTTGTCTTTATTAACATACTACAACTTGTACTATACAAAATGTTATTAATAAGGACAACGAACCTTTTGCTAATCGGTTTATTATATTCGACATGACGTACATACAGATAAATTTCAGTTTTATTTGAACTTAAACTAAAAATAATTTTTATCCAGAGACATATTCTTATGTTATTAAAATATCTTGAAGTATAAATAATATGTGTGTAAAAAATATAAAAATTAAAAATATATGTGTGTGATAACATTTTTTTCTAAAATTATGCACTTTCTTTTCGAACTGTATAATCACTTACTATAGTGCCGTGTGTTATAATTAAAGTTTTCTTCCGGTGACGCGACGGGTAGCAATACTGCTGATTGCGTCACCGTATGTGTTAACAGTGTCCTCGATATGAAGGCGATGATAGGAAAACCCTCGCTCTTGCTGTAGTAAATACCGAATTGATATCAAGTGACTCAGAGAGAATTCATTTTAAATGTATGTCAAAAACCATTATTTACTTTACGAGTATATACGAGTATAGGTATATATAAAATTAGTATTACCTGCGGTGCGAAGTCTATATAGAATCATCATCCCCCTGCCCTTATCCCACTGTAAGTGGGGTCGGCTCAACATGTTATAAACATGCTGTCACATGATTTGGCAGAGTTTTTACGACCGGTCGCCTGCCTGACATCAACTTACCTCTGTCGTATTTTACGACACCTCGGTAAGAAAGAGGGTGGTCTATTCTACTAAACCGGATACCACACGGTGGGTCAACTTACCTTAGTCGCCTTTTACGACACCTCGGTAAGAAAATATAGAATCTAGTCTATAAATAATCACCTACAAGTACTTAGTTATAATTATAGACCAAAATAGATATTAAATGCATTTTCCATGAATTTTTTTAGGTTAAACCTACTAGATTTACGCCGTACCCAAAAACGGTACTAGCAAACATATATAATTTGTTCTTAAAAATTTAGTAGGATTATATTGCACGAAGAAAGCTGTAAGATAGGCCAGCGGTAAGATGTGCTAGTCGATGGAGTCATGGGTTCAAACCCCGGACACACCCATGAGTTTTTCTTATAAAACTTATGTGTCTTATTGATAATTTTAGTTAATCATACGCTTTTCGTTTAAGCAAAAAGAAAGGAAACCTGAATATCTCTAGAGAATTCTAGAGATATGTGTAAACTACCAATTCAAATTCAAATTTCAAAATATTCTTTATTCAAATAAACTTGTAAACAAGTGCTTTTGAATCGTCAACTCTACTGCTGGTTCGGAAAGCTGTTCCTACCGAGAAGAGCCAGAAAGAAACTCGGCGGTTGTTCTTTTAAAAATATAATTCTTAATACTATTTACATTAAGTCGTTACTGTCTTGTACAGGTTCAAAGAGAGCTATATCCACACATTCTTATCTTCTGAATAATCTTCATCAGGTATCAGGTATGAGAGCAAATAATACACGCCACATTTAGTATTACCTACATGAATTATCTTTTATCGCGGATGATAGCAAAATAAAATTTTCATTACTTTTGTATTATTGATCTCCTCAAAGTTACGTCTAATTCTATGAAAAAAATTAATAACCCCTTATTGAACATAAATCACTATCTATGGCAATTAATATTAATTAGTGTAGTAAATAAACTTACGTAAATTATGTATTAACATAGCTCGGTTAAATTTATCCAATAAACAAAAACCAAAACATATAAAAACTTTTAAAATAACTTTTTCGACGTAATGTAAACAGCGTAACATAGAACCTATTTATTTAATTTACAGGATATAAAGGGAAAAACAAAATTTTTATTGTCTATATATTAATTACCTCGCCATTAATTGTGCTAAATTTCATCAATATTGTTTCATCGGACTGGCCATGAAAACATAAAAGACAGACTTTCACATTGATAATATTAGTAATTTATTTATTTTAGTTAATAACCTATATTACTTATATGAATTATATATTTTATTAGCTCAGTTAAATTTATCCATTAATCAGAATCCACAATATATAAAAGCTTTCTTTAAATAACTCTATCGACGTACGCCAAAAAACGTGATATAGAACCTTTATCAAATTACAGATTCAACTTGACCTTGACAAATCGTGATTAAAAAAATTTGATAGACTGATAATAATGGGGGTTTTTTTTAATATCATTCTATTCCTAAGAATAAGAATAAGAATAAGAAAATCTTTATTTATATAATTGCACTACTATTCTAACAGTGTACAGTGAAGTATACAACAAGCAAACAGTTGACACATACAGATAATAGCAGTGCAATGCTATAAAATGGTAGGTACTCAGCGATTGTTGAGCTGGAAAGCCCAACACTGATTTTCAGTAGCAGCCAAACTAATACTAATCTTAATCCTAACCCCCCCAATCGTCCCAACGTCAGTAACAACATAGCAAAGAATAAACCAAACAAAATACATAAATACTATATATATATAAAGAGTATCCAAACATGTCCCTATGACTATAAAAATGTTACCCGATAAGTGTGCCACAATGATTAGTAAAATATATGTCATCCAGCTAATAATTATAATAATACATGATAATAATATAATATAAATTAATGATAAATAAGATACGCATAAAAAGAAAAAGAAAGTAATGATGTAGTATTTACACTCCCTTCTGTTTATCCAACAAAAACATCTTATAATTTATACGGAAAGAATAAACTGATTGTAAATTACGGATTGGCGGAGGAAGGTTATTCCAGCATTTGCTGGCTGAATATTTGAAACTGCCTCTAAAAGCGGCTGTTCTGTGATGAGGCGTACGAATCATATAGGCAGAGGCTCTGGTTGCATAAGTATTAAAATCCCTAGCCCAACCAAGTTTGTCATATAGATACTTTGGAGTTCTGTATTTAATAACGCCAAACAATAATGTAGCAAAATGTAGCTGCCGCATATACTCCATTTTCAGCATGCCTGCATTATTTAGAAATGGTGTTACATGATTGCGAGGCGGTATTTTAAAACAAAATCGCGCACAAGCATTTTGAACACGCTGAATTAAGTTCTTTGTACGACATAACAATCTAGGCCCAATAACAGTATCTACATAGTTTAATTTAGATAGCACAAGAGATTCGCAAAGCTTTATACGCACATCAACACTTAAATAATCCCTAATTCTATAGAGCACTTTAAGACGATAAAAGCAATTACGTACATTATTGAGAACATGTTGTTCAAAGCGTAACTTATCATCCATCAAAAGGCCGAGATTTCTTGCGACATATACTCGTTCAATGGGCTCATCGTGAATCCGAATGATAGGGTTCTTAAGAGAAATTGTACTAATCTGTGTAGGTGAACCTAGTACCAAATACTTAGATTTACTTGGATTAAGCAACAAACAGTGTCTATTTGCCCACTCACTAATATGGCCAAGGTCCTCCATTAGTTTACTTATTGCAGCTCCTGTATCGTTAGGCTTAAAAGATATATAAACTTGAATGTCATCAGCATATATATGGTACTGACAATTATTTATTGCACTAACGATATCGGCACAATATAAACTAAATAACAGAGGTCCCAATACAGACCCTTGCGGTACGCCTCTAGTTATTGGAGAGCAGTATGAAATTGCCTTTGAGCCATCTTCAGCAATTAATTCAACGAACTGAGATCTCCCAGTCAAATAGCTAGAAATCCAACTAATAGCGCTAGTGCTGAAGCCATAATAGTGCAATTTAGATAACAGAAGAGGTATATTTATTGTATCAAATGCACGAGTAAAATCCAAAAGTACCATGATGGTACCCTCCCCAACATCTTGAGCTTTTAAAATATTATCCACTACATCGGTCAGAGCTGTTGTGGTGCTTCTTCGTTTCCTAAATCCAGATTGTTTATGAGGTAATATGTTATTTTCTTCTAAATAATCTCTTATTTGGTTACAAACAATTTTTTCCAATACCTTAGATAGGCAAGGTAGAATACTTACCGGTCTAAGATCCTTCAGGTCCAACGGATTTTCTTTTTTAGGTTTATAGGTCTGACTATAGCCATTTTCCATAAATTCCTGTTGAATTAACAGGATTTCTATAGCCTAAATGATACCCCAGTGGATAAGGAAGAATTGTGAAATTTTTTATTGAAAGTGGTGTATCGGATTCGCCTTGAAAACGTAACAGACAGACAGACAGACATTCGCATTTTTAATATTAGTAAGAACTACTATATAGAACCGGTAGAAACTGAGTAACAGTTATGGTCATATTTCTATCAATTTACAAAAAACGTTATTAAATTAAACATTTGAATTTACTTTATAAATCACTTTTTCTAATAAAACCCGTAACTTAGTTGTTCGGTTCGGTTATATATGACCATGTTTTTTATTTAATCAGGCATCATTCAAATTAACCGATTAAATTTTGTGATGGAGATATTTGCAGGGTCGACAGCGAGTACTTATTCCGGGACTGAGGTCAACGCGCACGAAGTCGCGGGCGAAAGCTAGTATTTAATAGAATAAACACGAAATAATAACCCTTACATAAAGAAGTTTGTTAACTTTCATTGTAACATCTGTAGTCATAGGTATCATATTTTATTTCAAGGTTGTTTATTATCTCCTTATTTTTCTTTGAAGGTACAAAGTCCGGGTGGCTGATACGAATCTTAAATTTTGTTTAATATTATACATAATTCATTCTAGTATTGTTAATGCGAAAATCTTTCCGTCTATATATCTCTAACGCCTTCATGGCGTTAATAGGTTCATAGGGTTTAAAAAATCCCATTTTTCCTTCTGTAACAAAAGTATAATTACATATTTTAGATTTTTGAGGTTATTTTACCATTTAAGTTGACGTAGACCAATTCGTGGGTACACCTGTCATATAAATACCACCTTGTTTATTTATTTCTTTTCTAAGTGTGAATTGTCTACGTAATTTTGTGTGACTTATCTTTTAAGATATGTTTAGCGATATGATTCTAATAACTACCATACGCTTTTGCATTGCATTTGGCATTGTTAGTTATATTTAAGTAATAAATATAAAAAAATATACGATGGCGGTTTTATAGTTTCGTAGTTATACATTTGTTTTTTATTTCGTTAGTTAACTGTTTATTATTAATACATGGGGCGGACCCAACATCTGAGAGTCTCTTTAAAAAGTCTTTGTGGTTAATCAGTGATATTAAAGCTATGAGTAAAAGAAAATTATATCTGTAGGAAAAAACAACTCACAAGAATTAGAAGCACGCGTTCTGAGTATGATTTAAAAATACTTAAAATATTGTATGCTTAAATTTCCTTATAGTTCTATATGTTTTCGATAGATGTCGGTGACACTTCCACAATATGATTCATTTCATTCACGCCACCAAAGAAAAACATTGTAAGTTTAGCGGAAGACAGGACAACGTCTGTCGGGTCATCTAATCTGTACCAATATATAAAGCTGAAAAGTTTCTTGTGTGATTGTTTGAACGCGCTAATCTCAGGAGCTACTGGACCGATTTGAAAAATTATTTGAGTGTAAGATTTATCGAGGAAGGCTATAGGCTATATAATATCATGCTAAGATGAATAGGAGAAGAGCAGTAATAAAAAATAGTACGAAAACGGCAAAATGTAAAGCTTTCCTTGCATGCGCTGAGTAAACGGTGACAGTTATTCAAAAATCATGTATTACAAAATTGTTACTCTCTAAAAGTTCTAAATAAAAGTCCGAGGCAGCATATGTCTAGCTTTTAAGGTTAGCCCACTTTAACAATTTTTATGGTTATCAAAAGAATAACGGTGTTAATCTTTCCACGCGGGCGGAGCCGCCGGCGATTGCTAATATACTATAAAAGTCATATGGACTGTATGATAAAACTTTCTGACATTGATATACAAGACAAAGATAAAAGCGATTAAATATACGGGAATATACAGATATTACGGAGATGATATTAGTAGTTGCATAGACCAATGTTATTTTGATCAATATTCGTGATAAGATAATAGTGAGAGAGTTCCGTTATATACAAGCCTCGTATTCTCTGTTCTAATTTTGTTATATTGAAGGACAAACGTCTTTAGCTATTTGTGCACAGTCTGAGACAATACGCAACACACATTGTGCGTGTTATTTGTTGAGTTAGAGCCATATTTTATATTTGTGACCATTAAAATGAAACTAATAACATTTTCATGTATAATACGGAAACTATATTTCTTTTGGTTAATTTTAACACCTGCGTCTTCAAAGAATCTTTTTTGAGGTGTTTCGTTCTTTTCAAAAAAATTTAATATATAAACGAAATTCTCGTCAAGCAAAAGTTCAAATTGCGTCACAAGTTGGACTCTATACCCGTAAGAGCTCCGGGTATCACTTATTTCTTATAGACCTATGTATTGAAATATTATTGCATCGTAACTACAGCAACTCAGCGAAAATAATGTAAATTGATATTGTCAGCGATATTAAATATGTATTATTTTAAAAGTTTCAATTTAAAATTAAATTATTATGTAACATTTCTATATGAAAATATAACATTGTTTTCATTAATTAATCTCATATTATCGGATCACCATCACGTCACGTTTTTATTTACGTACATATCACATATTAGTCTGATATAGTTGATTTTAAATTCATATGTGTGAACTCGTGCTGATACATAAAAACGAAGCAAAACATACTTTCGACACGTGTGCCTCGTGACAAACGTCACTCGTTATACTAGACGCAAATTAAATTTACAAACATGACGTTTTAGTATAAGAACGTGTCATAGAAGTAACAATGGTGTTCTATAGTGGTGTTATAATAAATAATGGGTCCACGTCGGATATTTACATCGTCGGCGTAACTGGATCTTAGGACGCCGTCACCGGGTGGCAAATCATTGCTTTAGATAACGTTGCCGCCTGCCCATGGGAACAGTAATTAAACGTCAGTGTAACTAGATCATAGTACACCGTCGCCGTGCGGCAAATCATTGTAATCGGATATGTTGCCGCCAGCCCTTAGGAATAGTTATTTAATTTAATCATTCTGTCCTTAGCATCGAGCTAGGATAGACACTTTTAGTTTGTAGTTAGATTGTAATTATTATTTAAAATAAATTAGTTTAAAATATTCTTTTCGTAGCATCGAGCTAGGAAAGACGCTTTTTAATTTGTAATTAGTTTGTAATTTTTATTTAAAAATATATTAGTTTTAGTTAATTTGGTTTTTCTTGAGTCCTCCGACAGCGACTTCTGTAATTTACGCATCATTAAACTATCGCTTTACAAATAATTGCATGAAGGAACAAACGATTCTCACTATCCGAAGAATGTCCACTTCCACTTTGAAAATCCACTTTATTCTTCGGTTAGGGCGAATTGTGTTAAATAATCGACATAATAAAATTAGTCTCACCTGCTGTTAAGATAAGTCTTTAAAGATCATCAGTTGGCAGAGAGCAATTGCGGGCAACGTTGGCCTCCTTCTGCTCCTTGGAGGGAGAGTGCGGCAGAGTGGTTCAGGGAACTCTTGTTCTGGAGCACACAGTTCATTTTAGTCGGTGCGAAAAAGACTATCCCGTCGGGCGGCGGTACCTATAAGGGGTTTTTTCCTGTATAAAAAAAAGAAAACGATTTTTAAAGGCAATGTTAATTGGGTATATAAGGAATGATTATTTTATTTTATTATTTAATGGTCTTTATTTAAAACGTTTTCCATCAATCAATAATCATTTCGCAGACATACTGTCATGCGGTATCCGGCTGAGTCTAATAGACCACCCTGATTTCTTACCGAGATGTCATAAAAGGCAACTAAGGTAAGTTGATGTCAGGCGACCGGCCGTAAAAATAATCAAACAACATGTTTAAGACATGTTGTGCCGACCCCACTTAGAATGGGATAATGGTAGGAGAATGATAATTCGTGTAAAGGAAAGATTGAGATTTATTTAAATAAAAGCAACATTATTACAAGTTATAGGAAACTAGTTTATTCTGGATATAAACATTGTATCCACTACATATATACTTACTACAATTGAAAATATTATGACTACAGAAATCACACAAGCTGCCGATAAAATAATTCTATTGTGTCAAAGATACAATGTAATAATTTTATTTACTTGAAGTTTAGGTAAAAATGTGAAACTGTTTCAAACAATGACGATTTGGCATTAAAATAAAATGTACCTCAAGTTTTCTAGGACATACATAGATGTGATTAAAAGGTACAGTAAGCTAAAAGAATCAATAAAACCATTATGGAAAAACTAAATTTAAGACATTTCGTTGTATATAAATGGCTGATGATGTTTTTGGTTGTTGATAAAAATTTTACTGGTTGGAAACTAAAGATAAACGCAAAGTTCAAACCACTGACCCGATAACATTAAATTGGTTTTTCAAATCAAATCAAATTAATCTTTATTCAAATAAGCTTTTTCAAGTACTTTTGAATCGTCAAGGATCAATATCATTAATAAAGCTACAACTGGTTCGGTATTTTGCTCTTGCCGGGAATAAGCAGAAATAAACTCGGAGGTCAAACTTTTAAACATTTTAAATTTTACATTATAAGACCGCAGTCTTGTATGAAGCTGAAGGGATTTTGAAATCCAAGCTATTTTATCATCCAAATAATCTTCGATTTTGTAATATGTTTTACGTATACATAAGTATATCCCTTATACTTAATTTAGACCTTTCTGTAGGTTGGTCTAGTATGGATATAGTTGTTTAAAGTTTACCATAAAATCCTTAGCGTAGATAGTGGCGTTCAAAAACAAGCCCTTTTTCATAGGCGATTGTACATCAACTTATGCTGCTGAAATAATGTCGAGAATGTGCTGCTTCATCTAACTTAATGATTTTATCCCTTCCAGTTCTTCAAACTACTAAGGATCTATTATTTTCTCCGCGTTATTTGTACCCGCAAATTATCCTCAACCTCAATGTAAAATACCTTCAATTACATACCTATATACTAATTGTTTTTTATGTACCCATAAGAAAAATTGAATTTTTTTATCCTATAATTTACTCCTATATCTATATCTATACTAATATATAAAGATCTAAAGAGTCTTTTGTTTGATTGTTTGAACGCGCTCATCTCAGGAACTACTGGACCAATTTGATAAATTCTTTGAGTATAAAATAGTCCATTTATTAAGAAAGGCTATATAACACCATGACAAGAAGAATAGAAAAGGACCAGCAATAAAAAATATTACGAAAACGGATAAAATAAAGCTTTCCATGCGTGCGCTAAGTAAACGGTGAAAGTTATTAAAAAAATCATGGTTTACAAAATTGTTCCCCTCTAAAAGTTCTAAATAAAAGTCCGCGACAGCATATGCCGAGCTTTTGGAGTTAACCCAATTTAACCACTTTTATGGTTATAAAAATACTATATAGAAAGCTACTAGAATATACGATTGATGTAATTTGCATCAAGTGCTACAGATGAGCTATCAATGAGTAACAAACATACAGAAACAATGATTGACGAACTTTCGTATTTATAATATAAAGCATGGAAGTATCTTATCGCATGTAAATGAAGAATAATGTTATCTTGTATAGTACAAAATGTTTCTAATTTTATTCGTGATACGCTTAGATGACTTTGCTTTAAAAAAATTAGTTCATGTATCGGTATGTCAATAATAATTTTTCTATGTCACCAAGGACACCAATAGATAACCTTTCGAAGTTATTTAATTTTAGGCCCAGTGAATGGGTGTTGCGGTTATTTGTTAATTATTATGAGTTAATTTGAATTTTAAATTGTTTTTACATTTGCAAAGGTCCTGTCACTTTATTTAATATGTGTAACTATGCGGACATATAATTTTAAGCATTTCCTTATATAACTATTATGAAAAAATTTAATACACACTGATTAACAGACGAGCTACATTGTAGCTTAATCAATAGAAGATAGACAGACCTAACATTTTCCAATTATTCGAATAGACATTTTTATTACTTTGTCAACTAGCTACACCGAGTTGTAAATTGTGATCTTGAACTTCCCAATCAGGTTTCTAATATTAGGAAAATAAATTATTAATTTAAGTTACATTTGTCCATTCTTAAACACTTTTTTTTAAAGACAATTGTGTTTTTATATCCATAATGATCATAGTTAAGTTGATGAAAGGTAATCTTTATATATCTAGCGTATATATTTAAAAAATTGTGTATTTCCTTCTATAAAGATAATACATACAGATTTTTTTATACTTATAGGTTTTATCTTAGAATTACTCAACTCAAAACAGAATAATACTGATAATATTATTTTGGTTATTCATCTTAATATATATTTAATTTGTCTTTTCTCCTATTATTTTTAAATAGGCACAACAACAAAGATAGTGGTGTTGGAAGTGATGTTGTTCCCTATTGTCGAGTATTATATCCTGTCTTAAACACAATTAAGCGAATTATAATATCATAACAATTTATTATATTATAATTAGCTTAATTGTGTTTAGTACTAACTATAATCATTATAACTAACATATATTTGTACGAGTATACTTTTCATATAAAATTACTAATTATATGTATAGGTTACTAAGTAATTAGTTATATCAGTGGCAATAAGGAAATATTATAACTTAAATAAAAAAATACTATAATGGTATATTTAAAAACCTACATGCTATATGCACTTGGCGAATATTTAAAAGTTTCGTGATTTTGTTGCATCACTACATAGTATAAAACAAAGTCACATTCTTTGTTTGTCCATATATCCCTATGTATGCTTAAATCTTTAAAACTACGCAACAAATTTTGATGTGTTTTTTTATTTTTTGTGATGTCCTAAATAATTACATTTTTTTCCCGCTTACATTGTAAACGCATGCTAAACCCTACGAGATTTAACAAAATGATGTACTAAGTATTTATACACCTTGAAAAGGTCAGTACAGTATATATACAGTATATATCTATCTCTTATGGATAACCCACAATAGCATTTTTTGTCATTTAGTTTTTACGAAAAAAATGCCTTATGTTCAAAGCAATTTTAAACACTACAGCATTAATCCTTATCCAATTAAGTAAATTAAATACATTGTTCATTTGATTTAGATCAATATGGCCGTTTACAGCATGTAATTTAAGTGAATATTTTCGGAGATATTACAGATGTAAAATGCTGCGTGGAGGCCGCGTTTCGCTCTATAGCACTTCGAATTTAGCACCTATATGTCGCTCTTTCAAGTTAATATGAAGTATATGAATTTAGATATTCCAAAGATAGCAGGAAATCTTCTTAGTATAGGGAGAGGGGAATTGTTTTTCTCCAAATTTAATGGGGCCACGGGCAGTAATGAATAAATCAAAACTACTGGATCGATTGGCCTGGATAATGTTTTTTTCACTGAGTGACATGGGCTATATATTTTATACCCGTGCGAAGCAGGGCAGGTCGCTAGTATATTATAGAATGCATTTACAAAACCAAATGTTCAAAAAGAATTCTATTTTTAACTCTAGAATGTGTTAAATTACATTATAAGTAATTTCAAATATAAAACTGTGTTAACGAATCGTTTAAAACTTTTTATTATTGGATTTTGTTGGTTTTGGTGTCATTTTTAGAAATATCAAATAAAAAAGGAAGAAAATAATCCACAGTTTTATTTTTATAATTACAAAAAACTACCAAAACTACAAAGGAAGTATTTAAATTTCAATGGGTGTTTACAACGGCCAAAGAAAATAAAAGTCTTTAAGGAAAAATTCTAATCTTATTCTCTTTTTTTTCTGTAATGTTTTTTTTTAAATTGTATTAACTTAAAGCCTTAAGAATAAAATTAGCGTGTGAATAAAATTAACAGAATAACTTGAACAATTTTCCTATTTTATCTTATTGACTTAGAGATTATTTTATGTTAGAAAATAGGTAGTACGTAGTTTTTTTTATTTAGAATGGTATAATATATACATAAGCTAGCCAGGGAAGGTGAAATATAATCCTTTGTCTTTGTTATCTGTTTCCTGTTTATTAATATCTATCATTCATAGTTATTAATACCAGGAGAGCCATAAGAAGGCCTTTAAGATAGTGACACAATAAATAATGAGAAGAAAGATGAAACTCGTATACTTCATCTTTTTCTTATCACTCATAAAAAAGAGAAACAGATAGATCACACTCATTTGCTTTCTCTTTTACTGTCTCTCTTATTATTATACTAAACTTAGCATACTATCTTTTTCTACTAGTTTCTCGTACTTTCTTGATTTCATATTATAGATAGATAAAGACGAGGTTTCATATAAATTTTTTTTCTTGCAGACAATACAAGTTCACTTGACATAATGTCCAACTGTCTATTGACCGCCGAAAGTGTCAAATACAGGACTGTATATTTATCCCATTTGGTTATTCAATTAATATATATCTAAAGTAATAATGAATGTAACAGTACAGATTTTAATAAAATTGTGTGTAAACGCAGTCCTCTTTAACACCAAAATTATGCATTGGGAGTACGTAGCCGCATTCGTGACCATGGCGCTGGACTCTGATGCCATAATTTTACTTACTTCGGCGGTAATTATTTATATTTGCTGAATTAATAATATCTTTAAATTAATAATTCTGCTAAATTGCAATTAGGATAGCTCAGTTTAGGATAATCAGATAAAATAAAATCCGTACAGATAATAAAATCTATCCGTCATGTTTGAAGTGTTCTCGTAATCTCTCTATCAGCAGTATTTATTTTTATTATGATAGAGTAACAGGGTAAATTGTAAATATGCAGTATTTGGTATACGTATATCAACGCTGACTCAGTACTATTATAATTTTCATAACCATATTTATCTTTTAATTACTTACAATTTAAAAAAACTCCCCGGTGTATATACTTTAATTGTGCCAAATTAAATTAATCGTTCCAGCGGATTAGCCGTGAACAGATGGACAAACAAACTTTCGCATATTGCATTCGCATCGATAATATAAGTATTATTAATTAGGATGTAGTAATTGTAATCTACGTTTGGTTTCAATACCTGTGATGTAAGCAGTAGGTTATTAACGACTAAGCCTATTTAGAAACATGAATTAACCTCCATATTTAATACAGTTATTGTTATTTAACGTTAACGTACGTATATATACAAATGTAATTTAACGTATAATATCGTTGAATAATGATATATTAATTTATAACAGACTGAACAAATAACATATCGATCTAAAATTTGGATAAGTAAAATAATAAAAAGTCATGATGTCATTCCATGTGAAATCGAAGACGATGCGGCGCTATCCGGGAAAGTGTAGTATCTTTGCTTATTTTTTTGTGTATATAATAGGATAATACATCTCATGATATTTAAGATTTATAATTACCTAGAGAAAACATTTTCATTATTTATAAAAGTCCTTTACTTCAAGTGGTAGACGTAATATAAATGTCAGTAGGTATATATTTCCAATAATAATGGTACTTTGCACATGTAAAATTATTCTAAGATAGACAACATTATTATGCTATATGAGTTGAGAGGTTATACATGTCATGTATGCTTATTTCTAAATTAATGAAGCACTTATATAATAAATATTTACAATAAGATGTAGGTTTTACTTTTACTGGAGTACAGTTATCATTGTTCAAACAAATGTAGACTACATCAGTTTTAGTCAGATATTTAGTCAATTTTTATATAGTAATCTTTAAAAGTTAGCCACATTTATAAATCACAACATAAACTAACATTCTTAGACTAACTGTGATTTACATGCGAGTAATGTTGTCGTAGCTCTTCAAGATAGATTATAATTTTTCTCGCTGAACGTACAGGGATATGTTTATTGTGGAATAAATGACACTAACTACTTCTATTTTATTTCTTCCAGTACCTCGACATCGGCGAGGATATGAATGTGCCTGATGACTTCACCCAAAGCGAATTACAAACGGGGAAATGGTGGCGACATTTACTTGCCGGTGGCATCGCTGGCGCCGTAAGTCGGACCTGTACAGCTCCACTAGATAGGCTCAAAGTATTTTTACAGGTACGTATTTTAATTCCTCATGTAAAACATTACTAATATAATAGGTTGGCAACTAAGTAATTGCGGAGTAGAGTTAGAGACGTTTCTATTTTAAAATTTTTATGATATCCGTAAATTGTATTTCCTTTTTCTTTTTATATATACTAGCTTACATCCTTATCTACGATCACAAGTTTATTGCATTGATATTTTCGTTTTAATTTGATATTAATATAGAGCGCGGAAACGAACATTTTCGTCTTATTTTGCTTTATTATTTCCGTAAAAGAAAAAACGCTGCGCAAGCCGTTAAAATGTTATTTTATTTGAATGGTGATAAAGCCTTTGAAGAAATGCAGTGTCGAAATTGGTTTGAAAAATTCTGTTTTGGAGGATTTTTTTGTTAATGATGACCGATGTCCAGGTTTACCAGTTGCGTTTAAGTAGGCTGAAATTTAAAGCATCATCATTGCAAATCGGCGCATAAGTACACGTGAGATTACAAAGAAGTTAAATGTTTTACATACAGCCACTGAGAATCATTTAAAAAGTGTAGAGCTCGTTAAAAAGCTTTATATTTGGGTTCTTTATATAGGGAGATAATCTGACTAAGCATAAAACACCTGCTAATTGCTTAAACCAAATGAATTCGATCCGTTTTTAAAACGAATCATCACTGGTGACGAAAAATGGATTGTGTACAACAATATTAATCAAAGAAAATCATGGTGCACGCCTAATAAGTCATCGCAATACACTTCATAGTCAAATATCTACCAAAAGAAAATTTTACTGGCAATTTGGTGGAATAAAAAAGGATCAGTGTATTTTGAGCTGTTTCCATGGAACAAAATCATCAACTCGGACGTCTACTGTCACCAGCTAAACAAATTAAATGCAGTGGTCATGGAAAAGCTACCAGAATTGGTCAATCATAAAAATGCTATTTTCTACCAAGACAATGCTAAGTGGTACACGACTTTGGCCACTTGTCGAAAATTGATGGACGTTGTTTGGGAATTGATGTTACATTCACCTTATAGCCCTGACTTTGTCTCATCGGATAACCAGTTTTTTCGATCACTAGATATCTCTCTCCGTGGTAAAACTTTCAATGATGATGATGCTCTAAAATCTCACTTAAGTGAGCTTTTGGTCGCAAAGGATCAAAATTTTTACAAATGTGGAATTTTCAAGTTGTCAGAAAAATGCCAAAAAACCATCCAACAAAATGGAAAACACATAATAGATTAAAGTAAAGTTCAAGTAAAAAAAAATATCTATTTTGTTTTATTGAAATAATCCGCAATTACTTAGTTGCCAACCCAATATATCGTACCTTGAAAAAAGGCTAAAATATTTAAAGATAATCTTAAAAAGTAATTTTAATTTTTTAATATTTCAGGTAAATCCAACTAGGGAAAATATGACTAAATGTTTAGCAAAAATGATTAACGAAGGTGGCATAGGAGGTTTGTGGCGAGGAAACGGTATTAATGTTATTAAAATAGCCCCTGAATCGGCGATAAAGTTTGCTGCATACGAGCAAGTTAAACGGTTGATCAAAGGAGAGAAGAATAATCAACCATTAGAAATATACGAGAGGTTCGCTGCCGGGGCCACAGCCGGTGCAATTAGTCAAACTGTGATTTACCCACTAGAGGTGCTAAAGACAAGATTAGCTTTAAGAAAAACAGGTCAATATAGCGGTATTATGGATGCAGCGAGAAAGATATATGCTAGAGAAGGACTGAAGTGTTTCTATAAAGGATACATTCCAAATATTTTGGGGATAGTGCCTTACGCCGGCATAGATCTTGCGGTATACGAAACTCTAAAAAAGAAATATATAAATAAATACCAGGCCCACAACGAACAGCCAGGAATGTTGCTACTGTTAGCATGTGGAAGCACATCCTGCACGCTGGGGCAAGTCTGTTCGTATCCTCTTGCTCTTGTCCGGACAAGATTGCAGGCTCAAGGTAAGATTTTAACGCAGTATAATTTATTTAAATATAATATTAATGAAAGGGTGGCTTTAGTGGGTACCTGTGTATTCGGTATACGTAACTCTAGATACTGGCTAGTATTTGTAGAACTGGGAAAAAGACTATTGGTAATTTATTATATGTATTTCAATTAATTACCCTATTATTAAAAATTTGATCAAATATATTTAAAGATTGACAAAGTTGATCTGGTCGCGTTGAAGTGGCCGTAAAATGTACAGTACATTTTACGGCCACGATTTTACGATACATATAATACGATAAAAAGATGGGCGCTAAATTTTAAAAAAGTAGCCGCTTCACGGGATGATGTGGAATGTAGAATTCCTTGAAATTACCATCAGAACCGTCCGTTCAACGATTGAAAAGAGAGAGTAAATCTCTGATTCTTAAATTTTTTTAAATGATAATTATTGTTGATAACTCTTGTACACAAATGTTTTTGGACTAAGGACATCAGAATGTATTTCATTTAATATCGCACCATGGCGCTGATATTTTTTTCAAATTTTCCTGTTTAAATTGCACTTACATACTTACATTGGACATAGGTTTCTTGGAGAAATTTCCAAGATGAATTTCCTATATAGACATAAACATGTATTTTTACTTCCTTTGTAAAAGTAAAGTAAAGTGTGTACTAAATCATTTATTGATATTGATAAAATAAATATCCACCAATGATGTATGTATAAATCGATCGGTTTTCTATTCATCATATTATTTATAGAATTATAGAGCTGTCTTGTCATAAGTAATGAGAAATTTCAGATAGCACTAGATGTTTCTGCTATATGGTGGATTGCCCTTCTAGATAATCTACCTTAAGCGTAAGAAAATCCAAGGCGTTTAGAGTAAAATCATATTTTAATTTAAAATCAAACTTCTCTTTTGCGTTGATGTCCTTATGTAACCCGCGGCGCATCCTGTCTGTCCTGTCCAACTGGTTCTGGAAATAACCTATTCTTACCGTCTAAAATATTACTGGAACCGATTACAGGCAATAAATTATCAATGCAATAACCTACCTAACAGCAACCAATGCAATAACTTTTATGGTTAGTTATTTGTAACGGTGGACGTCCAACGGCTTAGACGAAAATATGGTCAATTACACTATTTTCTTATTGTTTACCTTGGTTTAATCTGAGCATTGGTATTACAGAGAAAGCTGCGAAAGGCGCAGAGGGAACTATGCGTGGCGCTTTCAGGGAGATCGTCCAGCGAGAGGGCGTTCGCGGCCTGTACCGCGGCATCACGCCCAACTTTATCAAGGTCATTCCAGCAGTATCCATCTCGTACGTCGTGTACGAATACGCCAGCCGCTCTCTCGGGGTCAACATGACGTGATCCGCAGACCGCCCGCCGCCCATTGTAACACGCTCGGCCCGTCGTCGGTCCCATATATCTCCACTCCTCGCTCGACACCGCTCAGGAAAATCATCACATACTAATTTAAGCATATGTAGGAAATTTTGCATTTTATTGTAAATAGCTCTCGTGTACCTTAAGTTATATTATTTATTTGATTGTGAATGTATTCCATTTTAAATTAATGCCTCCATATGAAATTGCTGACTACGAATTATATTAGGTCCTTACATATGAAATTTGCGTTTTGTCGTACTGGCCACTTTGATCTCAAATATTACCTTTATGGTTAGGAATTCCAAATTCAAATTCATATAGCTATTTACTCATGCATTTGTGTTTCAAACCCCCTAATTCATTTGTTTTTTCTTCTTTTGTTTTTTTCTTTGTGCCACTCTGTTTACAAAATGGAAAACATGAAATATCGCGTTATTTAAGAGTATGAGTTCCACCGTGGCACCAGTGCTGCAGAAACGGCTCGAAGGATTAATGATGTGTATGGTGACGGTGTCGCAAAAGAAAACACAGTGCGTTTTTGCTTCCAACGCTTTCGTTCTGGAAATATCGACCTGCAGAACAAGCCTCGTGGACGGCTGGAGACAAAAATTGATAATGAAGAATTGAAGGCTATTGTGGAAGCGGATCCATCGCAAACCACGTCCGAGTTAGCTGCAGGCTCCGGTGTTAGTGATAAAACTATTCTAATCCAATTGAAGCAAATTGGGAAGGTGAAAAAGCTTGAAAGGTGGGTACCTCATGAATTGAGTGAAGCAAACCGACAAACGCGCATCGACTGCTGCGTTACGTTACTCAACCGGCACAATAATGAAGGAATTTTAAATCGAATCATTATCTGTGATGAAAAGTGGATCCTCTACGATAATCGGAAGCGCTCATCGCAATGGCTGAACCCTGGCGAACCAGCCAAATCCTGCCCTAAGCGAAAATTGACTAAAAAAAAGTTGCTTGTAAGTGTTTGGTGGACTAGTGCCGGTGTCGTTTACTACAGCTTTCTTAAATCTCGCCAGACGATTACGGCAGATATCTATTGTCAGCAACTGCAAACCATGATGGAAAAGCTAGCTGCTAAACAACCGAGGCTGGTCGATCGCTCTAGGCCTCTGCTGCTTCAGGACAACGCTAGACCACACACTGCACAACAGACGGCTACCAAATCAGAGGAGCTTCAACTAATTGAAGCTCCTCTAATGTCTTAGACATCCACCGTACTCTCCGGACCTTGCTCCGATTACATTTTTTTTCGCAATTTGGATAACTACTTGCAAGGAAAAAAATTCAACTCCGATGGGGCAGTCCAAACTGCCTTCAAAGATTTTATTGATTCCCGCCCGAATGGTTTTTTTAGTAAGGGGATCAATGAACTACCTATGAGATGGCAAAAGTGCATACATAGCAATGGTACATACTTTGATTAATTAAATATATTTCATTAATATCATCATTTCATCATCATTTCATTAAAAAAAAACGACTTTATGTTCCTCCCATAGAAAACGCCAATTTCATGTGTAAGGACCTAATATGTTAATTTTTTTTTTAACGTAAAGTAACGACAAGGTGGTTACGTCTGTGATTATTTTAATAAATTTTTTTTATTATTTTCTTATTGTTTTATCCCCAGTATTCCTTATTTTTATTTTTATTTTATTGCCGACAATATTAACATGCCATAAATACTAGGCAATATTAATATTTCCAAAAAAATATTTTTCTCTTAAAATTTAAGGTGATATTAGTAGGTATATTACAAATGTATCAGTTTTAATGTGATATGTCGTGTACTTTCATATTAAAATATGATATATAATGATCTCATCTAAGGGTACACGTTGATAAAATATTCTTTTTCTTGTTATTACTGTTGCGTTGTGTTTGTTGCCCTCACGATGGACTTCTACTGTGGAACATAGAATCCTAACAGTTAGGTTGTTATCCATAAATGTGTATCAGGTTAATATCGCTTTCGGCAAATTTAAAACCAGTTTATAGCCTATTTATTGGCTATAACTATATTATAGGGTTGCGGGTTCGATTCCCGCCGAGGGCCAACATTTTCTATAAATCAATTTGTTGGTCTTTGAGCCTGGGTGTATATTTGTATTTAAGTATGTATTTAAAAAATATATAAGTATATATTCACCAGTTGTCTGTCACCCATAACACAAGTATTAAGTTACTTACTTTAGGGACGGACGACCGTGTGTTAAGTGTCCCATATATTTATTTATTTATTTATTTACTGTGCAATAAGTGTTACTAATAAACTAATATTTTTATTACTATCCTCAAAACCTCTATGTGTATGGACCGGTTTATATATGACTGCGTGTGAGAAACTTTGACCGTAGCCAGTTTTAATAATGGTTAAACTGTACTAGTGTGGTTCCTATACTCCTTTCAGATGAAGGTGATTCTGTTATATGTATACATACGATTGGCTGTCGTCAATGGAAAAATGCCTAAATTTCATTTTTACCATAAAATAGAATTCTTACAGCCTTGAAAGTGGACATCATGAAGGTTAAAGTTTTTAATGTGATATATTATTAACACAAAAAGAGAACAGCTAAAAACTCATGGTTGTTGATAAATTAATAATCTTTGTCTTCCGTAGTAATTCAAAGTTTACCCATTAAAATAATAATCAACTTTCAAAGGGCTTTATTTATTTGAAAATGTAGTATCCGGTCTAGGTTTGTTTGTAATCTCTCTATTGCATAAATTAATACAATGGCGGGCTTATTCCAGAATCGGAATCTCTTCCAAACAATGCCAACAAATCAAAAATTAAAAAGTAAATGTTAAGTATAATGAATTGAAACAAAAATGATAGGTATATTAGATAGATTGATCCAATGATCCTAATGATCAATCATAGAAAGCACACCGTTGAAAATATAGTTATTTATATTGAAATCTGCTCAAATCAATCAAACCGCTTCTTATCTGCGATATTTCTCCTCTGCTTAACCGTTTTACAGCATTATATTCAATTTCCATTTTTATTTATATCACAATAAAGAACTACAAATTACTATTTATTTAGTCCAATAAGATATTTTCCTAATTAAAATGTTCATAGTAAATTATAATAAAAAATATATGCTGCTATAAAGTTATTTAAAAAAAACATTTTAAAGCTACGTCTAATTAGATTTACATTTTTATTTGAATACCCCATTTTTAATTTATTATAGTTTTTTTTTTTTAATTTTTGTAATTGTCAATTTTATTTAAACCGCATAAGATTTAAAACTCAGTTTAGTGATTGATAGATTTAAAACTTCCGCCTTCCCCTTTGGTTGTGTTATGATTATAATACTTATCTACATATTTTACAGTAATAAAATACATGCAAAATTATATCTAACACAGTCGAAAATTATAATTCTTGCGTTTTGTGTTATTTCATAAATTCTTTTTGATTGATTCTGGTTTTTTTCTTTTAATTAATCCATACATATATATGTATGTATGTGTATAAGATAACTGTATGTAAGTATATAAAAAAGAATGAAAATTAACATTGATCTACTAAAATCTCCACCCCACTCTGATATTGTTATAAATGTAACTGATAGTGAGAAAAATTAATGATATTTTAATTAAGATATTAACAGTGCAATGCAAGAATAAAACATGGCAAGGAAGAATGTCTATCATATTACATATAGTAAACGAAGGATATATTCATAATAAATGTCTGAAATATTAAAAAGGATTTATTAGTGGTGTTATAAATTTATAATTTTTTCAGAATGAGCGAGTGAAAAGATGACTTATCGATGCCCTATAAAATCGAGTTGTATTATCACTAAGAGCTAATGTTGCTATTTTTTAAGTTATAGGTACTTAGTATAAATATACAGGATATATTAGATAGTCAATAAAATTATATTATTTGAAAACGTGCGCTAGATTGCTAGAGAAAATTTTGTTTTTTGGGTGTTAAATGTAGTTAAATAGTTATATTATGTGGAATTGAAGTATTGATAAAAATAAGAACTAACAAAATTTTTGATTACAAAGTGATCCGTGAAAAGCCGCGTGCGTATAAATTAATACGAACACGATTTCGAATATTCATGGCAATGGTACGTCAATAGATAACTATTGATATTTATGTAATTTATCTTTGAAGCTATTTAAATTAAATTGCGTGATATCTATAATAAGTAGCTGATGTCGTATTTACTTGTGTTCATTTATAAGTATGAACTGGTGCAAGGTAATATTGTATCTTTTTGTATTATGATGTTATACGTATAAGTCTCACGTGAATTCGTTATTATGCTATACCCATGAGTCGGCAATAATAGAAAATACAAATTTTATAGGAAAAATGTATTACTGATTCAAATATTTTGATGAACAGGAATAATAAGATTAATATTATTGTTCGTCAAAATTTACAAGTTGTGTTTATATTCTTAAATAGGAACAATTTTTTATTACGTTTATTACGCAATTTCAGAATAAATATTTCTAAATTTATGTATAATTATTATAAATTTATATTACAACAATCATTTAATTTAAACATATTGAAACTATACTATTTTTCGCGTACCAAGTGTTCTTTATAAAATAAAATTTGTTCTTTATTTTTAAAATATTATTCGACTCACTACTTATTGATTTTAATTCTATTATAAAGAGATGTGGCGGAATTGGTCTGACTATATACTTTGAAGATATTCACCAATTAATTAGAGAAAATTTTATTACTCCGTCCCAAATAAAAATTTAACATTGTAATAATATTCAACAGTATTTTACGAGTTATGTGAATAAGTGGCATTCAGTGAGATAAGTAAATGTAATGTCTTCATAAGTGCTAACAAATTCTTAATTTAAAATAACTAAATATATAAATTCGTTATAGTATGTAAGTTAAAGATGTTTATTGCCTTATGATGGCGATCACAAAATCTGCACATGCTGAGTGCCATCTAGTTTTACTATCTTTATTCCACAATATTCTATAAATTTGCACTGTTCCGACCACTAAACCAGCCTTTTTCTTGAAATAACATTATCAATTACATTAAAAACGTTATATGTTGATTTTTATCGAAGTAATATTTGGGCCACATCAAGTTCGCAATAGGGTCTTGATTTGTTGGTTATGATCGTATGGGGAATTAAGTGTAAACCATCAACACATTTAAAAGCGTTTCTTTGCTCAATGCAACCAAGACTGTCAATTGAAAAAATATAACATTATATATAGGTATGCTTCTTAATATAAAAAAATGTGTTTTTTCAATCTAGCGCTAACTGGAGAATTCACACGTACGCTTGACACCTCACACCAGTCTTCCGACGATCGATCTTTGAAGTAATTTTTGTGCAGTATAACTGTATATAATGTTACTTTTTAATGTTCCAATTCCATATTATATATTTAAATAATTATTTTATTATATCGATTTTGTAATGAAGTACAATATTAGCTTCCAATATTAGCTTAACCCACCATAGAGCGTTATCACAAAAATTATACTTAAAACTCGGTCAGTTTAATATTTTTAGTATAGTTTAGTCTTTTATGGAAACGCTTCCATTGCTTTATGCATAAGGAGTGAAATTAAACTATATCAATATATAGGTCGCTAATAGAGAAATTTCAATTTTGTATTAATTTATACATTTTTTAAATGTTAATTTTAAATCTTTTTTTTGTAACACACAATTAACGTCACAAAGAGCGAATAATTTACTCTTAACAAACTTGGCATTTCTTGACCCCTCAGGTCAAGAAATATAGTAATCTCAACGTAACTATTACAGAACTTTATATTCATAAATTAATTTTCATAAATTCGACGATATTTTTCGTGAGGTTAAGAGCTATTGGTGCTCAGGTATGGAACTGAAGAAGTGCTTGTGTGTCACAACTATCTATAACCATAACTAGCTATTTTACACAGAGGCATTTGTAATTTAACGTTGATATAACAAAGTGACTTATTGAAATATGTTCAGGGTTCATCCATTATAAGAGCAATTTATAATAAAATAATTGTTATAAATAGTAAGTATTTTTCAACTTGATCTCCACTTGGATAATCCGGTATTTAAGAAAACTCTAACATATACGAGTAGATACATATGTAGTATATCACAATTATTCGCAATAACTAGCGTAATTTTTTGTTCAATGGAATTGCGTTGTAGGCGCTAACCTACTGTTATTTTAAAAGTACTCACTTATAATATTCTGTAACCTATGTAAATCAGACTTAGTACTTGAAGCCAAAGTAAGTCGTAAGTTATATTAATATTTTTTCGATTATTATGATTATTATTATTAATTATTTTCCTGCTCATAATTTCTATAAAGTTATAATTTTTTTCGCATTCACAACCACAGCATAACCCACAGAATTCCATCTTATTTCATTATGGCGGATCACGTCTGTTTTGTACTCGTGATGACCTGCGCTACAGATATTTGCAACATTGCAGTCTTTTCTTCAGAGAGAGGCGTAATATAATATTCTTTCTCATTATAATTTGAGACACACTTAGAATATCGAATGTATCTTACTCCGCTCTTATTATAGTAACAACCGAACTATTCGTCATCCAGAAATAGCCCACGTTTGCAAATACAATGTTTAAAACTTTATTTCTACCTCCACCATAGAAGTAATGTTGCGCTCCTTTATATGGATTCCCCACGTCGTTATACATGTAGGTCCACAGTACGTCCTGCAAAATCATAAGTATACCAAGCGTACTTGCTAATTAGAGGTACCTCTATCACATTGGCCTACTAATGTCTCATTTTACGACTGCGACAACACAGCTTGCCTCCACTTGTGCTCCTCCACACAGAGACCTTCCGAATACATAACATAACACCCATAGCATAAATTGACCATGTATAAGTGCAATAATATCCTTTATGAAATATCATCGTTCGACTAAGGATTCTTATTACGGTCAAACACAAGCGAAGAAATATATATTAGGGTTTGTAAATTTGACAGAGCATTAGAGGGCAATAAATGCCACATTACCGGATTATTCCAATAACGGAGGGAGTAAGCTGGTAGAAATAATCGAGTATTCAAGAAAACATTGACACAGTACATGATCAAAGTATTCATCGTAATAAAAAAAATTATATTCTTAAAATGACTTAGAACATTTATAGATTTTTATATAAGTTGTAGCTAGAGAAAACTTTACCGATTTGCTGAATCTTGTTGTTATTCATCTTGTTATAATATCTTATCTTGTTATCGAAGCATTATCTTTATAAATCTAAACAATTAGGTATATTGGCAAAATTATATTATCCCTTAATATGATCCACTAGTCGCATAGCCTTAAGTCATTCTAAATAATATAAACAATAAAAGATACAAAAAATACAAAAATATTTTTTTTATATCGTAATAGTAACGAAATAATACTATTTTTTGTAGTTTAAGATACATATATTGATACTACGCATATAATGCAAAATCGTTATTATGCCTAAAGAAACTTGTTTAATTGTTGCGATCATTGAATTGATTTAGAATAAGCTTGAAACTAGTGACAGTAGGTATTTTGACTATTTCGTTATAATACTTCAAGGAATCATTTATAATCGGCGTTATTACCCTAATAAACTTTTCTCTCTAATAGTTTTTTTTTATTATTACCTTACAATTCCAACCATTTCTTGCAAATTATTTGTATTTTACTTATATTAATGAACATACGTAGGAATCTGTATACACGTAGATATATAAACTCATTCGACATCCAATTTTCGCGAATGCTCCTTCAAATTATACGTTATTTTCCCAAGAGCATATAATCACTGATTTAAATTGCAAAACTGCAACTATTTATACGTAAAACTTATGTTTAAAAAAATATGTTTACATTGAATTAATTTATTTTTAATTATAACTAATCTTATAAACTTGTATGGATAAATTCGAGTTATTTTTACTTTGCGCAAAACATGCATATTTCCATCTGTGAAGGGAAATAGTGCGTCACACAGTCAGTTTTGATACTTAACTAAAAGTCTAAAAATATGTAACTAAAACTAGAATAATATTATAAATGCAAAAGTTATTTGTTTATTAAACCTTCTGCCACGTCCGAAGATAGGTAAATATCGATGTGATTATTGGTGTAGAAATTAGAGTTATTTTATCTCGAAACTTACTCGTCAACGGAATCTAAGTCCAATAGCCCATATTAGGAAACTTACGGTATTTATTAACATTGGACGGAGACGGAGTTATCTGAAGCCTGAAACCTCCAATTTTTCTCCGATAAGCTTAGATAGGAAAATTTATAACAATCTGCTGTGATTTCCGGAGCCTTCTGAAAGCTGTGCCCATTATAGAAAAAATGATAAGAACAAGATTAAAATGGTATATACATACATGTACTCATAATGAGAAGACGCGAAAGTTATGAC
Organism: Morpho achilles; assembly: GCA_947086495.1. NCBI lineage: Eukaryota > Metazoa > Arthropoda > Insecta > Lepidoptera > Nymphalidae > Morpho > Morpho achilles. The sequence goes on along the minus strand of CAMTZB010000022.1, from coordinate 15,151,919 downwards.
CAAACGAGAGTTAAATATGAATGTGGATAGATTTGTAATTAGAGGGCGACCGAAATAGAGAATAATAATTCGATTGTGGGAATTATGACATGCATATGAAAGTAGTACCTAGAGTTAACGAATGACAGCTGAGAGTGGAAGCAAAAAAATGTGCCGACCCAACTTAGATTGGGATAAGGGCAAGACAATGCTGGAGAGACGAATTCGCGTTAAAAATTAATCTTAGATTTTTATACGTCAAGGGATCGACAACATACGATGAAAAGTGTACCTAAACGCGTGTAGTGAAATAGTCAATAGATGTTATAATAATACTAATTGGTTGAAATGAATAGTTATTATTTCTAAAAATGTTTTTTTTTAAAATCAAATTTCAATCATATAAAAGACAATAGGTACAACGTTTATCATGTGACGCATATAAGTGTCTTAAAAAAAAATAGTAAAGTTAACAATGCAAAATAGATTGTAACATTTATATATATATTTACAATTCAAATTACATTTGAACAGCACGTTGAAAAGAAGAATGATATAAAAACAAAAGCAAATATTTGCCTCATTCAAAGGCGTGTAATGACGTATTTTGACAATACTTCTGCGTTCCACCTTAAAACAATACATATTATAGAAAAGTACCAAAATATTTATCAAGCTATCATGTCGTTTCGAAAAAGTGCTACGGTATTTTGTTCATGTTATTGTTTTCGCAATATAAATAAGTAGCTTTCCCCCGCAACGTGTTTGCATGGTCTGCATAGGTAGATAATAGATGGCAGTTTTTTAGTGCCATCCTATTACTGTAAAATGAACTGAATTTCTATAGCCTATATTATTATAATATATTATATAAATTTTCAATAACAAAAAATTCTCCTAAGACTTTATTCGCTGTGAACGTAGTAGTGCATGGTGTAATTAATGGGCTCTATTAAATAAAGGTTGGGCATACATTCCTGTAGTTATTATATTAGAATAGGGGAATCTAGTCTAGTATGTGTCTATTTTAATATTTGTTACAACACTCTCTCTTACAGATCTTCCTGTGGAACTATCTCTTATATTAGTTTAACAACTGTATGTATAAAATAGCATCTTTTCTTAGGAAGTCTATGATTAAGTATACTCAACAAGTATTTATTTTAGCGTATTTGCACATATGTCACACTTGGGCATGTCTATGACTGTGTGATATAGATATATACCTAATATAAGATTGCATCTAAATTGTTTTTCTATTTTATTAAAGTTTAAGGCATCGATACATATGCAATCACGTAGAGAATAGCAATTAATATATATTTTTTCTATAACAACACAATCGAGCCTTTCACTTAATAATCTGTGAGTCTTATAATTTTTCGTATTTGAAATATTGGACCAATGAAAACATAGAAATAAGTTGTGTGATTTTCATTGCCAACGATGATTGGTTAAAACTACTGTTCTGCAATAAATGCCAGTTGTTATGTCAAAACTACATTGAGTGTCAGTCTTGCGTCAATGCGTTTTTTTGAATTGTCTTTCTTTTCTTCGTTTAACTACACGTGTAGACGCGGACAACTTGCTTATCGTCGTATAAAAATTATTAGGTATAATGTAATATTAATAAATACCGTTATGACTAATGTGTTGTCGCGTTTTGCAAAAATAAAACATCTAAATTACCTTATGTAGTGGATTTTGTGAAAATGTATTATAAAGCGTTAAATTAGTAAAAAATAACTGTAATGCTTCAATCTCATAAATTCGCCCTGGAAATTACACGAACTGTTCACGTGCAAAATCTTATGGAAATTTTATTATTGCATAGGTTAGAATAGCACAATGCCGTCTGATGCAAAGAAACGAGCGCAACAAAAGAAAAAAGAGCAGGCGAACAATAGGAACAAAAAGCCTGTGGCGCGAGTAACCAATGTGGAAACGAATGGTTCAACCAACGGAACTGAGCAAGGGGGCCGCGAGCTGACTGCTGAAGGTATGAAATATGGTTGGAACTTATCCTCGTCAGTGAACTTTATAATTTGTATAGTGTAATTACCTACTTTTGTTCAAGAGTGTGAGTGCGAGAGTGTAGTTAGTATATATATTCCTAATTTTTTAAATTCGAAAAACTGTCTGCCTTTGTGTCTAAACAACTTAACCAATAGTAATGCCATATGGAAAATACCTTATAGGAAAAAATAACCCTGAATTATGTACTATATTTTTTACTATGCAGGGAAAATGGATTTTTATTTTCCCTATATGTGTCTACTTTCTTTACAAGAAATAATGTATATTTTAAGAAATATTGTATGGTTTGAGAAGAATATTAATTTATAACAGTATCTTAGAAAAACAAACAGTATTTATTAAATGTTTTAAGTACATATTTTTTATGGCTTGCCTTTATGAAACTAAACAAACTAAAATTTAAATAAATAAGAACTTATTTATTTTTGAATAAATGGTCTATTCACTAGAATAGTGAGAGACTACTCTCACCACATTATATTCATTACTGAAAAAACTCTTTTAGGAAATGCTCAGTACATGAAACAGAAGTAAATATGGGACAGTTTTAGCTATATTATTAAATACTTTTTTTTTTATAAAATATACATATAATTATTTTTCAAAATTTCAGAAAATGCTCCAAGTTTTTTATGAAATTCAGCATGTAGGGGGTTTGTGGGGCAAAAATCGATCTGGCTAGGTTTTATTTTATTTTTGGGCACTAAAAATGTAGAAAGCTAAAATGAATAATAAAATAAGAATAGATACTAAAATGTAGAATGGAATGCAAATGATATTGTAGCTGTAAATTACAAAGTTGTCAGCCCATCAGATAAACATTTTATTGGATAGACATTTTTTTTAATTGTAAAAAGTATAACATAATGTAAGAGTTTTAAACAAGTTAGTTTGCAACCCTACTGTGTTGTTGCTGAATTATCATCAATTCTATTCTGAATTATCAGCTCTAGAGGATTAAAGTGAAAGTGTAACAAAGAGACAGGCTATCACATTTGTTATAAAAGTATGGATATGTTATTCTCTTAATATGTGTAATATCTTTATATGTTTATCTATTATAGCCATTAATAAAATTGTAATTATTATTTTGTTGAAAAGACTATCTACCGAGTTTCTTGCTGGTTCTTCTCGGTAGGAACAAACTTCTGAAACAGTGGTAGCTTCTTTAAAAACGTTTGACGATTCAAAAGTACTGAAAGCAGTCTTTTTGAATAAAGAATATTTTGAATTTGAATTGAAGTGAGATTAATATATGGTATTTATAATATTAGTATATTTTTTTTGTATATTTATTATCACTAAAAAACTAAGTTTTATGAAATTATTTATTATTTTTAGAGGCACTATGCTTAAAGCTGGAAGCAGAAGCTAAAATGAACTCAGATGCAAGATCATGTACTGGGTCCTTGGCTGTTCATCCACGTTCAAGAGATATAAAAATAGCCAACTTTTCCATCACATTTTATGGTAGTGAACTGCTTCAAGACACCTTACTAGAATTGAATTGCAGCCGAAGATATGGACTTGTTGGTCTTAACGGATGTGGTGAGTATAAATTAACTTTGTATAATAATAATAATGTTGTACTTGGCTATATTTTAAGTATTGTATTATTCTAGCAAATTTATTATGTTGTCTATGCAAAATATATGTAAGTCTGAAATACCAATAGTGCTTTCCTGTCAAAACATTAATAAATTGAACAATGTCTCCATCATGTGAGTGCCATTAGATGGAAATAGGTCAATGCTGTAGCTATAGAACATATGATGATTCAGGGTTATTATAGTATATATACCTTAAATAGTAAATTATATTACATTTGCTTCAAACCTCAAACAAAACACTATGAAAAATAATTCTACATGCTATTCATCAATCTATGTATAACATTTTGCTTGTGAAGGATAGCCATAAATATTTTAAAAAAACAGAGCATCTAGTAGAAAAGTGGTGTAGGTCATTTAAGAAGGTCTTTTCTATTATCTTGTGCTGCAATTCACATTGCAAGTATCTCTAATAATACACTTTAAGAATAAATGTATTTTGTGTTAAAACATAGGAAAGTTGTATGAAATATGTTCGTTTTTGTGGCTATATACACATGGAAATTAGTGCATCACAAATATGTATATATTTCACTCAATGTACATAAAATTGTGGCATAAACCACCCTCAAAAATTTATTTTAGTAAAAAACTTCGAATTAATTGTTCACATACAGACATAAACTATTGGGGATCTTTTATTTATCTGTACCCATATATTTGTACTTATTCCTCTAAATGGTTTTTTTTTTTTTCGATTTTAAGTGGGTCGCTAATGTACTATTATTCGGCCCACTGCTGAGAAACGCCCCACTTGGCCAAACTCATCCAGGTCAAAGAAGGTGGCTTCCGAGATTGGATACGTCCACCGCCGCCACCCTTAAATGAATGCTTTAAGTATACTATCATGGCTAAGATACCTGAGAATCGCCGCCGAAAACTTGCTAACCTGACCCATATTGTTTCACTGTTCGCTTAACTTTGTACACTGTATTTATAACTTACAACTAAAAATCTTTACAACTTTACAATTAACGCTAAAAGAACAAACACTCATAATTTAACATTTAACACAAACAGGTGACGTAAACTTATTAATTTAGCAATATAAAAAGAAGAGTATAACTATAACATAAAACAACAAAATATATACATGCAAAATCATGCTTAATTAAATTACTTATATACTATATCCTTATATAAGTACTTATATAGGCATCTTAATATTATTAAGGATACTGAGGGGGGGACAAATATTAATCTTTGTACTGTAATGTGGTGCTGGAGCGAGAGGGGTTCTTGTTAGTGTTGTGGATTCGTTAGGTTTGTGTTATTTGTGCTGTAATTACGGGATAAAGTGTAATGTATTTATGAGATGGATAGTTTTTGTCTATTAAGGTGTTAAGTGTTGTTGAATCGTTTTAAGTGATCTATGATGTGACTAGTGAATCTTATGAAAGATTCAATAGCCACATGTTTCCCTACTAATGCAGTGAGTTTATATGGGTCCAGCTGATAGTACTCATAGAGATTTTCATGCTTGAGCCTGTTCCTCTTAATGGGTGAGGTACCATTTTTAAAATTTTAATTATGATAATATGATTATTATCTGTAATATGATTCTCCATAAAGGTAATATTTAGAACAGTGTTTTCCAACCTTTTTAGGTCCATGCCCCATGTTAAAAATTATATTGCCCTACTTTGTACTTTGTAACATACAGAAATATTAATATTAAAAATTGAATTGTGTGTCCACTTAAAAAAACAAATAAGGAAGAAGGAATTGCTTTTTTTTTTTTGTTAAATTTGGCACTAAAATCTAGCATTGCACTTAAAGGGTCTAGAGCGAAAGACTTAAACTCGTGTCGAGTTGGTCCCCCCTTAACCATCAAATTGCCACCCTGTGGGTTGTGGGCCCCACGTTGAGAAACACTAATTTAGAACTGAATCTTTATAATTTGAAAGAGATGATGATGCATAGACATGTAATTTATGCTATCAAAGGGGTATTGCAGAATTGAAAAAGCAGTTTATTGACTCATCCAAAAAATTATAGTAATTTGCCTTTCATATTCTAAAAATAAAGAGATATAATTAAAGCATAACATGCTCTCAAACTGACTAGCTGGATAGCTTTAGAGTATATTTCTTATCAATTGATTGAGGGTATTTTAACACTTAACTATTTAAAACTAGTTAACACTAACAATTTTTTGTACGTGATGAAACTAGTTATAGTGACTTATCACTATAACTAGTTTCATCATGTACAAAAAATTGTTGATGTATCAATAAATTTTCTTGACCCAATTTTAAATCTCCATAAATTGAAAGTCACTTTGTTGCATTGTGATGTCGCGCATTTCAATCGTTTTTTACTTTTTTGAAAGTAAGTGTTCATTTAATCGAACATATTGGTCAATGTTTATACAAAAGGCATTGCTGATGATTTAGATTGTTGAAAATGAAGTGTCTGATTTGAAGTAGACATAGATTGTAAAATTGCTAGGCGAATTTCTAATAAAACAAGCTATATATTAAGACAGTTGCTTGCCAACTTAGGGTTTTTTTTAATGTAACTTTAAAAAGGTAATATATAGTAAGATGATAAGATTGACAAGCTATACATTCCAGGCATTGTCTAGAAATACGCTGATTTTTCAATGATGTTTTTTCTTCATCGAAAAGGTTAGGTGCATATATCAATAAGACAAATAAATTTCGCGACCCTTGGTAAAACGGAACATGAAAAGTAACAAAGATTTTTCTAATCTATTTTTTTAACCTTATTTAGAATTTTACATATTAAAAATGACAGCTAACCATAGCATTGTAATATAGCAATAAAATACTTGGCGAAACGTTTACGGCTACTGCTTACCAGAGGCGGGTCAATAATATTATATTAGGAACAGTCTTCATTTTACAAAAATGTAAAATGAAGACAAAGGATTTTACAATTTTTTTGACAAAAGTTTTGAAATGCATAGTTAAAATATAACAGTCGTAATGTTTTCAAATTATTGAATTTCATACATGAATTATGCTTACAGTGTTGTATTCGATAACTGAATTTCATGTTGGGTGATTTTATTGATTTATTATTGATAATAAGACTTCAAGGAGTTGTGAGCGTTATAATATACATGAACTACACGTTTGTCTAATTATAGAACAAAATATTAAAGACAAATGGTTTGTTAAAGTTCTGTTTTTGTTTTGGTATAATATAGATAATTGCGTTTGATGGATTCAGGGACGTCTAAACCATCTTATGTTTTTCTTCTTCTGAAATATATTTATACGTCACAAATACTTCGCCGTTATCTTATTATATAAGTATGCGAAGAGGTAGCCTCAAGATAATACCGGTCGTGATTATTCGGATGACTTTGCCTGTAGAATAGAAACTAGTCTTCTTTATATCAAAATTTTGGCAGTCTTTAGAAATCAAACTCAATACAATTATACCAATACTAGTCTTCATATTATGAGTTATATTTGTAAATAGGAAACCTCAATATAAATTACAATTACTTTGCACAAATAATTGACTGGCCCTTTGACGCAGGCGGCAGTCGCCCAATTAATGCATGCGGCTCTGAAGGTTGCGGGTTTTATTTCCGCCAAGGGTCAACAAATACATTTTGTTGATTCTTCGATTGTCGGTGTATTAATGTATGTTTTTAAAATTGTATATGTATTAATTTACGAAGTATCTGTCACCCATGTTATGGGTATATACTTACCCATACTTTGGTGATGGACCACCGTGTGTGTCATTGTCTCATATATTTTTTATTATTATATTTTCTTGTCTATCAAACACCTTGGAAAGTTAATCAATTTATCTTTAACTTTTTATAAATGTAAATTTAGGCACTAAAACAACGTTATATATCTAGCTTTGCGAAGCTTTAGTGTTTGTGATATAACTTACTTTTACATTCATTTTGTAAATGCAATGCTGTTGCTAAATATTCATTGTTGGGTTGGTGTTTAAGCAACGTCTAAAAATACAATAGAGGCATTTAATAAAGGCAGCTGCGAAAATTTTTGTATAAATATTTTTACACTTGTTTTTCTTAATGAATATCACTAATCTAATTTTAATCGTCTTAATAAATATTCAATATGACAGATCAAATAATTGATATCTATACTAATATATAAAGTTGAAGAGTTGGTTTGTTTGATTGTTTGAACGCGCAAATCTCAGAAACTAATGGACCGATTTGAAAAATTATTTCAGTGTAAGATAGTCCATTTTATTGAGGAAGGCTATATCATACATATATACCATACTTTATTTTATCATAATTTGAATATTTTCTCTTTTTATTAGGCAAATCCTCATTGTTATCGGTGCTGGGACGTCGCGAAGTACCTATTCCTGATCACATTGATATCTTTCACTTAACCCGTGAGATGCCGGCCTCTGATAAAACGGCATTGCAATGTGTAATGGAAGTTGACGAAGAGCGTATTAAATTGGAGAAGCTAGCGGAAGAATTGGCCCAATGTGACGAAGATGGTAACTATTTTCGCATAATACACTTACAAGGTGTGATAGCCGAGCGTTGAAACCGTCCGAATCTTTTGAGGGGTCAAGGGTTCTAACCCCGGACAGGCACTCATTACTTGTTAGTAAATAACTTGTCTCTAATTGATCAAACAATTTTCGGTGAAAGGAAAGATCGTGATGAAACATGCATATCTGTTTAGACAGAATTATTTACAGATATTCAGGTTTCATCACAATGTTGATGATGGAATATGTGCTACCTACCTCAAATCATTCTCTCTAAAATAAATTTAGATCATATATATATAGATATAAATTATCCGCGCGAAGCGGTTATGCCAAAGTTATCTATTACGTACAAATGAACAATACCCGAACGTTGAATTGTGCCAAAGTTATCTATTACTTAATGATATTTCGAATTTAACCAAAGTATATTTATGCCATCCTCAATACATATGTATACCATATTTTGCCAGACGCTCAAGAACAATTGCTGGATGTCTACGACCGGCTGGAGGACTTAAGTGCCGATACGGCTGAAGCACGCGCGGCCCATATACTTCACGGTCTTGGTTTTTCGAAGGAAATGCAACAAAAAGCTACTAAAGACTTTTCTGGGGGTAAGTGAAGTCAGAGACAAAAGATATTTTATTTATGAACGATTAGAATAGCAAATTTGAAAAATCAGAAGATATGGTAATATTGATGGCAATCAAAATATTAACTTATATATTACAATGTGTGCTTTGTATTATTTAATTTTGAGATGGAATTTTTTTATAATGGATTACCATTTCCATAAAATAATAAAAGTATACATTATACTACATCTATGTTCCCTTGTGCTGTTTTAAATAGAATTCAACTAAGTTGACATTACGCCATCCAATTATTAACCAATATTTGGTTGTCAGTCTCGTACAAAATAACTTTTAGCATGCAAATCATTTGGCATTAAGTAGATGTTGTGGTCACTTCTTCTGGTTGGTGGCTTTAAATATAAACATTCAGATTACTGTTTCGTAATATCTACTCTGCCCCTCAAAGATAAAAACAGAGCACTTTATTCAATATTTCGGTGTTTTTGAACAATTGCAGAATTGTATGTAATAAACATTGATCTAACTTAAAATATCCAAAATTAGTACATAATTAGTGTTCTGAAAAATGTTGTTTTAAATCTTGTTTTAGTATGTTGGTTTTTATATATTTCCGCCTTAAACATAAGTAATATACTTTGCGAGAAGTGAGAACTAACAGTGGCGTAGCTAGAGTGGCACCCTCCCTCAGTGTACTGCAAAACGCTTGTTGCAGGTTGGCGTATGCGTATTGCATTAGCACGTGCGTTGTATGTAAAACCGCACTTATTACTTCTTGACGAGCCGACTAACCATCTTGATCTCGACGCCTGCGTGTGGCTTGAGGAGGAACTTAAGCAGTGAGTATTGGTTTATCTGTCAAGAAACAAACAAAGTGTTGTTAGTAAATAGATGTAATACATTGACAAATAATTATATTACCTCTTAGATGTAGTGTGTTTATTTTCTATCTTATCTACTTGCTCCGATGTCAGGGTCACTTGTGCTGTTTTGCTTTCGTCAAATCCCAAACATGGAATTTAATTGACGGTAGCGGTAGATACTTGTGACGAACTAAAGCAGAAACGAGGGTCACAAAGTGTTGGACAGATGACCCTAGGGTCAGTGAGAACCGATGTTCATATTTATGATTTCTGAACATATCCTTTTTATCATCTGTTGGATGACTCTCAGCTATAATGGTATAATTAATGGTAATTGATAAGAAATTATAGCTATAATTTCTATAGTATTGAACTAAATCCTATAATACTGAAGTAAAAAGAAGAAGAAAGAAATTAAGTAAGTGTAGAGCGCATTGTTATATGATATATGTGTGTTTTATATTTTATATATACAGGATTATCTATCTTACCATCATCTACACAAATAACTATAGTGTACGCAGTACGGCTGTAATTACAGTGTACTTACGCCATAGCAATAACCGTAGCATTAGACTCAACGACAAAATAACAGTATGTGTATAGTAAACCTATTCTATTTTTCAGGTACAAACGAATTCTAGTTCTTATATCGCACTCGCAAGATTTCCTCAACGGTGTTTGCACTAACATCATCCACATGAGCAAGCGACGGCTGAAGTACTACACTGGAAACTACGAGGCCTTCGTTCGCACACGCATGGAACTGCTGGAGAATCAAATGAAACAGTATAATTGGGAACAGGATCAGATCTCGCATATGAAGGTATTTTATTTAAACACAATATATTTTAATTGAGAAAATGGGATAAATATATGAGATTGTATGTCGTCCTAGTCCTCTCTAATCGTATTACTCATGTTAGCGGAGCTTTTCACCGATAGTCCGATAAGTAGTAATTTCCGCAGTCCGATAATGGTGTAATCGATCGTTTGGCGCATACACCATTGATAATAATTGCCAGATGCGTTGGCGAGATAGTGGCAGCCCTTCGGTAACGATCTTGCTTGCAAAGTGAGGTTATTAGTAAAAATTTAATAATCACAAAACACAGTTACAGTAATAATGTGCTATGAAAGTTTGTTATGTATGTCCAACAGCTGATCACAAGGATACGGTTAAAAACAAGAAATTCAAATATGACTTTGACATAATTGAATTCTGTATAATTGTATAACTTGCATTTGAGATGGCGTAGTAGAAGTGAAAACTTCTCGTAATATTTATTATGTTGATAGGAAATGCACATACGAAATCAAATAATCCATAAACCAAAGATTTGAGAAAAGACTAATCAATTTAAAAATTGTATTTTTTAAAGCGATTAGTCTTTTAGTCTAGTTTATTATTTAGTTTTTAGTCTAGTTAGCGCTCCTATTGTTTGGTGGAATTTAACCTATTAATAATGTTTTCAGTTTATTTCAAGAAAGTTTTTTTATTCGACTAAAATTGTCTCACAGATTGTTAAGGATTATTTTTATCCGTTAGATATAATCAAGTATAGGAGCTTAATTATTCAGTCATTTATTGTTTCAGAACTACATAGCACGATTTGGTCACGGCTCGGCAAAACTCGCACGTCAGGCCCAGTCTAAAGAAAAGACTCTTGCTAAGATGGTCGCTCAGGGTCTCACTGAGAAAGTTATTGATGACAAGATACTTAACTTCTATTTTCCTTCTTGCGGGAAAGTTCCGCCGCCAGTCATTATGGTGCAGGTGAGTCCTTTATGGTTGTAATAGCGTTGTTTTAACATTGATATTGGAAACAGAATGTATTTCACGACATTTATGTTATGGTAGTCCTTATCGGGTTGTAATATCTGAAGATACCAAAGTATTCAATACGTGTATCAAGTATTTAATTACTAACTTTAGGCCGCGACTTCGTTAGCGTGATAGTTTGTGCTTTTTAATGTCATCATATTCCTGTAGAATTAACAGGATTTCTTATAGGCTATATGTTATTCCAGTATATAGGGAATAGTTGTGCCAAATTTCATCGATATTGGTTCAGCAGATTCGCCGTGAAAGAGTAACAAACATACATCCATACTCACAAACTTTCACATTTATAATATTAGTAAGATTAGTAGGATAGTAGAAAGCAGCTGTGAATGACTCTTAAAGTTTATAATTCTGTTTAAACTTAAGAAAATTAAATAGCGCTTTCTAGAAATATTATTTCTAGTACCATAAATGTAAATATTTGGTTTCAGAATGTAGCATTTAGATATACTGACACCGGGCCTTGGATTTACAAGAACCTTGAGTTTGGTATCGATCTAGATACTCGGCTCGCTCTCGTCGGACCTAATGGCGCTGGAAAATCGACACTACTCAAACTGCTTTATGGAGATGTGAGTTATTTATGAATAGAAAATAACTTTTTACTTTTTAAAGCTACTTTGTATATATATAAATTGAAGTGTCAGTGGATCTCTAATAAAATTTATATAAAGACATTCATGGTCCTTAGTTTTATTAACTTTATACTACTTATACATAGACTAAATTAAATTAGATAAAGCCGTTCTCCTGCCTTGATTACACTCTAAATGGGAACATCACAATTTGTTTTTCTCTTTTATTCTCTCCAATCATTCATCAAAATAAATGACACCAAATTAATATAATATATTCATGACATACTTACTTACATATATGTATATATTACATTTAATCACATGGGCTTGTGTACATCATTTGTTACATTATTAAACAGATATAAGCTTCGAATTTAATTGTTAAATTACAAATGTAACTAAAAATATTAATTATAATTTTTGATTTTCTAGTTGGTGCCATCAACGGGTATGATCCGCAAAAACTCTCACTTGAGGATTGGGCGCTATCACCAGCATCTGCATGAGCTTCTGGACTTAGATCTGTCGCCACTTGATTACATGCTTAAGGAGTTCCCGGAGGTGCGTGAGCGTGAGGAGATGCGAAAGATCATCGGTCGTTATGGATTGACTGGCCGGCAGCAGGTTCGTTCAATAACTCTTTTTATATTACCAATGTCTTCTTTATTGTTTAGCTTCAATCCTTTTGCCGTTCAAATTTCAAGTGAAACATCATTGTTACCATTACCTCTATTAATTTCTTGCAAATTGTTTCAAGACTGGTCTTCAGGCACTGAAGTAATATGGACGTAAAGCTCTCTCATAACCACCCTAAATCAGCTCTTCTGATTTTGATTCGGCAACTGAGTCTTGCTTGAAATTGGTGCCAGGTGTATGTACAATTTACAAATCGTTTACAATTTCAAGTAACAATTTTTCCAAAAGGGGCAACTCGGCTCATAAGCACCAGCAACCGTATGACCAATTGTAACACATGATTTTTGTATTTCTCATTTTCAGTTTTAGACTCACCTATTAGCTTTTTGCTGTGATCCCCTACAATTGTTTTTCCACCGTTCAGTTTTAGCGGTCGTTTATATATCTATTTCTATTCAGGTATGTCCGATGCGTCAGCTGTCAGACGGGCAGCGGTGCCGAGTCGTGTTCGCCTGGTTGGCTTGGCAGACACCCCACTTGCTGCTCATGGACGAACCTACCAATCATCTTGACATGGAGACAATTGACGCCTTGGCTGACGCGATCAACGACTTCGACGGCGGGATGGTCCTAGTCAGCCACGACTTCAGGCTCATCAATCAGGTAATCTATATTAAATATAACAACTTAAAAACGTCATTTTTTATGTGATTCCAAACTAATAAAAACCTCTGTCTGTTATGATTTGTTTAATAATAACTTGTTAATGTGTGTATCTGTTTTTTTTCATCTACTGATAATTGTAGAAATAGCGCGTTAATTCTTCAATTGTAAATAGTACGTAATGCCCCATTTTACGGTTCAATTTTTTTTTATTATTCGCCCAAGTAAGCAAACTAAACAATGTTCTTTATTTCATCTTTAGTAAACTGTCTATTTAACATCCGAGATATGAATGATTTTTTACAAATAATTTGGTTTTTTCAGGTGGCAGAAGAAATTTGGATCTGTGAAAACGGCGCTGTCACAAAATGGCAAGGAGGTATCCTCAAATACAAGGACCATCTGAAATCTAAAATCTTAAAGGACAACGCTGATAATGCAGCTAAATTCCGCAAATAGGAATTTATGATGCTGTAGTTAAATTAGTATTCACAATATTTCCTTGTTATGATTAGCGTGGGCGTGTCCTATTACAACACTTACATTAATAACATCATTCTAAGAATTTTTAGGAAGAAATTAGACATTTTTTCTCATAAATTATGTATCCGTTAATAGAACGACAAGCTTCTAAATTAGAGTAGCTTTCTAAATTTCACATGTATGTCATAATTGTTAACTTTAGTAATTAATCACTTTAAATGTTGATTAGAAACTCTTCTTCATATGTTGAAGGGAATACATAAAATTTTGTTTTGCAATACATAAAACAGAATTGGAAATTATTTATTTTATGTTAACTATTGTTATTTTTTTTTCGATGCTGTCTGTAATGCGGTTGCAAATAAAAGTATTGATTGTAGCTAAAAATAATTTTGAAATTTTTTTCAAAAAATAGAAAGGGACTTTATCAAATTAGGTCACCGGTAAATTTGCTAAGTTTGAATAAAATCTGATATCATTCTTAGTGGCTCTCAATTTTATTCTTATTGTAGTTTGGCCTTAACAGTTTTTCGTTCATGAATGCAGCAATTACAAGTTACCAGTGGTAAAAATTTATTATTCTTAGGAGAAAGTTCTCTAGTGTACGAATAGATTTTTCATAACAGTAGTAATTAATTATGATAATAGATATGGTCCTTAAATAGTATTAGTTTGATCGGGGATGCTAAGCAAGAATTGGATTATACTGGTACTAAAATTTCTTTATTTATAGGGACTCTTAGTTAATCAATGCTACTCTTTTAAGAGTCTTAGTAAGGTAAATATAGATTGGCAAGATCCTAATTAGATTTATATATCGGATGCCCATAATATTCTAGTATTCCTTATCAGTCAAATTATATTTATTTAAGAGTCGGGCTATTTATCGGTTAAAATTAAAAAAAATTATATATATGTCTTTATCTTTTAATATCGAGTTAAGACATGATATTGAAACTTTTCGGGACAACCAGTCAGATACTAAATATTATACAGTTACAAACATAACGTAACATAATCGCGAATGCGTATATTTGTCACTGTCAAGTTCAATTTAAAGTATTTAGTCACGATTTGAGATTAAAGTTGAATGGTTATTTCTGTTAGAACCTTGTCGCACTATATCTGTTATTGACTGACGAACATTTGACAATATAAAACAGCTTGTAAATGTTAATAAAGCAATATATACATCATATATTCAAGCGCAAAGATTGTTAGTAAATTTGATGGGTAATTAAATTAAATTGTATAAATTTTTCAAGTTTGACATTAGGTTAATACAAAGGTGGGCAAATTTTTATCGGGGCCAATAAGCAGAGATTATATTGAAACCAGAATAATGTGCCTATCGATGGCACAGTTTTTTTATATAGTAAATAGAGAAAAACCATTGAATATATTAAAAACCGTCAATCAATAAGGTATAATACAATAACTTTTATTAATAAAATAAATAAATTACCTGCCATTTAAACCCTGATTTTTGGTACTGCTTTTAATTGGTATTTTTGTGGTATGCTAGGGTGATTTTGAAGGTTATATACCCACATGGAAACATTAAGCACGCTGGTCCTCGAACTTCAATTTGCCCACTATTATTTAGTATTTATTTTAATTTATATATAGTGCGTCGTAATTTAATGATAAGAAAAATAGTATTGACCAAAATCCGCAATGTCCTTATGTCCTAGTGATAAGAGCCCATAGGGGTAAATTTCGCATGTAATTGTTTTTCTTTAAAAATGTCAATTGACACTCACGATTCGCCACGCATACTATGTTGAAAGAAAAATAGAAGGAATAATCCTTTGATCTCGAAATAAATTTCTAGGATCGAAATAATATGTCCATAACTGCAACTATTTGTATTGATTTGGCGGAATTGTTCTAGGCTCTTTAAACAAATTAATATTGAATTTTTATTTTAGTGCCTTACGGTGCCACTTACCTTTCTCCCACTAAAGCCTCAGCTTATGTTAGCTGGAAGCGACTATATTCTAACAGCTTGTAATTGATTTGTATTTTCTAATTAATTTACAATGACAGGAGAGGATAAATCAGTTATTAAACCAAGGAGGTAACTTTTCGATATACTCATCCTCAAAAATCGGGTACCCAAATTTTTTTATTTATAAACTTTATATAAAAACGTTACCTGAATATCATTATTTTATTATAATAATATTCATTTATTAATAATAATTGCTTAGTTCATAATTTTTAGTTTGACATTGAAAATGTTTGTTTTATGAGGCACTTCGATTCTAATTGCCTCATCCTTTAATTCTATGTGATTCATCAATTATATTATTATTATGACACTTAATTTATACTATATGGTTTAAAATAATTAAATCATACAAATAGTATTGCGAGCGCGTGATTATAATTACTAGAATGGAAAGAAAAAAACTGATAAAACACGTGCAGTTATGTGTAGTATTTTTTCTGCATTAGAGGTGGAATTTAATATTGTCAAAACTATGCTGGAGTCTGCAATAGACTAAAAAAAAGAACAGTCGATATATCGGCAGCATTCATCAGGCCGCAAAATCTATCCTTCCTCCCTCAAAACCTGACAATACAGTTACCCCTAAGCCGTATAGATTTTAGAGTTGACAGTAGGGGAATGTAGCATTTGTAATGAACACGGATACTAATCTGTACATTTAGTTTAACAAAGATACTTCTCTTATTGCAGATTATAGTATGTAACATAATATCATTATTTTCGAAAGTATTGGCAGGATAAGTAAAGTAGGTTGTGAACTGTTGTACAGCAGCAGTTGTAAATGTCTGTACCACGGTTGCGGTTAAATCTAATCTTACCGCAATAGCTAGTTTTTAGGTACTTACAGTTACTTGCATTTTGCTTTGGAGTCCTGCCGATACTATCGTTTGCTTTTATAACTGACTCTAAATAATTTTTGACTTAGCCTCGTTGAATGTTGTTGATTTTCTGTGTACTATTAAGGTCTTTTTGTCATTGATTGTGGAAAATTCCATAATATTTAACGCCTAATATAACAATTTTGTAATCCATTTTTGTTTTTATTTTCCCTATCCCTGATATTTGCTGTTTATCACTGCATAGCTTATTGTTGGATAGCAATTAACATTTTAAAGTTATGGCAAACACATTGATAAGGCCCAGTATAGAACGATCTAAATACTTTTAGGATAATAGGCAAAGCAATTATCGCACTATAAACTAAAAGCCCATAATTTTAAAGAAGAATTGTGGGTCAGTATTTAATTTATCAAATAATAATAATGATGAATGTACTCGGTTTATTGTATTGTATTAGATGTTCAGCAAGTATACTACTAAGATAAAGGTGAGATGAGAGTGTACCAATGTCTCAGCAAAGCCAAAATCCACTCATTCAGAATGAAATTTACTTCAACACTGTAACCTCCGCTATCTAAAGAAACTGAAACTGAAATCCCGCTGGCAAGTTCCGCTATAACACAACAATGTTTGTACAGTGTAATCTTTGTAAACAAACTACATACTTTTTATATTATGACTAATATTTGTAAATTTCAATATATGACAGTAAGCCTAACTTTGTGGAATTCCATGACACAAAATCGCTTTAAGCAAATTTTCAGTATATCTTATTTTTCTACATGGCTATAAATTTTTCGTTAATTATAACTATTTGTTATCGCCGACACGTTTAAACCCTTTGCCTTCAATTCTTATTCCTTCTACTGGTGAACACTGAATGCCGCTCCAGTCATCTCGACTACACCACGAAGGTTCTAAAATGAGGCGCCCCTTCGATGCCACCAGTATTTTTGTCTTAATATTCCAGCGAAATGTTGCTAGTTGTCGCTAGCATCATCATCTTCCATATAATTAGTCCATTGTGAACATATTTGACTAAAAATCCTACCCTACTAAAGCAGAGTAGGATTTTTAAGGAATTCTCTTATGTGGACTGTTAAGTATTCTTACAATTATATACTTAATAATAATAGTTAGGACCTGGGTGACCGACCCTTGTTTGGTAATTTTTTAGAAGTTAAGAAAAATCAAAAACAGAAAGAAGGCGCCGATGATATGTGAGATTCGAACCCGGGTTGGGAACATTTTCGGTCCGCGCGCTACTCATCGGCTATCGCGACATTACGTTTGACAGCTAAAAAAATCCTTTACTTTCAATTCTACATTTTTAAATTTTTTCATTGCCCTAAACCAGTGATAAAATGAAATTTTTGCTAAAAAAAATTTTTTTGCTAGCTAGATCGATATCTCGCCCCAAAACACCCTACACGCTGAATTTCACGATAATCGTTAGAGCCGTATCCGAGATGCTGAAAATATATATTTATATATACATACCAGATTCACTCATTGAAATATTAAAGATTAAAGCCTACACTAAGTTAAACGACGTCATTTTAAGAACTAGCCATTATTAAACATCTTTATAAATTCTAATTTTAAACTGTAAGAATAATACCAACCGTCTTTTAACTGTTAAAAATCTGTCAATGCCTAATGTTTTAATGCACATTTTATTATTTAAATTAAATTTACGTATCAATTGGCCACTATAACTTATTGTTACTGACACGTTCTATAATTGTAATGAACACTGTAAGTAATAATTAGAAAATCGCAGCATGTCCAAGAAAGAAGGTTCAAAGGAGGGTGGCGGCAAAGCTCCCGATCCAAGCGCGTTTTTAAAGGACTTTATCGCTGGTGGTGTGTCAGCTGCAGTTTCCAAAACAGCAATGGCACCCATGGAACGAGTTAAATTGATTTTACAGGTGCAACACGTGTCCAAGCAGATAGCAGAAGACAAACGATATAAAGGTAACAGTTTAATAGCTCGAGGGGTTGTTAGTATCAAATTGCAATAGTGCACTAATTTATTTTACGATGTGAATATTGCAGGTATAGTGGATGCATTTATTCGTATACCAAGAGAGCAAGGTTTAGGATCTCTGTGGCGAGGAAACATGGCAAACGTAATTCGATATTTCCCCACGCAAGCCTTAAATTTTGCTTTTAAAGATGTATATAAAAAAATATTTCTTGAAGGTGTTGATAAAAATACTCAATTTTGGAAATATTTTGCTGGCAATCTAGCGTCAGGAGGTGCTGCTGGTGCAACTTCTCTGTGTTTTGTTTATCCGTTAGATTTTGCACGAACCAGGTAATCTTAAGTAAACTTGACAGTTTATAACAGTCGATTATGTAACAGGATTTCATAGGTTCAATATTTTAATAATAAAACGAGAGGATTTTCTTTAAAGATTAGCAGCGGACGTCGGCAAAGGAAAAGCGAAAGAGTTTAATGGTTTAGTAGACTGTTTAACGAAGACTATAAAAACAGATGGGCCTTTGGGTTGGTACCGAGGGTTTGTGGTGTCGGTCCAAGGTATTATAATTTACCGTGCAACATATTTTGGCCTCTATGACACTGCTCGCGGAATGTTGCCCGATGCAAAAAACACGTCACTATTTTTTACCTGGTTGATTGCACAGGTAATTCAAAATGTTATTATATAATATAAATTTCTTATTAGTATTTATTAGTTCCTAATAATAAAATTCAAATTTTATCAATCGAGATTTTAGACAACTTAGAAATTTCACATATACTGGGATAACGAAGAACTGACTAAATCGATAATGTTTATTGGAGTTTTAGAGATTTTTAACAAAGGGGTTCTTATTACTGAAACAACGTGGCTTTATCTCGTTAGTTTCATATTAGAAACTAATATAATATAATAAAAAATTATATTACTGATCGATTTTGTCAAAGATATACCTATTATCTAAAGATTTAACGTTTGAGTCATAGAAATCAATAAAAGACATAAAAATAACTGTATTTAAATAAGCGTATATCGACTAAATCCAAAGTCTAACAAGGTATTTAAACACCAGGCAGGATTTTTCTGATTGTACCTAGTGACTCCCTACGCCCTTATCAAGATCCGCTCCATAGATTTCTTGGAGCACTCCATTTTCAGTATATTTTTCCAAATATGTATCCCATCCACGTATCCCGCAAAAAAACTAATAAGGCGCTGGTTATTTAGTAACATCATCACTCAAATACTTTGATAGATAATAACTAACGACAACTACTGAAAGTTTTATATATCCAACAAAAAAATTATAACAAAAAATGTATAAATTGAAAGGCATACGTCCTGACGCATTAGTGTCTTTATATTTGTGGATTGCAAATATTTCAGAATCAGGCTATTACTAGATAATTACTGTCTCAGACGATCCGAAAAGACTATAGTCGTTATACGAGAGATTAAAATCAAAAGACCTTCGATAAAAATATAAAGGCGACAATTACAAAGATTGTTTAATTTTTGATTAGATGGCTGAGTTGACGTCTTATATTTTCACTATAATAATATATTAAACAAGTATTTCTTTATTAAAAACTCGCTATCGCCAGTGGCTCCACCCGCGTGGAAAGATTAAGTCCGTAATATATATTTTTTATGACCATTAAAATGGTCAAAGTGGGTTAATCTTAAAAGCTAGACTTATGCTGTCCCAGACTTTTATTTAGAACTTAGAGGGGAATAATTTTGTAATAAATGATTTTTGAATTACTTTCACCGTTTACTTCGCGCACGCAAGGAAAGCTTTCATTTTTCGCCGTTTTCGTAATATTTTTTATTGCTGCTCCTCTCCTATTCATCTTAGCGTGATGTTATATAATTCCTCAATAAATCGACTATCCTACAATTAAAGAATTTTTCAAATTGGTCCAGTAGTTCCTGAGATTAGCGCGTTCAAAGAAACAACTAACAAACTCTTCTGTTTTATATATTAGTATAGATAACAAATAATTGTTTATTTTTATATATTTTGTTTTATATATTGAAATACAATGCAGTAGTTCACTTAAATAAAAATACATATTCCACCACCCCGTCGATATATTTTGTTTATTGTAGTCCCGTGATCATCACTGTTTTTCACATTTATGTAAAAAATATCAATTTTTATTATTTTTAGACCGTGACAACAATAGCTGGTATCACTTCATATCCTCTGGATACCGTGAGGCGGCGAATGATGATGCAATCGGGGCGACCAGCCCATGAACGTATCTATAAAAACACCCTTCATTGCTGGGGCGTTATTCTCCGCACCGAAGGCCCAGGCGCATTCTTTAAGGGAGCTTTCTCAAATGTTTTGAGAGGCACCGGTGGAGCATTTGTCTTAGTGCTGTACGATGAAATCAAAAAACTACTTTAACGGCGGTTAACTGGTAAAGCCTCAGATGCTAAAATTTTGAATGTCTGAAGTTAATTCACTATAATGTTTTAAAAGTATACATACGTATGTTGTACTAAATGCTGATTTGTAGTTCATATAATACATTCTATTTATTTTTTTCATTGTTTTTATTACATGTTATACTGTGCTTATTTTGTTGTGTATTTAATGTACCTAACATTAAGAGACTACTGCCACTTTCGACTTTTATTTCTACAGCGGGAATTTAATATCGTTTTTCAAATATAAACGAATACTCGTAATAGTGTTAGAAGTGTCGTCAAGACTTTTCAGCTTATGACGTTGCTCTTTCTATGCACATTTCAGCGATTTAGATTACATATAGCTTCGCAAATAATAGTCATTTTTTGACACACGTAAGACAACACTTTAGTTGTTACTATGTTAACAACTGTTACTATGTTAACAACTGTTACTATGTTAACAACTTTCACTATGTTAACAACAGTTACTATGTTAGCAACTGTTACTTATGATTCTACTGTTTGGTTCATATGGAAGGATAATTGGAGAACTAATGTCAGAATAAACGTCTAAATAAGAATTTTTTATATATCATATACAAATTCTATCATATAACTATATCAGTGAAATTTTAAGTTTTAGATAAATTATATTTTATATTACCATATGTAACTATAATTTAAGTCAAGGCAAAGAGATTTTTTTTTAATTTAATATTTTAATAGCTTAATACAAATAAGGTTCCTAATTTGTGAATAACATTTTTTTGAAAGATTTTATTTTATATCACACAACAAGGCAACCCCACGCAATGTCCAGTGACGCGGGTTGCTATCAGTTTCAAAGTCAATAGAGCCAATGTATTTTGCATCTGTTCTTTGTGGCTTCCTGTAAATAGGGCATTCATAAAGTCTAGGATCCTTTCCTGCAGTAGTGTTTATAGCAAATATATAGATAACTGGCATTTGTTCATACAAAACTTTAGGCTTGGATTCAATTAATTTTCCTGATTTTCGGTCGAGTGATGCACCTGCAAAGATTCAGGGTTTAGGACATAATGGTTTGATAATTCTAGGCGCTGTGTATAGGTGTGTATATAGAAAAGCTATTCGTAAATTCCGCTAGGTGCTAAACATATAACCATTTTATACTATATCCAAATATGTAATATTGTTCACTGTCCTTTAAACCAAAAGTTTCGAATGAGCGTTAAGCGCCTTTTAATCGATTTCACTCGTCTTTAATTCTTAGTGTTAATATAATAACATTTATTATTATAATCAGGACCTCTTCAGGTCTTGATTATGTTAACAAATGCCTATTTTATAATTCAACATTCAAAAAAGGCAACTTACCCTCAAGAAATAGTCCATAAACATATACACCTTCAGTAGGCCCGTCGTGAATATCTTCCCGATTTAACTTTGTAATATGATTTTGAAGTACTACGGAATCTAAAGCCCAACCTTTATGGCTGCGTGTCACCTCCTAAAACATATTTTAATTATTATTATAATGTAATTTATTTTAAAAAATAATTATATAAAAACCGAACTTTCCGAGATGAAAAAATATACGTAACCTGTCTCATAGCAGTCAGAAATCCTTGTGGATTAAAGAAGCCCGTCATCCAGAAGGTTGTTGGTCTGCCGTGACGCAACCAGGCTCGATATTGTTGCTCGCGTTCTAACAGTTCTGTATACCAAAATCCTAAAGTCGCAGATTCCCATGAAACCTAAATGGTTTAATTTTACAAAGTAAGCGTATGTAAGTAATAACGTGCATCGATCAGTAATTTGAATAATTGATTTTCATACTAGTATTTACTTAGTTAAGCCTGTCGCTTATAAGGAAGTGTAAATAAAATCATAAATAACACAACAATTTCAAAATAAAGATTGATTTCACCTTTAACCATTGTTGAGGTATGCGAGCATCATACATGGCATCAAGAGATTCTCTTAATCCTTGACTCATAACAATTGTCCCGTCGATGGCTAATTTCAAATCACAAAGTGTTGTATGAACCGTTTTAATAACACATTGTATGCGATCTATTTCCTGTCTGGAAATTATAAAAATATATATGCATGCATATTCATATTATATGAGAAAACAAAAATACTTTCTATTGTCATTTACCTTAAGAAAATGTTCATTGGAAGAAAGGCTCCCATTTTTTGTAGTGCATCTCTTACTTCAAAAGTAATATATTGTTTCGGCAGTTTTTCTAACATGTCTTCAGCTAGGCGATAAACAATACTTTCTCTTGTTTCCCCACCTTGAGATCCACCTTCTTTCGGTTGTACACTTAGTATAGTATCCAATATATCTTTAGCACTATTAATTTGGTAAGTTATATCAGCATTGCTGTGTAAACCAAAGACTTCAGGGGTGTCAGTTAGCGGTAATTGATTGATATAATCCACATAACCTTGTAGGTTCCGTGTCTGTGGTACTTTGTACCCTTTATAAAATTCAAAACCAGGCCTAAGTAATACATCGCAAAACCAAACATTAGTAAATGTTGTAAGTAATCGTTTATCAAAATCATCTGTTACTCTTCCACCATATTGAACTTCTCCCAGCATATAACATATCGTTGGCCAAGATATACCTTTTTTTGGATCGATTTCATCAAGATGATTTTGTATAAATTGTACACTTGCTGCATAATCTGCTTGGTTAAATTCATACGGTATGTTCCAACCTAACGGGCCAAATTTTCTTCTCTCTTGAACAATAGTGTGCAAAAATGCTACAGCATACAATAGAGGTGGCCATTGTGATAAAGAAGAATAATCTAAAGTATCTTGTGATATATTTTGATATGTTCTTTTCATACTAGCCCGAATGCCTTGAGGAGGTTCATTAGTAAATTTGATTGCCATTTGCAATAGTCCTATAGGAAAGTCAGTGTGTACTTCAGTTGTAAGCCAGAGACGAAATGACTCCTGTATATGTTCTGTTTCAATTAAAGCATCCATTGCTTCTACACAAAAAGGTAATGACAAATGAATATTTTGTAATAACACCCAACCACCGTCACTCATTGAATCCGAAATCATTTTGCGAGCTACGATTTCTTGACCTTGTCCCATGGATACTGCTTTTAAAACTAAAAAAAATAATCAAAATTAAGCTATTCATTTAAAACGAAATAGATTTATACTCGTATATATATTATAGCGTACGATTGGCTGATATTTATTAGGGTGTTTTGACTTTATTAATAATTGAACATTAATTGATAATTATAATTTCCTGCAAAAGTAATTAAACAATTATTTAGCTATAATCCGCGTTTGTTATACGAATCAACGAGAATAATAGCATTATAATTGTACCATTACTTTTATACTATGGAACTACAAAGTAACATCTACTGCTCTAAATTAATGAATCGCTGTCGGTCAAGCAACATTCTAAGAAAATACTGTTATTTTTATATCGCTGCAGAACTGGAATATTTGAAATCAGCCATTTTACGTATTCAGCGTAGTATTAACAACAGAGGCAGTAAGCCTTTCCCGACCGAACAGCGAAATAAAAACGGCCGTGACTTCATATTAATATTACATACGTATAACTTTGCTTACCTATATCTTTTGATTTAGCTAATGATGCTATTTGCGCAGAAGGATCTGATCCAATAGAAAGTATACAAATAAGTGGGGTACGTGGTTCTGACTCTTCCCACGTAGCTTCCAAATTAAGTATTCGCCCTTCGCCATATTCCGCACCGAGAGAATCTATTAAAACAGACTCTTTTAGTTTGTAAAAATTTGGTTATTTTAACAAACTAATAGTGTCTGTTAAGTTAAGTTAAGATACTTTAGAATCTATTTTTGTTCATACATAGCTTTGGTAGACAAAATTGGTTTATATTATTTTTCATCCTTAGAATTTAGAAATCCTTAGAGAATTTACGAGAAATCAGTACGCCAAAATATCTCAGCGTCAGACAGTGAAACAGTTTTTAGTGGCAGTGATGACACATGCACCCGAAACTGTTTCTGACTATGGAGCACATAAGATATCTCAGTTCACAAGAAGTCTCATTGTACACTGTAATCTTTGAGCGTCATTAAACAAGCGATGGAGCTAGCTGTGCTTCGAGTATCACAGCATAATTAAATTTGAAACGATGAGGTATTGATACATCTTATAGTATCCCGATGCTGAAGAGGTAATGAATGGTGCGCATAGTGTGAAATATTAATATTTATACTGCAATGGAGTCGATGATTTCAAAGTCTTAATTCTTTATTCAAATAAAAGTGTCTACAAGTTTATTTGAATAGAGAATATTTAGAATTTGAACTTGAATTTTTAAGATTATTTTAATTTTCTACATTACGAAATACTAATGTGGTACTCCATAGGTTTTTCATCTGGACTAGATATGATATAAAAGGAACGATTTTGACCTCTCTGATTATAATACTTTGCAATTTTTTTAACGGAACTATACAAAGTAATACAAATATACTCATACTAAGTAAGTTAACTCATTAAGCTATTAACTCACCAACGATATATTTCCTTGCTTGTGAAAGAGTTCGATCTGGACTCCAAGACCTGATAAGTAAAAGTTTTCTAAATACGTCGAGGCTTTCCTGATAACCACTCGGAATAATTTCTTCCTCAGGTTTTGCTTTCTCGTACCAAACACGCCATTCTTTCTCGTTAATTGATATCTGTTGAATATATTGTAGTAGAAATAATTGTTTCATCATGTTATAAAGAAAACTAATTAATATTCTTTCTCACCTTTTTTAGTACTTCAGAAAAGACTTTAATTTTACTTATTTCTACTAAATTCAACCATGTTATGTCTAAAATCCATTTGAAAGGCTTAGGAACAACTGCATTTAGATCTAAGGATGCACCGCCCTTAACAAATGCCATAAATTCGTCATGAGAAATAAGTCCTCGTTGGCAATCTATTTTCATGGCCAACATCAGAGTGAATAACGATTTATGCCTCTCATATAAACTCCGTAATGTAAAAGCCCAAACTTCATGAGTTAAATATTTAAGAATTATGTTAATGCGTTCCTCTGTAATACTGCTTTTGGCAGATTTTGTTATCGAATTGTCGAAAATGTTGAGAAACTGTTTTAAAGAATTTTGATACATTATGTTAACATTGCTCATCTCAACTATCAAAAAATACAAAATTGAACCTCTTGCCGCTACTGCCCTAAATTCTTCTCTTGCTTTGATAATCTTTTTTTCTGTAATTTCAGCAACTTGTAACTTTTCATTGACTTCTTCAGCTGTTGATTTTGTTATTTGCAAAACATGAATAAGAGCTTCATCGTCTACCAGAGAACCTTCAGAAGATGTTAGACGACAAAGTAAATTGCTCTCAAGCTCTTTCATACTTCTCTGGTTTTTCATAACCGATTCAAATAAAGCTACACGCTCTTCTTCAAGATCAGATTTTTCCATTAATATTACCCTACCTAGCAATTGATCTTCAAGACCTTGCATAGTTACCGTAAAGTCAATGATAGATGTTTTCGCACTTATTTCAGGGGAATAAGCGGGGTTTGGCAGCTTTGTAGTTATATAAAGCATAAAACCTGGCATAACATCACATTCTTTGTCACCTACGATAACTTTTTCAATCGAACCTGACTTAATGAAATTTTTTTCAAGAACATTATCTATCACTGGATCTAATTCAACACCTACATCTTCGATTAATAGTGGCCTTCCAAGAGACAAACTATCTTCTAGGTGAGTTCGAAAATATTTATGATTTAAAGATGTAATTTGAAGTTCATTTGAGCATTCTTTATTTTTTATCCAATTTTTTCCTTGACTTTGAGGATCTACCAAAAGGGGATATGAACTAGATTTTGTTACAATCAACGCATTCTGAACAGATAGCTCATCATTTGGTAAACCTTGAAGTGTCCACTCTGATACTGTAGCATTTTCAACTAACATATTTGTAATATTTAAATTATCTGTTACTGGTATTTGTTTACTTTTTAATATTTGCATCCAGGTATTAAATAAGCTATTCCTGAATTCTTGATTGTAAGGACCACAGTAAGATAAGAATCCAGTAGCAAGCACAACATCTCCTACTAATCTACCAAGTTGCTTTTTGAAATCTTTACTTTGTTGAGTCCATCGAATTTTTTCACCTCCAAGACCATTAATAAGCTGAGTCGCTGCAGTCATTTTTCTCAAACATATATTTGCAGCATCTGTTAGTTGTTGTTTCTCTGATACAGCAGCTTCGTATTGCTCTTTCACTTTCCTTAAAGACATCTCGCGATCTTCTAATTGCCTTTCTGCTGAAGCTAAATCTTCCATTGCAACCTAATACAGTAAATAGAGTAAATTAAAGCTGATAAAAATTATGAAAAAATCAAAATTTAACTTACCTTTAACCTTGCTTCTTGTAACATTAAGCTCGCCTTCAAAGGCAAAACTTCTTTATTTACACTATGAAAGAATGCCATAGCCTTAGTCCACGATAGTAAACCAGCCACGTCTCCACAGACCCGCTTTGCCGTATCCATGTTATAATCCTCCATTTCGAAATAAGGTAAAAGATGTTCAACCATTTCGTTGTTGATTATGTCTTTTGGATAGTTTTGCAGTTGGAGCAAAAATGTAGTACTAGCCATCATCTATGAAAACAAAATTACAACATTGGTTAATTTTTTTCTAAAATAAGTACAAGTACTTTTAAATGCAGTAAATTACTTTTAGAGATTCTGCCCAAGAAGGCTTGGGGCATGGGGCAGCTGTATCTGGTATTAATGGATGTAGTCGTCGTTGAAAAAGAATCAGGACGCAATCCATTATTCTCATTATAAGATGTGGTGGGCGACCCAGTTTTCTTACTGTTGCTATATGCGCTGGTTTAATTGTATTAAGAGCTGCTTCAGCTTCTTCTAATGCAGGTTTAGCTGCTTCTAATTTTCTTTCAGCTTTTTCTTTTTCTTCTGCGATGAAAGCAACTAAAGCTTCAGCTTTTTCTTTGACAATTTGAACTTGATTTTTTACAATTTCTGCTTGCATTGCTCTATCAGTTACTTCGGAAAGAACTCGGTCAGCTTTTTCAGATGCTAAAGCTAAATCTTGTTCCATTACAGCCAAATCTTTTTTTAAAACTTCAACAGATATTGATGCTTCCCGTAATTTTTCTAAACCAGTGTCCATTCTCATAGCACCGTCTCCTAACTCTTTTTGTTTCATTTGATATATTGTTTTATAGCCTCCAATAAAACTTAAATAAGACTTGGGAGTTACGTGTGAAGAACGTCGAAATCTTTGAAAATATTCTGCAGAAACCATCGAAACGACATCCTGTATTGTACCAAGCACCGTAACAAGCTCTTTTTTTACTTCTTTGGTACATTCAATTTCAAACTCTGTAAGGAAGTGATCAGCGACTGAAACAAGTGCATCTTTTGGCCATGGTTGAAACCAGTCAATTGTGCAACCAGATATAAGGGCGGGAAATCGCAACGCTCTATACCTAAAGGCTTCACTCACCTGTAAAAAACAAAACTTATTATTGTTAAATTGTGATTTTAATTAAATTGAACCACTTGAATTTACTTACAGGAGAGAAACATAATACTACATGTAAATTTTGGCAGGTTCTGTTCAAAAAAAATTCCATTACTAATTCATTCGTTAAGGTTCGCTTCTGATTTTCACGTTTCATTATAGGTGTCAATTCCGAAACTATTTCTTGTTGTTCATCTTTTGTAAATAAATTAGATATTACGCCTGATGATAAAATATTGTTTAAATACTCGAGAAACCCTTCCTCTTTAATATCTAGGTCAGTAAATATGAAAGTTGTTCCTTTACCCTGAACGCCACATGATCTATAAAGTAGTTTGAGATCTTCCAAAAAATTACCAACGTTATAAGATCGAGTTAAGGCAATTTGAAAAGATCGATAACCTGCAATGAAGGTTGACAGTTTGGTCAGCGATTGTTTGCCTGAACCTCCTACACCAACTAACATAACATTTCCTCTGGGATGCCGTATTACTCTTGAAATTTTTACTAAATGTAGCATAGCGTCAGGGAAGAATACAAGATCCATTCCTGAACCCCTAACCATTTCATTAAATTGAGAAAGAAACATTTCCAGACGATCTCTTAGTTCAGGGTAATCAAAAACTGGTTCATAGACTTTTGGTAGTTCCATGTCTGCATCTTCGCCTTCCTCGCCTGTCGGTTCTGGAGCATCTCTTAAACAATGTATATTTATATAAATAACGAATATCATTATTTCTTAATAAAATACACTTTATACAAAGTGATAAAAATTGATACCTCATAAAGTCAACAAACACAGGCTCTCTATCCATCATTTTTTTATAATCAGATCCTAATATTTCTTCGGCAATATTATATAATGCACTGTTAAACCAATCTTTGTCAGATTGATGAGTAAAACGATCAGAAAATACTCTTGAACATTCGTGTTTCCATAAAAGCATTAAACATTTTTCAGATTCGATTACAGTAGGCAATGTACCTATCATTCCTTGCCATACTCTGGACAGATCCCTCAAAGAAAATACGTAATGAAATTTAGCAGGAGTTGGTAACAAATTCTTTCGTGTTCTCGCCCATAACTC
Organism: Morpho achilles; assembly: GCA_947086495.1. Lineage (NCBI taxonomy): Eukaryota > Metazoa > Arthropoda > Insecta > Lepidoptera > Nymphalidae > Morpho > Morpho achilles. The sequence continues at coordinate 15,122,258 of CAMTZB010000022.1, read as the reverse complement.
TCTTGTTAAAGGTATTATTTTCTTTATCAAAGATCTTACTTCTATGGTAAATCCCCTTTTAGCATTGTAATGCCCTTCACCAATCACTTTAAAAATTTTGTCGATTGATTCATTATTAGGCAAAGGACAATTAAATATAGAAAATTGGCGTTTCAATCTGGATGGAATATCATTTCTGCCTCCGCCTAAAATAATAAATAATAGTTTAAAAATTAGTATGTATTTATTGTACATGACAGTTTTACAAAGATTAATTTTTACAACCTGGTTGTCCCATAGCTCCTAGAAACTGAATGTCAATTATAGTAGTAAAGTCACCAGGTTTCTCTAAGCTATAAAATCCGCCCATGCTCATAGTTTGTCTTACTATTTCATTAGTGATTTGGTCACCCCACTCGTTTATTTCAGGCAAATTGATGTCATCTATAAAAACTAACATCTTTTTTCCTCCTGGTGGACCAAATATCATTCCGCTGCGTTTTTCTACGTAACTTTCAATCGTTTTTTGAAATTGATATGGACTAGTAGCTGACGAAAAATTAAAAGATCGTCCCATAAATTGTTCTGGATTAGCGCTTTTCATGTATGCCTTCATCATTACAGTTTTAGCCGATCCTTGTTCACCTAACAGTAATACTGCTTTACCTTGTTTAGCTATAGTATGTATTAGATAATTAATTCGAACATTATCTACTATTGGTATTAGAATATTTGAGTAGTCGGGAGTCGCTGTATCAGGGTACATGTAATTAGTTATTAAGTCATCCCACACCACCCATTTTCCTGGATGAGTAACATAAAAATCGAAAAGTATCCAAGGTCTATTGTTTGGATGTTTTGGTAAATCCAAAATTTCGATAAATGTGCTTTTGATGAATTTGTCGAAACGAAATCTGTCATCTGTTTCTAAAAGAGATCCAAATCCCCAAATAAGTGAGAAAACATAAATTTTATGTAGATGCTCATGGGTAAATAATTCTACTTCTTCTACCTTTTCTTTTTCATCTTCATCGTCTATATCGCCATTGACAGATTTGCTCGCAGAAGAGTCTTCTATTTCAGTTATCTGTGGGGGCACTAAACCTTCTAGTAAGTTAAGTATTTGAATTATAATATTACTCTGTAAAACTCGCATACTAAATGATAAATTTTGAGTGCACCATGTATAGGTAGTTATAAATGTTTGATGAAATAAAGCACTAAAAACATCAAATTCTCTTGGTGTTCTAGTTTTGAGCCATGCATTTAGAACTGAAAGGTTAGAAGAATTTTAAATTAGAATTTTTAAATATTTCATGTTGGTACTATAAATGAATCCTCACTTAAGAAAATGAAAGCCTTACCTGGTTCCCAATTTAATCCAGAAGAGCTCATGTACACCATTCCATTTCGTGAAACCGTGGCAGGTGATGCGTTATCAATATTTTCAGGTTCAAATATAATTTTTGAAGTAGGTGACATAGTTAGACGATCACCATTAGCTAATGTTAAAGTTTTGTTATCGTCTAGAACTGAATTTAAATTTTCAATCCATATACTATCGACCGGTCCATCTAAAACTAACCATATATGCTCCCCAGTTTTAATTTTAAGGGTTTTCCTCCATAAAGCAGAAAATATACCATCTGTCCAATCATTTGTGGCGACGTCTAGCCGTCCAAACATTTGTGCTGCTGTTATCGCTTTCGGGTTCATACGCATCTCTCTAAACATAAGCAGAAAACAGACAAAGTAGAAAATTCTAACTATTTCAGTCCTTCTATCTTAAATATATTATAAGAGGATAAATGTATACCTATGTGCATCTTCAATATCCGACAAAGCATCCATTAAAGTATGTATGCATGTTGTCTTTCCGGCTCCTGGAGGCCCTAGAGTCATTATCCCATGGCGAACGCGCTGAGTTTCATACAACTGAAATAGGTATTAAAATGGGTGATAGTGCTCGTACCCGTTTTACTTAATATTATGTAAAAGTGGATAATAGTTTTTTTTTTTAAATATTAACCTGTATTAATTTTAAAACCCAAGGAGGATGATAAATTAATCCATTTTGATCAACTTGTTTCCTAATGGCCTGTTCAAGTTCGGTATATGTCGTTTTCTCTAATGCTTGATTTGGGAACAAATCCGCCACAAGTGATATAAAAAGAGGCTCGTCCTCGTCTATTAGCTTTGATAAGTTCATGTCTCTTAATACTCTCATTACAATTGTACTTTCATTATCCTTAGTGTTGATTCGCTTCACCGCTCCAAGAGTACGTAATACCGATAAAATATTTCGTAAACCAAAATCATAATGAACCTAAAACAGATAGTCTTTTATTTTTCATTTGAAACTATAAAAATATCTTATATTAAAATTTGATATTTCTTACCTGCTTAGTAAGTTGTTCTTCGCACAATTTATATAAAGTGTAAAATTTCCGAGCTAATGTAATATTTTCTAGAAATCCACATGATGCTAGTTTAACTCTTATGATGATTTGGCGATCTGGCACCATCATAGCAACCGTTCGAAATTGAATTTTTAAATTTTCAGGAAGTTCTTTTCGGCCTGCATAGCCAGGATTCTAAAATAATTTAAGAATATATTTAATGTCTTCATAACATAATTATTCTCAGTAGTGCCCATAAGTACAATGTGATAAGCTAGTAATCTTCATTCCTTATATATAAAAATGCTAGTGTATATTTGGTAAATTGTTCCTCCTGTAACAATTAGTGTATTAAGTATGCATATATTTATGTAGTGTTAGTATGGGGCGTTGATATTGAAAACTAGAATTTTAATTTTGCTAACGAAATTCGAACGTCAGACGTGGGTGGACGTTTGCTGGTCAGGTAGGAGAGGAAAAAAAATGCAACTTTAAGTACGCAGTAATTGGCAACTTTAACTGCGAGTACGAAGACGAGTTTTTTACCATTGTAATAAAAATTCCAAACTCGGGACACATTTCAGACATATCTCCATCCGTGAAGAGGAATGTTTTCTTCTTTTCTTTCTTAGCGGATAAAACGACTGCTACTTGTTGAGCTGCGACCGAAAGAACGGGCAGTTCGATGCGGTTGAATTCATCGAAACAACCCCACGAGCCTGATTGAGCTAATCCTTTATAAATACGGCCAAGCCCTCTGTAATTGAAATACAATTAACGAGTAGTAGGAAATAATAACTATGTAATTTATCAGGGTTTTTTAGCAAGGTAAATATCATTAGAAAACCCTTTCGCTAGAATTAGATCTGGGTCTAGAAATCAATAATCCGAATGTTATGAATGGAAACAATATGGGTTAGGTTAGCAAGTTGTCAGGTATCTTAGCCATGATAGTATACTTAAAGGATTCATTTTAGGGTGGCGGCGGTGGACTGTTAGGCTGTCTGGTTCAGTTTAATTTAAAAAAAAATATTTACTTTTAAGCACTTTAATTCAAAATTAATTCAAATAAATTAAATCAATTTATAAGTTTCCACTAATTATCACACTGGATACACCCTTGTAAGTTACTCGGACTAAGTTCAACACGCGCGGAACCCCAGAGAAGGGTTGGTCGAGCCGGAGTATTGTTCCCTAGTTTATTGCTGAAGCCAGCCGGCAGGCCTAAACCGGGTCCGTAGCTGGGCAGCAAGTCGACTAGTTCACAAGAACTGAACGAATTTAGGAAAATGTATGGGTTTTATAGGTCTATATTGCTGATCGGCAATTTGTAATTGACGTCAATTCGAAAATGGTAACTCAGCAATATATGCCTATGATTTAGGGTTGTAACATCTCCCCCCTTTTAAACGAAACATCCACGTATAGAAAGGATGTGAAGTTAATCCAAGTAACAGAAATAGAAAATTATAAAAAAATGAGAATGAATAATTGATTGCTTATACTAATTAAAGTATTTTATTCTAAAGGATATAGCACAATATTATACAGAAAGAATATAGCACAAATTAAATCTTAGATCTTAAAAATTAAAGATTTGGTAAATAACAAAAATAAAAAATACAAGGACATAGTAGCTTAGTTTATTAAAATAGGTTTTATAATACTAGTAAAAATTAAAGAAATTGAATACTAAAACTAGTTAATATTAATTAGAATATTTTTAATCTAAGCGATACATTGAAATGAGACGGTGAGTATGGGTATACGCGATTTAGTAAATTACTTAAGATATTTAATTAGAATTTAGTAATTACAGAAGAAAAGTTACAGTATAAAAATAGGGTTTCTAAAAGAAGGATTTTAATGTTATTTATAATAGTTCAAGATTCCTTCTTGGAACACTAATATTAGAGTCAGTACTCTCCGTATCATATTCATTGTTGATAATTTCAGTGGTTCTTACAGTACCACGAGTATTAGTTTTACTTCTAGTCATACAAGAGTTGATGATTTTTATACAGCAAGATGTATTGGTATTCTTTTTTCTATTACAACAAAAGCATTTATAACATTTATATAACAAATAGAAGGATACTGTTATCGATAATATAGTAGTTATAATGCCAAAATAGTGACCGTACCGAATATGATATGGCTGATCTTCTATTTTTGTTAGTTCTTCATTGGCTTGATTCAGCCTATGGGAGACATATTGCAGTGAATCTAAATTTATATGTGACAGTTTAATAGGGGTTAAATAAGGCAAAGAGTTATTTTTTTTAGCTTTAGAGCAACAATCATCTTCGATTATATTGAAATTAGGCTGTTGAATATAAACATTAGTCTCAAACTCTTGAGAAGGAATAAATTGTAATAATCTATGGTAGGCTTTACAGTATTTAGGCAATTTTAAAATCCCTGTACCAATTATATCAGTATCTTCAATAGTATTATGACAGTTTAACGATAACCTAGTTAAATCCGATTGAACATAAATCCATCTGTTGTTATTAAGTTTTTGCCAAATGTCTATTTCACCTTTTATTATCTTATAGCTACACGAATGGGGGATATCTTTGACATGTTCTGTTAATAAGACCACTTAACAAATAGGGTTACCGACACTGGATTGTATATTTTCTAGTTTACACAAATAGTAGTTGTTATTTAGCACTTTGCACTCACTTAAGTCTTGTAACGCGGAATACATTAACTTATTTTGTGTAATAGCCAAAAATTTTACGGATGGATTAATGAGGACGAAAATATCAGGATTATGTATAATCAAGTGAAGTTGGTAGAGAATATATATGATATAAATTATATTCTGTGAATGAATTAACTAACGGTATTCTGATAGCGAATATTATTTTTTCGTCGATGATAAATGACGATATTTCTGCGGTGTCTATGATACTGTGAATATTATTAAGGGTTAAAGTTAGAGGCAAGCTTAAAATGACATCATTACTTTTAGAATTTAATTCGTTGTAAAGTTGCATTGGACTTAGCACAGAAGGGTGAACAATATTTTGTTTCCCAAATAAAATAGAATCGATGAGATCTTTCAGATTGAAATTAAGAATCATTAAAGAACTTTCTAGAGCACTAAAAGTCATAGATAAATGAGAAATTATTTCTAATTTATTGGAATTTTCTGAAACAGTGTCTAAAATTTTGCCGAGATTTTGGATGTTATTATTTAATATATTTTCATTTTCATTAAGTTTTGAAATAGTATTATTGAATGATGAAATAGTAGAAGTCATTAAATGTATATTTTCCTTCATGATGGAAGCTAAATGTCTTTGATCATCTTGGACTGAATTAATTGCATTAGTAAAAGCTAAAGCGTCGTCTTCATCAAGTGAGCCGAAGAGTTGTTTTAATATTGGCCCACCAATACCAAGCCAAGCAGATCTCTTAACTTTTGAATTATTATTTGTGTTTGTTAAATGTGATAGAGACATGAAGTTATTTTGGACATTGATGAAAAGGGTTTCTAAAGGACTAAGAACATTCCAACAATCTGTTTTAACTTTAGTGGATTGATGTGTATTACAGATGATTTTAAATTTTTCAAGAACTCGTTGCAAGGTATCAATATGTGGTTTTATGTATGAAAGATTAGAGTATGTGACTATTTTCCAATGATAATTATAAAATTTTAATACACCTATCGGATCATAATAGAGTCCTGGGCTATCGACTATTGGTGTTGTCAGTTTTAATCCTGCGAGGGCTCCTGGCATGATGGCCCTGGAAGAGAATTATCATGAGCGAGTTTGATTTGATCAAAATGGTATCTTAAATGTTTACGATTTACCAGAAGTGTGACATTATTATTGTCGTGAACCTTAATAACTTTGTATGGACCTTTCCAAATACTAGAAAGAGCTTTGCGTAATCTATGATGTTCTTTTAAATAGACCATATCTCCGACATTGTAAGAAATGTTCCTGGTATTTTTATCATAATACCTTTTTGAATTTTCTTTATTTTGAAGGATATTATCTCTGGCTGTATTTCGAGTATTAATTAATTTTTGTTTTAGTGTTTTTATATAATCAGGGTATGTGACTGTGGGATTTGTATCATAAATTGAACTTGGTAGATATGGTTTGCAACCAAATAATAATTCATGAGGTGAAAAATTCGTAGAAGAATGAACAGATGAATTATATGAGACAAGAGCAGTGGGAAGGTATTTGTGCCAATCATCTTGATTGTTATTAACATAAGACTTTAAATATTCTTTCAGAGTACCATGACTTCGTTCAAGGGCACCATTTGTTTGAGGATGATATGGGGTAGAAAAAAGATGTTTGATTTTGAATAGTGCTGTTATTTGTTTATATACTTCAGCTATAAAATGAACACCTTGATCGGAAAGGATAGTTTTAGGGATTCCAAAATGGCTGATGAATTTGATTAAGGAATCGGCTGTTTGTTCAGCCGTTGATTTAGTTATAGGATAGGCCATAGAGTATTTTGTTCAGTCGTCTTGAAAAGTGACTATATATTTAAAGTTTTCAGGACCGGATTCTGGTAAAGGACCCACTATATCAGTGAATACTCTTTGGAGTGGTTCATGAGACGTAGAAGTTATTTCCATGGGAGCTTTGTTTCGTGCTCGTAGGGCTTTATTTTGTTGACACTGAGGACACCGTTTTATATAGGCTTCGATATCATTTTTCATACCTTTCCAATAATAAGAATCTTTCATTTTATTATATACACGTGTGGAACCGCTATGTCCACCGATAGGGCTATTGTGATTATCCCTGAGAATAATTGGAATTTCATTAGGCTTTGGGTAAATAATTTTATTATGGTAAATATTTATTTTGATTTGTGTGTTGTGGAAAATAAAACAGATCATTTCATATATAAGAGTAAAATGAAGCTTATCAAACGGGTTAGAAAAGTCAGACATGGAAATTTCATTTACATCAGGGTGAAATATAATTAATTCGTTACGAAGAGTGTTAAGAACTTTGAATACATCCTTATAAGTACATGAATCATAGTGATGAACTTTTGTAAACATGTGAAAACACAATTTGTTATTTAATTCGGTGGTTTTTATGGAATATAATTCTTTCTCAGAACTTATAAAAGTCTCTTTTTCTTCCAGAATCAAGAATGTCTTCACAATAAGGGTAGGATGGATCTAGATCAATTGATGTTGAGTAAGCAATTTTGGAACATGGGGTTTTTAAAAGGCTTTGGTTGAATTCTTGAATTTTGGTTGTAAAGACCACAGGGTTTGATCGAGATTGCATAAAATTCTCGTATGTTACGTTGTCTCTAAAGTCTATGTCGTTTATACTATTTATCGGAGGACGTGATAAAGCATCAGCGTTAAGGTTTGTTTTACCAGATTTGTGTATAATTTGATACTCATATTCTTCTAGTTTGAGTCTCCATCGAACTAGTTTGCTACTAGGGTCTTTGCAGTTCATTAACCATACAAGAGGACAGGAAAAGTCAGGGTATTGGAGAATAGGAGCAGTGGTAAGTAAAGTTTTCAAATTGTTAAATGCGTTTTCTTGTTCATGGGACCAAATGAAGGGAGTGTCTTTACGAAGTAATGATGTGAGCGGTTTAGTGATTTTTGAAAAGTCTTTAAGGAATTTCCGGTAATAACCTATTAGACCAAAAAAGGATTTTATATCTTTCGGAGTTTTTGGTGCTGGATATTTAGTCACAGCTTTGACCTTTTCGGGATTTGGGGATACGCCTTTGTCTGAAATAATATGACCAAGGTAAGCAACTTCTTTTCTTAAGAACTCACACTTGTCTGGTTGTAGTTTTAAGTTATGCTGTCTCAGAGCATCAAAAATTAATTTCAGTTTATTTATGTGTGATTGAAGATCATGTGAGTAGATGATGACATCATCGAGATATATGAAGCAGTGTAAACCTTGAAGGCCAGAAAGAACTGTATTCATAAGACGTTGAAATGTTGCAGGAGCGTTTTTTAAACCAAATGGCATTCTCACGTATTCGAAGTGGCCATTGGGAACTGAAAAAGCTGTTTTGGGAGAGTCTTCGTTATTCATTGGGATTTGGTGGAATCCTGAAGCAAGATCCAGCGTGGTGAAATATTTGCTATGACCCAATTGATCTAAAATATCTGTAATATTGGGAATAGGATATGCATCTCCAATAGTTACGTCATTGAGCTTTCTATAATCTACGACAATTCGCCATTTCTTTTGTCCAGAAGCATCTTGCTTCTTTGGGACTACCCAAATGGGAGAGGACCAGGGAGAGTTTGATGGTTTGATTATTTTTTGTTGCAGCATTTTCTGAATTTGATTATTTACTTCCTCCTTATGACATTCAGGATACCTATAAGTTTTTGCGTGAATTGGTTGGGAATTAGTAGTTTCGATTCTATGTTCTAGGGTTCGAGTGCAAGTTAGAGTGTCTCCCTCTAAATGAAATAAGTCGGAGTATTCAGAGCATAAATCAACTAATGCTGAGGATTCTTCAACATTAAGGTGTGAAGTTCTTATTTGTTGTTTTACTTCATGCCACCTGTTATTTGATGTTCCCTGATTTCTTGGATACTTTATTGAGTTAATTTGTTGGGGAAAATCGTCTAATAGATCACATGGATTTAACTCTAAACAAAGGGATTCTAAAGTGACATTTTCGTCATTAGTATTTAGTACTGAGACTGTCACGTAATTATTATTTTTAAGTGTAACAAGGCAGCTCGAAAGGAAGACGCCCTTCTGAATTTCAGACTTGTTGATGTACCCTGTAATTATTTCGGGATTTGAAACATTGCATTCTATGACCATCTCGGACCGGGCTGGAATAGTATATTTCGGTTTAGTAAAGTTAATTTGTATTAAATTACCATTAATGTCTAGGATATTATTTTTGTAATCGATGTTGGAGTTATAGGATATGAGGAAGTCGCTACCGATTATACCATCAAATTCTATATTAATATTATCCGCAATTAGATGAAATTTGCCTAGGACGGATTTGTTATCTTGGAATAAAAAGTCTAATTGAAAATGTCCAAGACTTTTAATACAGTCTGCATTGTTATCGATTCCTTTAAACTGAACAATTTCAGGAGTTAGTTTTGGTTGTAATTGTAATGATGATTGTTTTATTAATGATATACTTGCGCCTGAATCGATCAGAAGAACTAGCAGTTTATTTGAATATTTAGATTTCACATATATGTGAGGTAAATGTATTTTATTGTTATAATTTATTTCAAAGATCTCGGAATATGGCTCAGCGTTATGACATTTAATTGATCCTTCATAATTATTGGTTTTGTTATTCATAATGGGCTTAATGGTATTAGCATCATGGGTTTTAGTAGATTTAGTAGTTTTTTTTTCTTTTCTTTTTTAAGTTTTATGTACGTTATGGTCACAAATAAAGGGCTTTGAATTTGAATTTGAATTTGAATTTGAATTTAGTAGATTTGGGAGACTTAGTAGATGTAGTAGATTTAGTAAATTTAGTAGATTTAGTAGATTTAGTAGATTTAGTAGATTTAGTAGATTTAGTAGATTTAGTAGATTTGGTAGATTTAGTAGTTTTAGTAGATTTTGTAGATTTAGTAGATATTGGAACAGTGGATTGGCAGGAATTTGTAGTAATATTTTCACGGACATGAGTTTGGGGCTGGATACCCTGTTCGTGGTCCTATGGTAAGGATGCAGAGAATATAGAAGAGTTGTTTATACGGTCATAAGTTTGGGGCTGGTTACCCGGTTTATTGAACCGTGACTTGGATACAGTGGATTTAGGAGTCTCGTGTACACGGTTATAAATTTGGGGCTGGTTACCCTGTTTGTGAACTCGTGACGCGGATACAGTGGATTTGGAAGTTTTGTATACACGGTCATAAATTTGGGGCTGGTTACCCTGTTTGGTGACTCGTGAGACGGATACAGCGGATTCAGAGGTTTTAGTAGAATTAGTAAGATTATTTTTAACGTCGATTTGAATAGAAGATTCCGTACGACGTAGAACCGGAATCTTAGTTAGTTTAAATTATCATGGTCATCTAAATTATTAAAACCACCATCTCCTTCCGAGTTAGTGAAAGGGGAATCTGTAATGTTATTTACAAGCTCTCGATTGTTTAGAGGCTGATTTGTTGAAAGGTTTTTCCGGGCATTATTATATTGCCGTTTTCGGCATTGACTTATCTCGTGACCGTAATTTTTACAATACCTATAAATGATATTTGTATCCTTATTATTTTGTAAATGTTGCGATGTAGAAGGCTGAGGTTGGTTTAACGAATTTATAGGTCGTTTATAAGCTAAATAACAATTTCTTTCCGAATGGTTGTTCTTTCCGCACATTTTACATTTTGGCCTCGGTTCGGAAGGTTTAGAAGACTGTATGTAATTTTGCAATTTTTCTTCCTGGATAGCCAGGTTGATCGCGTCTTGAAGATTGCTAGGATTGCGACATCTTAGAATGTTTGAGATATGGCCGGGTAATCCCAATAAAAATGTATGCAGTGCCAAGTCTTCTGTACTCGCAATACGCCCTTTTAGTTCGGTAGTGTCCTTGGTTGAGTGGGTGATATCAGTTTGTAACCGCGTAAGATATGTTTCCAGACGTAAACTATACTGCGAAACTGTTTCACCGTGTTTTTGTTTACAGCTTTGAAGGTCTAACAGTAGATGATCCCTATGTTTCGTTTCACCAAAAGTTGATTTTAAAAACTGTTTCAGTTCGGCCCAGTTATCAAATAATTTCAGAGAGCAGGCGGACTCCGCTTTGCCCTCTAATTGAGAAAATATATATTTAAATAAAATATCAGTTTGGCTTGCTGTGGCTAAGCTTAATGCATTTTCACAATTTCTAATGAATGGTGATAATTTATTCCTGTCACCATCAAACGATTTTATGAATTTAGTAAGGACCGAGAAACTAACTTCTTCCATATCTAAGTTTGGTGAAGTCGGAATGTTTTTCCTTTCCATTTTAATACGAAAAAAAAAAAAATTTATATGAAATTATGTATGAAGTAAGTAAGTTAATATGAAGTAATAATCCACTCGTAAAATTTAGTCTATACAAAATAAATTAATATAAATTGAATAACACTCACAGAATAAGTACAAAGTAGGGCAATGACATGGAGCTTGGCGTCGGGTTACCGGCGATGGAATTTGCAGCGTAGTGATTTTACAATCGGCTCGGCGCGAAGTAGATATGTTTGTCACGGAGTACCGCTGGAACCTCGTGTATAAGGCAGCAAAAGAACTTGATGACACGACGTCTGTGATGTCTTGGGTTGGCGGCGGCCTCACGTTAGTAGAACGGCGGAGAGGCAGCAGGTGGCCAGCTTTTCCAAGACAACTGGCAGCTCGGGTTCTCAACCAGTGTAAAGTGGAGAAGGTCGTCGTCAGGAGTAGGCGACCAAGGGATTAACTTATCCTCTTTTCTTCTGACACCAGAATGTTAGGCTGTCCGGTTCAGTTTAATTAAAAAAAAAACTATTTACTAAAAGTAAATAGTTTTAGTAGCACTTTAATTCAAAATTAATTCAATTAAATTAAATCAATTTATAAGTTTCCACTAATTATTACACTGGATACACCCTTGTAAGTTACTCGGACTAAGTTCAACACGCGCGGAACCCCAGAGAAGGGTTGGTCGAGCCGGAGTATTGTTCCCTAGTTTATTGCTGAAGCCAGCCGGCAGGCCTAAACCGGGTCCGTAGCTGGGCAGCAAGTCGACTAGTTCACAAGAACTGAACGAATTTAGGAAAATGTATGGGTTTTATAGGCCTATATTGCTGATCGGCAATTTGTAATTAAGTCAATTCGAAAATGGTAACTCAGCAATATATGCCTATGATTTAGGGTTGTAACAGGAAGTATCCAATCTAGGAAGCCACCATCCTTGACCTGGATGAGTTTGGCCAAGTGGGGCGTTTCCCAGAATAAAAATTCATAAGCGACCCACTCAAAATCAGAAAAAAATACTTAAAGTATTTCAAAGTTTGAAGAAAAAAATGAAAAATATAACAATTATAAACCTGTAATCCATTTGATCAGAGCAATTAAATACGACAACGTATTTAGCTAGGGTTTTACCCATATCTTTGACAGTTTCTGTCTTGCCCGTGCCCGCGGGACCACAGGGAGCACCGCCCATACTCATTGCTAGTGCTTGTGCCAAGGTTATATAACATCTGTAATTATAAAATTAAATTAATGTAATTTTATTTTATAATTGCACTAATATATTATTTTAAAGAATAGTAGAACCGTTTGAACAAGTTAATTAATAACAATTCAAAATTCGGTTACGTATTCTTTAACAAAATTCTTTCTTACTATAAAAAGGTAGGAACCTTATTTTTTTTTAAATCCCTTTGTTTCACGTGCACACGTAAAAACCAAATCATTTTATTAAGACTTCTAAAGGTGCGTACAGACATCATGAGGCGTGCGTTGCAAATGGTTCATCTCGCATGCCTCGAGCTGTATGGAAGCGTGTGCTCACAGTGAGCATTCACGTCATACGATCGTTGCGAACTCTGTCTCAGTACGAGCCGTGCGCTCCGTGTAGACGGACGTTACGTTTGCCTCGCACGCTCATGAGCCCATGTATTCCCATAATGTAATCGGTTCATAAAAAATAGTTTTGTCCACTAGCATTTTTCCTATTTTTTTTAATACTTTATGAAATTTGCAAGTCTCGCCTTGTCAGAGCCATATTTCTAGAATACCATGCGTGGTTTGTTTGTGTCTCAACATGACCATGGGTCATTCGAGACGTATGTATAAATATACCGTCGTATGCCTCAGGTTAAGGCATGCATGTCGAACTACTCGCAACGCACGCCTTGCGATGTCTGTACGCAGCCTAAGAATTTTTTGTATAAAAACAAATTTAACAGGACTTTTATGTTTCACCACGTTGTAAACAGCTATTTTGAAGTGAATTGCGTTGCTATCCTTTTGACCTTAGAATTAACTTTCATATTTCTCAATTTATACCTGAGAAATTGTTCATATTGACTTAAGATTTATAAAAATGACTCATAGTGTGGTATCCGGCTGAGTAGAATAGTGCCACCCTCATTTCTTACCGAGGTGTCGTAAAAGGCGACTAAGGTTAGTTGACGTCAGGCAGGCGGTCGGTCGTAAAAACGCAGCCAAATCATGTTACAACATGTTTATAACATCTTGTGCCGACCCCACTTAGAATGGGATATAGTATATTTATAGGGCATGAGGATATATATTTATAAAAATTATTCAAATGTGAAAATTAAATTCAATACTAGTAATAAATATTTGTTATATAAATCGATCACATTAATAGTTGTTCCTAATATTGGGTAAGTATAGAAAAATATTATTATCCAGTAACCTGTCCCAAGGATCTTTCATTGCATTAAAATAAGTAAAGAAACAACAATAATTAAAAGTAGAATGATTTAAATTACATCCTTCCATAATGGTTTTATGACTAATAAGATATGAAAACATCATACCTATCCGTTAAAGGTGTGATGACGAGACGCTCTGTACATCCTAAGTATTCATTTTGGTAAGCAAATGTAACGTCAGTAACCGATATCCAAGTTTTGTCCGCGTCTTCTTTGAAATAAAATCGACATTGCTTTAGCCATTCGAAATCATTAGCGGAACGGACATTGAGACGACACTGCAACGTGATTGATAATAATATTAATATATAAAAAATAGTCTGTATGTCCTTTAGACTCTGAAACGGCTCGACCGAATTTATTGAAATTTTCAGCCAATCTTTAGAATGATCCTGTAATGAGTGGATGATAGTTTGGTGGCGATCGGAGCATTATTTTTTAACTATTGAGTTCTGTTTCGAACGGTACTCAAAATCAGACAGCCACAGCTACGCGTGGCCAGATAGCTAGTGGCAATAATAAAAATGAAAGGCTACCTTAGAAATAAAAGAAATATGATATTTACAATCTATATGATAATATAGATTACTGAAGTAAAAAAAGTCCGTATATATTTTTTTCTCTTAATGCAATTTACGAAGTCTGTTAATTTAAATTATATTAATTAACCAATATATACTTTAAGTACACAATAGCCTGTGCCTGTCTTCGATGTATCTTTGAAGTCGGTGTTTTTGTTAAAATTTAGAGTTATTATAAAAAAAGGTATGTGCTCACCAAAAAGTCAAAGATGTCTCTTTGATGTACATGAATTGTGATGAGCGTTTCAAATTTGGTTCGCTCAATTTTTATTAAGTCTCTCGTTGTTTGATCTATAAGCGTATTAAGTAGTTCCAAAAATTTATTATTTGTTTCCATCATTATCTTTTTGTCCTGTCTTGCTTGCATTAAAGCGAGCTCAGCATCTCTGGTCCAAATTATTTGAATACCAAGTAATCCAACCTGAGAAAATAATGAATCAATGTGCTATAAAAATGTTAAATGAAATGGCTATAAAATTAACTACTATAGTTATATATAGCCATTTTATATTTTTAATATCAAATTCTACATTTATGTGGTACCCGCGAATACGTTCTCTTAAACGTTTTTTTTTTATTGCGACCCGTTCAACGTCCGTGACATGACGTGGCCTCCTCCAAACTCCTCAACTCTCGACAGTCTTGGGCTTTTCTTATCCCATCATGGCATGCATTAAACTTAAGCATTTAAGTACCCTCAAAAACGATAATTTTTACCCTTTATGTACATTAGTGTATAAATTTTAAATGTGGCAAATTTCAACATAATAGAATAACAAAAATAATGATCAAAAAATATGCTGCGCTGCAGCCACAAATTTGTTTCGTGCGTTACAAATATAAGCATGGATATATAATTTTTACCTGTGCTGGCATTTTATCCAGAAAGACAACACTTTAGTTGTTACTATGTTAACAACTGTTACTATGTTAACAACTGTTACTATGTTAACAACTTTCACTATGTTAACAACAGTTACTATGTTAGCAACTGTTACTTATGATTCTACTGTTTGGTTCATATGGAAGGATAATTGGAGAACTAATGTCAGAATAAACGTCTAAATAAGAATTTTTTATATATCATATACAAATTCTATCATATAACTATATCAGTGAAATTTTAAGTTTTAGATAAATTATATTTTATATTACCATATGTAACTATAATTTAAGTCAAGGCAAAGAGATTTTTTTTTAATTTAATATTTTAATAGCTTAATACAAATAAGGTTCCTAATTTGTGAATAACATTTTTTTGAAAGATTTTATTTTATATCACACAACAAGGCAACCCCACGCAATGTCCAGTGACGCGGGTTGCTATCAGTTTCAAAGTCAATAGAGCCAATGTATTTTGCATCTGTTCTTTGTGGCTTCCTGTAAATAGGGCATTCATAAAGTCTAGGATCCTTTCCTGCAGTAGTGTTTATAGCAAATATATAGATAACTGGCATTTGTTCATACAAAACTTTAGGCTTGGATTCAATTAATTTTCCTGATTTTCGGTCGAGTGATGCACCTGCAAAGATTCAGGGTTTAGGACATAATGGTTTGATAATTCTAGGCGCTGTGTATAGGTGTGTATATAGAAAAGCTATTCGTAAATTCCGCTAGGTGCTAAACATATAACCATTTTATACTATATCCAAATATGTAATATTGTTCACTGTCCTTTAAACCAAAAGTTTCGAATGAGCGTTAAGCGCCTTTTAATCGATTTCACTCGTCTTTAATTCTTAGTGTTAATATAATAACATTTATTATTATAATCAGGACCTCTTCAGGTCTTGATTATGTTAACAAATGCCTATTTTATAATTCAACATTCAAAAAAGGCAACTTACCCTCAAGAAATAGTCCATAAACATATACACCTTCAGTAGGCCCGTCGTGAATATCTTCCCGATTTAACTTTGTAATATGATTTTGAAGTACTACGGAATCTAAAGCCCAACCTTTATGGCTGCGTGTCACCTCCTAAAACATATTTTAATTATTATTATAATGTAATTTATTTTAAAAAATAATTATATAAAAACCGAACTTTCCGAGATGAAAAAATATACGTAACCTGTCTCATAGCAGTCAGAAATCCTTGTGGATTAAAGAAGCCCGTCATCCAGAAGGTTGTTGGTCTGCCGTGACGCAACCAGGCTCGATATTGTTGCTCGCGTTCTAACAGTTCTGTATACCAAAATCCTAAAGTCGCAGATTCCCATGAAACCTAAATGGTTTAATTTTACAAAGTAAGCGTATGTAAGTAATAACGTGCATCGATCAGTAATTTGAATAATTGATTTTCATACTAGTATTTACTTAGTTAAGCCTGTCGCTTATAAGGAAGTGTAAATAAAATCATAAATAACACAACAATTTCAAAATAAAGATTGATTTCACCTTTAACCATTGTTGAGGTATGCGAGCATCATACATGGCATCAAGAGATTCTCTTAATCCTTGACTCATAACAATTGTCCCGTCGATGGCTAATTTCAAATCACAAAGTGTTGTATGAACCGTTTTAATAACACATTGTATGCGATCTATTTCCTGTCTGGAAATTATAAAAATATATATGCATGCATATTCATATTATATGAGAAAACAAAAATACTTTCTATTGTCATTTACCTTAAGAAAATGTTCATTGGAAGAAAGGCTCCCATTTTTTGTAGTGCATCTCTTACTTCAAAAGTAATATATTGTTTCGGCAGTTTTTCTAACATGTCTTCAGCTAGGCGATAAACAATACTTTCTCTTGTTTCCCCACCTTGAGATCCACCTTCTTTCGGTTGTACACTTAGTATAGTATCCAATATATCTTTAGCACTATTAATTTGGTAAGTTATATCAGCATTGCTGTGTAAACCAAAGACTTCAGGGGTGTCAGTTAGCGGTAATTGATTGATATAATCCACATAACCTTGTAGGTTCCGTGTCTGTGGTACTTTGTACCCTTTATAAAATTCAAAACCAGGCCTAAGTAATACATCGCAAAACCAAACATTAGTAAATGTTGTAAGTAATCGTTTATCAAAATCATCTGTTACTCTTCCACCATATTGAACTTCTCCCAGCATATAACATATCGTTGGCCAAGATATACCTTTTTTTGGATCGATTTCATCAAGATGATTTTGTATAAATTGTACACTTGCTGCATAATCTGCTTGGTTAAATTCATACGGTATGTTCCAACCTAACGGGCCAAATTTTCTTCTCTCTTGAACAATAGTGTGCAAAAATGCTACAGCATACAATAGAGGTGGCCATTGTGATAAAGAAGAATAATCTAAAGTATCTTGTGATATATTTTGATATGTTCTTTTCATACTAGCCCGAATGCCTTGAGGAGGTTCATTAGTAAATTTGATTGCCATTTGCAATAGTCCTATAGGAAAGTCAGTGTGTACTTCAGTTGTAAGCCAGAGACGAAATGACTCCTGTATATGTTCTGTTTCAATTAAAGCATCCATTGCTTCTACACAAAAAGGTAATGACAAATGAATATTTTGTAATAACACCCAACCACCGTCACTCATTGAATCCGAAATCATTTTGCGAGCTACGATTTCTTGACCTTGTCCCATGGATACTGCTTTTAAAACTAAAAAAAATAATCAAAATTAAGCTATTCATTTAAAACGAAATAGATTTATACTCGTATATATATTATAGCGTACGATTGGCTGATATTTATTAGGGTGTTTTGACTTTATTAATAATTGAACATTAATTGATAATTATAATTTCCTGCAAAAGTAATTAAACAATTATTTAGCTATAATCCGCGTTTGTTATACGAATCAACGAGAATAATAGCATTATAATTGTACCATTACTTTTATACTATGGAACTACAAAGTAACATCTACTGCTCTAAATTAATGAATCGCTGTCGGTCAAGCAACATTCTAAGAAAATACTGTTATTTTTATATCGCTGCAGAACTGGAATATTTGAAATCAGCCATTTTACGTATTCAGCGTAGTATTAACAACAGAGGCAGTAAGCCTTTCCCGACCGAACAGCGAAATAAAAACGGCCGTGACTTCATATTAATATTACATACGTATAACTTTGCTTACCTATATCTTTTGATTTAGCTAATGATGCTATTTGCGCAGAAGGATCTGATCCAATAGAAAGTATACAAATAAGTGGGGTACGTGGTTCTGACTCTTCCCACGTAGCTTCCAAATTAAGTATTCGCCCTTCGCCATATTCCGCACCGAGAGAATCTATTAAAACAGACTCTTTTAGTTTGTAAAAATTTGGTTATTTTAACAAACTAATAGTGTCTGTTAAGTTAAGTTAAGATACTTTAGAATCTATTTTTGTTCATACATAGCTTTGGTAGACAAAATTGGTTTATATTATTTTTCATCCTTAGAATTTAGAAATCCTTAGAGAATTTACGAGAAATCAGTACGCCAAAATATCTCAGCGTCAGACAGTGAAACAGTTTTTAGTGGCAGTGATGACACATGCACCCGAAACTGTTTCTGACTATGGAGCACATAAGATATCTCAGTTCACAAGAAGTCTCATTGTACACTGTAATCTTTGAGCGTCATTAAACAAGCGATGGAGCTAGCTGTGCTTCGAGTATCACAGCATAATTAAATTTGAAACGATGAGGTATTGATACATCTTATAGTATCCCGATGCTGAAGAGGTAATGAATGGTGCGCATAGTGTGAAATATTAATATTTATACTGCAATGGAGTCGATGATTTCAAAGTCTTAATTCTTTATTCAAATAAAAGTGTCTACAAGTTTATTTGAATAGAGAATATTTAGAATTTGAACTTGAATTTTTAAGATTATTTTAATTTTCTACATTACGAAATACTAATGTGGTACTCCATAGGTTTTTCATCTGGACTAGATATGATATAAAAGGAACGATTTTGACCTCTCTGATTATAATACTTTGCAATTTTTTTAACGGAACTATACAAAGTAATACAAATATACTCATACTAAGTAAGTTAACTCATTAAGCTATTAACTCACCAACGATATATTTCCTTGCTTGTGAAAGAGTTCGATCTGGACTCCAAGACCTGATAAGTAAAAGTTTTCTAAATACGTCGAGGCTTTCCTGATAACCACTCGGAATAATTTCTTCCTCAGGTTTTGCTTTCTCGTACCAAACACGCCATTCTTTCTCGTTAATTGATATCTGTTGAATATATTGTAGTAGAAATAATTGTTTCATCATGTTATAAAGAAAACTAATTAATATTCTTTCTCACCTTTTTTAGTACTTCAGAAAAGACTTTAATTTTACTTATTTCTACTAAATTCAACCATGTTATGTCTAAAATCCATTTGAAAGGCTTAGGAACAACTGCATTTAGATCTAAGGATGCACCGCCCTTAACAAATGCCATAAATTCGTCATGAGAAATAAGTCCTCGTTGGCAATCTATTTTCATGGCCAACATCAGAGTGAATAACGATTTATGCCTCTCATATAAACTCCGTAATGTAAAAGCCCAAACTTCATGAGTTAAATATTTAAGAATTATGTTAATGCGTTCCTCTGTAATACTGCTTTTGGCAGATTTTGTTATCGAATTGTCGAAAATGTTGAGAAACTGTTTTAAAGAATTTTGATACATTATGTTAACATTGCTCATCTCAACTATCAAAAAATACAAAATTGAACCTCTTGCCGCTACTGCCCTAAATTCTTCTCTTGCTTTGATAATCTTTTTTTCTGTAATTTCAGCAACTTGTAACTTTTCATTGACTTCTTCAGCTGTTGATTTTGTTATTTGCAAAACATGAATAAGAGCTTCATCGTCTACCAGAGAACCTTCAGAAGATGTTAGACGACAAAGTAAATTGCTCTCAAGCTCTTTCATACTTCTCTGGTTTTTCATAACCGATTCAAATAAAGCTACACGCTCTTCTTCAAGATCAGATTTTTCCATTAATATTACCCTACCTAGCAATTGATCTTCAAGACCTTGCATAGTTACCGTAAAGTCAATGATAGATGTTTTCGCACTTATTTCAGGGGAATAAGCGGGGTTTGGCAGCTTTGTAGTTATATAAAGCATAAAACCTGGCATAACATCACATTCTTTGTCACCTACGATAACTTTTTCAATCGAACCTGACTTAATGAAATTTTTTTCAAGAACATTATCTATCACTGGATCTAATTCAACACCTACATCTTCGATTAATAGTGGCCTTCCAAGAGACAAACTATCTTCTAGGTGAGTTCGAAAATATTTATGATTTAAAGATGTAATTTGAAGTTCATTTGAGCATTCTTTATTTTTTATCCAATTTTTTCCTTGACTTTGAGGATCTACCAAAAGGGGATATGAACTAGATTTTGTTACAATCAACGCATTCTGAACAGATAGCTCATCATTTGGTAAACCTTGAAGTGTCCACTCTGATACTGTAGCATTTTCAACTAACATATTTGTAATATTTAAATTATCTGTTACTGGTATTTGTTTACTTTTTAATATTTGCATCCAGGTATTAAATAAGCTATTCCTGAATTCTTGATTGTAAGGACCACAGTAAGATAAGAATCCAGTAGCAAGCACAACATCTCCTACTAATCTACCAAGTTGCTTTTTGAAATCTTTACTTTGTTGAGTCCATCGAATTTTTTCACCTCCAAGACCATTAATAAGCTGAGTCGCTGCAGTCATTTTTCTCAAACATATATTTGCAGCATCTGTTAGTTGTTGTTTCTCTGATACAGCAGCTTCGTATTGCTCTTTCACTTTCCTTAAAGACATCTCGCGATCTTCTAATTGCCTTTCTGCTGAAGCTAAATCTTCCATTGCAACCTAATACAGTAAATAGAGTAAATTAAAGCTGATAAAAATTATGAAAAAATCAAAATTTAACTTACCTTTAACCTTGCTTCTTGTAACATTAAGCTCGCCTTCAAAGGCAAAACTTCTTTATTTACACTATGAAAGAATGCCATAGCCTTAGTCCACGATAGTAAACCAGCCACGTCTCCACAGACCCGCTTTGCCGTATCCATGTTATAATCCTCCATTTCGAAATAAGGTAAAAGATGTTCAACCATTTCGTTGTTGATTATGTCTTTTGGATAGTTTTGCAGTTGGAGCAAAAATGTAGTACTAGCCATCATCTATGAAAACAAAATTACAACATTGGTTAATTTTTTTCTAAAATAAGTACAAGTACTTTTAAATGCAGTAAATTACTTTTAGAGATTCTGCCCAAGAAGGCTTGGGGCATGGGGCAGCTGTATCTGGTATTAATGGATGTAGTCGTCGTTGAAAAAGAATCAGGACGCAATCCATTATTCTCATTATAAGATGTGGTGGGCGACCCAGTTTTCTTACTGTTGCTATATGCGCTGGTTTAATTGTATTAAGAGCTGCTTCAGCTTCTTCTAATGCAGGTTTAGCTGCTTCTAATTTTCTTTCAGCTTTTTCTTTTTCTTCTGCGATGAAAGCAACTAAAGCTTCAGCTTTTTCTTTGACAATTTGAACTTGATTTTTTACAATTTCTGCTTGCATTGCTCTATCAGTTACTTCGGAAAGAACTCGGTCAGCTTTTTCAGATGCTAAAGCTAAATCTTGTTCCATTACAGCCAAATCTTTTTTTAAAACTTCAACAGATATTGATGCTTCCCGTAATTTTTCTAAACCAGTGTCCATTCTCATAGCACCGTCTCCTAACTCTTTTTGTTTCATTTGATATATTGTTTTATAGCCTCCAATAAAACTTAAATAAGACTTGGGAGTTACGTGTGAAGAACGTCGAAATCTTTGAAAATATTCTGCAGAAACCATCGAAACGACATCCTGTATTGTACCAAGCACCGTAACAAGCTCTTTTTTTACTTCTTTGGTACATTCAATTTCAAACTCTGTAAGGAAGTGATCAGCGACTGAAACAAGTGCATCTTTTGGCCATGGTTGAAACCAGTCAATTGTGCAACCAGATATAAGGGCGGGAAATCGCAACGCTCTATACCTAAAGGCTTCACTCACCTGTAAAAAACAAAACTTATTATTGTTAAATTGTGATTTTAATTAAATTGAACCACTTGAATTTACTTACAGGAGAGAAACATAATACTACATGTAAATTTTGGCAGGTTCTGTTCAAAAAAAATTCCATTACTAATTCATTCGTTAAGGTTCGCTTCTGATTTTCACGTTTCATTATAGGTGTCAATTCCGAAACTATTTCTTGTTGTTCATCTTTTGTAAATAAATTAGATATTACGCCTGATGATAAAATATTGTTTAAATACTCGAGAAACCCTTCCTCTTTAATATCTAGGTCAGTAAATATGAAAGTTGTTCCTTTACCCTGAACGCCACATGATCTATAAAGTAGTTTGAGATCTTCCAAAAAATTACCAACGTTATAAGATCGAGTTAAGGCAATTTGAAAAGATCGATAACCTGCAATGAAGGTTGACAGTTTGGTCAGCGATTGTTTGCCTGAACCTCCTACACCAACTAACATAACATTTCCTCTGGGATGCCGTATTACTCTTGAAATTTTTACTAAATGTAGCATAGCGTCAGGGAAGAATACAAGATCCATTCCTGAACCCCTAACCATTTCATTAAATTGAGAAAGAAACATTTCCAGACGATCTCTTAGTTCAGGGTAATCAAAAACTGGTTCATAGACTTTTGGTAGTTCCATGTCTGCATCTTCGCCTTCCTCGCCTGTCGGTTCTGGAGCATCTCTTAAACAATGTATATTTATATAAATAACGAATATCATTATTTCTTAATAAAATACACTTTATACAAAGTGATAAAAATTGATACCTCATAAAGTCAACAAACACAGGCTCTCTATCCATCATTTTTTTATAATCAGATCCTAATATTTCTTCGGCAATATTATATAATGCACTGTTAAACCAATCTTTGTCAGATTGATGAGTAAAACGATCAGAAAATACTCTTGAACATTCGTGTTTCCATAAAAGCATTAAACATTTTTCAGATTCGATTACAGTAGGCAATGTACCTATCATTCCTTGCCATACTCTGGACAGATCCCTCAAAGAAAATACGTAATGAAATTTAGCAGGAGTTGGTAACAAATTCTTTCGTGTTCTCGCCCATAACTCTCTTGTTAAAGGTATTATTTTCTTTATCAAAGATCTTACTTCTATGGTAAATCCCCTTTTAGCATTGTAATGCCCTTCACCAATCACTTTAAAAATTTTGTCGATTGATTCATTATTAGGCAAAGGACAATTAAATATAGAAAATTGGCGTTTCAATCTGGATGGAATATCATTTCTGCCTCCGCCTAAAATAATAAATAATAGTTTAAAAATTAGTATGTATTTATTGTACATGACAGTTTTACAAAGATTAATTTTTACAACCTGGTTGTCCCATAGCTCCTAGAAACTGAATGTCAATTATAGTAGTAAAGTCACCAGGTTTCTCTAAGCTATAAAATCCGCCCATGCTCATAGTTTGTCTTACTATTTCATTAGTGATTTGGTCACCCCACTCGTTTATTTCAGGCAAATTGATGTCATCTATAAAAACTAACATCTTTTTTCCTCCTGGTGGACCAAATATCATTCCGCTGCGTTTTTCTACGTAACTTTCAATCGTTTTTTGAAATTGATATGGACTAGTAGCTGACGAAAAATTAAAAGATCGTCCCATAAATTGTTCTGGATTAGCGCTTTTCATGTATGCCTTCATCATTACAGTTTTAGCCGATCCTTGTTCACCTAACAGTAATACTGCTTTACCTTGTTTAGCTATAGTATGTATTAGATAATTAATTCGAACATTATCTACTATTGGTATTAGAATATTTGAGTAGTCGGGAGTCGCTGTATCAGGGTACATGTAATTAGTTATTAAGTCATCCCACACCACCCATTTTCCTGGATGAGTAACATAAAAATCGAAAAGTATCCAAGGTCTATTGTTTGGATGTTTTGGTAAATCCAAAATTTCGATAAATGTGCTTTTGATGAATTTGTCGAAACGAAATCTGTCATCTGTTTCTAAAAGAGATCCAAATCCCCAAATAAGTGAGAAAACATAAATTTTATGTAGATGCTCATGGGTAAATAATTCTACTTCTTCTACCTTTTCTTTTTCATCTTCATCGTCTATATCGCCATTGACAGATTTGCTCGCAGAAGAGTCTTCTATTTCAGTTATCTGTGGGGGCACTAAACCTTCTAGTAAGTTAAGTATTTGAATTATAATATTACTCTGTAAAACTCGCATACTAAATGATAAATTTTGAGTGCACCATGTATAGGTAGTTATAAATGTTTGATGAAATAAAGCACTAAAAACATCAAATTCTCTTGGTGTTCTAGTTTTGAGCCATGCATTTAGAACTGAAAGGTTAGAAGAATTTTAAATTAGAATTTTTAAATATTTCATGTTGGTACTATAAATGAATCCTCACTTAAGAAAATGAAAGCCTTACCTGGTTCCCAATTTAATCCAGAAGAGCTCATGTACACCATTCCATTTCGTGAAACCGTGGCAGGTGATGCGTTATCAATATTTTCAGGTTCAAATATAATTTTTGAAGTAGGTGACATAGTTAGACGATCACCATTAGCTAATGTTAAAGTTTTGTTATCGTCTAGAACTGAATTTAAATTTTCAATCCATATACTATCGACCGGTCCATCTAAAACTAACCATATATGCTCCCCAGTTTTAATTTTAAGGGTTTTCCTCCATAAAGCAGAAAATATACCATCTGTCCAATCATTTGTGGCGACGTCTAGCCGTCCAAACATTTGTGCTGCTGTTATCGCTTTCGGGTTCATACGCATCTCTCTAAACATAAGCAGAAAACAGACAAAGTAGAAAATTCTAACTATTTCAGTCCTTCTATCTTAAATATATTATAAGAGGATAAATGTATACCTATGTGCATCTTCAATATCCGACAAAGCATCCATTAAAGTATGTATGCATGTTGTCTTTCCGGCTCCTGGAGGCCCTAGAGTCATTATCCCATGGCGAACGCGCTGAGTTTCATACAACTGAAATAGGTATTAAAATGGGTGATAGTGCTCGTACCCGTTTTACTTAATATTATGTAAAAGTGGATAATAGTTTTTTTTTTTAAATATTAACCTGTATTAATTTTAAAACCCAAGGAGGATGATAAATTAATCCATTTTGATCAACTTGTTTCCTAATGGCCTGTTCAAGTTCGGTATATGTCGTTTTCTCTAATGCTTGATTTGGGAACAAATCCGCCACAAGTGATATAAAAAGAGGCTCGTCCTCGTCTATTAGCTTTGATAAGTTCATGTCTCTTAATACTCTCATTACAATTGTACTTTCATTATCCTTAGTGTTGATTCGCTTCACCGCTCCAAGAGTACGTAATACCGATAAAATATTTCGTAAACCAAAATCATAATGAACCTAAAACAGATAGTCTTTTATTTTTCATTTGAAACTATAAAAATATCTTATATTAAAATTTGATATTTCTTACCTGCTTAGTAAGTTGTTCTTCGCACAATTTATATAAAGTGTAAAATTTCCGAGCTAATGTAATATTTTCTAGAAATCCACATGATGCTAGTTTAACTCTTATGATGATTTGGCGATCTGGCACCATCATAGCAACCGTTCGAAATTGAATTTTTAAATTTTCAGGAAGTTCTTTTCGGCCTGCATAGCCAGGATTCTAAAATAATTTAAGAATATATTTAATGTCTTCATAACATAATTATTCTCAGTAGTGCCCATAAGTACAATGTGATAAGCTAGTAATCTTCATTCCTTATATATAAAAATGCTAGTGTATATTTGGTAAATTGTTCCTCCTGTAACAATTAGTGTATTAAGTATGCATATATTTATGTAGTGTTAGTATGGGGCGTTGATATTGAAAACTAGAATTTTAATTTTGCTAACGAAATTCGAACGTCAGACGTGGGTGGACGTTTGCTGGTCAGGTAGGAGAGGAAAAAAAATGCAACTTTAAGTACGCAGTAATTGGCAACTTTAACTGCGAGTACGAAGACGAGTTTTTTACCATTGTAATAAAAATTCCAAACTCGGGACACATTTCAGACATATCTCCATCCGTGAAGAGGAATGTTTTCTTCTTTTCTTTCTTAGCGGATAAAACGACTGCTACTTGTTGAGCTGCGACCGAAAGAACGGGCAGTTCGATGCGGTTGAATTCATCGAAACAACCCCACGAGCCTGATTGAGCTAATCCTTTATAAATACGGCCAAGCCCTCTGTAATTGAAATACAATTAACGAGTAGTAGGAAATAATAACTATGTAATTTATCAGGGTTTTTTAGCAAGGTAAATATCATTAGAAAACCCTTTCGCTAGAATTAGATCTGGGTCTAGAAATCAATAATCCGAATGTTATGAATGGAAACAATATGGGTTAGGTTAGCAAGTTGTCAGGTATCTTAGCCATGATAGTATACTTAAAGGATTCATTTTAGGGTGGCGGCGGTGGACTGTTAGGCTGTCTGGTTCAGTTTAATTTAAAAAAAAATATTTACTTTTAAGCACTTTAATTCAAAATTAATTCAAATAAATTAAATCAATTTATAAGTTTCCACTAATTATCACACTGGATACACCCTTGTAAGTTACTCGGACTAAGTTCAACACGCGCGGAACCCCAGAGAAGGGTTGGTCGAGCCGGAGTATTGTTCCCTAGTTTATTGCTGAAGCCAGCCGGCAGGCCTAAACCGGGTCCGTAGCTGGGCAGCAAGTCGACTAGTTCACAAGAACTGAACGAATTTAGGAAAATGTATGGGTTTTATAGGTCTATATTGCTGATCGGCAATTTGTAATTGACGTCAATTCGAAAATGGTAACTCAGCAATATATGCCTATGATTTAGGGTTGTAACATCTCCCCCCTTTTAAACGAAACATCCACGTATAGAAAGGATGTGAAGTTAATCCAAGTAACAGAAATAGAAAATTATAAAAAAATGAGAATGAATAATTGATTGCTTATACTAATTAAAGTATTTTATTCTAAAGGATATAGCACAATATTATACAGAAAGAATATAGCACAAATTAAATCTTAGATCTTAAAAATTAAAGATTTGGTAAATAACAAAAATAAAAAATACAAGGACATAGTAGCTTAGTTTATTAAAATAGGTTTTATAATACTAGTAAAAATTAAAGAAATTGAATACTAAAACTAGTTAATATTAATTAGAATATTTTTAATCTAAGCGATACATTGAAATGAGACGGTGAGTATGGGTATACGCGATTTAGTAAATTACTTAAGATATTTAATTAGAATTTAGTAATTACAGAAGAAAAGTTACAGTATAAAAATAGGGTTTCTAAAAGAAGGATTTTAATGTTATTTATAATAGTTCAAGATTCCTTCTTGGAACACTAATATTAGAGTCAGTACTCTCCGTATCATATTCATTGTTGATAATTTCAGTGGTTCTTACAGTACCACGAGTATTAGTTTTACTTCTAGTCATACAAGAGTTGATGATTTTTATACAGCAAGATGTATTGGTATTCTTTTTTCTATTACAACAAAAGCATTTATAACATTTATATAACAAATAGAAGGATACTGTTATCGATAATATAGTAGTTATAATGCCAAAATAGTGACCGTACCGAATATGATATGGCTGATCTTCTATTTTTGTTAGTTCTTCATTGGCTTGATTCAGCCTATGGGAGACATATTGCAGTGAATCTAAATTTATATGTGACAGTTTAATAGGGGTTAAATAAGGCAAAGAGTTATTTTTTTTAGCTTTAGAGCAACAATCATCTTCGATTATATTGAAATTAGGCTGTTGAATATAAACATTAGTCTCAAACTCTTGAGAAGGAATAAATTGTAATAATCTATGGTAGGCTTTACAGTATTTAGGCAATTTTAAAATCCCTGTACCAATTATATCAGTATCTTCAATAGTATTATGACAGTTTAACGATAACCTAGTTAAATCCGATTGAACATAAATCCATCTGTTGTTATTAAGTTTTTGCCAAATGTCTATTTCACCTTTTATTATCTTATAGCTACACGAATGGGGGATATCTTTGACATGTTCTGTTAATAAGACCACTTAACAAATAGGGTTACCGACACTGGATTGTATATTTTCTAGTTTACACAAATAGTAGTTGTTATTTAGCACTTTGCACTCACTTAAGTCTTGTAACGCGGAATACATTAACTTATTTTGTGTAATAGCCAAAAATTTTACGGATGGATTAATGAGGACGAAAATATCAGGATTATGTATAATCAAGTGAAGTTGGTAGAGAATATATATGATATAAATTATATTCTGTGAATGAATTAACTAACGGTATTCTGATAGCGAATATTATTTTTTCGTCGATGATAAATGACGATATTTCTGCGGTGTCTATGATACTGTGAATATTATTAAGGGTTAAAGTTAGAGGCAAGCTTAAAATGACATCATTACTTTTAGAATTTAATTCGTTGTAAAGTTGCATTGGACTTAGCACAGAAGGGTGAACAATATTTTGTTTCCCAAATAAAATAGAATCGATGAGATCTTTCAGATTGAAATTAAGAATCATTAAAGAACTTTCTAGAGCACTAAAAGTCATAGATAAATGAGAAATTATTTCTAATTTATTGGAATTTTCTGAAACAGTGTCTAAAATTTTGCCGAGATTTTGGATGTTATTATTTAATATATTTTCATTTTCATTAAGTTTTGAAATAGTATTATTGAATGATGAAATAGTAGAAGTCATTAAATGTATATTTTCCTTCATGATGGAAGCTAAATGTCTTTGATCATCTTGGACTGAATTAATTGCATTAGTAAAAGCTAAAGCGTCGTCTTCATCAAGTGAGCCGAAGAGTTGTTTTAATATTGGCCCACCAATACCAAGCCAAGCAGATCTCTTAACTTTTGAATTATTATTTGTGTTTGTTAAATGTGATAGAGACATGAAGTTATTTTGGACATTGATGAAAAGGGTTTCTAAAGGACTAAGAACATTCCAACAATCTGTTTTAACTTTAGTGGATTGATGTGTATTACAGATGATTTTAAATTTTTCAAGAACTCGTTGCAAGGTATCAATATGTGGTTTTATGTATGAAAGATTAGAGTATGTGACTATTTTCCAATGATAATTATAAAATTTTAATACACCTATCGGATCATAATAGAGTCCTGGGCTATCGACTATTGGTGTTGTCAGTTTTAATCCTGCGAGGGCTCCTGGCATGATGGCCCTGGAAGAGAATTATCATGAGCGAGTTTGATTTGATCAAAATGGTATCTTAAATGTTTACGATTTACCAGAAGTGTGACATTATTATTGTCGTGAACCTTAATAACTTTGTATGGACCTTTCCAAATACTAGAAAGAGCTTTGCGTAATCTATGATGTTCTTTTAAATAGACCATATCTCCGACATTGTAAGAAATGTTCCTGGTATTTTTATCATAATACCTTTTTGAATTTTCTTTATTTTGAAGGATATTATCTCTGGCTGTATTTCGAGTATTAATTAATTTTTGTTTTAGTGTTTTTATATAATCAGGGTATGTGACTGTGGGATTTGTATCATAAATTGAACTTGGTAGATATGGTTTGCAACCAAATAATAATTCATGAGGTGAAAAATTCGTAGAAGAATGAACAGATGAATTATATGAGACAAGAGCAGTGGGAAGGTATTTGTGCCAATCATCTTGATTGTTATTAACATAAGACTTTAAATATTCTTTCAGAGTACCATGACTTCGTTCAAGGGCACCATTTGTTTGAGGATGATATGGGGTAGAAAAAAGATGTTTGATTTTGAATAGTGCTGTTATTTGTTTATATACTTCAGCTATAAAATGAACACCTTGATCGGAAAGGATAGTTTTAGGGATTCCAAAATGGCTGATGAATTTGATTAAGGAATCGGCTGTTTGTTCAGCCGTTGATTTAGTTATAGGATAGGCCATAGAGTATTTTGTTCAGTCGTCTTGAAAAGTGACTATATATTTAAAGTTTTCAGGACCGGATTCTGGTAAAGGACCCACTATATCAGTGAATACTCTTTGGAGTGGTTCATGAGACGTAGAAGTTATTTCCATGGGAGCTTTGTTTCGTGCTCGTAGGGCTTTATTTTGTTGACACTGAGGACACCGTTTTATATAGGCTTCGATATCATTTTTCATACCTTTCCAATAATAAGAATCTTTCATTTTATTATATACACGTGTGGAACCGCTATGTCCACCGATAGGGCTATTGTGATTATCCCTGAGAATAATTGGAATTTCATTAGGCTTTGGGTAAATAATTTTATTATGGTAAATATTTATTTTGATTTGTGTGTTGTGGAAAATAAAACAGATCATTTCATATATAAGAGTAAAATGAAGCTTATCAAACGGGTTAGAAAAGTCAGACATGGAAATTTCATTTACATCAGGGTGAAATATAATTAATTCGTTACGAAGAGTGTTAAGAACTTTGAATACATCCTTATAAGTACATGAATCATAGTGATGAACTTTTGTAAACATGTGAAAACACAATTTGTTATTTAATTCGGTGGTTTTTATGGAATATAATTCTTTCTCAGAACTTATAAAAGTCTCTTTTTCTTCCAGAATCAAGAATGTCTTCACAATAAGGGTAGGATGGATCTAGATCAATTGATGTTGAGTAAGCAATTTTGGAACATGGGGTTTTTAAAAGGCTTTGGTTGAATTCTTGAATTTTGGTTGTAAAGACCACAGGGTTTGATCGAGATTGCATAAAATTCTCGTATGTTACGTTGTCTCTAAAGTCTATGTCGTTTATACTATTTATCGGAGGACGTGATAAAGCATCAGCGTTAAGGTTTGTTTTACCAGATTTGTGTATAATTTGATACTCATATTCTTCTAGTTTGAGTCTCCATCGAACTAGTTTGCTACTAGGGTCTTTGCAGTTCATTAACCATACAAGAGGACAGGAAAAGTCAGGGTATTGGAGAATAGGAGCAGTGGTAAGTAAAGTTTTCAAATTGTTAAATGCGTTTTCTTGTTCATGGGACCAAATGAAGGGAGTGTCTTTACGAAGTAATGATGTGAGCGGTTTAGTGATTTTTGAAAAGTCTTTAAGGAATTTCCGGTAATAACCTATTAGACCAAAAAAGGATTTTATATCTTTCGGAGTTTTTGGTGCTGGATATTTAGTCACAGCTTTGACCTTTTCGGGATTTGGGGATACGCCTTTGTCTGAAATAATATGACCAAGGTAAGCAACTTCTTTTCTTAAGAACTCACACTTGTCTGGTTGTAGTTTTAAGTTATGCTGTCTCAGAGCATCAAAAATTAATTTCAGTTTATTTATGTGTGATTGAAGATCATGTGAGTAGATGATGACATCATCGAGATATATGAAGCAGTGTAAACCTTGAAGGCCAGAAAGAACTGTATTCATAAGACGTTGAAATGTTGCAGGAGCGTTTTTTAAACCAAATGGCATTCTCACGTATTCGAAGTGGCCATTGGGAACTGAAAAAGCTGTTTTGGGAGAGTCTTCGTTATTCATTGGGATTTGGTGGAATCCTGAAGCAAGATCCAGCGTGGTGAAATATTTGCTATGACCCAATTGATCTAAAATATCTGTAATATTGGGAATAGGATATGCATCTCCAATAGTTACGTCATTGAGCTTTCTATAATCTACGACAATTCGCCATTTCTTTTGTCCAGAAGCATCTTGCTTCTTTGGGACTACCCAAATGGGAGAGGACCAGGGAGAGTTTGATGGTTTGATTATTTTTTGTTGCAGCATTTTCTGAATTTGATTATTTACTTCCTCCTTATGACATTCAGGATACCTATAAGTTTTTGCGTGAATTGGTTGGGAATTAGTAGTTTCGATTCTATGTTCTAGGGTTCGAGTGCAAGTTAGAGTGTCTCCCTCTAAATGAAATAAGTCGGAGTATTCAGAGCATAAATCAACTAATGCTGAGGATTCTTCAACATTAAGGTGTGAAGTTCTTATTTGTTGTTTTACTTCATGCCACCTGTTATTTGATGTTCCCTGATTTCTTGGATACTTTATTGAGTTAATTTGTTGGGGAAAATCGTCTAATAGATCACATGGATTTAACTCTAAACAAAGGGATTCTAAAGTGACATTTTCGTCATTAGTATTTAGTACTGAGACTGTCACGTAATTATTATTTTTAAGTGTAACAAGGCAGCTCGAAAGGAAGACGCCCTTCTGAATTTCAGACTTGTTGATGTACCCTGTAATTATTTCGGGATTTGAAACATTGCATTCTATGACCATCTCGGACCGGGCTGGAATAGTATATTTCGGTTTAGTAAAGTTAATTTGTATTAAATTACCATTAATGTCTAGGATATTATTTTTGTAATCGATGTTGGAGTTATAGGATATGAGGAAGTCGCTACCGATTATACCATCAAATTCTATATTAATATTATCCGCAATTAGATGAAATTTGCCTAGGACGGATTTGTTATCTTGGAATAAAAAGTCTAATTGAAAATGTCCAAGACTTTTAATACAGTCTGCATTGTTATCGATTCCTTTAAACTGAACAATTTCAGGAGTTAGTTTTGGTTGTAATTGTAATGATGATTGTTTTATTAATGATATACTTGCGCCTGAATCGATCAGAAGAACTAGCAGTTTATTTGAATATTTAGATTTCACATATATGTGAGGTAAATGTATTTTATTGTTATAATTTATTTCAAAGATCTCGGAATATGGCTCAGCGTTATGACATTTAATTGATCCTTCATAATTATTGGTTTTGTTATTCATAATGGGCTTAATGGTATTAGCATCATGGGTTTTAGTAGATTTAGTAGTTTTTTTTTCTTTTCTTTTTTAAGTTTTATGTACGTTATGGTCACAAATAAAGGGCTTTGAATTTGAATTTGAATTTGAATTTGAATTTAGTAGATTTGGGAGACTTAGTAGATGTAGTAGATTTAGTAAATTTAGTAGATTTAGTAGATTTAGTAGATTTAGTAGATTTAGTAGATTTAGTAGATTTAGTAGATTTGGTAGATTTAGTAGTTTTAGTAGATTTTGTAGATTTAGTAGATATTGGAACAGTGGATTGGCAGGAATTTGTAGTAATATTTTCACGGACATGAGTTTGGGGCTGGATACCCTGTTCGTGGTCCTATGGTAAGGATGCAGAGAATATAGAAGAGTTGTTTATACGGTCATAAGTTTGGGGCTGGTTACCCGGTTTATTGAACCGTGACTTGGATACAGTGGATTTAGGAGTCTCGTGTACACGGTTATAAATTTGGGGCTGGTTACCCTGTTTGTGAACTCGTGACGCGGATACAGTGGATTTGGAAGTTTTGTATACACGGTCATAAATTTGGGGCTGGTTACCCTGTTTGGTGACTCGTGAGACGGATACAGCGGATTCAGAGGTTTTAGTAGAATTAGTAAGATTATTTTTAACGTCGATTTGAATAGAAGATTCCGTACGACGTAGAACCGGAATCTTAGTTAGTTTAAATTATCATGGTCATCTAAATTATTAAAACCACCATCTCCTTCCGAGTTAGTGAAAGGGGAATCTGTAATGTTATTTACAAGCTCTCGATTGTTTAGAGGCTGATTTGTTGAAAGGTTTTTCCGGGCATTATTATATTGCCGTTTTCGGCATTGACTTATCTCGTGACCGTAATTTTTACAATACCTATAAATGATATTTGTATCCTTATTATTTTGTAAATGTTGCGATGTAGAAGGCTGAGGTTGGTTTAACGAATTTATAGGTCGTTTATAAGCTAAATAACAATTTCTTTCCGAATGGTTGTTCTTTCCGCACATTTTACATTTTGGCCTCGGTTCGGAAGGTTTAGAAGACTGTATGTAATTTTGCAATTTTTCTTCCTGGATAGCCAGGTTGATCGCGTCTTGAAGATTGCTAGGATTGCGACATCTTAGAATGTTTGAGATATGGCCGGGTAATCCCAATAAAAATGTATGCAGTGCCAAGTCTTCTGTACTCGCAATACGCCCTTTTAGTTCGGTAGTGTCCTTGGTTGAGTGGGTGATATCAGTTTGTAACCGCGTAAGATATGTTTCCAGACGTAAACTATACTGCGAAACTGTTTCACCGTGTTTTTGTTTACAGCTTTGAAGGTCTAACAGTAGATGATCCCTATGTTTCGTTTCACCAAAAGTTGATTTTAAAAACTGTTTCAGTTCGGCCCAGTTATCAAATAATTTCAGAGAGCAGGCGGACTCCGCTTTGCCCTCTAATTGAGAAAATATATATTTAAATAAAATATCAGTTTGGCTTGCTGTGGCTAAGCTTAATGCATTTTCACAATTTCTAATGAATGGTGATAATTTATTCCTGTCACCATCAAACGATTTTATGAATTTAGTAAGGACCGAGAAACTAACTTCTTCCATATCTAAGTTTGGTGAAGTCGGAATGTTTTTCCTTTCCATTTTAATACGAAAAAAAAAAAAATTTATATGAAATTATGTATGAAGTAAGTAAGTTAATATGAAGTAATAATCCACTCGTAAAATTTAGTCTATACAAAATAAATTAATATAAATTGAATAACACTCACAGAATAAGTACAAAGTAGGGCAATGACATGGAGCTTGGCGTCGGGTTACCGGCGATGGAATTTGCAGCGTAGTGATTTTACAATCGGCTCGGCGCGAAGTAGATATGTTTGTCACGGAGTACCGCTGGAACCTCGTGTATAAGGCAGCAAAAGAACTTGATGACACGACGTCTGTGATGTCTTGGGTTGGCGGCGGCCTCACGTTAGTAGAACGGCGGAGAGGCAGCAGGTGGCCAGCTTTTCCAAGACAACTGGCAGCTCGGGTTCTCAACCAGTGTAAAGTGGAGAAGGTCGTCGTCAGGAGTAGGCGACCAAGGGATTAACTTATCCTCTTTTCTTCTGACACCAGAATGTTAGGCTGTCCGGTTCAGTTTAATTAAAAAAAAAACTATTTACTAAAAGTAAATAGTTTTAGTAGCACTTTAATTCAAAATTAATTCAATTAAATTAAATCAATTTATAAGTTTCCACTAATTATTACACTGGATACACCCTTGTAAGTTACTCGGACTAAGTTCAACACGCGCGGAACCCCAGAGAAGGGTTGGTCGAGCCGGAGTATTGTTCCCTAGTTTATTGCTGAAGCCAGCCGGCAGGCCTAAACCGGGTCCGTAGCTGGGCAGCAAGTCGACTAGTTCACAAGAACTGAACGAATTTAGGAAAATGTATGGGTTTTATAGGCCTATATTGCTGATCGGCAATTTGTAATTAAGTCAATTCGAAAATGGTAACTCAGCAATATATGCCTATGATTTAGGGTTGTAACAGGAAGTATCCAATCTAGGAAGCCACCATCCTTGACCTGGATGAGTTTGGCCAAGTGGGGCGTTTCCCAGAATAAAAATTCATAAGCGACCCACTCAAAATCAGAAAAAAATACTTAAAGTATTTCAAAGTTTGAAGAAAAAAATGAAAAATATAACAATTATAAACCTGTAATCCATTTGATCAGAGCAATTAAATACGACAACGTATTTAGCTAGGGTTTTACCCATATCTTTGACAGTTTCTGTCTTGCCCGTGCCCGCGGGACCACAGGGAGCACCGCCCATACTCATTGCTAGTGCTTGTGCCAAGGTTATATAACATCTGTAATTATAAAATTAAATTAATGTAATTTTATTTTATAATTGCACTAATATATTATTTTAAAGAATAGTAGAACCGTTTGAACAAGTTAATTAATAACAATTCAAAATTCGGTTACGTATTCTTTAACAAAATTCTTTCTTACTATAAAAAGGTAGGAACCTTATTTTTTTTTAAATCCCTTTGTTTCACGTGCACACGTAAAAACCAAATCATTTTATTAAGACTTCTAAAGGTGCGTACAGACATCATGAGGCGTGCGTTGCAAATGGTTCATCTCGCATGCCTCGAGCTGTATGGAAGCGTGTGCTCACAGTGAGCATTCACGTCATACGATCGTTGCGAACTCTGTCTCAGTACGAGCCGTGCGCTCCGTGTAGACGGACGTTACGTTTGCCTCGCACGCTCATGAGCCCATGTATTCCCATAATGTAATCGGTTCATAAAAAATAGTTTTGTCCACTAGCATTTTTCCTATTTTTTTTAATACTTTATGAAATTTGCAAGTCTCGCCTTGTCAGAGCCATATTTCTAGAATACCATGCGTGGTTTGTTTGTGTCTCAACATGACCATGGGTCATTCGAGACGTATGTATAAATATACCGTCGTATGCCTCAGGTTAAGGCATGCATGTCGAACTACTCGCAACGCACGCCTTGCGATGTCTGTACGCAGCCTAAGAATTTTTTGTATAAAAACAAATTTAACAGGACTTTTATGTTTCACCACGTTGTAAACAGCTATTTTGAAGTGAATTGCGTTGCTATCCTTTTGACCTTAGAATTAACTTT
Organism: Morpho achilles; assembly: GCA_947086495.1. NCBI lineage: Eukaryota > Metazoa > Arthropoda > Insecta > Lepidoptera > Nymphalidae > Morpho > Morpho achilles. The sequence continues at coordinate 15,085,390 of CAMTZB010000022.1, read as the reverse complement.
CATATTTCTCAATTTATACCTGAGAAATTGTTCATATTGACTTAAGATTTATAAAAATGACTCATAGTGTGGTATCCGGCTGAGTAGAATAGTGCCACCCTCATTTCTTACCGAGGTGTCGTAAAAGGCGACTAAGGTTAGTTGACGTCAGGCAGGCGGTCGGTCGTAAAAACGCAGCCAAATCATGTTACAACATGTTTATAACATCTTGTGCCGACCCCACTTAGAATGGGATATAGTATATTTATAGGGCATGAGGATATATATTTATAAAAATTATTCAAATGTGAAAATTAAATTCAATACTAGTAATAAATATTTGTTATATAAATCGATCACATTAATAGTTGTTCCTAATATTGGGTAAGTATAGAAAAATATTATTATCCAGTAACCTGTCCCAAGGATCTTTCATTGCATTAAAATAAGTAAAGAAACAACAATAATTAAAAGTAGAATGATTTAAATTACATCCTTCCATAATGGTTTTATGACTAATAAGATATGAAAACATCATACCTATCCGTTAAAGGTGTGATGACGAGACGCTCTGTACATCCTAAGTATTCATTTTGGTAAGCAAATGTAACGTCAGTAACCGATATCCAAGTTTTGTCCGCGTCTTCTTTGAAATAAAATCGACATTGCTTTAGCCATTCGAAATCATTAGCGGAACGGACATTGAGACGACACTGCAACGTGATTGATAATAATATTAATATATAAAAAATAGTCTGTATGTCCTTTAGACTCTGAAACGGCTCGACCGAATTTATTGAAATTTTCAGCCAATCTTTAGAATGATCCTGTAATGAGTGGATGATAGTTTGGTGGCGATCGGAGCATTATTTTTTAACTATTGAGTTCTGTTTCGAACGGTACTCAAAATCAGACAGCCACAGCTACGCGTGGCCAGATAGCTAGTGGCAATAATAAAAATGAAAGGCTACCTTAGAAATAAAAGAAATATGATATTTACAATCTATATGATAATATAGATTACTGAAGTAAAAAAAGTCCGTATATATTTTTTTCTCTTAATGCAATTTACGAAGTCTGTTAATTTAAATTATATTAATTAACCAATATATACTTTAAGTACACAATAGCCTGTGCCTGTCTTCGATGTATCTTTGAAGTCGGTGTTTTTGTTAAAATTTAGAGTTATTATAAAAAAAGGTATGTGCTCACCAAAAAGTCAAAGATGTCTCTTTGATGTACATGAATTGTGATGAGCGTTTCAAATTTGGTTCGCTCAATTTTTATTAAGTCTCTCGTTGTTTGATCTATAAGCGTATTAAGTAGTTCCAAAAATTTATTATTTGTTTCCATCATTATCTTTTTGTCCTGTCTTGCTTGCATTAAAGCGAGCTCAGCATCTCTGGTCCAAATTATTTGAATACCAAGTAATCCAACCTGAGAAAATAATGAATCAATGTGCTATAAAAATGTTAAATGAAATGGCTATAAAATTAACTACTATAGTTATATATAGCCATTTTATATTTTTAATATCAAATTCTACATTTATGTGGTACCCGCGAATACGTTCTCTTAAACGTTTTTTTTTTATTGCGACCCGTTCAACGTCCGTGACATGACGTGGCCTCCTCCAAACTCCTCAACTCTCGACAGTCTTGGGCTTTTCTTATCCCATCATGGCATGCATTAAACTTAAGCATTTAAGTACCCTCAAAAACGATAATTTTTACCCTTTATGTACATTAGTGTATAAATTTTAAATGTGGCAAATTTCAACATAATAGAATAACAAAAATAATGATCAAAAAATATGCTGCGCTGCAGCCACAAATTTGTTTCGTGCGTTACAAATATAAGCATGGATATATAATTTTTACCTGTGCTGGCATTTTATCCAGAAAGAGTAGAAGATTAAAAGCTGGGTCGTTAATAATGGATACAGCATTACGAATTATAGAATGTAGACTCCCCTGGGCAGATTGTAATAAAGATGTGAGCCACGTTTCAACAGAACCTTCTGCTCGAACTGGTCGCTCAAGTTTAATCTCCTCCCCTTCAGATGAAATGATCGCTATCATTTTGTTATATTCTGTTATTAGAGATAACCAAAGTTTACATTAAAATGTAATGTGTTTATTTCATGTATAAACTTTATTTCTGGATTTACCTATATCGTGGAATTTCACATATCTTATATTATCAAAAATAGACAACAGATGATTTTGAATGGTGTGGGAATCAGAAGCTTGACCAAGTATTTCAAGCAAAGCTGGGTCAGACACAAAGAAGAATCTTGGAAACATGGTTCTTTTTTTTTCTAAGTATCCACTTAAACTTTTCTGACAGAGTTCCAATTGCTCTTGTAGATGTGGCAACAGCTGTCTCAAGAGATCGTCACCAACACAACAAGAAACAACACCGGGAGTCTCGTGAGCCCGCTGCATAATTTTCTGCCAAGATTTATCTATTTTTGAAAATCTTTTTGCCTCCTTAGGTAGCTGTTTGGCAATATCACCACCAACAAATACTGCCTCGAGGTATACCCACATATTCTGAACAAGAAGCCACCGTTCCAGAATTTCATTTGTACTTTGTAGATCATATAGCCATTGTTGTATTTGCTTTCTGAATGGAGCGTTGTAACTGTTGATTAAAAAATTAATCAATAAAATTAATAATTAAATTAAAGTAAAAATAATGTAACGTATTACCGATTTGATAACAAAGAACCAAGTATCATAAGGCTGTCTTCCAGTTGTCCAATCGTCTCCGCGGTTGTATCGCCTCTGAGAAGTAATTCTCCACGATTATTAAACGTTTGGAAAGTTAGTTCGTGAACTGACCATTCGTTTGTTACCTGTCGTAATTTTGCTTCTATATCTTTTTCTTTCATCGCCGATATACATATATCCTGAAAAATATGTATTATGGTGAGTGATTTCAAAATAAGATTCTATTTCGAGCTCAATATATAATAGTAGTAGTAGCTAAATATATAATAATAGTAAATCCAGCTTTTCTGTAAAATATTGTCGTTAACTTATGTGCGCTTTTTTAATTATTGTTTTTATAAATAATAATAAATAAATATTCTATGCAGATTATTTCTTCCAAATTTTTTTCATTAAATCTGAAGGACATACATAATATCATTTATTTGTCGAACGTACAATTCCTTAAGCAAGATGTAATTAATCCATCAATAGGTTGATAATCAAAAATCATAAAATTAACATGGTCATCATAGTAACAAACATTATAACAAACAACGATATTTCCCTTTATACTTATTCAATAAATAAAAAGCAATTTTCCCAAAGTCAACCAATCCATTTACTCTTTCAACAAGTCAATGATATATAATGACAGCCACAATGCTTTTTCATATTAATGACCAACTCTATAATAAATAAATAAATATATGGGACACTTACACACACGGTCGTCCGTCCCCAAAGTAAGTAACTTAATACTTGTGTTATGGGTGACAGACAACTGGTGAATATATACTTATATATTTTTAAATACATACTTAAATACAAATATACACCCAGGCTCAAACACCAACAAATTCATATATAGAAAATGTTAGCCCTTGGCGGGAATCGAACCCGCGACCCGCGGAGCAGAAGGCAGGGTTACTACCCACTGCTCCAACGGGCCAGTCAATCTATGAAGGAGGTTGTATTAGAAACATGTTGTAATAGTCGACCATCCTGACAACAATTGCGACCCCGCAAATTTAATAAGGTGACTTCTGGAAATGAATCTACCACCGATTCGGAATGCTGATTGTACTGAGAAGAATCGGCAAGACACTCAATACTTGCCCTTTTAATCTGTAATAGAAAACCACATATGCTATGACATGGCAGGATTATCAAACTCTTAAATCTCACGCTTTAAGCTCAACTCTTTAAGCTCACGATTTAAGCTCCTCTTTAAGCTCACCCATTGCACTCTTAATCACTGACATGGCATGACACCGCACAATTAATGGCAACCAACTCAGCAGAACACACGTAAACAGACTTGCAAATTTTAACCCTCAAAGAACTCACCACTTCTAGGCAGAGTCTAGCTGACAATCGTTGCAGATGGCCACAGTCACTAATCGTTACAACTGGAACGAATCCAGAGATCAATCGTCATTCTAGCTGACTTTTCCATCGAACAAAAGTCATGGGCGTCTAAGGCCTCACATAGCATTTGTCACGTCACGTTGATCTCACAGAGTTAATTAATTAAGAGATTAATGATGATAATTAATAAGATTCGGTTTAATCTTATTAATTATCATCATTAATCTCTCCAATAACGGTTTCACTTTTTTGTTCCATATTTGCAATCGCACATCGAACCATCTCTCAAATTTGACGAAATTCGCACTTTCTTTGTTGTCTCAAAATATTGATCGTCATTTGTCTTTTCTTTACCCTCTTAGAATTTCCAGATATTCCCTTTGTCCACTCTATTTGTGGGTTTAGGTTACATCCCACTTCTGACTATAACAAACAACGATATTTCTCCTTTATACTTATTCAATAAATAAAAAGCAATTTTCCCAAAGTCAACCCATTTACTCTTTCAACAACCAAATTACATATAATGACAGCCACAATGCTTTTTCACATTAATGACCAATTCTATGAAGGAGGTTGTATTAGGAACATGTTGTAACACATGCTCTATGAGGTTTCAGTTTAGTGACAAAAACTGAAAATCGTCTACCATCAATGTTAAGTTATACAATGACACAAAGAAAATAAATGTAAATAAACTTATAAAGTTGTCTTGGAATATAAAAATGTGGCTCCTTTAAAAGCCAAACCTTAAGAATATTGTTAGCCATGACAAAACTACAGTGTCACCTCTCCTAATCTCAAAGGTCAGATGAGTTGATGCTGCGTGTTATTGTGATAATAACACAGAACCTGTGTCGTAACACAGAGTATTTACTATACAAATACAAAAACATCATTACTTCCTCATTTCATTTATTCAGTGCATTACATTTTTTTACGTACTAATAAGCTTATAGCCCACATTAACATATCTTAGGTATATTGTACTGTTGAGACTATGCTTGGCGATAAATGTATGTTACATGAAGAGATATTATTATATACAAATAACATACCCACAACTCGATACTCTCGCGGACACTTTTTTTCACGAACACATATTTTATTATAATAAATATAAACACATTAAAAAATTTACAATTACAAAAATACTGATTTGTTGTTTTACAATTTTTAAACAACATTTGTAATAATTCCAAATGACATAAATATTATTAATACCAATTATACCTAAAGTAATATAGATACTGATTTTCACGTATTCACAACAAAATATGTGTTAATAAGAATCTACAACACGTTTCAATAAATATAATTATTGTCTACATTTATCTTTCTAAAATATATTTATAATGCTTTTCATATAATTCCATTTTTAGAAGCATGTAATATATAGGTAATAATAAAATATTATGAGCCTTATATTTGCCTACGTCAAATTCATACTTTGAGTATTTTTATTAAAATGTGCTGTGTGCTCACTCTGCTGTGCTATAAAAGTAATTAATATAATTGAAAAACAATTTCCCTTTTAATCAGACTCTATATATCGATCTTTTTTATTATTTATTTTATTATTTCGTGCGTTTGAAGTATCACTAGTTTGTTGGCATTTTAGGCAGCAACACTGAGTACAATATTACTATATAATATGAAGATATGTATATAAAATATGCATTCTTTTAAAACTATCAGGTTGAAAATAATAGCAGTATAAGTGCTGCTGCTATTATTTTCCTAAATTTCCGGCCACCTAAAATGGTAGCTTAAAGGGCACAAAGTCAATGGATACAAGAATATAATTTTCATGATCGCATCCCTCGTATTTACTATTTCGAACATAAAAGAATAGGTGCTGGGAACAAATTGTTAAATAGTTGTGCTTATGTCGATTTACCCTGTTCGGTTTTTGTTTGGTAAGTTTCTATTTTACTCGTTTGGTGGGGTGCTATTTAGAGTGGTACAAATATCCATTGTAGTATTCAGCGACGCTTCTATTTCATCAAGTAAGTTATTTTGTGAGTGAGTGTTCAATTCCGTACGGAGCTCGTTGATTGTTGACTTCAACAGTTCAATATCTTCTTTTCGCTTCTCTAGTACCCTCATACGAGATTCATTATCTGCTTCAGAAAATCCTAGAACCTCCAAACGTTCATTGCAGCGTCTTAGTGAAAGTCTAGCATCCACTAGTTTAATTTTAATAGCTGACAATGCTTGTGTTAGCCGTCGAATTTCCGTAACAAGATTTGATACTTCAGGATGTCTAGCCACCCCGGGGATGTCTGAAGATACTCGTGGTTGTGTTGTATCATATTGTAAAGAACTACCCGACGCAGCTTGTGGTATATTGTGTGGAACTACTCTTTTGTAGTAAGCAGAACAATCAGGGCACAGCCATTTTAAGTCATAATTAGCAGTCAAGGTGATATCAACGCAGTTGCTACAGAAATAATTGTTGCATTGTGTAGATGTGCAACGTATAAAAAATGCATCGTTGACATTTCCATGGCACCTTGGGCAACTATTCATATTCATGACGAATTAGTCAGCCACTTAAAAGGCTGTGCCTTCCAATACAGATGATGATAAACACTGATACAAACGCAGACACACGCGCACTATAGATTTTAACACTGGAGAACGGATAAAGATCTGTGTTTAGTTAATTTTAAAATCACTAAAAACGAATTTAAACACGTGACGTTATCTCTGTGAGGTACCCAACTCGTCTGTGCAATTATCACAACCTTCACAATCAACATGAAAATCAATAGAGTAAAAAGGAGAGATGGTAGTGAGATAGACTAAGTATTGATTTTCCGCCCTCGCGCCCACATCACTTTATAAATTCCTGATTTAGAGCTTTCACAACTCTCCATTTAGTATAAACATTCGAGTATATAATAGGTTGGGTCCATGTAACGGAAAGTCTATTTTATAGCTCCGCAGTTAAAACCTTGTACACACACAGTTGTAATTATTAAATTTAAAATATGAAATAGCTTAGCATGTAATTTATTGATGTAATGAAAAAAAAATAGTTGAAAAGTGTATAAAGGAATATTTATCGACACAGGATCCTTTAACTTTGTGACGATATATTTTTGTGTAAAAACATTAAGACAAGAGATGAATATGTGTAATACTGTAATAAAAATATCTAAAAAGTAATATGCTATGTATGAACTTTTGCCAGTTAACTAATATGTTGTTATTTATACGATTATAATAAGATAAGAAAATATACTAAGAACACTCTAGTTTGTGTTGTTTGAAGTAAAAACTGATTTGTCTTTGTATAGACTATTGACATGATAAAAAATGTCGTTCATCTTTAAGTTATATTTTTTAATTTGAAATTACATACTTATCGCTCTACATATCTCAATAACTTGAGTTCTATAACTTTTCATACTTATGTTTGGTTGTATGTTAGACATTCTAGAAATGAAAAGCGTTAGTTGTTACTGTCCAATGTAGTTTTATTAATTGTGTGCATAGCCACAATCAAAATCGATATGAGGCTTCATTAACGGATATCCTGTTGGTGTTATTTTTCATATAACAAAGAATGTAGCCGCCGTTAAATTACATATTAAGGTGAAGAACTAAATATAATGAATATATTATTATATAATTATTGGTAATATAAACTTGATATATTCATTTATTCCATTTATAGCCGTGAACTGGTGGAAGTTTATGATGTCCTAGTGCATAAAACTTTTTTTGATCGTTATTTTGGAGCATGTGCAGTAAGTAGCAGGTAAGGGACGAAGGGTAAGCGGGGTTCAATTCTCATTTATTCAATATTGAGTGTATTTTTCCTTGTAAACATATACCTAACAGTTATATATGTATATTAACTTCAATTAAGAGATTCGAGAAAATATCATACATTCGCAATATCATTTACTCACATTGGCGTGACCATTCCTGAGCATGTGCAGATAATGAAAATGAAGGTTAATTAATAACTAGGTTCAATGAAAGATATATCATGTTTCTCGCATTTCAATGCACTACACTGTATACTTTCAAAGATTAATTCTCAGCACGCGAAAGTAAGTCGGCGGATAAATAATTACCTAAACGAAAATCTTTCAATTTTGGTCTAGCTATCTAGTCTAGGTCTAGTTATGGATATAACACTTTTTTATATAAAAAAGAAATGTTTTACGATTTCGTGCCACTTAGAAGTTCCCGGCTTTTGAAATCGTCTGTCAACCTAAAAGGTAACTACCAAAGCTGCGTTTCACCACTACAATATCTAAAACCCCGACTCTGACGCCCAATGATTACTCATACTATGTGCTGAAGCGATAAATATATTAAATCCAAAAATATTATAATATAGTATTGATATAAATTTTTATATTCATGTAAGTAAAAAAAATAATACTACTAAGTATTATTCATTGAGTAGTAGTACCCGTGGCGTAGTCATTCTTTTTTGTCTTTATACTATCTTTTGTTTGATATATTTTATAACTGTTTATGGCGACAATACTTATATGTATGTAATTCTTTCAACCATACCTCTATATCTTCTTTATGTTGTAATAGTGGTGCTTCCAATATATTTTTAAGACAAAAATCATCATTGTCTAATTCAAAAATGTACTTAGTAACCTCCATAATACGCTGCCAATGCCGTGGTTTCATTGCTCGGTTAGCCATTAGCTCAAGAAGTGGGCACATATCATTGAAGTCATCAATAGTTTTTTTTAAAGCGTAGAAAGCTGGCCACTCTTTGAGCCTGTAAAATTAGCTTAATTTTATTGTTTACATCAATTTAGTCACAGATAGTAGTGGATCGCATAGTTTAGTCGCTAAATAAATTAAAATTAACATCGCCTCACCCCTTAGGCAATTTTCTGCATCTATTCTGAAATTCCATGAGCTCATTGTTGATCTCCTCTATATTAACTTCTCCCCATGGTATATCGTAATAGCTACTAACTCTATCTATAACATCGTTATATAGCTTATAAAGCTTTTGTAATAAATTTAGTTCTTTTCTAATTTGTGCTAATTCTGGATACTCTGTATGAGGTAAACCAAATAACTCTTCACCATTTTGATATGTTTGCAGTTTACGCCACATTCCATCGAAACGATTCTATAAAAAACATGATATAGATTTTTTTTAATGTTTTAATATTTTATGCGAATTATAGTTGTTAAAGAAATATACCTGAAATAATATTAAGCGATCTGAAGCCTCTCTTGGGCTCAGCCCTGGTTGCATTGGACCTGCGTACCTATATTCATGGCAGTAATCAGTATTATCTTTCTGGAACCTGTCCAGATTATTTTCTAAATCATTTTCAAATTTGGGTTGCATTTTTAGCAGCTGAACGTGGGATGCGAGAGCACTTGCTTGTAATTGCTGCCAGCTATAACGAAGGTTGTCAACTTGCTCCATGTCTTCTTTGCTAACTGGGAGTTCATAGCGAGTTATAACGTTAAATGCTTCCTGAAAATAATTAAATTGTACTTAATTTTATGATATATTAAATCAACAAATTTTACTATGTCATCATCATTTATTTTACTATATCATCAATAACATTACTTAAGTTTACTTACTTCAACTGGATCGATTTTTAATTCCATATCTACTTCTTGTTCTCTAATCTTTTTTAATGTTTCCATAACCGTTCTGACATCATCTAAGTCACGTACAGGCCTTTCCAATTTACGTTCTAAGTCATTCATTATGGCATAAACGTAATCCATTTCACGTTTATATTTCTTACGCATAGCTTGACTTATTTTATAAGTACCATCTAAAATAATTGTATTTTAAGCAAAAGTAATGTAAGTCATTCAGTCCTATTAGTCATATACTATTTACTTAATTACATTAAAAAAAACAATTCGTGAAAATAAATATAGACGTAGAAACCCACATCTATTCTTTCTTCTATTAGTTTCTGCATCTATACTTATTTATTTTACTCTTAGAGACATACTATTTATAGAATATTGCGATATGTCACCGTTAACCTTATAAAAGTATATTCATTTATACAAAATATTATTTATAATAATCTTACTTTTAAGTTCTGTATGTAGGCCCAATTTTAATTTTTCAGTTGACACTGCCAGACAGTTACCTATAACTAGTATGTCGGGTTCGGTAGCAAGCTTTGCTTCTAATTCGCTATGCCTCTTTAAAGCGAGTTCAAAATCATTTAGGTTCCAACATAGCAATTGACGTAAGGTTTTTTCACATTTCCATAAATAATGATATGGCCGCCATCGTTTAACAAGTGAATTTAGTTCCTGTAAAATATTTTTTTTTGATTTTTGACAGTCTAATAATGCGATTTTCGTATTTTAAAATTTATTCATAAAATTACCGATTTTACATTTGATGTACACGTAGATAATAAATTCAATGTTTTTATGATCTCTTTATTTTCCATTACGTGATTGTAAAAATTTTTCTGTTGAAAAGGGAAAACAGGCTTCTCTTCCGATTCCAGTCGATAATATTTCTTTCTTCTTATCTTTGCGGCATCCACCATTTTGATCGACTTTTGGGCCATATGCATAGGCACAGTCATTGAATGAACCTGTCCATCAAGCTTCGTAACTACTTCAAACAGCTGGTTCGATTGATGGCCTGCCAATGATTTCCAACCCACCTACAGGAAGGAATCATGCAGATGGGGCAAGCAAAGCCGGCGAATAATAAAAAAAACATAATGGGAAAACAAGATGTTGGTATCGATAGGATAAATCAAAGGAAACATCAAGTGCATTATATGTAGTAGTGTTTAATAAAGCGTATAAACAAAATTTTAAAAGCCATTTGGCATCAGCGATAAAGGTGTGTTTACAGACAAGTCACCGTCAATATCACGAGTGTTTGGTGCAAATAGACAACAACGACAATAAACAACACAGTTTGGAAGAGAACGGAGAGAAAGTAATCTGTATTAGTTAGATAGGATATGTTTTCAATAATGTGTCGTTATATATGTTTTAAAGCTATTAACGAAAAGGTAACGCTTAAAACAATGATAAATTATACTAATCTTGGTCACACCAACCTGAGCTGAATCTTTTATTTGATCTGCGGGCTAAAATTAATTTAGTCATCACCTTATACTCGTAAGTTAGTATACTGTCTAGACCAGTGATTCTCAACCTGTTTTTTGTTGCGGCACATATTTAACGATTTCAAATTTGGCGGCACACAAAGAAAAGGATAAATATTATTTACTTACTACAACACACTGCATAAATAGTTTCTGACAACATTTTTAAATATACAAAGTAAACTAATATATACTACAATAATAACTAAACGTTTATTAAGGGATTAATTACAAGCTAATAATAAAAATATTTTTCTTTTTAAATGATATAATTTAATAATATTAAAATTATTATATATTTGCAAAATTTGGCGGCACACTTTTGAAATTAGGCGGCACACAAAAGTGCCGCGGCACAGTGGTTGAGAATCAATGGTCTAGACAAACTGTAAATATGAATGTAAGATACTAAACAATTTCTATCGCACGTAGAAATAAGGGTGGATTTAAATTATAGCACCTAGGTAGATAAATATGTAAAAATATAATGTTTTTAAATATTTAAATTTAACAAATCTTATGTTCTGTCGTAATTTTATTCAACTTTTTAGTTTGCACTGTTGCACTGTTCTGGCTTAAGTAACTATTATAAAATAGTTTTACACGTTTTACTTTTAAGCGTTCTGAAACATAAGTTTGGATTGAGTATATACAGATTAACCCATGTGGTAAGGACGTTCAATTTCACCATATTATTTGTTACAAATAATATACAACATTCAAATTTATTGGGTATATTATTTTATTTACCTTCTGAATTTTCCCTCCTGTCCATTGAGCAACTCCTTTTGATAATCCAGAAATATGTCTGCCAGCTAAAACAAGAACGTCTTGAATTTCGTCTAAAGTTGGATGTACTGATACGTTAGGTATGAAGAGGGTAGCCAGCAGTAGAAACATTGGACGTTCTGAAAATAAGCAGAAAATCACAATAATGCTTTAAATTAGTAACAATTTTGAAGACACTTGTCTTATATAATTTTATTTAATTTTCCCATACATGATGCCCGTACTTGTCAAACAGGGTGCATTTGGAAATCAAGCAAGGAGCGTTAACTTTGTAATATAAAGTGCTTACTTATTCAATGCGCTACAAAGTTCGTCGGATAAGCTAGTATTTAGTAAATATGTTAAAGTTTATTTAAATAATAAGTATTGAAATTAAATATTTTCCCATAAATCTTATTTTTATTGCATTTTTGATACCAATTTTGATTACAATAGTATCATCTTTTTTCAAAATGTTAATACTACATACATACATACATACAGTACATTCTTTTAATAATTATTATTTGATATAGTTATAATTATATGGTTTAATGTTAGTAAATTATTATTATTTACCAGATATTGTTTATTAACTATTTAAAATTATTTTTTTGTAACTGCAAAAAATAAATAAATAAAAAAGAAGATTATTAAATTAATCAACAAATAAACATAATAAACAAATCTTCAAACCAAGTCTTCATCCATATTATTTATATAAATAATAAATTCCAGCTGCGGATAAATTTTGACGCACGGTTGATATAAACGCGCAAAAGTACCAGGAATACATAAATTGTAAGTGGTACAGCTGAAGAAGCTGGCTTCGGTACCTCCATGATAAGATTAACTCACACAGGCTCAGCTTTGCTATCTTGCTTATACACATTACGTAGACGCAATATTATTTTCTCTTTCAGTACCTATTTTCATCATGGGAGGGGCTGATGAAAACACAATGTGACTTTAACTCACCCTACTCTAATGGCGGCTGTACACTCTCGCACGATAGCACTTGCTATGTCTCGTCCGAAATGCTTCGGCCGTGATATGTAAGCTCATAGTGACAATGTACACTCTCGAGAGTAAACAACGACACGCTCGACGATTGTGCGGAGTGGCGTGGGAGCCTTTGACAGGCAAATATTGGCGCAAATGTTGGCAGAAAATCTAACGGGAGCTGGCAGAGATTATACAACCGCCCTAAAAATGTACCAGGTGGCCAGTCAATCATTACAAAAAATTTTAATATATAAAAATGAATGTTTGTCTGTCTTTTATAGACTCCAAAATGGCGGGACTGATTTTTATGCAAATTTCAGAAAATCTTTAGAATGACATAGCGGATGGTCCTGTAGCGTATGGTGGTGATCCCTGCAATTTTTCATCGGTCAATGACAGTTTTCTTACTACTGTAACAGTTTTCTTACTTATCTTTTAATTAAGCCCAGTGGAGCGGACTGGATATGCTAGTTAATAAAATTTATGTATTAACTCTAAATGGGTATTCACACAATAACAAATTCAGTATAGAAATATTGTTATATACTTTTTGCTCTGAAATTTCAATGGGAACGAAAAATTCGAAGCGTTATGCTATCCTATGGGTTAAACTTTGTAAATTGTAACTTAAATCTGAATCATTCATTATTTATTGCAATTTATTCAAAATTCTATACAAATAATGGATTTTGTTTTAAAGTTCGAGACGTAATGTAGATAAGAACCCCTTATACAGTACTAGCAATCGCCAGCGATTCCACCTGCGCGGAAAGAAAAAGGGAAAGCTTTAAATTTTCGTAATATTTAAGATTATATTACTGCTACTCTCCTATTAATTAAATGCTTCTGCGCTCTACTCTACGCAATTCGCAACTTCGACGATGCTTCTTCACTCGCCCGTCACGCCCGGTGACGCCCGGTGACGCTGTAAAAGCCATAAGGGCTAACAGCATATAGTCAATTCGAAAAAAAAAATCGTCAAAAGACTGGTTCTGGGACAACCTACTGAAAAGCGTATAGGGTATAAAGTGAATAAAAAGTCAATTGATGCTACCGTGCATTCGATAGCCCAGTAAAGTCGAGAAAGCCCACGCACAAATCTCACAATGTTCTGTCTATATTATTAACGTAATTATTTGTAATTGGTTGTATTTTTGTACCTTATTTATGAATAAACCAAACGTTTGTTTATTCATAAATGACTCCCACGCTCTACGGAAAACATATTTGCCACCAGGACATCACAGCTCGCTGTAGATTTCCCGTACTTGTTCATTCTACGTATGGTATGTAGAATTTTCTGCCGAAAATAAGAAATTAGTAAATGTGTGGGGTGACACTTAAGAAGAATCATTATCACTACATCTTATAGTCTGAAATTCTCAGTGTCTGGTAACTAACTAGCCAATGATTATCGGTAATTTTAATAATTTATTATTGATTATAAGCCTCATAAATTTGCTCACAATATTTATAGAGTAGTGAAGACTTTAACCACACATGCGTGCGTCATCTAGAATCCTTTATAAAGAAATATGTCCGGTATATACATCAATAAACAGTGAAACATCTGCGAATCATCTTAAAACATCCGCACTTATACTGTGCATCCTGCACTTAGCACCGTCTCTCAGCGAGCATGAAGTGTGCTATGCTTATATTTTTTTAAGTAATTAAATAAGAAATAAGGAGATTCGTGGAGTGCCCCAAATATTCTTAGGGACGTTAGGGTCTTAAGTTTTTGAAATAGCGACCCCGTGACAGCAGTGTTAGTAGACATTATAGAATATTTATTGTTGTTGACATAATAAGATGTGTTTAACGACACTTAGGACGTTGAGATATCTTTTGCATTCATAATATTAGTATGGATTCATTGAAAGGACAATTCTATGACTATTACAGTTTGCCGCGTAAGCAGAATACAAATACTACGGATTCGTAGCAGTCTACGGAAAATTCGTAGCACCCGTCGCTTTACAACATACCACTCGAAACTAAATAAAAAAGTTATCGTTTTTAAAGTTTCCTTACTTTTTTTACACTACTGATGCATAAGTCTAAAATAAAATATTTTCTTGCCAGTTTAAAATGTAATGGGTTTTTATTTTATTTTGAAGGTGAAAAAATGACCTATACCTATGTTCGCACAACCTTTATGTTTATAAGAAATCAAGTGACATTGCCGTAAAATGTATGTCAAGCACACGGTGACGCGTGTCACCCGTACTATACGTAGATTATTTACACATATCCCAGGTATTTTCTACAGATATGTATTACTCCACACGGCATTTTTTTTTCACGGCAATTATTGAAGTTTGCAACCAATCCTATACCAAAATGATATTGCTAATAATTTCGGACAGTTTAAAAAGAACCGAAGAGTTACCCAAAGAGATTGATGATGTACATTATATGAAAGGACCTTTTAATTAAAAGTAGAAATATAAATCTGATTTTGTGTATAATATATAAATACTATGGGTTGAATTCTTGCAGCAATTACTTAATTTATCTTATTCAAAATCTAATACAAATTATGACTACTACTACTACTTTAATAGTAATTTATCTAATTTATTGAATTAGGCGTTAGCTTGCGGAGATCCATGATAAAAAGTTATAATAAAGTTATTTTGCTAATAGCAAAAAAAAGCAAAATAACTTTATTATAACTTTTGTTTTAATAATTTATCTGTTTGTACGAATAATATATTATAGGTAGAAACAACATGTTTCTTCTTATGACGCATATCCTATACTATATATTAAAATCTGTTTTATATATCATCATCATAATTATAATGAGCGAAAGCTAATGATGTGAACACGCCCACGTTCTTATATTTTACATAAACAATTGACATTGGTTATGTAAGTAACAAGATTGACTTTACAATTTCTTGTAAAAAAATTTCAAAATGAAAAATGTAAAAAATAATATTTAATTTATAGTGGACAATAAATATATAATAATAAAAAAAAGATAGGTTTTTAAGGTAGGTTTCTTTCTAACCTGGAACAGTTGCGGAATTATTTTATCCGCAAACTGAAATATCCGCACCATTACTAGGACATCAGAAAGATAAAGAGATATAGCCACGCATAACGTTACTATGAAAAATATAGGGAGTGAGGGGTATTACTAACCTGGAACAAACAGTTTGTGGAATTATTTTATCCGCAACCTGAAATATCCGCACAATTACTAGGACATCAGAAAGATAAGAGATATATATAGCCTCCCATAACGTTTACTAGAACAGTCTGTCTAGCGTGTTTTAATGAAATATAGAGAGAGTATTTACTTGTATGCATGCTAAATATGTTTTTTTATAATATTTGTGACAAACACATTGTACCGCGATTTCGTTCACAACAATTTGTATTTTAAAATTCCCTCAATTATATACGATGTCTAAAGTTCATGTTTCTGAAAGAAAAGAGGAATTCCTTACCCCATTTTTTAGCCCGTTATAACGATTTTATGATAACTCTCCCCTATTAGAATTTGACCTCGTAATATATCTGTTTTTTGGCCCTTTTTTTCCGATTGTACATCTATTTGACGTCACCACATTTCATTCAGGTTCGCGCGTCAATTATTACGCGCGTGTAATAAAAAACAAATTTTTATTTGGATCTACATTTTTACGTTATGACTGTTTATATCATTTATAACAAAACTAATTAATGTGTATCATATAGATTATTGAACGAAATCAGTAATTAAAATATATTATCATTTTTGGTTCATAAATTAAAAAAATAATACATGATATATAAAATTTAGTTAATTATGTACTATGGAAATTATTTTAATATACAAGCAAATAAATAAAATTAAACACTTTGCAAAACTGAAAAGGATTCGCGCCAAAAACAAAATTTTTGCCGTAAGCAGATAAAACCGCACCTATACTAGGCAATCATGAAATTGTAGCTGTAGTCTTAAACCAGCTGGAGTACAGAATTACATATTGAATGAACAAATATTATTTAGTGTGCGATTTGATAAAAATAATTCTGTTTTAGCGCTCAAATTCGTTAGTTATTATTGTATCTCATATTAAATGCCGTGCTAGGTATATTATATATCCTTTAATATCTACTGAATTCTATTTCAGTAGCTATTTCAACTTTTAGCAATAAATTTTATTTTATTTAATATTTCATAATAATATATAATAAAATTTTATTTATAAATTTTATTATAGAGGTTTTCTGTACGGGATAAATATCGGATTAAAGAGGTTTCTTTAAATACCTATAAAATGTGATATACAGAAGTTACGAAGTATTATATAATGTATTTTTCTGTTTGTTTAGAATATCTTAACTTTTTTTGTATGTTTAAATATTTTCATTTTATATAATACTAGCGACCTGCCCCTGCTTCGCACGGGTATAAAATAAATAGCACATGTAACTCAGTGAAAAAAATGATTAAAATCGATCCCGTACTTTTTATTTTTGACTGGCCCGTTGGAACAGTGGGTAGTGACCCTGCCTTCAGCTCCGCGGGTCGCGAGTTCGATTCCCACCGAGGGCTAACATTTTGTATAAATGAATTTGTTGGCCTTTGAGCCTGGGTGTATATTTGTATGTAAGTATGTATTTAAAAATATATAAGTATATATTCACCAGATGTCTGTCACGCATAACACAAGTATTAAGTTACTTACTTTGGGGACGGACGACCGTGTGTGTAAGTGTCCCATGTATTTATTTATTTATTATTATTATTATTGATTCATTACTGCCGCAAGCGTTAAATTTGGAGAAAAACAATTTCCCTTTCCCTATATCAAGATTTCCTGCTATCTTTGGAATATTTAAATTCATATAGTACATACATGTTTGCTTATTTATTTTTACATTTTTCCCTATTTCATTTTCATTTTGATAAATCTCGTTTAGCCAGCGTTAGCAATGCAAGCGGAAAAAATATTTAATTATTTACGCATTACATTAGAAACCTCAAAAGTTACAGTATTTCTCTACTCCGTATTGAATGTTATTTTTTATACATATAAATCTTCCTCTTGAATCACTCTATCTATTAAAAAAACCGCATCAAAATCTGTTGCGTATTTTAAAGATTTAAGCATACATAGGATTTATATAGCCTATATGTTATTCCGCCGTATAAGGATTAATTATGCCAATTTTCATCGATATTGGTGCAGCGGATTGGCCGTGAAAAGGTAACAGACAGATAGACACACAGACAGACAGATAGACAGACAGACAGACAGACTTTCGCATTTATTATATTAGTAAGGATTATTTCTCAAAGCCAACATTTATACTAATGCTAGTTATAATTAAAAGATATAAATGTAAAATACTAATAGCACATAATAAATATTATTTACAGGCATGTAGCCATAGAACTAAACAGCTTTTCTATATTGAAAAAACCAAAAACATAATTATTAAATTTTAAAAAGGTATAAGAGTATAAATAACGATGTCATCTACGCTGTGTCATATCCGGTTGAATAGAACCCAGCCGGATAGCCGACCCCACTTAGAGTGGGATTAAGGGCAGGAGATAATGATGATGATACATATACGTATATATATTATTATTATTATACGAATTAATCGCGTATACGCGGCGCAGGCGAAATAAATTCATCCGCGAACAAGTTTTACCCGCACCTTTACCAGGAGAGTAGGAGAATGTAGAAGATACTTGTTACTCGTGATAGACATAACTCGGTTAAATCTATAGAGAAACAAACAATGCCTGATTTTTACGTCGAAAACCTTTTTTTATATATATATTTTATATATTTTTATATTAGTAAGTCTTGTCTAAAAATATTTTATCCGCAATGTAAATTAAAAAAGTATTTTTAGTGCCACTATTGACAAATTTCGATAATGCGATAATTGGACAAAAACCATGGGACTTGATAAAATTTGGTTAAATGACTTATTTGCTTGAGCTTTACAAGCCAGCAAGATCAGATTGTATAGCTTCAATTTTTAAAAAAACTATACAAAACGGTGTATATATTACTATAAAGTATTACTATAAAGTTAATCTTGACTGTAATATCTTTTCTGTCTTACGTAGGAGCAAATGAATTATTAATTGGTAATTTATATAGATAACAGTGTTATAAAAGTAACTCATCATTTTGTGAATTTCATGATAAACAATGTAGATGATGATAATTATTTTGATGTCTCTGTTTTTATGATTTTAGGTTTTTAGTTAAATCAGATTTTAAAAAACTTAATATTTTTTATCTTAATTACTTTAATTTAATGAATCAGTTATTTTATGTTATTTTTATTTATTTATTATATAATAAATTAATTAATTTATTTAATATTTATCATATTAAAAATAACCAACAATACTTACATTACTAATACTATAAAAATAATACTTCTACAAACAACTTATTTAAACGTAGTTATAATTTTTAATGGTTACCACGGCATGCAATAGGGACGCGTACACAATTTAAATATATTACGAAATTAAAGATATGTATAATATTAGCAAGTAAGTATAGCAATATTATTTATTTTATTCATAAGTAATTAAATAGCATGCATATATATATATATATATATATATATATATATATATATATATATATGTATATATATATATATATACATATATATATATATATATATACATATATATACATATATATATATATATATATATATATATATATATATATATATATATATATATATATATATATATATATATATATATATATATATATATATATATATATATATATATATATATTAATTTGACGTAAACAGATAAATCCGCGCATCAACTAGGAGAGCATGAGCTAGACGGATATTGCCAGTGGTAGTGTATATTACTTTAGACGACTAGCATATGTTGACCCTTATTGACTGAATTCAACACGCATGCGTTATTGCCATAACAAAATACGACAAAACAGATTGAGTTACGTTTATTTAATTTTAACCATAATAATAATTGCGTGCGTTAAATTTTCGCTATACATTATTTTATCCAATACGAAGGCTATATTAAGCAGATTTATTCTATAGCGCTATATAATGCCGTGTTGTATCCAGCTGAGGAGAATCCACCACCCTCATTTCTTACCTATGTGTCGTAAAAAGCGACTAAGGTAAGTTGGCCCACCGTGAGTCTTCGGTTAAGTAGAATAGATCACCCTCTTTCATTCGCCTGTCTGATGTTAATTTACCTCATTCCTATTTTACGACACCTCGGTAAGCCGAGGTGTGGTAAAATACGAATAAATAAATAAATAAATATATGGGACACTTACACACACGGTCGACCGTCCCCAAAGTAAGTAACTTAATACTTGTGTTATGGGTGAGAGACAACTGGTGAATATATACTTATATATTTTTTAAATACATACTTAAATACAAATATACACCCAGGCTCAAAGACCAACAAATTTTTTTTTTTTTTTATAGAAAATGTTGGCCCTCGGCGGGAATCGAACCCGCGACCCACGGAGCTGAAGGCAGGGTCACTACCCACTGCTCCAACGGGCCAGTCAAATAAGTTAAATTAACATCAGACAGGCGACAGACGAGGCGTGATTGTAAAATACGTAGCCAAATCATGTGACAACAAGTTTACGAACACACCCATTTTACCAACCAACATCTTGTACGACACCAGTTCAATTTTTTTAATGTCCGAGTCCACCGTTCAACTTCGCTTTTAACATTCACACCTATTTTATTGTATTTTTCTCGTCCCCGATAAGATATTCAGGGAAAGGCAAGGAAATACGTAATGTTTGTTGGCTGGTTTAATGGCAAGATAGCGAGTACAAACTTGACAGCTAACAAAAAGATTACTTATGAAAGTCAATCCAAACAACGTTACGGATTAAATTAACTATTGGAAAGGTCTATTTTATCTTAATTATCAATGCTTATTACAACACCAATTTCTCCCTCGTGTGTCAATCTGTTCCCAATATAGTCTTAAAAATAAAATGATTTTTATCCGGTATATACTAATAGATAGTTAATGTGGAAGGTTTACTGTGTTTTATTGTATAATTTCTTAATTTAAATATAAACAAATATATGGCACAATTACACACGCGATCGTCTGCCCCAAAGTGAATGATTTAATACTCGTGTTACAGATAACTGGTTAATATATATTGTAACGCAGGGTTAATTTTGTGGCCATGGAGCAATCTATTTTGGCTCAACAAAACTCACGACATTAGCCCAGCACACGACCTGTTAGCTAAGCTCACAATCTAGATATCAGAATCTAATAGTTGCTCGAGTCTGGGCAAGAGATTGTGTGACAACCTAATGAAAAACGTATTGGGTACAAGTGAATAAAACATCAATTGATGCAACCGTGCATTCGTTAGCCTAGAATAAACGAGAGAACCAAAAACACACACTAATGTCACATTGAGAGCGACAATGTTTTTTATATCATTGAATCAACAAATTGTTTTTAGAAAATATTGGCCATCGGTGGGAATAGAGGTCGCTACCCCCGGAGCTGGTCATTGCCACCTGTGACATCGAACCATCAAGATTCTGTTTGAACTGAGTATAATTGTTAAAAATGCCAAATATCTTTAAGATAGACGATAACAATGTACTTATACCTACTTCGATTATAAGTTAAATAAAATATCCGCAATGTTATTGATCTATCTTTTAGAGGAAGCCTACTACAGGCATTCTAGCTTCTAAATAAATAGTCATAATGCGATAATTTAAAAGTTAAGTTTAAGTCGGATACTATAATTCATCTTTATCAACTTGACCGTGATAGTAATTCATGCTTAACATGATAATCTTTTTCGCCATATATCTTAGATGAAAATTGCAATTTTAGCACAGCAAAACCTGACGCGCGCGTAATTTTAAGGATTTGCCTATTAAGGCAATGCAATAACAAAAAAGCACTTAAAAATACACTTACAGCCCTAATACTATTGTAGAATATGTAAATGATAAGAAAGCTTAGGTTTAAGTTGCAACCAGCTACGCACTAGATTATATTGTACTTTTTAATTTGTCATATAATTATATATTATTTGAATAATTAATTTTGAAAATAGAGACTATCGAGTTTCTTGCTGGTTCTTTTCGGTAAGAGAACCTTTCCGGCCCAGTTGTAACTTCATTGTGATTTGAAGGTTCAAAAGTTCTTGCAAAGATGATTTTGAGAAAACTATCATTTTAATTTATATTTAAGGGTTTAATTATATGGAAAAAATGATTTAACACAAATGAAAATAATTTGACACGAAAAAAAGAATAAATACATAGTTCATCAGTGTAAATAATAAAAAACGTACTAAATTTCGAAAAGATTAAAATATCGAATAATTAAAAATAGTTTGTAAGGGCCTTTTTTTTTCAAAGAGAAAAATGCATATAAAAAGTATACATAAAAGTATAATTATTTAAGTCTAATAGTAATGAGCGGAATGAGACCACCCTATTTCTTAACGAGGTGTCGTTAAATACGACTAAGGTAAGTTGACGTCAGGCGGCCGGTCGTAAAATATGTAGTCAAATCATGTGAAAAATGTTTATATAACATGTTGTGCCGACCTCAGAGTGGAATAAGGGCAGCAGGATGATAAGTAATGGGCGATGAGCAACTAGCTAGCTCAGCAATTATCACCATTATTGATTTATATGCATTCATTTTACGAATCATACCTGTATCACATATGACAATGGAAAGTACCTATCTATATTTAACATGACGTGGATTTTCTTTCATTGAACATAGTTAAATAATATAATCATTACTTTGGTGTATTATGAGTCTCCGCAAACTAACGCCGAATTCTATAAATGAGGGCCAAATATTATATACTAAAAAATAATGATCAGCAACAATTTAAAATTTTTATCTATTCTTTTATTAAACTCATATGCAATAAATAACAGACTCTCTGAAACGTTTTCATGGTATTTTAAAAAGATTAAAAGATTTGCGGAAATAAACTTAAGCGTACCTTAAATGTTCTTCTATTTCCTGGCAACAGCTACAAAAATATATTACTGAATTCGATATTTCCCTTGTGGATAATTAAAAAATTAGACTTATCATTAAAATAACCCAAAAATAAAAAAAGAAATTTTGCCGACGGCTCAACAAACCCGTCGGCAAATTTCCCGGTCACTAGAGTATCAGGACCTTATTAAAGTAAATCTTACAAATTTGTTAGTGTGTGTAATAAATAGATTTGTATGTGTATGTAATAGACTTGTATATATGTGTGTGTTACTACGCCCTGATTGGTGTAAATTTAATAGGCGGATCGTGTAGGCGTTTTTAAAGACGAAAGGCTTACTGCGTCTATTTCTTTTGTGTAAAATATAAAAGATCGTTTCAAATACTCACACATTAGTACATTTCTGATAGGCTAAAACGAGATAGGTATGGTTAAAGTCAGGGTGGTGAAACTCTCTAAGAAGCACTCTTTAGGTCGCCGAGAGCGTCATCTCACAGAAAGCATTGGACAACAAAAATTAGTTTTGTATCATTATTCACTAGATGTCGCAAATGATACACTGTAATATACATGGACGTAGTATATACCGGACGGCGCCAAAAGACGTTGCCGATCTTGCGTCTGTGTGTAAGCGATTTATTGTTTGTCTCTGTTCTTATCGCAAACTATACATAAGAGTGAAAGAGATTGTGATGAAGTTTGGCAACGTCGCTTAAAATGTGTCCAGTTGGTGAATTATTTCTTGAAATCTAAAGCAAATACGAGTGTTACTGATATATTTCTTCAAAAAAGGTCGAATATGTCGTGTGCTGCCTTATCATGTCCATCAAGAACAACGAAAGGAGGAGTTAAAAACACGGAATTATCATTTCATAGGTAAATCTTTGACTCCCATTTGCGTGCTAAATTAAAGCGTTTTATTCAGTTAAAGCGTTTCAGATTATAATGTATCAATACAGTTTGATATTCTCTAGCCGGCACGAGTGTGGGATACTGATAAAACATAGAAATTAATCATTAAATATTCGATTGAATTGTGTTATCTACGTAGTGATGTACACACTAACGAATTATTATGTATCGATAAATATCAGTCAAAGTTATATTTACTAGCCAAGTAAATGCGAATTCTCTAATTTTCGATTATTTTCTTAGGTTTCCTAAATGCCCACATATAAGAGAACAGTGGATAAAAGCTGTTAGACGAGGAAATTGGGAGCCTACTAAAAATTCCAGGTTTCGCTCAAAACACTTTGAAAAATCTTGTTATATTGAAGGATTTACAATGATACAATTTAAACTGCAGTTCCTACCATATTTGAAGGATATACAAAATCCTATCAACTGGTAAGTATTCTTGTTTATAACTTCACTAAATATTCCATGTTATCCTTTGGATCTAATGCATCATGGTATGTTTTAGGTTGTAACGAAGAGAAAAGAGCCTACAGATCGTAAGGAAACCGAATTTATTTCTCCCAAGAAATGGAGAAGGCTGAAAGAGAGTGGTATTGAAGCAAAAGATATACCCTCAACACCCAGGCGAGTGGTCAAAGTTTTGGGATCTCTAGCAAAAGCTCAGTTGATGGCAGCAAGACGTCTCAGGACATTAAAAACGTTAAGGGAAACTAACCGTAGGCTTGTGAAGAAGAATGCAAAATTGACAAATGTTATTAATGAACTGAAGACAAAAATTTTATGGAAACTGAGTCTTTAGATTTATTGTCGAGCATAGGCAATAAACACAAAGACTTGCTGATACGATTGAATAAGAAAAAAATTAATAAACCGCTTCCTAAAACATTTTCCCCTGAACTTCGGAAATTCGCCCTTACTCTTCATTTTCTGTCACCTCGTGCTTACCTACATATACATCCGTGATCATTTTGACTGTTGCTTACCACATCCAAAAACTATAAGCAAATGGTATCAGTCAATTGACTGTGAGCCTGGATTTATCAAAGAATCCTTTGAAGCGTTAAAAATAAAGTCGAAGCTGCGACGGTCAATACGAAAATGTGTAGAATGGGATGGTCACCGGTCTCACGGATATGTAAATGTTGGGAATAATGTGGATGATGATATTGTTCCATTGGCCACTGAAGCACTAACATTTATGTTAACATTTCATCTATACATAAAGCAACGAGTATGGGCTGCACCTTCAACTTTATTTTTAACGCTTCAAAGGATTCTTTGGTAAATCTAGGCTCACAGTCAATGGACTGATACCATTTTTGAGAACCACCCTTCACAGTAAGATATGCAGTAAAGATGTGCATCGGATGATTCATGACATTATACTGCAGACTGTACACTCAGGAAATTATGTCAATCTATTCAAATGTTTAAATCTATTCTGAACAGTAAACCAACTAGGTTGGTTACAATTGTATATTAACTTTACAGTACCTGAGCTAGGCTTCGATAATTATCGATGCCTAGTTTAGCTTATCGATAAGCTAAGTACTTCCCTAATCACGTACACTAATGCAGTTCTAAAAGTTCACATAAAACGAACACACAAAAATATCTAAGGCGGCATCCAGTGTATTCTTTATCCAAGGTAATATATATAAGTATTTGTCATTAATTTTCAAATTTTTCTGCCAAAAACGCATCACTGCTTATTTAAAAGTCTATATTGGAAATTATGCCGTCCAAAAATTATTTTATGTGTTATTTTGCATGTGTAAACGTTGGTAAGTAACTACTATAATGTTTTTGAAACCATTTAATACCTTTTCCTAACAATAGAAATTTTTACTACAGAAATTTAACTTTTAACCCTTTTATTGCCGAGCGAAAAGGAAATGCCTACACGAGAATAACCAGACGAATTTTTTAAATTTTATTTATGTACATTCTTATGCAATTAAAACCAAACGAGAAATAATATTTACACGATTCAAAAAGTAATATACTAAGAATAAAATAGGAACAAGTTTGCTCCTCCTTAACCCATTCTAAGTAGGGTCCTCACTACATGTTTTAAACAATTTGTTGCATGTTAGTTATTTTACGAGCACCCGCCTGCCTGACGTCAACTTACCTTAGTCGCCCTTTAAGACACCTTGATAAGTAAGACATAAGGTTGGTCTATTCTATACCACACGGTGAATAATAAGACATACAGCATATCGGAGTAAAAATTCACAACAAATAAAACAAACAATATTAAAAAATGAGTTTGCAACAAGATAAATAATACCTATTACCTAATACCTACATACCAAAAAAAAATGTGATTACTCGAAGGTAGCACACAGGTAAAGGTATTCCACAGTAAGCGCCGTGTGGATTTTTGAAAACCTGTTATGTTATGTTATATTTGTTTGTATTTTTTTATTTCTTACTGTATGCAATTTTTATGAGAGCGCAGTGAGAAGCAACTTATCGGCTTTCGGCACAAAAGGGTTAAAGCAGCCATTTCGCTGAAATGTACTAAATAAAATTATTATAAGTGCCACAATACCTTATAGAATTAGGCGTTACTTTGCGGAGATCCATAATAAGAATATCTTCGCGGATTATAGCAAAATAATTTTATTATTACTTTTGCCACAATACCTTTAACTTTGTTTTTTAGCAAAAAATATGTGGTTATTCGTAATAAATATTATATTTTAACACTTTCGGTTACATTATTTTGGTATACATTTTAAATATTTGGTCTGATTTAGACTATAGCTACAAAAATTCAAATGTGTGATTTCAGGTTTACAGCAAATGAAGATTATGATTATGAAAACTAATTACAGAGTGTAGTACGTATGAAAAGTTAGTTGTTTTCAACAAATAACCGTGTAAACTGATGGACATTTATTATTTGTACACGTTTGATATTTTTTTAAATGTTTTGAAAGTATTTTTCAAGTGTTTCCTGAATTCACATACTATTTAAAAAGATGTAAAAAATAAAAATTATTAAATATTACATAGCTTTAATCTTTTATTCATTACCCTTATTTAGAATTATAGTTTGGTGCTACTCTTTGATTTGAACTGGAATTTGGAGATGCCAAGTCCGTTCAAATTGAAGTGGTATAGCGCCAAACTATTTTTTTGTAAATGCTATTTTTATATAAGGGTACTATATGAATGCAGTACAGCGCCATCTAGTGGATATTATGATAACGTTACAGCGACATCTCTGCCAGATCAGCGAATACAGTCCCTTATGTATATATATACTCGACTAAAATGGCGGAGTTTCTCATCTATATCCTATATAGTGTATTATCTATGGTTAAAGTATTGACAGAAATTGTCTGTCTTTGTTCCACTCACAGGATGGGCGTGGCGAATATCTATGCGGCTCCTCACAATCTTTACTACCCTGGTGTATAAATGTCCTTTGTCAAACTGTCGGAATTTCCCGCTCATACAAATTTGTTAGTGTGTGTGATAAATGAATTTGTATGGATGTGTTACATCAGCCTGATTGATCTAAATTCAATAGGCGGATCATTTGGGCGTTATCTAAAGGCTCATTGCGTCCATCACTTTCATCTAAAATAGCATGGACCCTTTCAAATACCTATATATTTCTAATAGGCTAAAACGAGATGGGTATGGTAAAGTATTGTCAAGTGTTGGGCGTGGTCAATATCAAATATCTCCTCACAATCTTTTATACCCTGGTATGTCAATATCTTTTGTCAAGCAAATTTCGCGCTCACTTTAATTTGTTAGTGTGGGTAATAGATTTATAAGTATATGTAATAGACTTGTATGTATGTGTTACTATAGCCTGATTGGTGTAAATTTAATGGGCGGATCGTCTAGGCGTTATTGAAGACGCAAGACAAACTACGTCTATCACTTTCATGTAAAATATCTTGCCTTATATAAAATACCTACACATTAGTGCATTTCCTTGGATAAAGAATACACTGGATGCCGCCTTAGCTATTTTTGTGTGTCCGTTTTATGCTTGTGTGAACTTTTAGAACTGCATTAGTGTGCGTGATTAGGGAAGTACTTAGCTTATCGATAAGCTAAACTAGGCGTCGATAATTATCGAAGCCTGTAGTAGAAGCAGACTGTACAGTCTGCAGTATAATGTCATGAATCATCCGATGCACATCTTTACTGCATATCTTACTGTGAAGGGTGGTTCTCAAAAATGGTATCAGTCAATTGACTGTGAGCCTAGATTTACCAAAGAATCCTTTGAAGCGTTAAAAATAAAGTCTGAGGTGCAGCCCGTACTCGGTGCTTTATGTATAGATGAAATGTTAACATAAATGTTAGTGCTTCAGTGGCCAATTGAACAATATCATGATCCACATTATTCCCAACATTTACATATCCGTGAGACCGGTGACAGCTTTTATCCACTGTTCTCTTATATGTGGGCATTTAGGAAACCTAAGAAAATAATCTAAAATTAGAGAATTCGCATTTACTTGGCTA
Organism: Morpho achilles; assembly: GCA_947086495.1. Classification (NCBI taxonomy): domain Eukaryota; kingdom Metazoa; phylum Arthropoda; class Insecta; order Lepidoptera; family Nymphalidae; genus Morpho; species Morpho achilles. The sequence goes on along the minus strand of CAMTZB010000022.1, from coordinate 15,057,004 downwards.
GTAAATATAACTTTGACTGATATTTATCGATACATAATAATTCGTTAGTGTGTACATCACTACGTAGGTAACACAATTAAATCGAATATTTAATGATTTATTTCTATGTTTTATCAGTATCCCACACTCGTGCCGGCTAGAGAATATCAAACTGTACTGATACATTATAATCTGAAACGCTTTAACTGAATAAAACGCTTTAATTTAGCACGCAAATGAGAGTCAAAGATTTACTTACGAAATGATAATTCCGTGTTTTTAACTCCTCTTTCGTTTTTCTTGATGGACACGTTAAGGCAGTACACGACATATTCCACCTTTTTTGAAAAAATATATCAGTAACACTCGTATTTGCTTTAGATTTCAAGAAATACTCTCATACATAATTTCACTCTTATGTATAGTTCGCGATAAGAACCGAGACAAACGATAAATCGCTTACACACAGACGCAAGATCGGCAACGTCTTTTGGCGCCGTCCAGTATATACTACGTCCATGTGCATTTCTAACAGGCTAAAACGAGATAGCTATGGTAAATTATTGTCAAGTGTTGGGCGTGGTTAATATCTAATGTCTCCTCACTATCTTTTATACCCTGGTATATCAGTGTCTTTTGTCAAGCAAATATCGAGCTCACTTAAATTTGTTAGTGTGTGTAATAAATAGATTTGTATGTGTATGTAATAGACTTGTATATATGTGTGTGTTACTACGCCCTGATTGGCGTAAATTTAAAAGGCGGATCGTCTAGGCGTTATTGAAGACGAAAGGACAAACTACGTCTATCACTTTCATGTAAAATATCTTTCTTGGCTTTTTTAAAATATCTGGATATTAAATTTCTAACAGGCTAAAACGAGACGGTATGATTAATGTTTTGTCAGATATAAATTGCTTATCTCATTTCCACTCCTGTGATGGGCGTGGTAAATATCTAATGTAACCATTAATGTAACCACGATCTTTATTTACTCTCAGTGTATCAATGTCATTTGTGGTATAACTTATACAGCAAAAGAGACCCATAAGGAAGGACAAAGACAGAAATAGGAATGAATGACTTATCTACATAATATGATAAATTTAAATATGAACAAACAAAAAAAAACGACGATTCACACACACATTAACTTACACTCAAAAATACAAACACACGCATATACGAACACTAGTATAAATATGTATTGGAATAAAAAAATTTAAATAAAAAGAAAAACATGTAATTTAATTTTAGGTTTAATTGTCCATTTGTTATAAGTTTATTGATGAATTTACTTGTCTTTGTGCATGAGCGGGGCACCCAACAATAGGGGTTACCACCTAGCTGAGGGGCCCTTGCTATTATTATGTATGATGAAATTTTATATCAAGAAATTATTTTCATTACCATTTTCATGAAAATGAGCAAGAGTATTCTGAATAATGTCAAACAAAGCAAGGGGTATATCACTATTATAAGAAATTCATTATTTATAAACTATTCAAATTGTCATTTTACTGTTAGCTGGTATCATCATGTAAGTGAAATGCGGCGAATTAGATTCAGAAGTAAAAAGCCTTCTTTCTGTGAGTCCACGGCTGACGGCAACATGAGGGAGATCAAGAATTATCTGCCAGTCTAATTTTAAAGTAAAAAAAGTAATGCGACGGAAAATAATACATTGTTGAAATATTTATTATCTCGATATTCCCCGACTACAAACTATGAATTAAATAGCAATCAAGCGAATATAAACTTCGAGAATATACTAGAAAGTCGGTTATTAGAATTGTCTGTGGTGTTTTAAGAATTCTTAGTATAATGAGCTTTACCTTTATTACAACATTCTGTAAGACGTAACGCACATAAAGTAATAAAATACATAGTATTAAAAAATGTAATATGGCTTAGTATAAAACATTTGCAAGCAGTTCAAAAGTTTAAAAGCAAGACCTTTTTTTTACTTATAAAACTTATATATAAAATTTTAGTTCAATCGGACCCAGCGGAATCGTCAAATTTTACTTGTAATTTCCACCTTCACATACATACGTACATTGCAAGTTGAATAAAAGCTTTAAAAACACGTTTAGAATACGTGTTATTCTTAAATTATAGATACAGATATATAAATATGCATACTTTATTACTATACTCTTGTGGCCCTATGAAAGATAATTTCACCACCATACGTGTTATGTCTCAAAAGGCAAATTAATATTTTTGACGAAAACTCCGAGCCGCATGCATGTCTTTATACGAAATTTTTAACAATTTTTTATTAAAGTTTTATTTCAATTAAACTAAAATTTAGAAAAGTGTTAATAATAAATAATAATTAATTTTGCAGCAAAGTAAAGTTTTAATTTAACGAGAGAACGGTGGGGCTAAGAAATAAATAATAAAATTGGGGCCACATTTTAGCCGCATTCGGAAATTTCCGCACGTCTACTAGGATATCAGTAAAGCATAGAAGTTATCTGTACAGCTTAGGAAAAGGCACATGCATCATAATTACAGCCTACTCACGCTTTATCTAGCAGGTATATTAATTAGCTCTTACGGAACCTGAACTTAACGTATAATGCCGGCAATATTGAATAAATGGTAATAGCTCAATAAATTACTTAAGCTGAAACATATAAGGATGTAAAGATGTAATTTAATTTGTATACATAATAATTACATATACAGTAAAAGTAAGTTTGAACGCCGTGTGGTATCCGGCTGAGTAGAATTGGCCAACCTCATTTTTTACCGAGGTAAAAGGCGACTAAGGTAGGTTGATCCACCGTGTGGTATCCGATTTAGTAAAAAAATACCACCCTCTTTCTTACCGAGGTGTCGTATACGACTAAGGTAAGCTGACATCAGGCAGGCGGTCGTAAAAACGCAGCGAAATCATGTGACGACAGCATGTTTATAACATGTGCCGAACCCACTTAGAGTGGGATAAGGACAGGAGGATGATGAGTAAAAGTAAGTTTGAAATACTTTTTTTTAATGCTGTTTAATTAAATTATAGAATTAGGCATTACTTTGCGGAGACTTATTATACAAAAGTAATAACAGACTTGCTATAGTCCTCGAAATATAACTAGGATAAAAATAGCAAAATAATTTTATTATTACTTTTGTGCTATGTTTAGTTATTTTAAGAAGCCGAGCCATGAATAATTTCAAAAACATTTAACTCGTTAGTATTTTGTGTTTAATAAACGCTTTTACTTAACTTGACTTGTATGTATGTTTGTATGTGTCGGTGGAATCTTGTAACTTAAATTTGACCCACATCCCGAGGTCCGATTGACTTGAGATTTTATTATATCCAGTCTCGATGACAATGCATGTTTATGATAAACATGACCTGATGCTGTTGCCAGAATTTGCTCCAGGCAAAAGCCAATTCCTTAACGGAAATAGGGACATGAAATTTTGTTAAAAGCTTTTTTTTAACTTGACCGACCTTATTTTATATTTTCCTCCTTACTTACTTTTGTTTACTTCTTAATAATTTAGCAGCGGCGAACATCTTAATTACCAGAGAGTCAGATTTTAGCAGAAGTATGTTATAAAATTTCAACAAATGTATATTGTTCCATGTGTGACAATAATTATTATTGTCATTAATGCTGATTGGTGGAAATTTAATAGACGAATCATATATTTGTTTTTAAAGACAACTATAATGAACATAATGCTTTTTTCATTCGTAAATATCTAATTACAAATACACAAACAAATGCACTGTAAGCGACTATTTTCTTAGGAGGTTGAATGCTTTTTTCGTTATGTTACACAAGTTCCGCAAAGTAACGCCTAATTCTATAAATTATTTGTTACAGAAGTATAAAAACTACGAGAAATACGCACGTAGAAAGTACAACACAAGATTTTTGTGAAAATAAATGTCTTTTTAAATTTGCTACGTACTATTTTGTTTTTAACAAAATTGTTGGAAAAAATCAATACGAAGATAAAGCTTTTGAAAACATTACAACTTGTAAATGTATTGACCTATTTTAAACAACTTTAATATTGATTCTTCTTGTTTGATTGATCGGATAAACGCAAATTTTAGAATACCTAATTAAATGTTTTAATTTACATAATTATTAATCCACAAAAATATTTTTGTTTTAATTTTACTTAGGTATACAGAATCTACTTAATTCCATTTGCTCAAAAGGAGGGTACTAGAAAGTTTAGCTTGACATGTTTAATAATATTTATAAAAAGCTGAAAAACTAGGTAAAGTAAAATAATAGTTAGTTAGTTGCAGAAAGCCAAAATAAATAAATAGAAATAAATCCAAAAGGATCCGCAAAAGTTTTAGCCGCATACGAATGAATCCGCACTTATACTAGGTATGCAGATAAACGTAGGAGTTCTATGGGCCATTCCGCGACTTGTATCTTTATATAATTCCAGAATCTATATATTATACCAGCATATTTTATATTATATAATGAACTCGTCTCGATATTGTATATGTACATTTTAGTCGAAAATATTTAAAAATTGTACAAACAAATAAATTTACTCTCGTGTTACTGTCGTGGTGCATCATGAGACCGTGTATGTACCTTTGTACTAGTGTGAGTTAGTGTGACTATGTTAATGTATGTATTACATATATGTGTCTTGTATATAAATGAACAAATAAATTTGTTTGTTTACTTAAGTCAAAGCGCCGTCTATCATATCAATTGGAAACCCTTACCTAACATACCTTTACGTATTATCTTTTAAGTTAAATTGCGACAATTATTTACGTGTATAATAAATATAATATAATGTATAAATAGTCATTTATATAATAGATAATTTAAAGAACAATACTGTAGTAAGTTCATTTAATTTAAGTATAAAAAAAATTGTTGTAGAAGCAATAATTGAGAATTTCATACTTGTATAGGAACTTGGTTTTGTTAAGGAATTTATTCACACAAAAAACTTCAGTTCGTATTGATCAAGCGTTTTAATGTTTAACAATAAAACTTTAATTGCTTAATAAAAAGCGTTTTCAGAATTTGATAATGACAAAACTTGTTTCATTTTTAATTGAAGAACAAGTAAGAATTGTTAAAAAGAAAACTTGCCAATTGTCTTTTCTAAATACTGATTGAGAATGAAATTTTTTAATCTTATTTGCATTAATTACTTCGAGTTTGAATATTAAAGTTTTATGTAAAGAGTTTTATGTTAAACAGTTATTTGATAAATCATATAAAGTATATTTTCGAAAATAGAATTACTGTTCTAAAATTTTCAATATCAAGTTTTTTTCTGTAAAATTGAAATTATTAGTGGTTTTTCATATAATAGAAGATTTTTGAAATAGTGTGGATATCAGAGATTCCACGTTGTAATTTAAATTTAACCACCACCGCAAACATTTAGCCGCAAACGAATTTAGCCGCACATTCACTAGGAGATAAGGAACATACAGAAGTTACAAAATTAGCAACAGCACCCTCAACAGTGTGCGACGCGCATGCGTCATCGCCATATTGGAATTTAAAAATTTCAAAGGTTGTCTCGACTTGACACATTGAACTTCACAGCAATTTTTTCTAATTGCTGTTATTATATAATTTAAATGAATACCTAATTCAAAATTGTGATCCAAATGAAAGTAATATTTAAAGAAATGATAGTAGTAAGTCCTTTGGAACCTCAACTAAGAATGATTATTTAAGTAACGATAAGTTTTTAAAGTACTGCTGTATTAGACATCTTAATGTCACATCGAGACATCGAAACTTAATATAATGGCGTAATCAACGCTGTGTTTTTTATGTTATCTTTCTCATCCATTTGGTTTATTAAACAACTACCTAGTGCAAATATCTAAGATATATTATTAACACTAGTCATATACGAGAATATTGAGCGATTAAAGAGAAGTGTGAGCTGCATAGATTACTGCAAAATGTATTTATATTACAAATAGGGACGAATTGTCACTACTTTAAACAGAAGTTAAAATGTTCTTGCTTTAAATTAAACTGAGATCTTTGATACGGCTGCTTCTTATTTCTTTGAATTTAGGTGATGCGAAAATTATAAATTTCTTACGAAAGGTGCAATAAATTGTTATCACAAATGACCGTGCTCCTATAAATCGCTTCAAAGTAACGTTTACCCGTAAGTAAAGTAACGTTAACGTTTAACGTTTATAAGTATAGGAGTTACACAAAATAACCAACCATTTGCCAGATACGTAGTATAAGTAACTTAACATATCTTAGAATTGCATATTATTAATGGCTTCATAGGTAAATTTAAATCGTAAATCAGTCAATACTGGCTGGTCGGCTTATGTTGATTTGTAACTGTTAAGTTAATTGTATAACAAAAATATTAATTATAGAATCAATGTGTTCATACAATTTTATATGTAACTTCGCAACCATCAGAATAAATACATAATTAAGTTGTAAGATATATATTTTCACAAAAACAGAAAAAAAAATTGCTTAAGTAGCAGTAATTTAATTAATTAGCTTTCGTCTATTAGAAAATAGTATATATTTTTAATAAGAAAAAGAAGAAGAATATATTTACACCAGTCACACTGCAAGCATGCTCTTATTTAGCACAAAAATCATTAATTAGTGTTTAATCAAATCTGTAGCCGAATAACACTGAATAAAAATAATTAATACACAAATAAAAGTGTCTGCTATTGTTGTATAATACAATTTAGATTTATATACGTAATATATATTATAATATACATATATGGGAGAATTACATGCATAGTCGTCCGTCCCCAAAGTAAGTAACGCTTGTGTTATGACAATAACGGTGTCAGACAACTGGCAAATATTTATGTATAATTTTTACTTCATACTTAAATAAACTTCGTACACTAAATACATCCAGACTCGAAGAATCGACGAATTGTATTTAAAATACATTGACCCCTGGCACGAATCGAACCCGTACCCGCGGAGCATTTGATTTTTATTTGATGGCAAATATAAACTACGCAAATATACTAAACAACAACAAATACTAAATATGGTAATAATATAAATTTATATTTATTTCATTTATAGGTTACGGGCACCGCCGCAAAAACATTTACCCGCACTTCTACCAAGGAATCAGAACGATGAAATGGTGTCGTAATATGAGATATCACATATACTATTACAACTAGACGGTTTACTTTGCTTGCGCTAGCATTTATGTACCCTTTTATAATACCTACCTTGACAGCGCATTGTTCGAATGGGAATTTGTAGAATTTGCGAACATCGCATATTTAAAAAATAAATAAAATCTTTGAAATCGTATAATATCGGATTTCCTCATGATGTTTGCCATCGAAATCGTATGATTAATAATAGTTTTTCAGTCCGTATTAATTTGTAATCAAAAACCAAAACACGAAGTTAATTATGAAATATATAATTCACAAAAATAATTGAAATAATGTAATAATTTCTATAATAGTTTATTACCTGCTATTTAACGATGAATAAATTTTGAATTTAAAAGTTTAAAATTTGAAATAAAGTAACGTAAACTTTAAAAAAAAATTATAAATCGGAAAAATTTTGCCATTTGCTTTTCACTTCTACAGGGTATCAGGACTCAGGAATCCTGCTAAAGATGTAGCAGTTGTCTTATCTACGATATTAAAACGAGAATATTTTGCGTAACGTATATTTGTTGTCTTGTTAAAAGCATTTCTTTGTATACGCTTTTAAAATAAATGACGATTTTTATGGGCTTGAATAGTATGAAAAATAATTCGTTAATTAGTTGGAATTCAAATTTGGAAATAAATACTGGTGGTATTACTCGCAATATTTAATAAAAATCGACATTTTATGTTGTTCAGTGGGTAAGTATATTGATAACAGCTAGTCTGAAAAACACGAACGATCACTTTGCGTATGATTTTGTAATAATGTAGTATATCAATGACAGGTATAAGCAATTTAATAGTATAAAGTGTACAGCAAAATATAGCTAAATGTATATTGTAGGTGTATAAGGTTTGTATTATTAAGTAGAAATATGTAATATGTATATTGTGTAAGTGTTGTTGATATTGTAGTGTTTGTAACATAACAGTAAATAATTTAGAAACAATAATTAAGAATTATTTTACAGAAAGGTTATGAAAAATATTAAAAATAGGAAAATATTTTTGAAAAAACTTAAATAAATAAATACCTATATAAATACATGACCTTGGAAAAAGAACACGAAAATTTCTAGACTGAATACTACTATACTGAATACTAATAATAGTCATTTAGTACCATACAATTTTTTTTTTTTTTTTTTCTATCGAACACTAACTAAGGCTGTTAGCCGTGAAGGCTTTGACAGCGTCACCGAGAGAGTGGGCGAGCGCGGAAGCATCGCCGGGGGTTGAGGTGCTGGGAGAGCGGGTCTCGAGAGAGGCCCGCAACATCCTGGAGGCCCGCAACATCCTGGACAATTTTTGTAGATCGCACTCTTTATCTATACGTAACGGTGGTTCGCCTTCTCTCTTCTGCAGATAGATTTTGCCGTAAGCAGTCCAGCAAAACGCATAGTCGTTTTTATTTCCGTAGTCCCGAGCCAAGTAGAATAACTTTCTTGTTTTGAACGTAAGGTTTCAGAGATATAAATATAGTTTTGCGGGCCCTCGATATTCAATAGGCTTGTATTTTATCCCTGTGTTTTTTGTTATAGGTTTTAGCTGCACGAATAACATTTTCCTTCATAATAACGGACGTGAAGTCTACAGCTATCGACTTATTTGTATTGGTTTTGGTGTTGAAACGATAGACGTTACGAACGTCGGATTGTTGAATTTTGATATTGAGAACCTGTCCCAGTTTAATTACAATAGCCAATAAATCCATTTTAGTCTCATGTTTTTTTACTGTGATGTTTCTCAGCTCGATGCTGGACGATCTATGACTTTTTTCCATAGATTCGATTTTTTCTTCGAGACCTTGAATCGTCGCAAGATTATTTTTTTATCGTAGGTGAGCGAGTAAGCGACATACTGCAGAATTAACAAAGGTAAATAGAGATGGATATTCCGCCACAGTATCAGTGAACTTCCTTGCGGTCGGTAACTGGGTGAAACAGGTAGTTTATTGATTTACGTACAATTACCGCTGCAGGAGCGGGACGGCTAGCGCCCTCTTCCAGTTGGGTGGATCGTAGCAATAGGTGTTGATGCTCGACGAATGACTCGCACGCGTTGCTAGTGTGTATCCGCTACGGTGATGTAAGTTAATAGCCATGTAAATCTTGCGAGTGAATCATTAATGTAGCAGACGAAAATGAGCACTGAGATCACACACTTGAAGGAGGAGGAAGATGCGTTTTGCTTGGCACTTTATAGGATACTGCAATATTATAATATTATACCGCACTTGCTTTATAAACTCCTGGTACTTTTACTATTTTAAGCGCGTAAATTTGAAATATAATTTTAAAATAAAATAAATAACATATATTGTCTCTCTTAGAACACGCCTTCACCTCACGGAGGGTCCGAGGGAAGCAAAGATTACAGTGTACATAATGAAAGAGGGAAGGCATAAAATAAATAACATTTATACGTAACGTTGATACGTTGTCAACTTGTTTTTTTTAATTACGTACCTATATGTACGGCGCTGGATTACAACGTTTTTGGTATGAATTCGAAAATTTAAATTATGTTTTTGTTAACATAATACTTTAAAATAGGTATCAGAAAATATATTAGCTTCACTTTGTTAACTGTAATGACTTTTCAAATATTTAAAATGGTGTTTAGAAATAAAATATTTTTCATTAGCCGTATGGTTGAATCTCTGTGGGATTAAATTAGATAAAACTTCCCATCACATGTCAATTATTAGTCATTTATTTCGTACTTGTTGCCATATACTACTAATTAAAGACTTGTTTCGTTTAAGAATATATGTTTTCACGAAACGTCCGTTTTTTGACAACAAAAAATATATACGATTATACCTTATTGTTATAGTTTCATCACAAATCCTATCGTTTTTTATGTGTTATTATGGTAATTAGCTTGGACTTGTACGTGTACATAACCTCAAACTGTAGATCTCTTATAATAGTTCCCCCCATAGAAATTAAATAAAACAATAATTGTTTCTAAGATACCAAAAAAGTTTCTAATTAACAACACAAACATTCATTAGTATAACGTTTTGATTAAGTTTTGGCTAAGATTTTCTTTATTATTTAAACAAAAACCGAAATATTTAAGAAATTAATAAAAATAACTTTTAGAAGATTTTTGTATGATACCATCATCTTCCTGCCCTTATCCCACTATATTGGTTCAGCGAATTGGCCCTGAAAACGTAACAAACAGACTTTCGCATTTATAATATTATAAGTTTATTAGTTTATTTATTTTAGTAAATATCCCGTATTACTTATATTTAATATCCATTGTAATAGCTCAGTTAAATTTGTCCATCAAACGAATAAAAATAAATATAAATACTTTTTAAAGATAACTCTTTTGACGTAAGCGGAAAAACTTGGAATCTAAATACTTCTGTAAATACAGATTTGATCTGATTTTGACACATCGTGAACAAAAATAAGTTCCATAGGTTTATTACAGATGGCGTTTTAATTCTCATCCTATTTATTTCCTCCTGAATTTAATTTCTGTTGAATTAACAGGATTTCTATAGCCTATATGCTACCAACGCCGTATAAGGAATAATTGTGCCAAATTTCATCGATATTGGTTCAACGGATTGGCCGTGAAAACGTAACAGACAGATAGAAAAACAAACTTTCGCATTTATAATATTAGTAAGGATACATGATTCTAGGATTAATAAATAGATATATAGATAGATTAATAGCATTGATAGCTAAATTAACCACCTATTAATAAAAAAAAATAAAGAGCACAAGTTTAAAGTTCTACCAACTTTATCACTTTTTTAACACCTCTTTAATTTAATAATCGGTAATGTATATATTTAATTTTCTGTGTTTTTTAATATCTGTACAAAATTTCCTTGAATTTTTTTCCTTTCAATGTTCAATGACAATTTTATTACTCATAAAAGTAAAAAACGATATATTAATATTTCAGAGCTGGGTGAAGGTCTCCCCCTTCCTGGAAAGAACAGTGGGAGCCTAGACTTACAGGACTGCTCTAATGTGAATTTCTACGAATTTTTCAATGATATGCAGAATTCCTCACAATTTTTTCGTTCATGTTCATTCGTTTCGTTCAAAATCATGGCTCCTGTTTAAATTTATTAATTGTATGTTTAATTAATTTATATGTTATATGTTATGTGTAGTATCCAATCCAATCCAATCAATAAACTTTGAAAAAAAAAACAGCTATTAGATAAATTTAAAAAAGAAACAATGATCTTTTTGGATTGTGCGCATTTAATTATATAAATATATATATTTTTTTCGTTGTATTTCGTAAAATAAAATAGTTTAAAGATGTTCAAAAATTTATCTTTAGCGCCTGAAAACCAAAAAGTACAATAGATGTCATCATAATCGTAATTAGAATTATATATAGCAAATATGAAACAATCTGCTAAGTTGCATATTTTTTATTTATTAATGTAAATATACTTACAATAAATTACATGTAGAAAAAAAGATTATAAATTTAGATAGACAGTAAAGCTTTCTCAATGAAATAATAAATAGATTAAGATATTTTTCATGAAAGTATGTATACAATTGGGGGCACCATTGCCATTTTTATGCCTTTGCTATTCTGTTGATGATATCCTGGAGATGATATACTGGTGATGATATCCTGGAGATGATATCCTGGGGGATTATATCCTGGGTATGATATCCTGGGGACTGAAGTCAAAGAGCTGTTCAAAGCCTCGTGTACACGTTTCAGCAACTTGTTTTAATAATCTTAAAAAAATTGAATCGATTGATGTCTTGCTTTATAAGTTCCGGAGTATATCCAACTTTAAATCCTATTCTTTTAGTCAGTTGCATTTATTGCTTCATCTTTTCTGAGTATTTTGATGGCATGGTCACTGGTCTCTCTGATTATCATTTGCTCAAAGCTTCTAGAACTCAAATAATCTGTAATATAAGGAGCAGTAGGCCGGAGAAGATAGTATCACAGTTAATGAGCAAGTAATAGGTACATCAAATAGTGGCCTCGGGCCTCCTTTTTCCTTAGAGTTACACATTTTGCATCTCAAATATAATCTATTCTATTTTCTTCACATCCTGGATGATATTCATTGTACTAAAAGAGCACTTTACATTTCAATACAAACCATCATTGTAAAATAAGGAAAGAATGCAATGTTGAAATGGCGATTCATAAACTGAGGTTTTCAAAGAGTGTATATATTTCACTTGTACACAACCATTAAAGTTAAACCGAATTAGATTGATTTTTAAGGAAGGCCACGTCGGTACATCGATGTATTACAGGCGGTCTTTGATGACAACATAAACCGATCGTCGATTTTTCTTTATGGTGACTTTTACTGATACAGGCTGATTGTTGGTTTTCCAGGTCACAATCAATTTCATTTCTATAACTGTTTTCAAATCAATCGGTCTTGGATGAGGCCGCATTTTTATATGCTCACTTTAACTACTGATTTCTTAATTTGCGTCAATTGTAATGAAATTAGCAATATTGCTAAACTGCATGGAGGTGATTCCAGAATTCAATAGATCGTTACTACGCATGTGCAGCCGGCTAATTTCTCTGCGCGAGTCACATTAAGTATCCTTGCATTCTATGAAGTCCTGGTGTATAAACTCTAAAATTGGATCGTTATTCAGGAGCATGTGCAGATTACAAATTTAAAAGGGAGTTGCGTGGAATTATTGATTTTTGAATGTTGACACTCAACGCTCAAGTCTTCTCTATACGATATAATAGAATTAGTTTAAGAATAAGATAGATGAAGCGTTTTCGTAGAAGATATATAGTATTATAATAATTACAACCTTGAAAAAAGGGAAAGGACATTAATCAAATATGTAGTCTTAAATATATAATAAACTTTTCATAGATTTACAACCAATTAACATATGAGTGTTGACTTGTTGTATTGTCATACTTTTTTTTTATTGGTTAGGTTTGTTTTGGCAAGCTAATCAGTAACATTAACAAACTATCGGAATTGGAACCAACACTAATTTCGAGTATCACGAACAGAATTGAAAGTTGGTTTTAACTTATAGATGAAGACTGCTGTACCCAAATTCAGACGAACAAATACTTGTATGAGATAGTTATTATTAACGCTTAGAAATACGAAGGGATTGCCAAATATTAGCAAAATAAATCACCTGGTTCAATATTGTCTCTTTCTTATTTTCTGTTGTAGTAGAACTGGCAATCTCGGTATATAAGAAAATGGTATATTATAAAATTGATCAAGTCTAATAATTCATTTTAATTCAGCGTCCGCACACATAGATCAAGAAGCTAAAAACACCTATGTCCAGCAGTGGAAATAGTTTATAGGTTAAATAAAACCACGAAAAGAGATATACAAAACAGATAATGTTAGTTTTTTTTTAAATCTTTTATTTAACTTGCCGTGTACATACACGGCAATTTAAATTTAACCCATTTCCCGGGGTCTAATTGAGCTTAAATATTATGTCAAGTCCCGATGACAATGCATGTTTATCACAAGTATGACCTGATGGCGCCAGAGACAAGAGAACTGCTCAACAGTAGGGACATGAAGTTTACTTAAAAGCTTTTATTGTCTGAAATCGATAGAAATAATTATTAGTATTATTTTATAAGGAAACTGTTATGAGTACTAAGGCATCAATCAAGTCGAACACATTCAAACAATTTACATACTATTCCACATACACTAAACACACGTGCATGTGCGTTTAATCTGGCACATATAGGTAGTGTCGTGCTGTTTTCGTGTTGCAATTTGTATCAGTGTTTTTTTTCTCTTTTACTTTACTCATCATCTTCCTGCCCTTATCCCACTCTAAGTAGGGTCGGCACAACATGTTATAAACATGCTGTCACATGATTTGACTGCGTTTATACGACCGGCCGCCTGCCTGACGTCAACTTACCCCTGTCGTATTTTACGACACCTCGGTAAGAAAGAGGGTGGTCTATTCTACTAAACCGGATACCAAATGGTGGGACAACTTACCTTAGTCGCCTTTTACGACACCTCGGTAAGAAATGAGGGTGATACTAGTCTATTCAGCCGGATACCACACGGTGTTCTCTTTTACTTTATTATATATCACTATTACTTTTCTCAGCCAACTAGATAATGGTAATTCGCCTTGATCTAGTCGGATAAGGTTAGAAGCTACAAGCCCCTGAAAGAGTTGCTCAGTACTGGCTATAATAAAACATGTTCATTTGGATAATACGATTTTACTGTTATAAATACTGCAAGCCACAAGAGGGTACTTTAATGAACATGTCCTACATACACTAGTTTAGGTTTTATTAAGCACCGTCTCACAGGCGAAAATGATGGCGAGACATCTTTAAAAACATTATCCGAAGAGAGAGGCTCTTTCATCAATCAATAGCAGTCCACTGTTGGACATCTCTTCCAAGGACTTCCGAGCTACAAGATCTTGTGCCGCCTGAATTCAGCGGCTCCCCACGACCTTTTTGAGATCGTTTGTCTATCTGGGTCCACCTACACTACGTTTTCTTACCAACCATCATCTGACGTTAGAACAAAAGTTCAGCCTATATCCATATCAATTTAACTAATCAAACCTATATATCCATACTATACAATATCCATACTAGTATTATAAAGCGAAACCCTATCTGTCTTTTGCGCTTTCACGGCTGATCGATCCGCTGGAGCAATGTGGATGTAATTTAGTACAAAGGAATACCGAATATATACCGGTCTAACAAATAGGATAAATATCCTCGTTTTTCCTTTAAGAATAGAAAAAAAACAGTACATAAGTGATTGTAATATAGTAATTTATAATAGGTAGTATTGTAAATCTTAAAGGACTTAAGTTAATAAGACGTTAACTCTTGAGTCTTAAGATAAGTGATTTGTTAATAGTGAAAATTCCAGAAACCGAATTTGTTTGAAAAACTGCACAGATGTTTACAAAGGTATAAAAAATCTAAGTAAGTTATTAGCTAACTCCCAAATAATTTTCGGTGACCGTGACATGTGAATACGAGTATATTCATAGAAACACATGATGAATTATCTGGAAAAATATTTTTTATATAGCAATATTAAATATTTATATAGTTACAACAATTAAGGAGAAATCAACAGTATTATTATTCATCATCAATAGTACACTATTATTTGAATAAAAAATAACATTTAAAAAGTAAAGTGATTTTTTGTGTTTGTTAATCAGAGTTATTAATTAATTTTAATTTCATTAGGTACATTCAAATTGATTAAAAAAATTTTTTTCTAGAATTGTGAAGAAGTCGTAAGATTATCTATCTTTGGTACCTTTATGATGCAATTTAAAAATAAAAAACACAATATATATATTTTTTTAATGGCTGGTATTTATTATATTTAAAGACATATTTGTAGGCCGAATAATAGAAAGTGGTCTTAGAGGTTTGAACTACCGCGTGCAAGGTTAATTCTGTATTGATTCATTATATACTGGATTTCACAAAATAATTTTTAAATACCTGGGATGAAATTGCAAATTTCCGAATATGTTATAAGTTATATTCTTTTGAAATATACACAATTTATTCGTTGCTCTTTGCTACTCGTTTTTACCTGACGAGTGTTCCTTATTTAATTAACTAAACAAATCACCTTTCCACTTCAGAGTTCAAACTCAGAAATTAACCAAATCATAAAAAAAAACTTCACAAAGTTTTATAATAACTATTATAATTATCTTAATAAGACGATATAAAAAATTCGCTGTTCAAGTTTTGGGAAAACAAAATATATCAAATAAATTAGTAAAAAAACAGTGCTCAGCCAAATATTTATTCAAGAATACACACTTTATCGCACAGCAATATCATTCAGTATATATCTAAACTAAAGTAACATACATATCTTTATTTGAATAGCACAAATATAAATATTAACTGTAACCTTTATAGAACTATAACTGATTAAACATTTGATACAACATAAAGCAATTATTTAAATTAAATCTTATAAATACAAGTTAAATTTATAAATATAATTCTAATGTTCATTTAAATTATTTTCATTACACAAAGTTGTCTTAATTGTCAGAGTTTTTTTTAAATTATTTTATGTAATTTAAGTAATTACGCATAAATAAAAAATTACCTCACAATTGCATTATTATGTTGATGCTAAAATTTATTTATTTGAGCTTATATTTCGCAAATGCATTGTATACACGAAATTAGTTCTACTTACATCATATCGGTTAATATCAGCGTAGAGTTCACTTTTTATATTTGTTTTCTAATATCACGCCATATGTCTCTAAAACATGAACGACTGTAATAAATATAGATTGTCCCACCTACTAAATATTTTATAAGTAAAATAATGCAAATAGATGTTAAACGTTGACCATTTAACTATTTTGTTAAACAATATCTGCTTTCCTTCTTCATGAAATTATTTTTCGGCATTGTGTAAAGTCGGCATATGTATTAGCCAAAAGTTTAGTGAATATTTGTCGTGGTTTTGTAATAAATATTCTTACAGTTTATCATTACATCGATCTTCTGGAAAAGTTACCTTCTCTGGTAGATTTTTTCGTTATTCATAATTTTATGCTTCATCGCCCCATGCGAAGCATGTATGATTATATCCAATTTTATAACGGTTTCCTTGGATAGTTGGATAAAATATTTACAATTCATTTATAGTCATATTTTATTTGGCTTTTGCAATTTGTTATTCAATAGTCAGAGTATCGTAGGACTACCCGATAATTCGCAATCAATCTTGCAATTTCTATTTATATCCGTTAGATCTTCAACTGCGTTAAATACGAGATATATTTTAAGCATATATTTTGTCATTTTATTTAAGAAACCAAAGCAATACATAGTTACATTCATGTTTTTATAAATTCCAACTAGTCGGACCGTGCTTTATGGTCTATTCATTAAACCTTGAGACGCTATTTCAGTAATCAATACACTTAACAAGCCTATGAAGTTTACACTATTGTTTTAAACTTTTAAATATTCTGTTCTTTTGCTTGCTTATATTAATACTTAATGTATTTTATGCACACCATTCTTAGAACTGAACGTTAACAGCAGAGATAATCAAAATAAAACTTTTCGTATATTGTCGTTACCCAACGGAGGTGTAAAACTGTTCTGACTTACATGTGAACCCTCAAGTAAAAATCAATAGATGAACAAGGATAGACGCTGATGAGATAGCATGATTTTATGTGCATTAATGAAGTACAGTTTATACGATCCTGGTAGCAACTGTTCGCCAAGCTTGATTCACTTCATGTTATGGTTATGTATTTCTTCATTCGGCTAGTTGAAATTAACATTGCATTTATGCAATGCAATTAAGTTAACATTGCATGCGCACTTAAAAATTTAATCATTGCAACGCAAAAAAAAATCTTTTAGAGAAATCATTTTCTATAAAAATAAGACGATGATAATTGGAGCCACCTAAAATATATTTACTTTTATGTTCTTCATATTGTTTTAATCAACTTTATAATCTGTACTAGCCAAAATAGCTAAAAATTACTAGAGTACTAAAGGAGATTTATCATTGGTGGATTCATCATTTCAAAAATAAACTTTTTCGGGTTTTCTAATTTATCTTCAGTATTGCATAATATGTTTTAAGAGAGCCTTTAAACCCTAATTTAAATTGGACTTGGATATGAATATAGCTGAAATTCCTTCTGGCAATCTTCCAAAATAGGTTACACAGGCTTTGGTTGCAGAATCACTTTGCGATTTTGTTTTGGGATTTCCTGATGACGCTTCGGTTTCGGGGTAAAAGAATTGTAATGATAGTGAATTGTTTAGTATTTGGGTATCGTAGTGGTTGGTGGTGGTGAAGATTTGTGCTAGTGTTTTTACGAAATCTGCATGTATTAGGTATTAAAATTAGTAATCGACTTTTAGCATAATATATATTTTCGATTTACTTAATCGTGGATTTCAGCAATATAATTTCATTATTCCTTTTGTATTATGGATCTCCACAAAGTAACGCTTAATTGTATGAATTATAATAATTTAATTATATTCAAAATAACATTTTATAATCTTAGATTAATTAAAATATTTATACATCTTAGTTTAGACAACATTAAATAATAATTATATTAAATAACTAGTTTCTGCCCGCGGACTTGGTCCGAGCTGGCTCTACTAACGTACTACTTTTAAAAATCATAACTTACTCTCCTTTTCTTTGATATATTCTGGATATTTCTGTATGTTACGCCTTTACGGGTAACGGAATGAATGTACGGAATGAAATTTACGATTGAGGCGTATGAAATCGGGTTAACTCATAAGATAAAAATGAGAGGATGAAAAGCTTTTCATAAATAAGGTTTGCGTAAAATTAATAAAAATTACCTTTACAAATAAATAAAAAATCCGAAAATATAAAACTTATTTGGTAATTAATATATTTAATTAATTCATTATTAATAATGATTTATATCGTAATATGTATGTAATAAACAAACATCCCTCTCCCCACATCTTGCTTGTTGCGGATAAAGGTCTTCACTGAATACCCGCACAAGTACTAGGAATTCATGAACGGAAGAAAGCGTTGATAGTGAAGTAAGGCAGTGAAGTAAAAGTGACCGTTTTTTATTCTTTGCAGGAATGATTTGTCAGTGAAAATTTATAAAATTTTCTAGTGTGGAAATATTTCAATATATTTATGAAATAGTAGGATATATACCTATATTTTTTTTAATTTTGAAATAAATATATTGATATCGCCTTTCGATTTTCTCTATATCTGAATATAGGCGCTCTCCTTGCTCCTCGCTCGTATTAAGCCAAGTTTTATGGAAAAAAAATGAAGATGTAAATGCAGTAAATGTATTTTGAGAAATTCGAGCTACAATTTTGTGGAATTACTGATTACTTTACGGAGATAATAATAAAATAAATAAATAAAAAAATAAAGGAGAATAAAAAATATGGATATATATATATATATATATATATATATATATATATATATATATATATATGTATATTCTTATTGAATGTTGTCTAAACTAAGATGTAACTTACAATTCATACGATTCGGCGTTACTTTTCGGAGATCCATACTACAAAAGTAATAACGAAATCACTTTGCTGTAATCCACGATTAAGTAAATTATATTATTACTAGCTTTTACCCGCGCAACTTCGTTCGCGTGGACTGTAGTCTTACCTCAAACTATAATAACTAAATATTAGATAAAATAATAATTGATACTAAGATAACAAATATTTTTCTATTTAACGACACTAAAATTATAACTCTGGTCTGGGCCAAAAGATGTTACATACATCATTATGGCGGTCTCTTTTTTATTAAATATTTTTCTCCGGTTTATGAAATAAACAAAAACCGAAATATTGAAAAAAATAATAATAATAACTTTTTTTAAGATTTTTATACGTTACCCCGGTATATAAACATTAATTTTGCTAAATTTCATCTATATTGGTTCAGCGAATTGACCATGCAAACGTTACAAACAGACTTTCGCATTTATAATATTATTAGTTTATTTATTTTACTAAATAACCCGTATTGCTTATATTAATAATCCATTGTTATTACAATGTTAAATTTTGCTCAGTTAAATTTGTCCAGTAAACGAATAAAATATAAATACTCTTTCAAGATAACTCCTTTGACGTAAGCCGAAAAACTTGGACTCTAAATACTTCTGTAAATACAGATTTGACTTGATTTTGACACATCGTAAATAAAAATTAGTTCCATAGGTAAATTATAGATGGCGTTTTGAATGTCATCGTATTTAATTCCTCCTGATTTTAATTCCTGTTGAATTAACAGGATTTATATAGCCTATATGTTACCCCGGTATATAAGGAATATTTATGCCAAATTTCATTTATATTGGTTCAGCGGATTGGCCGTGAAAACGGAACCGACAGACAGACAGACAGACAGACTTTCCCATTTATAATATTAGTAAGGATTATCCATTATTATTTTTTAAAACACAATCACAAACCTCTATCTACCACCGCCACTGGTGCTTGTGTATTGTGGTGGCAGAAGTAAAGGTTTGTAGGTCATATGTTTTTACAGATCCTGTATGTTTCAGATATTCAAACGGATAGTCCACTCTACATTTATTTATAGCATTATATAGGTATATGTTCTATTTATTTTTTCGCGGATTATAGCAAAATCATTTAAATGTTACTTTTGAACCATTCACATGATTTCTCTGTTTTCTCAATAACGTTGGCACAGAAGATGGAGTGTACATACATATTTTCACGAAGTGACAGAAGTACAGCTTTGATCTGCACGCGTTACAAAACAATCTCTGCACCCATGGCTCGTTAGCGTTTACTACAGCAAAACCAAAGTACACACTGCAAATACGCATCTTCGAGCGCATTTGTCATGATTTTTTTCCACGCTTTCCGAGTATAAACCATCCACAAACGTAACAATAAACCATCTGAATCGACTGTGCAATGTTTAGTCTGCATTTTCACAAGTTTCGAAGCCTTTAAGTTTAGTCTAAAAATTTAAACCACCTATTTTGTTCAGAATCTAAATTAAATTTTATTTTAGGATGTTTTTTATTCTAAATATTAAGAAATTTATCAAGTTGTCTAGTAGTTCTTGTCCAGCATATAATAATATAATCTATAATAGTAAGGAATGCTTTTATTATGAACAATATGTTGTTTTTCAAAATGATCCATGAAAATTTCAGCCATCAGTGGACTCAAAGTAGAGCCCATTGCTAAACCATCTTTTTGAAGAAAGTATTGGTTGTTGAATCTAAAATAATTCAATGTTCAATACATAGCTGAGTTAATTCTAATAATTCTGAAGTCTCGACAAGATGTGAACAGTTTTTCTCAAGTAAAGTAGTTAATATGTTCAATGATTCCTTATGGAATGTTCGTAAATAGACTATCAACCTATAAACTTTCCTTTAAAACTAACCAATCACTTCGAAATTTGTTATGTAATATATAAAGATATGTTAGACAAACAGAAAAAACCTAATGTTTATAAAATGCATTGTCCTGAGTCCAATATACATATACAATCCAATATACATGTCCAATATACATGTCGGTCAGACTAGCCGAAATTTTGGAATCCGGTTCCAAGAAGGTATGTCTGTATTCAGAAATAATAAACCGCAAAATTCGAATTTTTGCAAAACATTTGTTGGAAAGTGGTTATAAAGTACCGACCATTCGTTTAATACTCTTCATATTTCCGAAAAGGGTGTCCGATTCAATTTATTGGAGGAACTTGAGATAATTCTGTATCTCAAGTTCCAATTTGTTCTCTTGTATGTTCTGAGTTCCGCAAAGTAACGCCTGCTTCTATAAACCACTAACCACTTTTATGGTAGTTAAAATACTAAATTACTGTTTTAATCTTTACACGCGGGCGGAGCCGCTGGCGATTGCTTGTACGTAATATATTATTAGCACAACGCATTTAATTACAAGTTATTGAGAAAATTAATAATGAACTGGACTATTCTATCTCTATCTACAAACATTTTAGGTCGCATGGTTAAATACACCTAAACAGCCTATTAGTTTGTAGCACAAATTCTGAAGAAAATCAATATCAAGACCTATTGCCCCACATTCAAGGTCATCGAACTTTGTACTTATTTCGGTTGGGTATTTCAAAATGTCCCTTTAGGCTTATGGGTCCCTAGTGCTTCGGCATTTGAAACCCTATATTAACGATATTATGTCTCAGTGGCATAGTTGAAAGAGGGCGGAGTTAGACACCTCCCCCGAACTTTTGAGCATGCGCTTAGCTCATTCTCGTTTGATTTAATCAATAAGGGTCATAAGTTCCGCCCCTGACAAATTTCCCGATCATGAAACAGAAGGTGGTCTCATATTCAACCTAATATGAGGAATACGGACGGCAAACTGAAAATATAGTTTGTCAGTTACGCTTTATAAAAAGAACGCCTACAAATCCCACAATCCCCCAAATCCCTGAGAATTTATGTTACCCTAGTGCTAGTGCGGGTTAATCAACGTGCGGATATTAAAAAAATATTTTATAAAAAAAATCCAGAACACACCTCCTTTGTTTTATTATCTCTATATTTATTTAGTCTAGTTTTCATTATTTTAATCAACACAAAAAAAGACAAATATTTTATTTTTATTTATGTACGTACATAATAAAATTTGTATTATATAAACTTGTGAAACAGAAAAAACAATTGATTATTCTTCTATGCGCCTCATAATATATCTGCAAGTCGAGGCAGTATTTGTTGTAAAAACTTTAGAATTATAAAAAACAAAATTCGAATTTTGAATTTCCATATGGAAATTGAATTTATGGTTAAAGATAAATTAGGTAGGTGGATAAGAAAGACATTACTAAACTAGTATATAAATTAATTAATCTCGTAATCAATCGAATTTGACGACCGGTAAGGGGAGAGAGAATGCGGAATTTTCGTATTAAAGTTTCAATCCGCACGTGTACAAGGGCAACAGGTAATGGAGAAGATGGATTAAATCCGCGGCTTAGAGCAAAGTGAGCATGCGTGAAATTTATTTCTGCCTAATACAAATTACATCTATCCTTTAAGAGACAGTCCCCCTTTCCAAATATTTTTTCCTAGGAGCAGCATGATGTACTATCATCTAGTATAGTAAAAGGTGAGATCAAACACCAAAAACGTAATCATTACATAAATTAATTTTATAATTTAATCCACGACTGGTAGAACAGCTCACGATAACTTTCAATATTTATATGAAAACTAAGCTTTTACCCGCAACTTCGTTCGGGTGGACTGTAGTATTGAAATTAAGAGCTTCTGTCACACTTCAACAGGCAAATATCTGCAAATATCTTCATCACAAAAATCTGATCGATCCGGGAATAATCAGAGGGATTTATAGTTTTATCAAGAGCATAATTTTATAATTTTAGTAAATAACCCGTACTTACTTGAAACATATATTAAAATAGCTCAGTAAAAGAAGACTTCCAAAATTGGGCTTATCTGTGACAATAAACTCCATGTATGTACAACAAAATATTGTTAAATTTTTCTGCTATTAATATTATTACTATAAATATTAAAAACTGATAACGTCCAAGAAAACTTTAATAATAACATTTAAACGTAACGTATGAAGTGTCAAAATGTTTTTTTTTAATCACCTTTATAGGTGAACGAACGAATAAAATAAATTATTAGAACATTTAAAAATATGTTTTTGTGAACATAATGTTTTAAAATAAGTATCTGAAAATATATAAGCGTCACTTTATTAAATGTAATGACTTTTCAGATATTAAAAATGGTGTAAAAAGAAAAAAATGTCCCAATACATGTCAATTATTAGTAATTTTTTTTACTTAGTCGTAAAACTTGGAATCTAAATACTTCTGTAAATACAGATTTGACGTGATTTTGACACATCGTAAACAAAAATTAGTTCCATAGGTTCATTATAGATATCGTTTTGAATGTCATCCTATTTTATTCCTCATGAATTTAATTCCTGTTGAATTAACAGGATTTCTATAGCATAGGCTATAGAAATCCTAAATATTCCTTATACAGCGGGGTAACATATAGATGTATAAGGAATATTTATGGCAAATTTCATCGATATTGGTTTTTAGGATTGGCTGTGGAAACGTAACAGACAGATAGACTTTCGCATTTATAATATTAGTTAAGAGTTTACATAGTTTTAGCGCAAACATCAACTCATTAAATTTTTATCAAACGAATATAAAATAACTGCAAGTAAATATAAATAGTAAATAAATTATATATTTAAATTTTCTTTTTTTTTAGCCGTGTGATATCCGGCTAAATAGAATAGTACCACCCTCATTTCTTACCGAGGTGTCGTAAAGGCGACTAAGGTAAGTCGACCCGCCATGTAGTATCCGGCTGAGAAGAATAGACCACCCTCATATCTTACCGAGGTGTCGTAAAAGACGACTAAGGTAAGTTGACCCATAGTGTGGTATCCGGTTTAGTAGATTAAACCACCCTCCTTCATACCGAGCAGTCTTAAAATACGACTAAGGTAAGTTGACTTCAGGCAGGCGGCCGATAGTAAAAACGTAGCCAAATCATTTTACAGCATATTTATAACATGTTGTGCCGACCCCACTTATAGTGGGATAAGGGCAAGAGGATATATATATAAAATTTATTTTTTTGATTTAGAATTTTTTTATTACCTCTTACTGTTTTTCTTATTTTTTTATCGTGCTACGGTAAAATAAATAGTAAAAAGTAAAATATATTTTAGTGAAAAGGTAATATTTAAAAATATTTCTTTTTTTATTTATTTTATGAATAAATAAAATAAATTTATTTTATTTTATTCATAACCACCAATCACAGAAAGAATTTATTTAAATTTTGCATTGCGGATGGATTGTAAAGTAACGGCAATTTATAGCCGCAACGGGACTAAGGCAACAGGAGTTAGCAGGAGATACATAAATTGCTTAGTCACTTGGGCTTACTGTGTTGTTTGACCTTTTGATACTTTTCTAGATTAAAGTTTTATTAGGTACAACCCTAATTATTTTAAGGCTTCAGTAGTACCAGAAATGTACAAGTTGACCGTAGTTCTGGTAGACTTGTATGATAAGTCTAAAATATTGTCTACATTTCAATTTTAAGAGAAGTTCAACAATTTCAATAACATAAATGTGCTCATTAAATGTTAAATATTTCATAAAATCGATCAATAAATAGTTAAATATAGAATAATTAATTGTTAAAAATAAACTTAGTTTCTAATTTTTATAAATAAACACTCCTACGCGCTTTTTGTAACATTTGACAACACATACAGAAATATAAAGACTAAAATCCGATTAAAAGTGATGATGCAATCAATGAATAAATATTGGATGTTACTGTCCATTTTAGATTGGTTATGGCCTATGGCCTTATGAGAAAACTACATAATATTCCATATTCAACAATAACTACCTATACCTTCCATAACATATCTGGCCAAAATAAGAAAAGATCGATTTTTCGAAATTTCTGGTGCATTTAAAAATTTGATAGCATACATAATAAACATAGCTATAATATATTGGTATACAGTAAGGAATTCTTGAATTATCTCTTAGTATTTCATTCACATAGCAACTTATCGTATTAGACTTACCAGTAACCTCAAAGTCTCGCGAAAACTGCTTGATGATCAGATCCAAAGCACGCCGTGTCACCTTAATCAGCACATCGACTACCTTCCGACTGTAGTATCGACGCATTTCATTCACTGCATTCTTGACCATTTCCTTAAACATTTTATCAATCGGTGAATAAATTTCAGTCACTCAATATTTAAGTATCAAAATAGTCAATGGTTACCAACGTTTTTCACGTGGTTACTGACAAGGAAATACCATAATCTATGATGCTATGAAGTTACATATTTACTACGTTCAAAGAAGTTTAAATGTTTAAGCCATATGTATTTTATGACATTGTTCTTAAAAGTTAAGTCGATTTATGAATGAAAATCGCTGTCCTTAAGCGCATGATCAAGTTTCTTAGGGTATTTCGTAATCGCAACTGTGTAAGCCTGGAAAATGAAGTCAATAAAAAACAAAGTAACTAATGTTTAAGAATTTTTAAATCTTTATTTATTACATATTAATATAATTAAACCTGTTAAAACGTGAATCTAATAGTTTGTTACCCCTTTTTAAGGACACAGCGCACGCAGAATTATAAGATTTCGCACAAATGAACTTTATTTAGAGAACGGTATAAAACTGAGGTACCTAAATAAAATATTAGCTTTTAGGTTTTGCCTGTCAATATTCGACACGAATAACTTTTTTATTTGTAAGACAAAATGTGCCTTAAAGACAAAATGTGTCTTAAAGACAAAATGTGCCTTAAAGACAAAATTCTATTTCCTGTGTAGTAATAGTAGTGTCTAGGAATTTTTTTTTTTTGGGATATAATCGTAATTCGGAATGTAATGAATACACACTGTGGTGAACACAGTGAAATTATGCGAAAGACGGTGAAATATATGAAATATACATTGTTCAAATTTTTCAAAGTCTAAGCCGTGGTTTGTGTTTAGTACGTCCTAAAGTAAAATAAAGTAACATCAAAATTATAGGTTCAATTCATAATACTGACAAACCTGCATGCTCTTAGAAAGACCCCCAGCAGGTACTGATAGCAATCGATGTGGACTCTCAAAGCACTCCCAAACAGCAGACCAGTCCTGTTGACCACTGGTTGTTGATTCATTCAAAGTGGACGCTCCCCCACTAGCTGATTGAGTTTCATCTGTTATAAAAAAAAATTAACTATATTGTGGTCCCATTTTAGATACACAAAAAAATATTTGAAAGTTATATTAAAATCTTTATTTAATAATTACAGAATTCGTTCTTAAATTATTTGGATTCTCGGGTATCACACTCATACAAATTCCGGAATTATTTATTTGACGAGCCAAATTTTACTAGAAAGTAATTCATCGCAACTAAAAACTTTATCCACACAGTTAGAGTACACGATACTACTATACGCGTAAGTAGGTAAGTGAAATTTATTAATCAAAAAGAGCGGTTTAATTAATTGTCTATACTTTATTAAAGGAGCTTTGTGAACTGATAGTACTAGAAACTCATAAGTAGATAACTATAAACATAACATAAAGATACATCTAATATTTCTATTCGACGTTGCATTAAAAAGTTTTTATTTTTAAATATTGTAAAACATTTGATAAAAAAACTTATATTCTTAATATGAAATGTTACAATTAAAATCATTATGCTATTACAAGTACCATCTGTAATTAAAAATTCAAAATCAGGATTAATATCGCTAGTTTTTGTTTGCTGAGCAGCTTTCTTAACAAGATCCAAGACTTCCTCGACTGCTTCCTCCACCATTAAACTCTTTCTATTTAGTTCAATGCAAGCACTTCTGCAAATTTAAATATCTATATAAACTTATGTTAAACATATAATATGAATTGCATTAGGTGAAAAAATTGTACATACCGGCATCCACTTTCTACATGTTCTACAAATTCGTCCATAGAACAAGGAGACTCTTCTAGAATGTGATGTATTTTCATTAATAATTGGTTACTCTAATCAAAACAACATGAATAGAGAAATCAGAAATGAGGGAAATTGTGACAGAGAGACTGGTGTAACCCAAACGGTGGCTATGTTCAAGTAGAGATAAATATTATATATTTTTAGGACCCCTGTACTTTAGGTGAATATAGCACATAAACGGAAACGGGATCATATATTCTGTTGTATAAACTACCTAAATAAAAATTTACATTTTTATGAATAAAACGAAATCCTTTAACCTTCTTTACTAAATTCTTCAAAAGATATTTTATATAATGAGTTATTTACCTGGGTCTTATAATTTTAAATATTTACATATTGTAGAAATGTTCCTCCTGGTGCTAATTTAAAAAAATATACACGAATATATTTTTAATAAATTCTCTCTTCTCGTATAAATTTAATTATATTACCTGATAAAGAAATTAATGATACTTCTTGCATTCCAGACAACATATAAATTATTCTATTTGTGTAAATGTCATGTACTCTAGTCACTAGGACATCAAAACTTTTTATAGCAAAATTGGCACGGTCTATGAAATCCTTCCAATCCTCGCTAGTCCAGGATACTGTGCGAAGACCAGGAATTAAAAGTGAAGAAAGACGAACTACTTGAGGCAGAAGAAGAGGTCGCACTTCCAATTTTACTTGCTTTATTGTACGTATATAATCTTTAAGTAAGAACTGTAAACAAGAGCAATTTATTTATCGGTGCACTTTGCACAAAAATAAATTTTACAATTTCAGTAAGTATGCAACAGATAAATTAGCAATTTAGCAATGTCACCTATTACTATAGGTGACATTAGACACTGGTCACTTTTACTTGGCTCCAAATAAAGAATGTAATTAAAATTATGCAAATTGTTAGCTTCTCTTGGTTAAAATTGAACGCTCTATTATAGGTCTACTGGACCCGTATGTAAAATTGTAGCTGAATTGAACACCGGGAAGTGGATCAGATTTAAGGTGCAAGATTCCATTTTGACAAACATACCCGGCAAGTTAAATAATAGTATCATAACCAATCATAAGCAACAGTATCATAATCTGATACTGTTGCATAATAAAGGTTTTTATAACACGAGTGTTTTTATAGTATCACACGAGTGTTATAAGACCAAGTTATGTACAGTGTCATACACTACTTTATCTACTCTCATAATATAAAACGTAAAACAATATTGCATAAAACACTGAATATAAGAACAAATTTATTTCCATTGAATGAACTCGTGGTAACATTTACTATTGTTGCTCCTAAATTTCGCCGGCAACAGTTTCATAGTCATGTTTGACGCAGCTTCCAGAATATCTGGCGGTGTACAATCACCACTTTCCCCGCTCTCAGACATGTTTTTTTCACAAAAACTTATTTTTTTTACAAACAAAACCAAACTTTGTTTAAATATTGAAAAGATTTTTTTAAATGTCAAATGTTAGCGCCAAGGCGCAAACATCGATTGCGTATGCGTGCTGCGTCGCCGCGGACTCGTTCATTGAAATGCATTTTTTAAAGGTAGAGATTCAACCTCCTTGGTCCAGCTGGAGGTTGCATAGGTGAATCGTTATGATTAAAAAGTTACATTATGATACAGGTGTCCATACAAGACCTGTATCGTAATAAACTTAATAAACTTTTTAATTTTTATTTTTGACCTGTACGTAATGTTTGTCATAAGAATTTTGGTTTCAGTTTTATAATCTTTGTATTATAGTATCAGAGTAAATAAAAACTTTTAAATAAATATAAGATACTTGTAACAGACGAGTTATTTTATTATCCTAAAAATTCTTTTTTTTTTTTTTTTCAGGAAAACCCATTATGGGTCGTCACCGCCCGACGGGGACGAGCGGCGGGTATGTCGGACTCTCACCGACTAAAAACCTGACAGTGCTCCACCACGCTGCTGGTGGCGGGGACAGGGTACCTATGAAGACATTGCCCCCCATCCCCGCCAGCAGCAGCTCTGTACCCCGGAGAGCGCCACCTCCGGGTCGGGGCCTCTCTAAACAGTGGCCCCTCCCTCCGCTAATCGATGCATCGGGAGCACCAGATGCATCGACCGCCTCGGGGACCTAACTCCAGCGAGCGTCCGATAAACCCCGTTCGGATCGCTCGGAGGTCCCCGTTAGGGCGGCATGCGACGGACTTCGGCGAGTCGCCTGCGCCCCGCTCGCCTGCGGCGGATTGGATCCAAGGACTCGACTTCCCGGATCCGCCCCGCCGCCTCCTTCCGCGAGATAACGTCCTCGCAGAAGGAGGCCATCGCTGCCCACGATCGCTCCCTGTCCACCATGGCACGAACCACAGTGGGCATCCTAAAAATTCTGTACTAACCTGTAAGGAGTCGTTTACAAGTGTAAAATAACTCTTCTTAGCATATAATGAGTGGCAAACAATTGGTAACTCGAGCCCCATTTTCACAAGGCAGTCGGATTCTCTTATTAATAACTTAATTGTATGGTCTAAGTTGACAATAATGTGACCAGTGTCATCTATTTTTAGTAGAGTTGTGTTCAGGCTTTCATCTACATCCCATATCTGTAAAGAAAGGCTAGATGTTTTAATGTCGAAAATCTTTTTAGTTACTTGACAGCAACGAAAAGGTTGGTCAACCAATCATAGTTCATTGCTAATTTCATGCGGAACACTTTTGTGACTTATAGGATTTAGGCATGTAATTGTAATGTAATGCTAAAAATCCTTAAATAGTGTAAGTGTGGTTTTTATTAATGGTTCGTACTTTTTAAGTTAATACTATTTTGAAGAGATATTAAAAAAAATTAACTGTGTTAAATTTAAAAGAAGTCAAGTTAAAAAAGCTTATAATAAGCTAACCTAACCTAACAGCAGTTAGGTTTGACTTAACATAAACAAGCATTATCATCGAGACTGGAACAATATATACAATTTTAGCTCAATCGGACCCCGGAAAGTAAAGCAACAAAGAGAAATCGACCTGCGGTGTGGTATCCGACTGAGTAATGAGAATAGAACACCCTTATTCCCTTACCGAGGTATCGTAAAATACGACTAAGATCAGGCAGGCGGCTGGTCGTAAAATACGTAGCCAAATAATGTGCCAACATGTTTCTAACATGTAGTGCCGACCCCACGTAGAGTGGGATAAGGGCATGAGGGGGATGATGTACACAGATTTGTCAAAAAAAATATGTTATATGTAGTATGAAATGAAATATGTTAAATGTGGTATGTAGTATGAAAAATTCTTACATTTTGGTTCATCCACACTGCCTTCATATTCTCTTCATAGTTTTGTATCAGGCTGCGCGTTGCTGTATATTTTCTCATCATATCCGTGGCAGTAGGCAGTGTCTTCAGGACAGGATGGGCGCATACACTTTCTACTGTCTCCGTCATATTATACATCAAACATCGTGCCCATTTTATGCGTCCTGTGGATAACGCGCTATAAAAATCTTTTCAAAAACAGTTAATTTTAAAAAATACACTACAAAATATAGCATATGATAATATTAATTTCATACCGGTAGTATTACAATCTAGACATTCGAAGATACTACGCAACAAAAATACACGAAACTTTCCAAGAAATCGATTCGGTTATAAAACCACTAATTATTTAATAAGTACGTAAGTATGCAACAAATTTGTTGGAGATAGAATATTTTTAAAATTAGGCGCAACTTTGAGGAAATATAAAATTCATGATAATATTATCACTACATAGTATAAAACAAAGTCGCATTCTTTGTTTGTCCCTATATCCCTATGAATGCTTAAATCTTTAAAACTACGCAACAGATTTTGATGCGGTTTTTTCATAGATAGAGTGGTTAAAGAAGAAGGTTAAAATGTATAATAACAATCAATATGGAGTAGAGAAATACGACTTTTTTGAGGTTTCTAATGCGATGTCGTAATTTACATTTTTTTACGCTTACATTGCAAACGCAGGCTATAAATACAAAAATTATCAAAATGATGTACTAAGTATTTGTACACCTTAAAAAGGTCTACTGAAAAGTCTGCGATGTGTCTGTGGTTATCCATAAGAGATAGACATATAGTCTATCTCTTATGGATAACCCACTATAGCATTTTTTGTCAATTACTTTTTACGAAAAATTTTGCCTTATTTTCGATGCAATTTTTGTACAATACAGCATTAATCCTTATCCAATTAAGTACCTTAAATACATTTTTGATTTAATATAGATCAATATGGTCGTTTACAGCATGCAATTTAGGTGTACATTTTTGAAGATATTACAGGTTTAAAATGCTGTGAGGAGGCCGCGCTTCGCCCTATAGCACTTCGAATTTAGCAGCTATATGTCACTCTTTCAAGAGTAACAACTAAAGAAAACATGTTTGTATTGGCTAATGACAAGAAAGCGAATGTGAATGTTATAATATATAAAGACATTCTGTAATTAATTGTAAAAATAAAATACATAGGGAAAAATGTAACGCGTAAATATGTAGTATATGAATTTAGATATTAGATATAGCAGGAAATCTTCTTGATATAGGGATAGGAGAATTGTTTTTCTCCAAATTTAATGCGTGCGGGCCACGGGCAGTAATGAATAAATCAAAACTGCTGGATCGATTTCAATCATCTTTTTTTTTCACTGAGTGACATAGGCTATATATTTTACACCCGTGGGAAGCAGGGGCAGGCCGCTAGTTTTACTATAATCCCAAATGAACAACTATATTAAGTGAAATATAGTAGGTATATTATCCGCCGTCATACAGTATACAAACGACCACCACGACCACACCGCACCGCACACATTGACTAGCACGACCTTATCAATTCGCTCTGAGCCGGCTCCTTGCGTTCCGCTTTATTTCATTTCTGGGTAGGCTGAACATTCTACTCGTACTCGTCTGAGCTTTTACTCGTAGCTTACGATGGATTACAGTGCAGAAATTTGAGTGATTTCAATTGCTCGGGAAGAAAAGAATCATCTTATTGGACGTGGTAATAAATGCTGTAATTATATGAAACCTTCAATACAAAAAAGTGATTTATATAGTACCAGCAACAGGCGAATAGTTTCTAGGTAAGGGAGGGTCATCTCTTTGTCTCTTAAACATCTTCATTATTTTGTCCACTTCCTTTTCACTATATTTCAATACTCTATCATATTTCTCACTAAGTTTTGTTATTTGTATCTTTTGGCTAACCTAAAATGAACACAAAATAGTTATTAATTTTAAAGCCATTATTATTTTCACAGTCACAGTTTCATATAAAAACAAGCACATATGACACACTTTCATTTTGTAAAACACACTATAAGGTCGTGATCGCACCCTAGTATTCGCAAGTTTGATAAATCTGTCCTATCAAGAGAACGCGTTATTGGATACTATGACCTACGTGTATTACGTTGGAGTCGAAAGAGTGATGAAGTAATACACAACAAGCCGTTTTAAATGTTTTTTTTTTGTTTTATTGCAATTGTACAGCGATACTATAAAAATATCAGAATTAAGAAACGAAAGTAAAAATATCATTAGGTAAATTAAATTAATAAGATCGCTTAAGAGAACTTTCAACGTCTGGGATCTACGAGTAGCTTTTGACACTCGTATTAAGTGATCTACCAACACCGTGTTTTTGATTACGGGGTCGCAACTCTTACATCTTGATTACGTATTAGAGTTTTTTTTGTAACATATGCCATAACCGGTATTAACATTGAAGCTTCGCATCAGACACTGAGAGATTTTCGTCAAAAAGATCTCTATTAATTTTGTTAAAATGTTCTGTTAAACAGTTAGTTATTCAATGTAATTATAAGAAATATTCTGCAGAATATACGATTTGAAATAATAATTCTCGACAACGACGCAAAAGTCACTACTTGGAAATACTTGCTATTATTATAGTGTCATGTTTCCTGTGATGTTTATCAACTTTGAAGCCAGCTTTATTTAAATGCATGTTATAAAATCATTGTTAAAAATAGCCGATTGCAATGATAGGTGGCTTTTATAAAGGGAACAGGAGGCCCCGGGCAGGCACCAGTGAGTTTTTTTGTTAAAACTTATTTGATATTTACAATTTATCACGTTTATTTCGGTTAAGGAAAAGATCGTGAGAAAAACTGCATATCCTAAGTTTAGGATAGGTGTGACATCAATTCTCATTAGATCAGGGTTTAAGCTCCAACCCTTCTCTCAAAAAAGAGAGAGAAGGCCTTTGCTTAGCAGTTGGATATTAAAGGTCATGAAAAAACTCTAAGTTACTTGTGAACAGACCTTTTCAAATCTCATCAAGAATTTAATTCCTTGCGGAGTCTCCCAGACGCTGGCGAAGTTGACTTCGATAGTATTACCTATGGACTCCCTAAGAGTATCCGTCTTTTCCTCAAAAGCATGATAATCTCTATCAAACTCGCTATTCCTATAGTCAAGATAATCATATTGACAAGATGTCACTGCTTTCTTAGCTTCATTAAAAGCATGCATTGCATCTTCGAGATCTGAAAATAAAACTCTTAAGTTCATATGCATACATTAATATTTTTATTACAATAAATAATAAATAAATAAATAATAAATAAATATATAGGACACTACAGGACTAAATTTAATATTATTATGTATTTTTTTGTAAAAAAAATTCAAAATTTAATAGCTTATACTCGTCCATTACCTTCGCCTAAAAGAAGTCCTTCCATTCGTTTCTCAAATAAATGGTTATAATCATCCATCAAGTCAAACATAGTGATTATCTTGTTTAGTCTCTTACAAAACGTATCAAATTTTCCAAATACATAGTTTTCAGAGAAACTAAATTGTTCTGTATTTGGTAGAAATTGTTGGTTCTTTACAAAGATGTAAGTGTCTCTATAAGTCTTATTCAGATTAATGCAATGAATTAACTTTTCTCGCACTAAGTCCCGCTCTTGTGACCAAATCGTCTCTTTGAAACGACAAGTTATGTATTGTTTACATGTCTCGATCATTTGATTAGTTATCTGAAAAATAAATTTTATTCTTTTACGGAATGTTCTTTCTTATAACATGTTGTCAAAGAAACGCAATAAGAAAATACTAATTTTATTGCAAAATTCATCTAATATTTTATATGCATCAGTTACTGAGTGTTACATATTAATGGTTTTACAGAGTTACTATCTAGCAATAAGTTCTTTTAATCTATATGTTACTTACTTTGACCATCAACGACGAAATTCTTTCAGATGTATTATAAAACTGCGAGACGCTGTGGATAAGTCTCACAGTTTGTAGCAAACTTAATA
Source organism: Morpho achilles (assembly GCA_947086495.1). Taxonomy (NCBI): domain Eukaryota; kingdom Metazoa; phylum Arthropoda; class Insecta; order Lepidoptera; family Nymphalidae; genus Morpho; species Morpho achilles. Next base: position 15,022,430 of record CAMTZB010000022.1, on the reverse strand, counting down.
TGGAATCTTTGATCTTAACTGGATCGTCCAAGTATAAAGAATGGCAGCATTTTTCCATAGCTTGGATAAATTTAGCATTATCCTTGGCCTCATTGTAGCAGAAGGTTATTTTATGGTCAGTGTCTCGCCATAGCTTAATAACTTTTGAATTTGCTAATTGCAAGCATGTTAAAGTGAGTTGTACTTCGTTATTCTATAAAAAAAGTATATGGTTGCATATAAAATGGGCGTAAATATTGCTTAGAATAATAGTTTGTAGAATAACTTTTCTAAATAAAGATGAGAGCGATATTACACGTTTACAGGAAATACGAAATTAAATCACCTATATATCTTTGCTACTGTATTTTACATTGTATTGTATGTACATTTTGCCTCCATTTAGTTTAGCAGTACTAAATTTTTATTATTTAAATGAGGTAATCTTGTAAGTATATATATGTCAGAAATGGCTCGAACGATTTTTCTGAAATTCAGTGAGTAGGGGTTTTTGGAGAGTAAAATCGATCTAGCTAGGTTTTATTTAAAAAAAATCGTTTTATCCCTGTTTTTGGACATTGAAAAAATGTAGAATTAAAAGCAAAGGATAATTTTAGCTTGACAGCTAATAACGTAATGCTCCTATAGCCGATGGGGAACAGACGGACCGAAAATGTTCAAAACCCGGATTCGAATTCCACAAGTCATCAACGCCTACTATCTTTTTTATTTTATATCTTTTAGAAAATTACCGAGCAAGGCTCAGCCACCCAGGTACATAATATTATTCATCATGAAACATCTTGTTCCTATTATACCTTTATATAAATAAATAACCTGTAAATATGATACAAGTTGAGAAAATTGAGCTCCTCTCTTTTTCCAATATTCAAGTTCATCTTGTGGTCCACTGGAATCGACTTCTCTTCTTAGTTGCTCACTTTCGCTTAGTATCTAGAAAAGTTCATAAAAAGGTCTTAAAATTTATTCAAAACACGAACTTATTCTAATAAAAAATTTATTAAGAGAAGTTTAAATCTTGGTCAATAGAGTCTAATGTATACAAAATAGTTTTACAGAACACTAAATAGCTTTTAAGTTATTATTTCAATCAAATCACAAGTTTCATACTTGTGATTTGATTGAAATAATAAGTAACTGCGAAAGTATTAAGATTGTTAAACAGATTAAATGACTCAGCGATAAAAATGCCTGGGTGGCTAATTCTGTGAAGTCCTAATATTACAACATATATAAAATACTTATGTCTCCAAAACCTCCATTATCTTTTTAATCCACTCGTTGACTCTGTCCTCCAATATAGTTATTGAATTAGGATTGTTTATCATTTCCTTCAGTTCTGTTTGATCTTTTACATCGGCCATTAATGTTTGTCCGTCATCAAATAAGTTCACCTGATTGCAAACCTCCTCGCAAACTGTTATTAAAAAATATTTGTCAAAAATAGTTTTTTATTATTAATTTAATTATTACAACGTAAAATTTTCATGCAAACACTTTAACACTTAGTCATTCAATAGTCGATTCGCAACTCTATGTTAGAGCAATTTTGACATATAGAGAGAGATCCCGTGAGCGCCAGACCTTCGTCATTTTATAAAAGCTAAGTTCATGAAATTTGACTTCTATTTACCTCATAGTATAAAAGCTGATTTTAAAATATATTACTTGAATAAGAATAAGATGATGTTTCCCCTTTAGCCAGACATTTTCGATAGTTCCTACCCCAGCCAGACAAGCATAAATGGTTGCGGTTGGAAAGAGCGGGAAGTATATATAGGTGTAGGTGCGAACGAGATGGCGAGTTAGGTCGTTACGTACTCCGCAGTTTTTTTTATACGCTATTTTCAAGTATTGTTAATTTAATATTTTAACAACACCATTCCTTTATTCTTTGTTTACTTAAACTTAAAAATTAACATAATTGTAAATTAAAGCACTAAAATATTCACTCGAAATATTTAAACAATATTAACAATACTTGAAAATAGCGTATAAAATTATTTCAGCTGAGTATACATGCATAATAAGTACCTATATATAAGTACATATATCCCAGTATCCCCGGGCCTTCCTTATAGCTTGCCGCAGCAAGTTTATGTACTGTATATGATGTAGATTTCCACGCTTCATATATTCCGGAAATTCTCGTCATATGCAGGTTTTATCAACTATGTCATACCTTTACCGTGAAGCGCGTCATTAATTTCAAATGTAAAATATGTCTTATTAATTATTATGTAAATGTAAATCTAATAAGTATTTAAATAAAAGTTGCATGCACCAAATTTAACCCAAAATGTTTGTCAAGAATCTTACGTTTATGTTAATGTTCCACAGAATTTACTATTTATTACTATAATCTGCGATCTAAACTATACTTGAGGTTATCGTTCTTTTGAATCAGGAAATTCCAAAAGTTGAATCTTTCTTGTATTTTTTATTTCAAACACGCTTACTAAGACTGCATATTTATAAACAAGGATTATAAATTGGTATAAAATTTAAAAATCTCATCCAAGGAAAAGGGTAAAGTTGATGAAATTAATTTTGTTACAATATATTCTAATCTATTTTTATTTTTATTTATGGACTTTTATATTACTTATTCTACTTTATGATTTTATGAAAAGCTTACCTTTTAACGCACTACAAAATGACCTTAGGCCGGGTAAGAGTTGGTTTTTGACGATAGGAAATCTTGTCTCATCCTCATCTCCATCGCTGCTCGGATGGGCCAGTGCACTCATGTACACATATTCCATGATACGTTCAATAGCTGTCACCAAACCAACTCTCTGCGCGTTTAGGATCCCGCAAAACCTATAGATAATATATATATGCCTAATAAGATAATATATATATATATATATATATATATATATATATATATATATATATATATATATATATATATATATATATATATATTATCTTATCAGGCAGACTCATTGTTGATGGAATTTGTTATTAATAATATATTTGCTATAAATGGCTTACACCAGGGATTGACTTTAGTCCCTTTTTGTTCCTCCTAGAAAATCATGCAATTACTTTTGAAATTCAAGAGGGTGCTCATTATTGTTATGCTATTCGAACATTACAACATTATGGTTCTTGATTATTATCATTATGATACCGTGTACTAAAGTGCCTACTCCCAGTATCCCACTGCCAATTAAAGGCCTCTTTTCTCTGTTTTTCATGACTTACTTTACTGTTATTTAAATGGCCAACTTAGGAGTTACGGTACACAAACTAAGGCATTCTAAAGTACATTTAAACGCGGGTTTCAATTATATGAGCTACGTGCTGATCACTAGTAATATATATATAAAGTACATATGAAAAAATACTGATTTCAAGACAAATTAGATATGTGTTAAAATTGTAACTGTTAACTCACAAGTCTTTATGAAATCCTTCTTCCGGAAGCTGTTTGCTTACATTTATACGGAACATATAAATGCATACTCCAGAAAATTTAACGTCCCAACCATCAGAAAGAAAGAGCTTCTTCTTAATAGTGATTTGCGGAGGTGGTTGCTTAGCCTGGGCTTGCTGTCTCGACTTAGTGCTCTCTGGTATCGGTCGATGTTCTATTTCTTCTACATCTTGATAATACCACAATAATTTATTTCTCATATGAGGAAGGAACAACTGATTGATGTCATCCAGCTAAAAATTTGGAAGTATAGTTTAAGATATTCGAATTACCGAAAATAAACCTCAAAAATTAATGTCGATTAGAACCGCACTAACTAACTAACACTTCTTTAAGGAATATCATTTAACTTATCGTTTACAAAGACATTGCTCTATTATGAATTTGAATTTGAATTTCACAGAAAGCCGTACAATTGTATATTGAATTAAAAATAAGTGGAAAATTGTATATCCGAAAGACAATTTAATGTGAATCATTTTGTTTGTTGAAAATAATGTTTTCTCGACTATAGCTTTTAAAAAAATCCTACCATATTTCCTTCGAAAACATGATCCATGATGGCATGTCGTGGAAGTCCGGTACCGTCGATTAGGAGTTGAAAGGTGAACTCCAATCGAGGGTCCATTTCCCCTCGCCTTGCTTTTCGCTCGCATTCTTCTCGTCTTTTCTGGTAAACAATAAATAAATACATATTAAGATACTTTTGATACCCTTATCTTTGTTGGCGCCAACTGAAGCTTTTAAATACTCTCAATAATGCAATATGTGTTATTTCCTTGTTTTCGAAAAAGAAACAAAATTTTTATCCCATGTATTACCCTGGTGTATAAGCATTACTTATGCCAAATTTTATAAATATTGAACCAGCGGATTAGGCGTCATAGCGTAACAGATAGACAGAAGTTAGTTTTTCTAAGATAAGTGTGGATGAACGTAAACATTTACTACATTTACAATCCTAATTTCTTCACTAGTAAAAAAATTATCACTTCCATCATGTGAATTATTGTATAATACATATAATTTCACTAAGAAAATTTACTCTGTTTTATCCGAATCTTAAGGCGTTCGCTGATTTTTCATAATTTCATATAATAGTGTTTAAGATTTGCTATTATAGCAATTGTACTGGTTGGTAGGTGTAAGGTATATAATAATATTCTTTTTTTGTATAGTTGCTATGGAGATGTACTGTTTTCTTAATGAGGAATGAGCTTTCAATAAAAATGGATTAATAACTTTTGATATTATTTCTCGGCTTGTCTAGTCGAAGTGTCTTAATTTTTTCCAAAATCTCTAATTATTTAATTATTATTGAAAAAAGCTCATACAGATATTATTATTTGTAAATAAAGCATTTTTTTTCAGAAGTTGTATCTACGATTAGAAACCAGGAGGCAATAACCTTTTACCACACCTGCCTCGATAGTAGCAGTTACTGTTCTATAAATTAGTTTCTCATTTTCCTTATAATTTTCTATACCTTAGTATTGTATCATGGCTGTGTTATACTATTAAGCGATAGTTTTTAACGCACCAATAAAATTACATATTATTGTAATTATTGGATATTCGTTAAACCTTCTAACCTGCAGTATATCTAACACATCTTCTTCTTCTTCCTCATCACTAGAACCCGGTTTTATTCCGTACACAAACATATTACTTCTATAATATTTTAGTTCCGTAACGACTCATGTTACGCAATACTCAAATTTAAATTGAATTAAAACTTTGTTACTTTAATAGAACACTTTTATAAATATAAAAGAAATCTATTAAAGGAACCAAAGTTCCATCATCTCCGGAACGTCGAGCAAAGACAAAAGACATATACGAAGACGTTACATTTGAAATTTAACTTGAATAGAAATGACAAGCCCTGCGAACGATCTACTATAAACTGTGAGCGACAAACACTGTTTAAACAATAGTTATAATATGCAAATTAAATGGACAAATAGAGGTGTTATTAAAAGGGAAGGGGGTGGTACGGCTTTTCACTTGCTAGTTCAAATATTGGTACTGACACGCAACGCCTAGCCTTGCTACTTTGAAACGCATCAGTAGGTGTCAATTCAGGCGTATACTTCTTGGCATTTGACGCTTTTAGCTTTAGGCTATCCTAAATAGTAAAGTAGTTTTTTGTCAATTCAATTATGTCTTTACTTCATGCGGTTGAAATGTGAATGTTGTATTTGGAAAAGTATAATTTACGTGCAAAATTTTCTTGTGTATATGTGAATGTGTTTTGTTATCCTTTAACGATCCATTTTGGGCTTCGATTTCACTAGTTTGTAAATTTATGCATAGAATTCTAAATTCATCTAAAAATGAAATGTAATATGCAAAAATGTATAACAAGCGTTTGTCTGATCAAATACACTATAAAAAATTTAAGGCCAATTAAAAGAATCTGCTGATGGTGGAGTAAAGTGGCTCCATGCTGATACGGGTTATAGTTTTGGTTGCATAAAATAAAGTTAAACAAACACCTAGCTTCCATTATAAAGAGATAATGGTAAAACCTATGTAAGAATTTTTATTTTACTTTGTGTATAACTTATATGTGTATAACATAACTTCATTGTGTTAGCATTATTTTTAACCATTTGCCGTAATTTTTGAGAGTCGTAAAAGTACAAGAGTGTACATATATAAATTCAGTTCGAGAACTATCATATTTTCTGGATAAACTTTAAAACTTTGTCGGCTACAACAGGACTTTTCCCCCTGTACTTATGATGAAAACTACTTAACTCATACTAAAGAAAAAAGATGTCTGTTTGTTTGTCTCTATTTATACCTAGATGGAACGAATGAATATAATTAGTGGAGGTAGTTTAAGGGCTGAAGAGTATATATATTATTATACTTCTATTTAGGTACTGAAATTAGGTTGAAGTTTTTTTGTTACTGAAGTCCGCGCAGACGAATTTATGCGAGTGAGGCTACTATTTGTAATATTTTAACTATTAGTTAAGAGTATTACTTTTATATGTTCATAAAAACAATAATTTCATATTTCAAATAGAATTATAGTATACTAGATACACTAGTAAAATTTGTCGTTATTTATAACCATTCAGAATGTCACATCAACACATCAGTACTTAATATCTGGGTGACCGGTAATTTTTTGCAAAAAAAAAACTTTAAAAAAAATAAAAAACAATTATTTCGTTAGGGATCGATCCTTGGCATTCACATTTCTCGAGGCTGCCTGTACCTGAATAAGCTACGTCGACTTGACAGCTAATGGCGAAAATTCAATTCAATATAAATGTTCGTGTTTTTTAATGCCCAAAAACAGAGATAAAACGATTTTTTTTACATAAAACCTAGCTAGATCGATTTTTCTCCCCCAAAACCCTCTACATGCTGAATTTCAGGAAAATCGTTGGAGCCGTTTCCGAGATTCCGAAAATATATATATACACAAGATTTTCTCATTTAAATATAAAGATTTTATACATAAATCAAAAGGATAATTCAATACTAATCATTAAATATGGTGATATATTACTGAAATTAAAATATTTTGTTATAATAATAAGTATTCGGCTGAGGCACGCGATATTGAAAAAATGTATGATGTAAAAAAAAAAGAAATATTATAGTAATCGTTATTGGCGTAGGTATGTTAATTAACTTAATATACTTTAAGTAATTAAAAAAAAAAATTATGAAATTATAATCTGGAAATAATATTTTTGATATTTTATTTTCTCTCAGCTAGGTGATGTGAAAAACTAGATGTGAATGTGACCTGAATCTTCGCGGTTAGAGGTTAGAAATTACCGCTCAAAATTATCATTTCAGCGAGCTGCAATGTTTTAATGTTGTTATGTTCAGCGTATTGTTAATCTTAAATCCACAAAATATTAAAAAGCAAAGTTTATCCACAGTAATTGCAAACATAAAAGTTGGTGTTGTAGACATACCAAGTTATTTAACTTAATTTAAAGAAAAAATAATATTTAGGATAAAAATTATATGAAATAAAGATTTCTTATTTTGCTTATCTTTGCTTGAGTCAATATTTTAATAAACAATTATATTGAAAATTCCTCAACGCAACAAATAATACTTTTAAAACAGATATTACGCAATTAATACTCACAAAATTACTGATGACCCTTCCGACTAGCGATAGATCCATTTAATTCAGGTTTAAACTTAACGGACGTTGATTATATTCCCTAAATATAACATTACTATTACGAGAACTATTTTATGTAATTTCTATGCAAGAGTTGTTGCCTATTGAATGATATTAAAAACAGTAAAAGCATAAAGTGAGGCTTCCAGGTCTTTTATGAAATAAAAAGTTATATGCGTGTAAAAGAAATCGGCAGACTAACCGCAAAGAAAAGCAAATACACGAACTGCTATTCATTTTTATGCTCACATGTTGAAAGATAAGATCTATCATGTCTCCACTAGAATTAGTGACGTTTATCACGAATACTGTAAAAACTTTTATAAAAATATGTGGCTCTGAATTGGCTGTTGAATCCATACTTTAGACAGTTACGTCATTTTTAACCTAATATGTCTGTTATTTCATTTGTATAACTTTGTGCAAACGTTGTCATGATAGAACCAAATAACTTCTATTGAAATCTTTAATAAGAGAATCTTGAATATTTACGATATCACTTTAAAACAATACTTTGTTCTGACGTAGTATCTTTATTAAATAGTATCACAGTTTGAATCATAGAAGTGTTCTGTTATATCAAATAAATATTAAAATTTCAGTATAAACTCTTCGTCAATTTTTTTAATTTTTCGTTGACATTATGTTATATTTTCAAAATGTAATAATTAAATTCTAAATATTTAAAATATTTCTTAATTTATTTATTATTGTATTAGTAATATACCTGATGAAAGAATCTCGTTTAGTCTTTGTGTTGTATACGGGTTTGTTATATTATAATATCCCACGTATGTTATATCAATCAACATTATCACATTATTTTATTTTATATTTTTAAATTCTCATTTTCAATAATAATAAAATACTTAAGTAATTTAGTCACATAAGTGTGTTGCTTAGTAACAATACCGGGAAATAAAACCCAATAAAAATATAGTCCGTTAACCTTATTGACCTAACATAACAATATCTAAGTCTTAGGACTTGTTCTTGAATTAGTTATTGAGCCGCAATAATCGAATATTAAGCACCAACAGCTACAAATAAATTATTAACGACCACAATCATACCAGTTTCTCTCTTAGACTTTATGATGCCCTAGTACAGATGCGGATATTTCACCTTGCGGCTAACCTCGCTTTTGCGGTAGGTAGAGAGAAGAGAGAGGTATTCAATAATTTTTTTCAGTAACAAATGAGTTTTATCTATTTTCTTTTATTACATATGTATGAAATAAACTAATTTTTTTATTCACTGCTGATATTTTTAATTGAAAGATTTTTTTTCAAAATAACATTTTGAACTTTTTAACATTATCAAATTTACAGTACAAAATTCGGAAGAAAACTGCTAAAATGTTTTTTTATTTATAGTTTAAATCGTTTTTTATTGCATACATATAAATAAATTTATATATTTTTGGCAAACTTTATTGGTTGCAGCTTCCTGTTCCACATTATTATTGTTTAAAAAATTGGTTACTTTTTGTATTAAATTGTATTTCTATACTGGATTCTAATTAATATTCTAACGCTCATTAAAATTATTTTGCTATAATCCGCGAAAAAGTAAGATAGAAAATATATATAATGCTAAATGTAAATGCTTTGCGATTTTGGCCGTGGAGTCTACCTCCTGATGATGCTTCTGTTGCGGGGCAAAACGATTGTTGAGTTTGTGATAGTGAACGTATATAGTGCTTGTGTATTGTGGTGGCGGTGGTGGAGGTTTGTGCATGTGTTTTTACGAATCCTGCATGTATCAGGTATGATAACCGATACATTACATACACATTTACATGCATTAGCATTATATATTACATTACATTAGCATTATATATATTTTCTATTTTACTTCTTCGCGGATTATAGCAAAATAATTTTATTATTACTTTTGTATTATGGATCTCCGCAAAGTAACGCCTAATTCTATAAATTATTCTAGCGCTCATTTCTGTGTAGTCTAAAAGAGAAGAATATTCTTCTGCAAAGTAATTTGTTTGATACAAGATTGATTGCGCCATCTTTTGGAGAGTAGTCGAATGATAATAATGAAACTTTATCACGAAGAAAACTTCGTTATATATTGTTTCGATATTTATAAGTACATAAGCGAAATATATTTATCCTATTTCGATTTCAATTTTATGTGAATACTATAGAAGATAATATAGAAGTTTAACTTTTGATTAAAGTTACTTGGCGAACAAAAGATTTTTCCGCAATCACCTTGTCACAAAAAACTATAACTTAATATAAAATAAAATAACTTAAAATCAACAAGGAAAAGTTTATTACTAAATGTTAAATTGTAAACAAATACCTGTACAACAACGGAATCAACCATTACCGAGTTTATTGTCATAGAACAAAAAACTTTACTCTTAGACAATCATATATCACCGATCACCATATAACGCACATGTCGGATGGCTAATATTTTTTGACTGACTACTAAGTTGATTCGTGTCATTTCATAGCAGAGTATGTTCGCTACCGAGTTCATAAAAATAAACGTATATTGCATCGTAGCGTATTGGTTGCGTGGAAAACATTGAGCAAATTTTTGGCCGAAATTTATTGAGCGGGTCTATAATCAGACATCGGATCTACAGAAAGGAAAAAAAATCTTTACGAAACAAATTCCGAGCTTTAATGAAAATCTAGTACATAGTAAAGTTAAATTAAATACATATATCTTATAATTTATGACTGATGATACTAATAATAAAAATCAACCAAATATTGACTAAATTTTAATAACGAGGCTTAAAGAAAATATTAATGCTCCCAAAATATAAATTTAATTCTTTTAAAGTAACATATAATTTATTCATAAATTGAAAATGACAAAAATAAACGGTTAATGAAAAGCTTTGTTGAGTTTCAAAAAATGTCACAAAAAAAAAATGTTTATTGGTATTATAACAGAACGATTCGAATACCTTTAACAACGCCGTGTGGTATCCGGCTGAATAGAAAAGTACCGCCCTCATTTCTTACCAAGATGTCATAAAAGGCGGCTAAGGTAAGTTGACCCACCTTTCGGTATCCGGTTTAGTAGAATAGACCATCTTTCTTACCGAGGTGTCGTAAAATACGACAGAGGTAAGTTGACGTCGGGCAGGCGGCCGGTCGTAAAAACGCAGCCAAATCATGTGACAGCATGTTTACAACGTGTTGCGCCGACCCCACTTAGAGTGATAACACATTATCACTCTCATATCAACATAGTATAATGAACACATTATAATTTAAATAAATATAAATTTCAAGAACTTTATAGCACATTACGAAACAAACAATTAATCAAAATATAGACCGAAAATAGGTAAGTTATAATATGATTTATACATTTAATTAAAATTGCCATGACTAAATAAATATATATTATGAGAAGAACATGCACTTTCGTCGACAAAATTGATTTCAACGATCGATATCGCCAAATACAATATCAATTGTAGCAATTAAGATAGCTATATCAGCGAGAAAACAATTTTTTGTCAAAAAGGTCAGGCCTGCCAAGTGGTTATATGAACACGACCTCACACCGACACGATAAGGCTTAGAAGTACCATCAGCTACCATATAAAACCCTAGTTCACCCTTAGGGCACTCAACAGAGGCATACGTCACACCAGGTGGCACTACATAACCTTCTGTACACAACTTAAAATGATGTATAAGAGCTTCCATGGACGTCTTCATTTCGGTTCTCAAAGGAAAGGCAACCTTTGAGTCATCAGTTCTAACTTCGCCCTCTGGCATTGTATCAATTATCTGATTAATAATTCTTAAAGACTGGCGCATTTCCGCTAAACGCAGCAAGTGACGGTCATAGCTATCTCCAAATGTGCCAATTGGTACGTCAAAGTCGTATTGATCGTATCCGTCGTACGGAAAAGCAATTCGTAAATCCCACTTTACTCCTGAACAGCGAAGCATAGGACCGGTAAATCCATGATACAGAGCTTCGTGTGCAGTTACAATCCCAATACCAGCCGTTCTGGCATAGTATAATCTGCCTCCAGTGCAAATATCTTCGGTTTCATCAAAACGTTCTCCCAACTTAGAACAGAATTCATTAATGTCATCAAGAAACCCTATAGGAACATCTTGCGACACTCCCCCGGGTCTAACGTATGCACAATGAACTCGAGCTCCACAAAGTCTTTCAGATAGTTCATATATTTTTTCTCGTTCTTCACACATCCAAAAAAATGGAGTAATCCCACCAGCGTCAAGAATTGTGCCGGAGACATTTAAAAGATGATTACCGATTCGAACAAGTTCACTGCAGAGAACTCTAATAGCTTGAGCTCTGGGAGGTACCTCGATATTTAAAAGTTTTTCAACAGCAACAGCAAATCCTTGCTCATTAGCTAGGGTAGAAACATAGTCAAAACGGTCAACAAACGGTAGACTTTGAGAATAATGTTTATACTCCATTAATTTTTCAGACGCTCTATGTAAAAATCCAATGTGAGGATCTGCTCTGCGTACTATTTCCCCGTCTAATTCAAGGATCAATCTTAGAACTCCATGAGCAGCAGGATGCTGTGGTCCAAAATTTATCCACATATTCTTTAATTTTCTTTCAACAGGTCTCACGCGTGAATCCCAGATCACTTTATAATACGCGTCAATCTCTTTGGTTGTATAAATTGCTACTCCACTAAATTTTTCGATAAAATGAGGATCAGGATGCCACTTCGCTGCTTTCAGTGGACACCAGGTACGAATATAACGAACATGTTTGATGTTATTATACGTGTACATAATTCTTTGTGTCCACATTATAAATATGTGTGTCAACACTATTTCTTCAAAATAAAGTACACTTAGTAATCAGTATCTGATTGCTGACCAGAGTCCAACTTAATAAATTTACAACTGATGACAAAGAGTATAATTATTTTTAAATTCTTTAATAAAAATATGGTTATATTTATCTGTTAATAGTTTTATTTGACAGTACATTGATTTTTAAAATTATAAGTCAAAAAAGTATTCCTCAACCGAATGAAATAAAAAGTATGTAATTTTAAATCGTAATTACCATTCTTTTTACTTATCCAGAGTTAAATATATTATTAATTAATAAGAAATATAGTATATAGAAGAACTTCAAATTATCAAACGAGGTATTCGTTTAACCTATTAAAAAATAATTAACTACTGCTGGCTGGCACGATCACAGAAATAAATCAGTTTAATTGATTTAATTAAATATTTTTGGCTTATATTGGAATTAAAGTATATAAATTCAGTTCTCAATACAAAAAAATATGAGAAAAGCTAACGGATTACCTCCGTGGCATCTTCTTCGTCTTCATCTTCTACATATTCATATTTAACAAAAGCATATCTTAATTGGTTTTCAAAATTTTCTCGCGCTTCTACTTTCTCCTTCGTATTAGAATTTTCCATGTTTTATAAACAAATGCTTAAAACAGTTTGGAGTACCACTTTGGAATTAATTGCATATTAAAATCAACACTATCAATTTTTACACACAGTAGTTTATAGATGATATAGTAGTACACTACATTCACGGTAAGGAGTAACACAGGTTATTTTAACCTGTGTCACGACTTTTTTCACGCCATTGCGCTCATATAAAGTGTGAAACTATTGATAAAACAAGTAAGGTGTTCACTGGTTAACGTAGCGCTATTGGCATGATACGCAATTAAGTGGTTAGATAAACAATTAAGCTACGTATAAATGAGTAGAACTTAAAATTCTTTGAGTTACTATTACTTTTTTTAGGTCTTTAACCTGTCTATTGTTAAGACGATATTTAAGTATGATTATTGAAGTAACTAGCTTATACCCGCGACTTCGTTCGCGTGAACTGTTGTCGGGTGATAATAGATTTGATTATATATTGATAATAGATGGCGCTTTTGTATCATCCTATTCCTGTAGAGTTAACAGGATTTCTATGGCCTATATTTTATTCCCCAACGAGGTGGACTGACGACCTCAAAAAGGTCGCGCTGGATCCAAGCGGCACAAAATCGTGGATTGTGGCGATCCCTTAAGGAGACATATGTTCAGCAGTGGACGTCCACCGGTTGAGAAAGAAGAAGAGAAGAAGAAGATATTTTATTCCGGTGTATAAGGAATAATTGTGCCAAATTTCATCGATATTGGTTTAGCAGATTAGCCATGTAAGAGTGACAATCATACATCCATACTCACAAACTTTCGCATTTATAATATTAGTAGGATAACGAAGGACATGTCGAAAATAACCTTTATTTTGTATTTAGATATGCGACAAAGATGTTCGTCACTATTTATATATTAATTTAACAAAAATTCAATGTGAACTTTGGAAAAATCGTTGTATCCGTTGTTACGTAACTGACGAACTTTTATACTCACGTTAATGTGCAAAATCAGAAATGAGAAACAAATAAAATTAGAAACATTTCTACTATAACTACAATACTTACACTGTTTCGTTATGTATTCGGGCTTCATTGTTTCTATTTATGGTACTTATGGTATGTATGGTATTTATGGTATGGTATTTGTTAATCTTGTAACAACCCGGAATCAAGTTTGCCTACAATGTTTACCCAAACGTGAAGTTTCAATTTATATAATTCCATCATGTTTTGTGACTGCCACTGTAGCAATATAGACTGTGAGTGGCTTACCATCGGGGGCTGCTGCTAACATATAACCGACTGTTGGTGACCGTAACAGAAATTTATTGTATCCCAACCGTTATTATCCATCACATATTGCTTATCAGGATGAGATATGATAATCAGATTCGCTGCTTACTGATGCTATACCACGTATATCATTTTTGAAGACGACACAAGTATGTACATAAAACTACTTATAGGATTGTGTTAGAACAAATACCTAATCATGTATAGCAAACGCGAATACCTGTTTATACGCTAAATATTGAACAATTTAAATAAAACTATTGTATTGCAAAGGTAAAGGTATAATATATGTACATAGTTAGGTTGGTATACCAGCGGCTATATACATATATATATATATATATATATATATATATATATATATATATATATATATAAATATTAAAGTATTCATTTATAAGACTAGAGAGAGCTATAGGTGATATAGACACACATGACTCATTCCTAACACTCACTCAATGAAGCCCAAACTCGCTGCTATGTAGCTGGAAAACAGGGCCTTTCATTCAAAGTATTCCATTCCCACTTCTCTCTTCTTAACTCTACTCCCGCCAGCATTCACGTATACATACCTTACTAATTTCATCTTCCATCATCTGCTTAGTAGTTGATGTTTCTTTGGCAGTCATAATTATATATAATAGCTGCCTCCTTTCTAATGATGATAGCCACCAACTTAGTTTTAATGTTCCACTAATTAAATATCATTAACTAAAAAAAACTAAAAAAAATTAACAACACAATATAAGTGATCTGATATCACGCGGTGGTAAAAAACAACTGGTACACATTACGACGAGTCTTCAAAGGTTTGTTAAAAGAAGTAGAAAGTAAAGGCAAAATTAGAGTAATATGGTTTATTAATGTTAAAAGTAATTTTGTTTCGATGCGATGTCCTGTGGGCGATGGCGTGCGGTTCGACCCGCGGCTGGCACGCCGCGGCACCGACGACATCGATTCCGTGCTTACTTTAAATATGTCTTCTGTGGTATTGCATAATTGGCTACTTCAAATTTTATATCTATACGTCCGAGTTTTGTACACATACACTTAACCTCCTTAATTTTGCTACTATTTGGTATTTATTACCTTAAACTAAGTGTATGCATTAAATAAATATCTTTGTATCACGTTATATTCTTTCATATTTTTATTTAATTTCTGTCACCTATATTTTTTTATTGAAATGTATATATATAATTAATATACTGATACTGCTACGGCTTCGGCCATTTGGCGAAATGAGCGCAGCAGCTTCTGTAACAAACATCCTTTGACCGAAATATATATGCAGTGGAAATACTTATAACAAGTTAATAAATAGCTTTAATGCAACCATGACCCACCCCACTTTCCATAAATAGGTATAGGTATATATATCCAACCCCCTGCCCTTATTCCACTCTAAGTGGGGTCACCTCAGCCATATTTTACGACACTTCGATAAGAAAGAGGGTGCTCTGTTCTGCTTAGACGCATACCACACGGTGGGAAATATATATACAGTATACAGTAACCTGAATGATTTTAAAACTCTTAATACTACAGTGAAAAGTAAGATGTCGCTCCGCAACAAAGTGACACTACAAAACTTGCATAAGATCAATAATGACCTATGCGAGCGCTGCGTTCACGCACATTTCGAAGGTCAGATTGCTTACGCTCCAAAGACTGCAGGACCGATTTATGCGGACAGCCACTGGTTGTCCGTGGTTTATGCGGAACGTTGACCTCAATAGAGACCTCGACCTCCCTGCCATTACTCACCTCTTTAAACATACCATTCTTTTTCGATACGTGTTACACTAAACAGCGTCAGAAGTGTATGCTTTCGTACTAAAAACAGACAGACAGACATTTTTATGATTCAAAATTGTTTGCACCAACAAACAGGACATTCGCCATATGTTACAGCTTTTCTTCGATAAATGTGAAAACGCAAGCCAGGCGGTTGAAAATGTGAATAATGTTTATGGTTCTGATACTGTATCAGCTAATCATGACAGTTTTTTTTCGTCGATTCCATTCCGGTTATTTTGATGTCTAAGATGAGCGACGTTCCGGAAGACTTGTTGTCGAACCTGTCGATAAAATAATGAAAATTGTCTCAGGAGCTCAGGAGCTGAAGATTACACAAAAAACTGTTTAGAACTACTTGAATAATGTTGGATATAAAAATATGCTCGATGTATGGGTGCCACATGCATTATCGCATAAAAACGTCATGGGCAGAATCTGCAAATCACTGCTGAATCGTAACAAAGTAAACCCTTTTCTTAAGTGGATGGTGACAAAACGAAAACGATATTTGTCAAACCGCGGTGAACCGGCGCAATCGGTGGCCAAGCCATGTCAAGAAAGTTTTTCTCTGTGTTCGGTGGGATTGGCAGCGTATAATTTACTATCAGCTGCTTTCCCAAGGCCAAACTCTTAATTCGGACCTGTACTATCAACATTTGAACCGTCTAAAGAAAGCTATCTATCGTCCAGAAGCGGCCAGGTTTGGCCCATAGGAAAGGCATTATGTGTTATCAGGACAACGCTAGACCACACACTTCAAAAGTGAGTGACTCGCCAGAAGCTCCGGGAGCTTGATTGGGAAATTCTTGTAAGTTCACTTTATAGTCTTAACAAAACTCCAAGTGATTACCACCTGTTCTTGTCAGTGACGATTAATTTTACTGGTGAAAAATTCGTCTTCAAGAGAAGCTGTGAAAATCGATTGTCCACATTTTTTCTGTCACATGAAGCCTTTAATATCGTGCAAAAATAATGAATTATTTTATTCCTACACCTAATATAATAAAAGCCTATAAAATAATTGGAATAAAAACTTACAAATGAAAAAACTGAATTATTCAATAGTTCAGTATTTTCATTTATAGGTTTCATTTATATTAACCATTGTTTCGGAGAAATAAAGGTATATAAATAGAAAAATCAAGTTATCCATTAAACATTTATTGACCATCAGAACGACAGAAAATATTACATAAATTTAAAGCTTGTCATAGAACAAACCAGTACTTTGAATAATGGAGACATTAAAAGTTACTCTAAAATGACGTTAAAACTACATTATAACGTGGAATGTTACTTACTCGTAAGTGTTAACATATGTTATATATTTAAATCGCAACTAAATAGCTTCAATAAAGGCAACAATTAAAATCTCAAATTACGTTAACATATTTTGGTTTCAATTACGTTCAAACAAGCTCTACATCACAAAACAAAGTTGAGAAACTTAAATGACTTACAAATCAACACAAATCACTTTTATAATTAATTTATACTACTCCTGCTTAACCGAAAATCTTAAATAATATAATAATAAAAATATATCCTGACGACTGTTACGAACACTATCAAAAACACAAGCAAAACAATATTGTTTATTTATAAAGAAAGCTTCATTATAATTATCAAATTACTGCATTGCTCAACAGATTTATATCTTCCCAAAACTTAAAAAAAATCTGTTTAAGAAACGGCCCTCGATATATATGACTTACGAAAATAAGCAAAAAAAAAAACATAAGAAGTATTCGAACTATTCAACGTGATAGACATGCTACTTTTTACTATCACTAAGTTGTATTTCATAAATTTCTTACTTTAGTATGTTACAACGTTCTGGCTACAGTCCAGCACTATATTTTATTATCTGATGACTAAGATTTATTGTATTAATTCCGATTGGTATATATTAATTGACTCCTAAGTAATTGTCCTACAAATTACAGTGAGTGAAAAAGAGACAATATGCAGTAACTAGTTACAATTTTATATAAAGTTTGTCTTCATATAAAAAAGTTATCTTAGGTAAGAGAAGTGTATTAAGAAAATTTATAATATTTGTCCATTCGCATGGTTACACTGCATGATAGAACACTGTAGACAAAACTCATTTTTATATAGTAAAGTACCCAATTATTGACACTTTTAGAACGAGCGTATAAAAAGAAATAAATATAAGCTTTCCACAGTGTTTCCAAATAACGATAAATTTTGGTAAATATAGACAACTATTTTAAAATGTTGCCACTAAAATCAAATTCTAATTAGGATATTATTTGTTATTGAATTTATGATATTTATCTTTCACTATATTTTTATAAATATTGACACAGACTTCCCTATTATCGACACTTCAAATTCCAGTTTCTTGACACCCTTCAGTTTTTTTATGAAAACCAAGTTAAGCACGCAGATAGGTATTTTATTTATGTTTTATGTATTAAATTAAATTAAATCAAAATATCTTTAATCAAATAAGCTCTTACAAGCACTTTTGAATCGTCAAGAAACTATATGATTAATGAAGCTACAACTGTTTCGGAATGTTGCTCTTACCGAGAAGAACCAGAAAGAAACTCGGCGGTCAATCTTTTAAATATTTTCAATTTTACATTATTAAACCGCAGTCTTGTATGAAGCTGAAAGGATTTTCAACAAGAAAATTGATTAAAAGAAACGATTACATATTCTGTGACCTTAGTTTTACAAAATCCTATTTATTTACATGGATGTCAATGTATTGGTATTCTGGTACTTTCAGTGGACCATATGTTGACACCATAAAACAAAGTCAATTACAACAAAAATTTTGAAATAAATCTTATCGATTAGTTAAGTACTAGTCTTATCGATTAGTACTATAACCACCACAATAACACTATAATCGACGTATTTCAGACTGAAAACAGAATGTTTTAACAATACTTGTAAGATACTTACCTTGTCAAATTTTTAAGAAAACGATAAATTATTACTTAATTAATTATGTGCTCTTTTTCATTCAGCTGATTAGTCGACATATTATTTTTATTGCAACTTTTTGTTGCCAAAATAAGAAATTATGATATTATCTAATAAAATTGGTACAAATGGAACTATTTAGGGTTGTTATTTTCTTATTTTTGGAAGAAAATTGCTAGGGTGTCAATTAATTGGATAGGTGTCAAGAATAGGTTAGTTAACCCTATAAGACATTATAATGAGTCTTGCAAATTGCAATGTTTTACAAAACGACACTGTCAGTATGAATTTCAATATGCACCCTCTAGATCGAATATTAGATTTCTGAAAAAATTATTAATAGGACAGTTTAATCCCTTTAATAAATAAATCGCTTATTATTATTTACAATATTAATGCCGTATTTTTGAATACTTTCTACAATTTAATAAAATGAGTATACACATAGGATATTATATAAAATCACCTTAATTATGACCGCGACCATGAGCTAGATCATAGAAGTCCTTGATTCATAGTTCTTATATGAATACGTTATAACAATACTTTTGTGCGTTATATGCCGCGTTGTTATTAGCATCAAAAAAACTTATTTACATTAACACAAAATGCCCGCACAGATGTACCAACCTTTAATCATTAATCTCCAAATTTGTGACTCGTTCTAAAAGAACTTCTTTTTGAATATTTACTTATATTAATCCCCTTTTCTTTTTTCAGGGAACCCGCGAAAGTGTGTTTATCTATAGAAACTATTTTTATTCACTTCATAGTACCCTAACGGGGCTTTTGATTATTTTATAATTTTTTGCGATTTTCCCGCACAGCAAGGGCACTGTAGGAGATGCTTGATCTGACTGGAGATGATTTGCGATGTTAAAGATGTTTTATTATAAGAATAAATATGTCTTTATAAAAATGTGAATATGACTAACGACAATTTAGTCACAAAATATGCTTTGCCTTATTCAAATGAGAGAGAATGAGACAAAACAAATTGGAGCGATTTTGGGTTTTAAAAACATTTTTTTACTCATAAGGGGGCTCATGTAAATATATACGTTAAAAAATAAAGTATTTGTATCCTCCTTGCATCGTTTCCCCAATAATGGTGGTCGTGACCGCACCATTAAAGTCTTCGTATTAACGATGGTCTTACAACTTTTCCTGCTTTCAGCCACGTGGATAGCCTCGGAGACTGTCGTATTGAGTGTGGTGCGGATCTGGTCTGACCAACGCATAGGGCTACGTCCTCTTGATCTCTTGCCATCGACATTGCAGGTGACAATAAATTTTATGGAGGTCGTCTCCCGGCTTGCGAGCGATGTGACCAAAGAACTCAAAAATCCTCCGTAGGCATATGCTGGAAAGCCTAGGTTTCTTGTCTATTTTGAGTTCTTCGAGCACTGACTGATTTGTCCTATGCGCCATCCATGGAATACGTAAGAATTTCCTCCAGCACCACATCTCAAATGCATTAATACGTTTGCGGTCTGATAGTTTAAGTGTCCATGTCTCTGCGCCGTATAAAAAAATGGAGAACACTAGGCTATTCACTAGTGCGACTTTCGTCTTATGCCTGATGTTGCGGTCCTTCCATATTCTTTCCATCTGTGACATGGCACTCTTTAACATTCCGATACGCTTTCGGATTTCGTTTTCGGATGAACCGGTATTACTAACTTCGGAGCCCAGGTATATAAAGTTGTTAACTATTTCCAAGTCATGAGTCCCTCTGAGTTCTAACTTAGATGCCCGATCCATAACCATAACTTTGGTTTTTGAGCGATTTATAGTAAGTCCTAAATCGGCACTACTACGTTCTATGCTGTCGAGAAGAACACACAATTCCGCTCTATCGGCTGCAAAAAGAATAGTATCATCGGCATAGCGAAGGTTTGATATCTTTGTACCATTGATATTTATACCGCCCTCCCAGTTTTCGCAGGTTTGTCTCATAATGTATTAGATGTTGAATAAAATAGGAGACAAGATACACCCTTGACAGACTCCCTTCGAAAAGGGAAACGGCTTTGAGGTCGTCATTTCTATTCTTACCATTCCCTGACGTACAGACCTTGAATTAGTATTATAAGGTGTTTGGGGACTCCCAGTTGACGCAATCGATAAAGCACATCATGAAAGGTATGTTAAATTCATTTGCTTTTTCGATAAGTTGACGGACATTCAAAATTTGCTCACGCGTGCTTTTCCCTTTTACGAAACCCGCCTGCTCCTGCGGGATCTGCGGGATCTACCAATCAAGGTAATATCTTATGCGGCTGTTTATGATATGAAGCAGGATTTTGCTGGCATGAGAAATCAGGGCTAAGGTACGGTAATTGTCACATTTTTTAGTGGAGCCCTTTTTATGGAGCGGTAGTATCACAGACTGGGTCCAGTCATGAGGCCATTTTGCTGTGTTCCACACACTTTTGCAGATTTTATGCAACATGTCAATCCCAGTATCCCCAAGGCTTTTCAAAATTTCCGCCGTTATTTCGTCGGGACCTGGAGCTTTTTTGTTCTTTAATGTGGCCAAAGCAGATGTTATTTCCGATCTAAGAATGGGAGGTTCATAGTTCAGCTCTACCATGGTTTGTGGCAACTCTGGTAATGGTTTGTTATGTCTATATAAATCTTCACAGTATTCATGCCACCTGTCGGCCACTTTGTGAAGATCATGAATGAGTAGACCATTCCTACCTGCAATTAGCCTCGATTTAGGTTTGAACTTTCCAGAGATGAGGCGGACTTTCTTAAAAAGATCAGAGGGTTGCATTTTGAGCACGTGCGATTCCACTTCATGACATAAATTTAGTATGAAGTTATTCTTGTCTTGTCGGCTTAATCGCTTTATCTCTTTGCAGATGGCGGAATATTCTCTCATAACTTTTTCGTTTCGCAGCCCCTTGCATTTAAGAGCTTTTCTTTTTTGCACCAGTTCCCAGGTTCTGGCAGAAATCCAAATTTTGTTCTTCGATTCTGTACGCCTGGGTTGACATTCTTCCAAACAGCCCAAAATTGTGGACTTGAGGCACTCCCATTGCTCGTTGGAGCTTTCTGGGTATTGCACACTTTGCTTTAGTTTTTAAAAATAGGACGTATAAGAGGATCAAGTTGCCTAGGCTTTAGAGATGAGGTTCTTCGTAAAGCTTTAAGGCGTAGCGTAAACCATGTAACTAGCAAATTGTGATCAGATCCACACTCTGCGCCCGGAAAAGTCTTGGTATTGGGGATAGAAGATTTCCACCGATTATCTATGATTATGTAATCAATCTGGTTCCTGAATCGGTCACCAGGAGATCTCCAAGTGTGCAACAAACGGCGAGGATGCTGTTGGAAAAAGGTATTCATGATGCTAAGGTTCTTATCGATACACATCTCTAGTAGTCTTTCTCCTCGGTCGTTGCGGGTACCTAGACCGAAATTACCTACAACATTTCTAATGTGATCGTCACCTTTTGTACTTCCGATCTTTGCATTCCAATCGCCAAGAATTATAGTGATTTCCCTATTTGGTATTGATTCAATGGTGTTTATGAATCTGTCATAAAATTCATCAAGACAGCTCTCATCAGCTTGTGTGTGCATATATTTGGACTAAGTTCAAGACGCATGGTTTCGTATTTAGCCTTATTTTAATAATCCTGTCGGTAATAGGGTGGTATCCAAGAATATGTTTGTTGATGTGTGGGAAGAATAAAAGCGACACCCTTGCTGCTTTCATTCTCTGGGCCGGAAAAATACATTGTATTTCCCGACGCAGTCCTGAAATGTCCTTGGCCTCTCATATGAGTTTCGCTTACGCCGAGTATAGACAACTTGTGGTTCTTAGTTATTGTATAGAACCGGCTATACTCACGTCTTATTCTATCGGGTTACACGACGTTATCGCCGCGATAACGTCGTGTAAAGAGCTCATGAATAAGTGCCCCGGATGGGTTCGAAACTAGTCGGGCTAACCCGATAGAATAAGACGTGAGTATAGCCGGTTCTATACAATAACTTGTGGTTCTTCATTTCATTCGACGATAGTTAATTTTCCGTCACC
Organism: Morpho achilles; assembly: GCA_947086495.1. Taxonomy (NCBI): domain Eukaryota; kingdom Metazoa; phylum Arthropoda; class Insecta; order Lepidoptera; family Nymphalidae; genus Morpho; species Morpho achilles. The sequence continues at coordinate 14,999,308 of CAMTZB010000022.1, read as the reverse complement.
TACTAAGCCTCTCACGTTCCACGTCCCTATTCTGTGTTGGGTTCGGATAGAGCGTTGAGTAGTATTATCTGCTAAAAGCTTCCCTGCATCTGAATTCATGCAATCATTCTCGTTACTTTGAGCAAACATATCGCTCGTATCATCGGTAACCAATTTCACACCTACCAGCCCGGGTACCAATAGGCGCCGAGCGTCAGTCGGGTCGCATGACAAAACACATTCCTTTGTACTTGCTTTCATAGTAAGGTTTTCTTGGGAGAGTAATTGTGGTGGGTTCCCAAATCATTCCACATCAGTCTTTTTGAGGGGAATTTAATTTTTCAGGGCCACTGGCAGCCACTCCGAAAGGGCCATGGAGAAGTCGGGCTGATTGGCGCCGCCCGATGTTCGGGGTAGACGTTTTACGGTTGGTTTGTCACACCAACCCTCCTCCTTTTTCATCCGGGCTTGGGACCGGCATTGGCGGAGTTAAACAATATTTAACTCCGCCAATTAAAAAAGTTAGAGTTAAAAAACATTTGTATATGAATAATCAATTTTACTTTGGCAATATTTATATATTTTTTCTACATAATCCTACAAAACGTGAGAATTCTCAATCAGAACATCACTAGTTCTATTACATTCTGTTACTCTTCTATATAATTTTGAAATGCCAAGTTGTGTTTATCAACCTTATAAATAGTTGCTGCTTAAACTAAAAATAAAACGAAAAGACAAAATACATAACTATATCTAATTTCTGATCTTATATCAATCAGATCTTGCAGGAAGAAAAGAATATTGCACAACCGGCCCATAGGTTAAAAAACCGTAAAAAAGAAACAAAGAAAAATATAAAAAATAAAACAAGCAGCTTGAATTTAATAAGCTTCTTGTTACATTGGCATAATAATCAATGTAATATCGATCAATTCAACTAATAAAGGACACTAGTCCAACCCCTTCAATAACTCTAAATAATACACCCGTTTTGTAGTTATATGTCATTTTTTTATGTTTCAAAATGTATATAAAAATTTCTTGTTGTATACATATATAAATCTTTAAAAATATTTATATGTGTATAAAAAATTTATATACTAACCTACTTACGAGTTTTTTAAATTGACATAACTTTTAGGGAGTAAAGAGAAGCCAAAACTGAATAATAAATTGGCAAATATGCATGTTTGCTACTTTGTGCGTTACTGAGTAATTTGTAGGTCGGTTATTTATATAGATTGATTCCGGAAGCTTTCATAAATTTATGAAATTTTTATAAAAACTATATTTTTTTAAATAAATTTAATCGCCAAGTTTCCAACCTTTGCTGTATTGTATAAAATTATTGCAATTCAAATCATTACATATGTGATTTTGATATATATTGTATATATTATTTAATTTTGTAAAAAATAGCATAAACACCTTTCTTTTAAATTATGTAACATATGATACTTAAGACACAATTTCAAACTTAAACAAATGTCAAAACAACAAAACGAGCTTACGATAATAGCTTCATGTTATGTTTTCTTGTGGTTTAGTCGTAAATTCTCTACAACACGTTGTCAATATGCAATACCTGCCAGTTTAATAGTCAGCCGAGACTTATACCAGTTACTCTATTTATAATATTGATATACAGCATACAAGAGTCACAATAGCTGCGAATAAAAGCGTTATTGTACGTAAAGTCTGTTTAATTGTGCCATACTGCGTGCAGTATATTTGTTTTTATTATAAAAAAACAAATCGCCCAATATTTGCTTAACAATTTTATTAATATTTTATTTGAATATTCAAACATTTATGTGTTATATAAAATAATTTCATTAATATTGCAGATACTTAGGTACAGACTTTAAAGACCAATCTTGTATATTATATATCAATAAATTTGAGGCACTTAATAATTAGTAAAAAGAATAAATCAAATATTTAATTACGCTAAAATAATACTATAATATAAAAAGCATTCTTGAAAATGTAGAAAAATTATAAAACAATATGAAAAAATATCCTAAAATGTAACAAGCTTCCTTTCAAAAAGCTTTGTCCCTTAACCACTAACATTTTATGTTCTTTAAATTAAACGTTATGAAAAAACAATTCATACTTAGGCTCGAGTAGCAAGCGGCAAATTAAACTTAATATAATTAATACATGCACAGGAACTAATTAATTTTAGTGCCAATTCATCTAATTCATTTCAGCACCGTTTCAGACTTAATCTTAAGTTCATTGAAAACTTACATGTGTAATTTTTTATATTTATTAATAAAAGCATCTCATAATAACTATTAATTAAAAAATACAGAACATACGTGTATCATTACCGCTTACAAGATATAATAAGCGAAAATGAACATTTAAAGAACGGTAACTCAATCAAACTATCCTCTTCTCTCTTTGGGATGTTAAAAGCTTGACCTACGAATTGCAAAATTACGAAAATTCATTTTTTTTTTACGAAGAAAGGCTAGCGCCTGGCTGCGATCTCGCCTAACGGTAAGCGAAGGATGCAGCCTTAGGTGGACTGCGCTTGCCACTATAGTGCCTATTCACTCTTTTTTTGAAACTTTGTGGATACTGAGTTTTTTAGCGGCTGTTTTGGCTTTTTTTTCAATAGATCGCCCAAAGTTCAAGGCGGGAGTAAGCTGCATGCCTAAGAGCTCTAAACAGTCAGTTATTTGCAGAGATATATTTCGGAAAGTAGGATGCAGATGGAAAGCACACCGTTTAGCGGTGAATAGACACGCCTGTGTCTTGCTGGGATTAAACTCAACTAGATTAGCAAAGCCCCAATCAGATACTGCCTTCAGAGTTGAATTCAATCGTCCAACCATGGCCTCTCTCTGCTGGTTGATTTCAGCATTACTTGATCTGGGATTAGATATGTATCTCTCTACAACAGTGGTGTCATCGGCATAACTCAAGATACCTGGCTGAAGCAAATCATTGATGTGCAGCAGAAAGAGTGTTGCAGAGAGAACCGATTCCTGAGGTACTCCGGCGTTAATAGTCATTAGATCAGACGAACAGCCATCAACAACCACTCGCAAGAAGGTCACCAGTGTATCGTTGTCTTCTAAACCTGTTGCTGGTCTGAAAGAAGATCGTTACCTTCGAGGTATGCCAGAAGTTTTCTATTTAAAATACGCTCCATAGTCTTACAAAGCATGGAGGTGATAGCAATTGGTCTGTAATTTGAGGGGTCGGCACGGCTGCCTTTTTTGGGCACTGGCTGGACGTTTGCAAGCTTCCACGAACTTGGGTCTTATGCAAAGAGAGACGATACAGGCGTGTTAATATCGGAGACAATTCAGGTGCGCATGTACGCAAGACAATTTCCGGTATTCCATCAGGGCCGTTAGCTTTGTGACACTCCAGGCTGCGAAGCACTTTTAGCACCTCTTTTTGACGGATGCAGATCTCTGGCATTTTGGAGGCGCATTGATCTATCGATGGTGGGGTTTTTGAACCAGCATAAAGAGTGGAGTTGCTCGCAAAGATGGAGGCGAGAAGATTTGTCTTGTCAGTGGATGTAAAAGCCAAGGATCCGTCAGGCTTAATAAATGGCGGCAACGATGGACGGCAAAAGTTCGCCTTAATAGACTTGGAGAGAGACCAAAAAGCCTTACTGCCTGCAGGATATGAGGCTAGTTTGCCTCCCGTCCGGCGAATGTGGTCATAGCGAGCACTTTGGAGTACCTTTTTAAAGGATTTGGCGGCAACGTTAAAGGCTTTCTTCTTTAAGCACAAGTCTAATGAGTTATTTTTACGAGCCTTGACCCAAATATGCCAGCTGTTTTTGTTCTTCAGCTTTAGTGCAGCTATCATTTACGGTAAAGCGAGAAGTAGTCGGTCGTAGTGTTTGAATAATTACACTTTAAAGAAATCAGCCAATGTTTTAGTTAAAATGTATGGAATAAATAGTGTAATAACAAGATAACAAATTCGACATTATACTAATGCAGTTCATTTATGAATTAAAATTTTACTACCTTATTAAAATAAGGCAATTATGTCGCAAATTGTAAGGGCATATGGAATAAAATGTTTATCGCTGAAATAGACTTAAATTAAAATTAAAAGTACATTCATTGCCTCCCAGGCTACTGATAATAAATAAAAAAATAATTTATTAAATTTCAGGTAATTCCAACCATATCAGCACCAATGTCAATAATAATAATCGTTGGCAGTTGGCAATAATTATAATGATTCTATTTGGCAAGTTATTAAAAGATAAAAATAATTATCTTTGACGCATTTTTATATACACTACAACCATTAATTTAAATACTTTATAAATTAAGCTATATTTACTTCAAATAAATCTTGAACGTTCCAGATTAAATGTCCTTTTAATCATACACTACGTGCACAGCTCATACCAGAATGATGCAGAAGTAATAAAAATAAGTAACATAAAATAAACATAATTCATTTACTTTAATCAATTGTACTTAAATTAATAAACTAAAACTTTTTTTTGTCAAATAAAATCTAACAAAACACAAGCAACAAAGATGCATATAACTTTTCTTGTCCATATAAAAATCTTACATACCTCCCTAAAATGCCCCTCCATTAAATGATATTGTGGTCACGGATTTTAACGAATATCAGTATGAGACTTAATAAAAGAGTAAACAATATTTTTTCATATAAATCTTTGATACTTTTAACCAAGTTAATAAAACGAAACAGTTTATGGTTAACTAAATATTTAAATACCATATTTGAATAGGTATCTAGGTGACGATAAGGCGAGGCGTTGGCAGGATATCGGCGTGCTCAGCGAAAGTCATACCTGCCATCCACTTCAGTTGATCGGCCAGCACTGCTCCTGCTATCGTGCAGCCGAACCAAGGCCGATCTTTACTTCTATAAAGAATAAATTTGTTTGTATAAGGGCAAACGGTTTATGATTTGATCATAAGTTTTTTAGGTTATTTGTAAATGTTTATACAATATAAACGTGTAAAATGTCACGTGATTGTCATGGAACGATAAGAAAATCATATACAAATATAAAACGTGAATTACATTGACTAATTGTTTACAACTTCTTAAACTAAATAGGCACGAATAATTTGCCATTAATATATTGATGTTTCCAATATTTGGTTTGATAAGCTGTAAAAAAAATTGAAAAGCACCTTCTAACCTATAATAAAATATGGAAAATAATGTTCTATTTCCTAATATAGAATTTTGAAAACTTAAAGACAAGTGATACTTTATATTTGCATCGTATTTAACATTTAATTGTTTAATTAGGCCTACAGATAGATAAGGCTGCAGTCAACATAAAGCGACATATGTTTCAAAATTCAAAATATTGCCTTTACCTTTTGAGTTTTTCTTTCTTGGGTATGAAAGTGATCGCCCATTGTGAATGTGGATTTCGCTTCAGTTCATGCCCGACGTACCAAAGAATATCTTTTACGTCCCATTCTTCTATTTTGTGAGATCCCTAAAAAAAAGTATTCTTACATAGAACCTTAATGAAACGATTATACTTTTTTTAAGAATAGAATAGAATTATTGGATTATTTACTAACAACTATATAAAAGTATTTACTAAAACTTTTAATGAACTTTATGAATTTGTTACGAATAACTCTGGAACGAAACGACGACAGAAAGTGACTCGACAGCAAAATACTATACACCTTTCAGTCAAATCTGATATGTTTATGGCTGTCATATTCTAAATGCGAAACCATGTCTGTCTGTCTATTACCCATTCACGGCTACAGCAAAATTGATTAATTTTTTTACAATTGAATCTTGTAAACCGAGCTAACATAAAGGACAAAAATCCGCGTTTCCTTCGGAAACAGGAAAGAAACGTCACGTCAGTAGTATAATGGCCGGTTCCCGCCAGTATACTACCGCCGTGAACTCACTCCTAGCACAAGCATTTAGTTAGGCAAGAGGGGTTAAAAGTTAACTAGTAATTTGTAACCCACATTGCTAGTAACCTTTAAAAAAAACAATTTAACATTGAAGTTGAAGGAATTCATGGGTACCACAAGTATTAATGAAATTGGGAAAAGTCCCTGTAACAGATACTAGCGGAAAACAAAAGTAATAATAAAATTATTTTACTATAATCCGCGAAGAAATATTACCTGTTTATCTTTGAAGTAACACAGTTTCCCGTTCGTCAGTTCGAACATATGTATCTTGAAAGACTTCGTAGCCTCGTTGGCCAGCCGCAGCTCACCAGATACCGAAGAGGTTTGTTTGAGCGCCTCCAGCTCGTGAAGCAGCTTATTTTCTTTGACGAGTAAATAATTATCTTTTCGATCTTTCTCGTCCCAGTATCCCCAGCGCAATACTACGTCGAGCACAATCTCGTCAATGTGAACTATGCGGCGCATGGACCCATCGCATATCACCTCTTCGAGCATAAGCATATGCGATTCCATTTGAGCTTTTTCACACAGTTCTATGCATACATTTGAGCTCGTTTTACTTGGAGTCAGCTAATAACAATTTAAAAAAATTTATCTATCTAAATATATTGGTTAAATAAAAAGTTAATAATTATTAATAGAATTATATTAAATAAATACTTTTTAAATTTAGAAATAAGTCCTGCAGATTTGTATAATTTAAAGAATTTAATCTTGTATCAGTTTTTAAATTTCACTGAAAGTCAAGTTTTAAGAAATACAAAAATAAAAGAAAGTGGTATCTGTAAATTAAAGACTTTAAAATAAGTCTATAAAAAAGAACGGTGTTGGGAATTGACTTTAACAAGAACTATGTGAATTCGACAGACCCGTTGAAGCAGTGGGTAGTGACCCTGCCTTCAGCTCCGCGGGTCGTGGGTTCGATTCCCGCCAAGGGCCAATATATTCTATAAATGAATTTGTTGGTCTCTGAGCCTGGGTGTATATTTGTATTTAAAAATATATAAGTATATATTCACCAGTTGTCTGCCTACCATAACACAAGTATTAAGTTACTTTGGGGACGGACGACCGTGTGTGTAAGTGTCACATATATTTATCTAAATTTATTATTTTATTTACGGTAACAGAATCTCGTAAATGTACGGCCACACATAGTACAAAAAACAATGGGATTGTCTATTTTTATTTTGTTTTTTAATTCCGAATGCTACTTACAGACACTTGAAAGCAGGTATTGCGGTCATGAACGTAAATCCAGGCCCGCAAGTCACCGGCCGCTTTGGGTGCCGTTGATGCCGTGTTGCTCAGCACTCGAACTAGCACTCGTCTTATTGCAGCCTCGCGACGAATTTCAGCCTCGGTAGGTTCCCAAATAGCCTCATAGTTGACGATCATATCTCGTACAACGATATGCTCCTTAATTGACCAAGCAGTTTGCAGAGTTTGACTAGTCTAGAATAAAACACTATTCTCTAGAATTATCCATAACACAATATGCAATTGCTAGCTAGCAATTCACCTATGTCCCGTATTACGCGGCTATACAACACATATTCTAAGTCTTTGGATATCTTCAACGACTCCGCAAATTCATTTCGTCAATATACATTGAAGTTGTTGAGAGGTGTTGAGTACAGACCTATGGGAACTGTGACATAGATTTTCTTTATATATACTTTTTATTGTTTTTATTATTGCGTATTTTTATTTCTTTTATTTTTTCACTTTTCATTTTAATTCTTGTTTCTGATTGTAATATTAATTTTATGATTGTTATTTTTAACTTATAAAGTAATAAAACTTGTTTTTTTATGCATGTTGTGGCTACTTCAATAAGCTGCACATTTAACGAACGAAATTAATATGTTTATAGTTTAATAATTTATTTAAATGTAGTAGCTACCGGTGGTCCTTAAATAAGTAAATAAAAATAAATAAAATAAATATGCCAACAACCCGCTCGGTACGGAAACACTGCTTTTCAATCTTCGTATAATTATTTATTCCACAATAGACTCCTCGGTGTTGCACTACGTAATTGATTTTAATACACGCAGTGATTAAGGCGAACCATACGATAAATCTTTTAACAACAATGTTCTTTAATTAATATATTTCTTGAGAATCCAATTATTGGTATGTGTCGATATTATACAGGTACTGTTGCTAACAATTCTTATTTTGGCGTGTTTTGTAAGAACTTAAAATAAATAAAGGGATATTATATAGTTTGCGCAGTAGAATGTAAGCTTTTGGTATGTATGCTCATGCACCTAATCATGAGCTGAAAAATCGGGCATATTTTTTTAATATGAGTCTTTTATAGCAGGGCGTTTACAATTGGACCGCTTGAATGCAAATGCGTCATCTTATATATCTTATAAACATGTTGTCACATGATTTGGCCACGTATTTTACGACCGGCCGCCTGCCTTACACAACTTACCTTAGTCGTATTTCACTACATCTCGGTAAGAAATGAGGGCGGTACAATTTTCTTCAGTCGGATACCAAACGACGTTGATTGTAACACTCCGAAAATGTTAGCTCTTGTAATTTTCGTATTAAATTCAAATTACACTTAATGAATCTTCAAAAAACTGCCTAAACGGTTGTAAAAAGCTACTCTTTAAAATTTTATTATCTTTTATTACTTTTTTTTTTGTTTTATTGAAGGTAATACCTTAAACACGAAAATGCAACTGATTTGATTATTATTTCGTTTTAATTATTATTTTGTTTTAACTTTATGATTTATTATCTCCATTTAATATTCCTTCCTATTTTTAAACTTATACCTATTTGTTTGGTTGTGTCTAGTTTTATCTACATATTAAACTTAAGTAACTTTTTAATTACATTTTAAACTTAAGTTTTAAACTGGTTTCTGTTATATGACTCAGGCAGCAGCTGAAAACCAGCGCCGTATGTTATTAGTTCCAGTAATGACATGCGACAATGCTGAGCTGTGTGCCCTTTCTGTCAATTACCAATTGCAGAATAAATGTTTTTTCATTTTTTCATTTCATTTCATTTCACTCAATGAAAAAATTCAAGTTTGTACATGATGAATTCATAAAAAAGAAGACATAACGACAAAGCATAATTTTCCAATATAAATGCGGTGCGAAGACGCCATTAACTAACCATGGACTGGAAAAAGCAGTGTTACCAGGGCAGCAGTTGAAGAATCTATGTCCAAGAAACTAATAGATTTAAGCGGCACTAGGCCGTGTAGCGTAGCAATCTGACCAGGACACCATCGTCTAACAGAGGGCGTCGCTCCGTCGAAAAGGTATAAGCAAAAAATTCTATAGGTAGTTAGTTATAATCGCTCTATAGCGATAAGGCCGCCCATTGTATGTCTTAATCATGTACATATATAAAAATGTTTTATGTTCAAACTATTTTTCTTTTGTATAATAGGATTATGGTGTACAATAAAGTATATTTCAATTCTTTTCTAGTTTTAAGTAGGCGTTTTGTACTTACGACGGCGGTGGGCATTATAGTAGGTGCCCAAACAGAAGCGAGATTTTCAGCGTTCATCTTGTTGGCATATGACATCGTCTGTAGAAAATGGAAGTGCGCGAACAGTTTTCGTGCGGTGTTCTGGGCCACTAATGGTAGTGACATCATCACGGCTCTGTATGCCGCATGACGTGCGACTGGATCACCGATTTCTGAAAGTTAAATTAATTAATAAAAACAATGTAAGAGTGTAATGTAAAGCGATTTTAGACATATCATCACAATATATGTTAGTTATATTATACTAGATTTTAACCAACAAGAAAATGCAATAAACGTAATTAAAAAAAACAATGCCAAAAATAATTGTGAATCTAAAATATCTATTGAAACTCCTCTCTGAGTACAGCTTTATACCGCAAATATGCATAGTATAATAGTGACTAGTTTATGACCTATTTTTAAATTCAAATTATATCACTTTAGTAGTAGTACCCGCGACTTCGTTCGCGCGAACCTACCCTCAATAATGCTATATAAGTTTTTATCCTTTTCCTGAAAGAAAAACTGGATTTTTTTAACCATAATGTTATCCCGGCATATCGTTAAACTTTAAATGAGTTAATATTGTAATCTGAATATCGGAAACGACTCCAACGATTTCAAAGAAACTTAAATGACAGAGTAACTTAACTTAAATCTAGAGAATTCTGGGGATATGTGTAACCTACTAATCCGCATTGGAGCAGCGTGGTAGGTCTAAGCTCCAATCCGTCTCCTACTCTCCAAAAAAAAAAGGAAGAGAAGAGGCCTATGCCCAGCAGTGGGATAGTAACAGGCCGTTATTTTTTTTAAATGACGTTACTTTTTTAAATGACACATGGAGAAACTTTCACATGAAGGCCTACGCAATTAATTGGATTGAATTCTAATATAATACGATTTATAAAAACAAAATTGAACCAACCTAACGCCGCAAGGAGAGTGCTATGATTTTCTTGTGGTATGAGAGGTTCAGGCAAGTCTCGAAAGAAACGTTTGAGAACTCCAGCGACGTCATGCTCAGAATGCTGCCCTGGAGTGAGCTGCATCGACCAGGAGTCTCGACGGAAGCGAGCCAGCAGTTCTGAGAGAATCAAGGCACTGCCGGCCCGGCGGTATATTCCCTCGGAGAGACTACCTGATTGAAAAAATTACATTCATAGTTTTCTAAAATCATAAAGAGCTAAAAATAAACATGCTAAACTAACATACCGTAACTGCAAATCATTTAAATCACCTATTTAAAACTTCCTTTTTTGTAACTTGATAAAAAAAGATAAATTAATTCAAAAATTGACTAGGATACAATCACTTATATAATACGTTCAATAACGTTTTTTCTTGTGTTCAAAATTCGATATTAATGTAGTCGCGGTCTGTATGATTTGAATGAGGTAATATTAAGTAAATATTAAATGACTTACAATATTTCTTATATAATACAGAAAATAACTATATATAGATATATGTTATTTGTAAAACACTATAAAAATCTAAAAAAAGTAATAATAAAATTATTTTGCTATAATCAGCGAAGAAGTAAAATAGAAAATATTTATAATGCTAAATGTAAGTGGACAATTGGTTATCATACCTGATACATGCAGGATTCGTAAAAACACATGTACAAACCTCCACCACCGCCACCACAATACACAAGCACTATATACGTTCACTATCACAAACTCAACAATCGTTTCACCCCGCAACCGAAGCATCGTCAGGAGATAGACTCCACGACCAAAATCGCAAGCCCTTTGCGATTTTGGTGGAGGTTTGTATTATGGATCTCCGCAAAGTAACGCCTAATTCTATAAATTACTATAAAAATCTGTTTATAACTTAATAAGAGAGTTTTGTAGGAAGGATTTTTGATGAAACATACTTATATAGTTCTAAAAACTAAAATTGGTAGACTACTCTTTATGTGGTCTGACTACCTTAAATGTCTGGGGAATCAAAAGTAGCAGTGAATTAAAGGCACCATGGAATCATAGATAGCAGTAAATCAAAGTAAGCCTAGAAATCTTTTGGTGAAATTATGGTCTATTAGTGTACGCCTTTCAGTTGAAAAGAAGAAGATCATTAACATGGTTTATCCTAGCGTAGACTAAGAGGTCTACCAACATAACGTATACAATGCTTGATCGCCATTACATCCATCTTAGTCTTGTATACATTTTAGCCTTGAAAGCCTTACACGTACTTACCGTGTGCGTAGATAAAACTAAGACTTTTATCAACAATAACTGGAACATTTTCTTTTGTTAATTGCTGATGATGAATATGAGCACCATTGTTGTGAGCGGCAAGTTTCACCATGTACTTCCATCCCTGAAATAAGGACAATGACATCTATCAAGGATGCTTGTTTATATGCGCGATAAGTATGCATCACAAATTTAAAGCTAAAATTTATTTATTCAGACATTTATAATTTTTTTTAAACTTCATCTTAATGCTTATTAGAAGATTGCCGCTACCGAGAAAAGTACCAAACTGGACGGTTGCTCTGTTTAAAAATAATTTTTTATAGCTTACTTACACTTGGTTACGTATTTGCCATGGTAGTGCATTGAATTTAATTGCACCTTGTAATTAAACCTATCCACTTATTCCTGCTGTTAAAAAAATTATTGTACACTTACCTTAAGTTCTCTCTCGTGGGGAAAGCGTAAATATAGTGTAGCATAAGGACAGTCTAGGATGAGGTTAGCACTACCATCACAGGGACAGAGAAGCTTTGTATCAGCATCTGGCGCTTGCGTTACTGTGTAGAAAAACGATATATGCTTTTATGATATATTACTTTAATGGAAACAAACATAATTAAGAAATCTGTTTCTGATTTTATTCAATCTTACAGCGGATAAACGCGGATTATAGCAAAATAATATTATAATTGCTTTTGTATTATAGACTTCCGCAACATAACACCTAATTCAGTTAATTACTTTTGGATACTCTTGAATCATATCAACTTAACTATAGTGCGGGCACTATCTCATAAAACTATAAGTAAATACTCGATAAAATTATCTACTTATTACAGGACCATATATATGCCAAATTGAACCGCTTAAATTTTATACGAAATTTTGGTTGGCATTTAGGACACGGCAAACACACAAACATTTGCCTTTATCACATTAGTAAGATGAATATATAACTATCAAAAACTTTCATCGTAACCTTCGTTTAATAGTTTCCAAACAAATATTTCTAGAAAAATTAAGAACAATTTATTTGTGGATGCCTAATGTATAGTATGACCACAAGTAAATTGATACACCTACCACAGTACTTACTTGAATTTATTATGAAAAATATAAAGGATCTTTGTATGGAATAACATTCGTACAATTACATCTAAAATTAACTATAAAATAGGACAGAGCACACTAGGTTCCGGACGGATGTTATCAATTGTTAATACCTAAAACGATACGGAGAGCGTCGAGTGACATCATGGTTCTGAGTGAACAAAATATTCTACATGATTTAACGGTCAATGCGCTGCCGAGATTCGGAGGGATCAAATTGATTTCCATTTAGAATTTATCATCACCTAATACAAACGAAATCGTCTCAAGTATCATGGCGAAGTCGAAGCTTGATAAACATACCAATGAGTACAAACCGAGTTCTATTAATACTTTTCTGGCAGGTTAGCGCCCAGGCTGCAATCTCTTTGAACGATGGTTGAACTTAACAGAACTTGACAATAATAGTAATAGTTGTTGTCGATAACACCAAGGCATAAATCGACATCAAGAAAATAACAACAATGATACAAGTTAGCTAAACTTTACATTGATTTTAACACACAAGTAGATGAATATAAAACAATGTGTTATTGTTTGTATATGTTGTTGTTTTCACAAGTAGCTGAATATAAAACCGCACTCCGAACTACCGTTTTTATATTTGTACCGTATAGTAGCTTTTTCGTATTATTATTTAATTGTACTATTAATTAATCGCACTTTACTAACATTTTAGGTCAACTATTTTCAAGGTTCGAGTATCACCCAGGGCCAATTGTTGCCAGGAACAAAAATTGTTGATTCTTCGAGTCTGGATATATTACATATATAAAATATGTATGTATGTATGTATGTATGTATGTATGTATGTATGTATGTATGTATGTATACCGTTTATCTATTAAACAACTATTTTGTTCCTTACTCTTGGAGACGGTCGGCCCTATGTCATCTATACTAATATTATAAAGAGAATTTTTTTTTATGTATGATTGTAATGTTTTCACACAAAAACTACTGGACTCAATTCAAAAATTCTTTCACCATTGGAAAGCTACATCTGTAATAGAAATGTAATAAGGTGTAAAAAAATAAAAATTACGCAGGCGAAACCGCGGGATATTACTAGTTATGAGATATATTTATTTATTTATTTAAAGAGCATCTCTAAAAGTCATATTATATATGTAACTCACCCACGCATCGAGTTTTCCTTAGATCCACAGTAAAAACTTCGTCGCCGGCATAGTAGACAAGGACGCGACGGATCAAAATTATCCAAGCGCCTCGCCATTCCCCGCTAACGCCTTCCTGTTAAAGAATAAATTACCATTGTTATTTTTCACATTCGAATAATTGCTTTAATTTTAACAGTAATTAAATTTAACTTAGTTTAAAATCAACAATATGTTTTTTTTATTTAACAATAAGCAGAATAAGAAAGTCAAAATTGCTTTGGCCGCCGTAATTCCGTGATACTGTTGCACTTATTTTAACCATCAATATGAAGGGACTGAGTACATCAATGAGTAAGGAGTAAGTACAACATACCTCCTTAAATCACATAATTAAAAATCACAGGTCACCAACTTCTACAAATTACTTATATCAAATTTTATTTTACTGCATGAGTAATATTAATGCTAAAGCAGTGAATAATCGTTTAAAAACATTACAAACAAATCAAGAAAATAATTCATTATTTTTAGAAATTCGCGTTTTGAATAAATAAATTTTTGGTGCAGAACCACTCAGGACTAGGTGCGCCAATGATCTGAGTATTGTAACTATGGCAAAAAAAGACGCCAAGTCGCAGTCGACTCTGGTTCTATCAATTCATGTAGGTATGCATTATTTATACTAGTAATAAAAGACTACGATTATGCCATGATAACGTTTACGAAATAAAATTATATTTGTATTTTGGGCGTAGCCTGTCTAAACATACGACGGAGTATATTTATTCTTATAGAATGTATTCACATGTTGTATTCTATGTTAGTTTGTCGTAACAAATATTAGTACATCCTCAAAATTATAAAAATGAAAAAGATATATCTTTACATATAAATATATATATACACACATATATATCACTACATAGTATAAAACAAAGTCGCATTCTTCGTTTGTCCATATATCCCTATGTATGCATAAAACTTTAAAACTACGCAACAGATTTTGATGCGGTTTTTTTAAATAGAAAGAGTGATTCAAGAGGAAGGTTTGTACGTATAATAACATTCAATATGGAGTAGAGAAATACTGTAATTTTTGAGGTTTCTGTAAATAATTACATTTTTTTCCGCTTACATTACAAACGCTGGCTAAACCCTACGAGATTTATCAAAATGATGTACTAAGTATTTGTACACCTTGAAAAGGTCTACAGAAAGTCCGCGATGGTGTATGTCTATCTCTTATGGATAACCCACAATAGCAGTTTTTGTCATTTACTTTTTACAAAAAATAATGCCTTATGTTCAAAGCAATTTGTATACAATACAGCATTAATCCTTATCCAATTAAGTACATTAAATAAATTGTTGATTTAATATAGATCAATATGTCCGTTTAGAGCATGTAATTTAAGTAAACATTTTCGGAGATATTACAGATTTACCGCGCTTCACCCTATAGCACTTCGCAATTAGCAGCTATATGTCGTTCTTTCAAGAGTTTGTTTAAAGCTGTGAATGTTGTTTATAAAGACATTCTGTAAATAATTGTAAAAATAAAATACATAGCGAAAATGTAAAAGTAAATAAGTAAAAATGTACTTTATGAATTTAGATATTCCAAAGATCTTCTTGGTATAGGTAGAGGAAATTGTTTTTCTCCAAATTTAACGCTTGCGGGCCACGGGCGGTAATGAATACTATGGTAGAACTACTGGATCGATTTTAATCATTTTTTTATACTGAGTGACATGGGATATATATTTTATACCCGTGCGAAGAGGGGGCAGGCCGCTAGTATATTATAAAGATCTCATAAAAAGATATGCATAAGTCCATTTTAGTAAAATTTCACTTTATTTTTTTGTATGTATATACAAATCAAAAGATAATCAAAGGTTAAAAAAAATTTAATAACTATGTATAAATTATTAAGTTCAACTAATTTTTAAACATGTATTTTACAACTACTAAGTCCTACCCTTTTCTGGTAAACAACATTTACGACTATGTCAAATCATTTTCTGCGGTCTTAACTGCTAAAAGAACAAATCGCGTTCGTAATGAATAAAATCTTTAGATACTTGTTTTAAAAAATATATTTCAATATTTTTATTAATCAAGGAATATTTTCAGGTACTATAAAGTTGAATGGAAATATATATCTGTTATAATTTACGCCATTTAATGTTACATTTATTTTTACAATCAGTTGGTAATGACTGCACTATTGGAGAAACAAATCCTACCTAAACTATCCATAGAGTTTTGAGTTGAATGGTCACTATATGATTTAAAACAATCATGTCTATGCAACACAATTCTTAAATATATTCAGATTTAGTAATATTATGTAAAGCTGTAAATTAAAACTGCTAAAGATTTACTACCTGAACTAAATTCAATGTTGGCTTGTAACTATAAATATATGTGTAATACGTATAACATCATAACAATTGCAGAATAAGTCGATAATCATATTACATCCCACGTACTGCCCGCTTGATCAGCATTATGAAATCAAACCGTTATCACAGTTCCACGAACAATGGTAACATAATACAAACAAGCTTTACTCCCATGGGAATTATCAAACGATATACTGAAATGGTGTTAATATAATATACGGATTTAAATTGTACGTGATAAAAAGAGCGTTCAAAAAAGTAGCGAATAACACAACGATAAGCGATCGTCGCAAAAAACCAATATCAATTTCAAAACAATTCACCACGATACAATAGAATTTGAATGGATCGGTCATATTTTTTTGGCGGTGGGTCCAAGTGTGCCTGGCGATAAGTAACAATCGCCAATGCCAAGAAATTATGGACGTTACACCTGATTTTTTTTAAATTCAATTTCGCATGTGCAAAGCCGGCATAAAATTCTTAAACAAATGGATAGAATTACTGACTGGTCGGTTGGCGCGGGTAGCAGTGACTCTGCCATCAGCTCCGCGGATCGCGGGTTCGATTCGCACCGAGGGGCAACATTTTCTAAAAAAAGAAGTTCTTCGAGTGTTAAGTGTATATATGTATTTAAGTATTTATTCAAAATTACATAAGTATGTTTTTATTATTTGTTTGTCACCCATAACACAAGTATTCAGTTACTTATTTTGGGGACGGACGACATCGTGTAATTGTTCTATATACATTTATTTATATTATTATGTTAGTATGCATTTGTTTGTGATAAAATGCGTTATCTTTATTATGAAAGATTTGCAGAATTAAACATACTGAATTTTGGACAAAAAATAATAATTTAATCAATATTTACCGTTACATTCCTACCTTTACGGTGATGGTATAAACATGCGCATCGCAAAATTATAAACCAACACAGCGTGCTCACTTTTAGCTCTACAATACGTTACGAGCATTCCTTCAATTAGGAAGAAATCCTAAAATAATATGAACTAGATACATCGGTTGTTCAAGCTTTATATTTCATATTTTTAATGAGCAAATTCAATAACATATTAACAGCAAAGTAATAATTTAAGAAAAGTGAGTAATTAAACAAATATAATACTACAACATAAAAAAAATCGCAAGGTAATAACTTGAATTCTTAATACATTGCATTATAACTGGTTTTATAAAATTATTTATATTTAACTTATGTAACAATCACTGGTAAACCTTGATAAATAAAATAAAACAAAATTAAAATCATTTAACATCGCGCAGCATTCACTGAACCTATGTTGAGATGATTCAGATTCTGTTTGTCATGTTTAGCAAAGATCTTGTTCATACATAGACTTGTGTTGCATGCCAGTTATGCGTCACTACGCAAACTGTTCATTTGCCATTTATTGTAGATTGCATAAGCATGAATCAATCTGCTTTACAATTAAGCGCTCATTACATTCGCAAAGCAAATATTGTTCTTTGAATACATACGAAACGAAATCGCTATGATATAATATATTCTATACCTATAATAAAACTTTTTATGATGTCAAATGATATAATGTAAGTAAAAAATGAGTAAAATATATATATTAAAAAAAAAACATCTTCCAATTCTGCTAGTACTCAATAAGCCACCGCAAATTGATATCACCTGTATGTAGCCTATCATCTGTTACTATAGCATGCCACAAAACTAGCATATTCATTTTTTGATCAAAATATTATATATTTTCGTTGTAAATATAAAAAATATATATTTACAACGAAAATATATGTTATTTCTATACTTTCTTACAAGACGTTTCCGCGTCAAATCCCTTAAGCCACTTTGTGCGAAAAAGGAACCAGTCCTATTATTAACTCAAGAGGAAATTAACTGAGGTTTAGATCGAATAAGATTTCATTTTTGTACTTCGTCCTGCCTCCCGGACCTTAACTGCAAACGGCACAAATATATAATTCTCAATGACAGATGCATACTTTCGCCATTTTCCAAATTCTTCAAGTAATCATTGAACTGTGCTTACAGTTATTTAAACTGTAAGATATAGGATAAAATATTCACTAAAATAATGTCTGTCATAACGTGGTGAAACAAAATTGGGAGTGTTAATTTATACTTTATATAACATAAAGACCTTGAGGAATGTTTAGTTTAGTGACACACTGATTTCCACACGGACGAAGCCGCGGACACAGCTAGTATAGCATAAAACAAACATATTTAACAGAAGATGTTAAAACAAATAACCACAATAAACGTTATATCTTTTACGAGCGATAAGTTGATTCAGTTTTGTGATAAACGAAACTTATTGATAATAAATTCTAAAGAGGCGAAACACATGTATAGGAAATATCGAGACATTATTAAGTTTCACTAAGATGTTTTTATTCATCATTATCATCATAACGTATTAATAGTAGTTAATATATTGCAAATAGAAGAAAAGTTGAAGACCGAGAACACAGAGAAGGATCCCATAAAGAGCAGGAGGTTTTTAACCAGTCATGTATCGCGGCCATCTTTAAATAAATTATTTATAAGAATGTTCCAGAGATTTCTACCCTAAGCAGTCCAGTACCTTCTTACGACACACTATGACGTTATAACGTTTGTGATGTTACAAAATTATTTCGTTTTGATACCTTATTATTTTAGTGTAGTACAAATGGTGAAATAAATACAAGCTACATAAACACTAATTTGCTACTACTAACTAATTAAATATTTATGAAGTGAAATTTATATTTTATTTGCATAACATTAATATGGATTTGAAATTTGGATATGCAAGAAAATGTGTTGCTGACAGTTCCTAACGTTATGTTATGCCTGCTCTTTACCATCAGCGATGATCTTTGATCGTGTAATCGACTGGATTATCGTGGAAGTGTCAACACGGTCATTGTGGCATATACGATCATACGACACCGTTTCCTCTCTTCTTCACTACCCTACCCCTTCCCATATTTAGTAAGCACAACAGTGTATATAATCCATCACAGGCGGGGTGGTGGTGAACGTATACAATAGCGTAGCCACTACCCCTTCCTAAGCTGAGTTTGGCCACAGTGTTGGCGTTTCTCTGCAGTCTCATCCAAAATAGCCGTGAAGCACTTAAAATTGGAAAAAAAAAAAAAATATATATACGATCATACTTATCACCCAGCTATTTCCTTTGATGGGTGTCTGAAAAACCGACAATGCCCTAGTTGCAAGCGATCGTAGGCGATGATAGAAGATGATTGACGAGTACACTGTAGTACTGGATATGCCCTATCGTGTCTATGCCTGATCGTGTTCGCACTGAATCGTTTGTAATCACCGATTATAAAGAGGGGCCATTATACATAACCAAATTACGCGACCGTACGATGTTATGCCAACACGGTAATCAGTTCAAATATAGTCTCATATACTTATATTCGTCGTATCGTTTATTTTCTGTATAGCGCATGTTTAGTACGCCTAACGATGCAATATCGACTATTGGCATTACAACTAATATTCTAAAATAAGATTTGTATATGTACTTGCAATAACAGACTACACACAATAGTTCCATAAACAAAACATTCTTGGAACTTTCGTTAATTAATGATGGTCATTTCACACCATAAATTACTACAGTTATTTTTTTTATTATGTTCTTAATACAATCTAGACTTAAATGAAATAATTAAATGAAATCGTAATGTGCTTTTCTTATATAAATACTACACAGGTTAACCTGTATAAAAAAAAATTTAATAATAGATATAAATTATCATGTTGCATATCACGAGTAAAAATATTATAAACTAGATAAGTACCTTAAGGTAACACCAACCGCATCTTGTAAATTCAGAAGTGTATTTAGTTGGGAAAGCACCATTAAAATTTTCCGCAATCTTCTGAGCCCATGTGCGTCTTTCAGAGGCACTCGCACAGCTAAATAAAACTTTTCGTGGAGCATTACGAATTCCCGTGGACATCATTAGTTCAAAACAATAGGAGCTATTTGTTGTACTGTAAAGATAGAAAATATAATATTTAAAGTTTTGGAAGCAAGCAAATAAACTTATAAGACTAAGAGCAAGTTGATAAGAATAATTGAAAAGAGTATACATTATGGAATGTTAAATTAATTGTTGAGGATGTAAAAGAGAAGCACAAATTAAAAACTTGAAGCTTGTGCTGCACTGGCAACTGATTAATGATAGTAGAAGAATCCTTCTCATTTTTAGGTACTGTAAACAAAAACATTATGAGTGTGATATGAATAGTACTGCATCTGCATGCAGGGATTATGGGCATTACTCTTCATAAATTGGTAAGCAAGCCATGACAGCTAGGCTTTGTAGCTTCCTTTTTATCTCGCAAAAGTAGTCCTATATCTAAAATTTGACATCCTTCAGTGAAAGAATAGAAATATACTGAATAATAAACATAACAAAAATGGAAAAATAGGCTTTGTTTATACTATTGAAGCTATTTATTTAAGGAGTCATTGTTTGTATTTTGTTACATTGGCAACAAGCACAAGTTCAAAAATTTAGCCATATGGGTTCTACCTTTATAACCCTGTTGGCTCCACTATGGTCCCTGCCATTCAGAAGGATATTGCGAAAATTGATATTAGAATACTTATTCAACAAGCAAGTAGTATTTTGGCATATATAAATACAATTTTAAACCTGGAGAATATGTGTTGATAAATCCATAGTTAAATTTATAGGAAATATATGCCAGATATGCTCATAGGGAGTAAGTGTGAAAATATGTAGTGTTAATTTTTAAAATTAAATTATTCTGGTTTAATCATATAGCCTACCTGTTATGTCTCACATCATATGTGAGACATAACAGGTAGATTCCTAAATTAAGTAAAAACAAAGTGTAATAGTATCAAATACTGTAGTTACCTAGATGATAATGGCAAGACAATTTGTATAGAATAGATATTTTCTAGCATGTATGCTTCTTTTAAAACAGAATTTGTAACATCTGTATAACAGATCAGTTTTTGATCAGATAATACACAGTAACGTGATTGTAAATTTCTAAATAAATCTTCTACTACTCCTGAAACCACTTTGTTCAACATTCCACTGTAATATGTTACAGTTGTATTGTTTATATGTGGGCGTTCTATTACTCCTACTTTTCTCAAAACTTGTTTACTAGTTCTATTTTTGACAGTATCTAACTTTAACATATTTGTGAATTTTTGCATCATTTGACTTTTTAATGTTATTTGCTCCGATGGGGCTAATGTTGCTTGATCACCAACATACCAACTGGCTTTTTCTTCAATTGTTTCGTTCTTTTCATTTTTAACAGATGCATCAGTAGTAATTTTTGACAAAACCTC
Organism: Morpho achilles; assembly: GCA_947086495.1. NCBI lineage: Eukaryota > Metazoa > Arthropoda > Insecta > Lepidoptera > Nymphalidae > Morpho > Morpho achilles. Next base: position 14,977,650 of record CAMTZB010000022.1, on the reverse strand, counting down.
ATTAGGGTTAAGGCTATCAAAACGTTCTGGTGGAGTTGGTGGATTAAAGTACTCATTTTCACTAAAATCAAATGTATCATCATTTGTGTCATCAGTACTCGAGATAATAGTACCATAAGTATCACCTACTAAAAATGATTCCAGTAAAATGAGTTCATTACTAATTCCTTCATATTTCTTTACAGCATAGCTGTTGTTGTTTAAGGGATCAAATTCAAAAATAGTACTTTTACTGGGCCTTGAAGTTAATTCAGTATTAAATTGTGTTGAATTTGATATTGAATTAGGAAGATTCCAATTTTCATATAAAGAATTTTGTCTCATAACTTCCGATGACATAAATCTTTTACTTCGCCTCTCTGGTACTTCAGGTGCAGATCTTACACTCAACATGCTACTTGTCCTTGATGTATTTGGTGTATCATAGGTAATGTCATTTTCAAATCTGAAGTTTAAATCTGTATGTTCATTTTCCCTACTGTCATATGAAAAATTGCTTACTGTGTCTGTGTTAGTATCAGAACTACTAGAAAATCGTGAAAAATCATCAAACTGTGAAGTATTAGATTGAAATACAGGTGACTTGTTCCCCTGCAAGCTATTCTCATCATTTGTAAATTTCTTTTGTTCCAGGAGTGGAGAGTGAAATTGAATGTTATCAAACAGGCTTACATCAACAGCAGGCATTGATACACATCTTTGAGTATCCTCCTCTCCAGGGTATTCTAGCTTTTTTGATTTGCGTAATTTAATGCTTGCTGATTTAGTTCCTTCTATAACAGATTTTGTAACTGAGTTTCTAACGAACCTTGAAGTCATCAATGTTTTTTCTAATGTGTCCTTAGCAAACCTTGATCCATCAGATATCGATTTTTCTATTTTTTCATTTGCTGATTTTGCTGTACTAGTAACTTTTTGAGCCACATCGTCAGTGATTTGTTTAGAAACAGATCCAATGGAACGAAATACTTCAGATGCAGTGAGCCTTTCGTTTTTGTTCGATGTTTTAGTTCGCGGCAGAGGAACCGGACGTTTCAAATTATCATTTTGAGACAGAAATGTACTCCGAGGCTTTGGTACAGGCGGTGTATCCATGAGGATTAAATTACCTCGATTACTCAAATATGATGTGTCTTCATAAAATAACAAACAATAACATGAACTTACTGAGAAACAAGTAAAGTTCAAAACAAATTAAACAACAATGAGTCACCTAAAAACTTTGTGTTGATTTAACAAAAAAAATGCTACTAATAAATACTACAATACTTTCAAATAAATTGATTAAATTAAAAATAAGTAACTAATTAAAATGACAAAAAACTAAATTGAAAAGGAGGTTGGGCAGGCAATGGCAGGCAGGCTTTGAAACTAGGGATGTGAAAAAAGAATCGATATCTGTATTAATCGATTATTTTATTATTATCATAATCGGTTTTCTAAATTTACATTACAAATCATTAAAAAGATGATAATATAATAATATTGTTTGTCCTTTTCCATTTTTGCATCTAGGTCATTAGACCTGTTGTAATGTATGGATCAGAATGTTGGGCAATAAAAAAAAGGATGAAAGAAATGTGCATGCGAATGAGATAAGAATGTTAATGTGTGGATGTGGATGTGTGGATGTGGATGGAGGTGGATGTGTGGTGTGACAAAACTTGATAGAATACGCAATGAGTATATTAGGGGAAGCCTGAAAGTTGCGCCCATTACAGAAAAGATGAGAAGTGCGAGACTAAGTTGATATGGTCATGTAATGAGGAGGGATGAAAATCGTGTGTCCAAAAGAGTTTAAAATATGAATGTGGATGGATGTATCACTTAGGGGAGGCCGAAAAAAAGATAGATGGATTGTGTGAAAAATGATATGCATGGTAAAGGAGTGGCACCAGAAGTGAGGAATGATAGAGGAGAATAGAAGAAGAAGACATATTGTGCCGAACCCACTTAGAGTGTGATAAGAGAATAATTATGTATAGTTTGGTTTCATCCAGCAACGCATATCTAATCTTAAAAGAGGATAGAAAAAGAGTGCATTTATTATAATCGATTTTTTATAAATCGGTTTATAAAGTTTAGAAAATAGATAATTCTAACATAAAATAATCGATGAATATAAAAATAGTTTTTTTAACATCCTTGTTACAAAGTGAATAGGGATGTAACTTGGAGTATAAAAAATTGATTAATAAATATTTATCTATTTAAAAAAAACTGACAATATGAACAGTCGCCTTATTTAATATTAATATTTAATTAAAATAAAAGCTAATTAAAGTGGACCAATAAATAACAACAAAGGCGCTGTTCGTGAAATTCGATTAAAATGTCTATAGTATTATAATGCAAATCTAATCATAAAAAAAAAGAAAAAGTGGAAAAATAAAATAATTTAAAATAAATTAAATAAACGTGTTTTGTTTTACATCCCTATAAGAGAAATAAAGACAAAGCAAATAAAACAAAAATTTCAGTTTACATGGAAAATTTAGCGGTTAGCGGTCATTTAGAGTGTAAAATTTTTGTTTTTTAGTGGTTTTGAAAGTTGAATCTAGTGGGAAGCTTATTAAACTGTTGGCAACACTCTCTCTTTTATGTGTCATTAAACAAAGTTAATTAAATATGAAGTCATTAATAAGCTCCGTATGGTATTAAAATTGTAGATTACTAACTATAAAACGTAAAAATCACGCTGAAATAATCTTTCTGTCCATATCTATATATAAACATATAAAGGCTAATTGATAAGAATACACGTAGTAATTGAAATTTAATTCGATAATTTGTTGATTACCAATTGTTGTATAAGTACCGCTATCCCCCTTTATATCTCAACATTCTGGGGAGCTTCCAGTGAAGAAAAATTATTCAGAAGGGGATAATCAGATAACATTTTTTTTACCGATGAACATAATTCTAAGGTCGAAGCAGGTGTAGCAATGGGTGGGGTTAATAAACGACTGGTGTTGCGATCCTGAGGTTTTGGATCCTTCAAAAACTGCACTGATAAACTCTGTTCATAGATTCCATCGACTCCCCATAAACCTAGAAGTGATTGACGGGAGCTGTTGGATCAAGCAGTACAGAAGAGTGTGGTGTTGTAATACCTCGAAGGGACAGATGCTAAAGTTCATCGGTTGAGGGAGAGTAGTGTAGAGTGCTGTAAATGTAATAAAAAATAAATAAAAACCAGATCAGGTTGCTTATTTATTTACCTCATACATAAGAAAAAAATCACAATTGTAAAAGCGGTTACAAAGTCCCAACAGACCAATTTTGGCATTGAAGTAAAAATGGAATTGAAATCTTCCAAAAATATGAAATTCCAAAAAGTTGCCTAAAATTTTCAATTTTGTGCGTATATATATTTGTATAATTTTATTATATGTTACTAGCATTATTATTCCAATGATAACATTGGCTTTATAGTATTGAAAGGAAACATTTACAATGATTTTTGTTTTATAAATAATCAACACTTCCTGCAGGACCTCGCACCAATACATCATGCGTTATCATATAGTGATTACAAATGAAATTGTCAATAATCAGAGTAAACATACTACTTGTATCCTTATGTTATAACATGACTACGTTGGAAAATATGATAAGAATTAAACTTTTATAAAGTAAAAAAAGAACTCTATATACCAGACAATATAATTATACATAATTTTTTCTTAATATAACTTCACTGACTATACCTTCAAAATATTATAAGGCTTAACAGATATCATTTAACATAAAATTAAACAACAAAATTATATGTACAATTTATCAATAAATAATTACAAAAAATATAAAAGTATAAGTAAATAAGACAATCTGATATGGAAAAGAAGTAAATTCAGTAATTTTCCATGATTTCAATATTGTTTGAAACATAGGACATACTATGGAATGGAATATGCTAATAAGCAAAATATTACACTAACTTACATCGACTACACCGATTTTCCTACAGCATGTCGTAGGCGGAAGGGGCCTAGATAGACATATAATATTGAGTTGCAATGCATTACTGATATCTTATCATATATATATATAATATTATGCTGTTCATTTAAAATGTTGCTCTCGAGCAGGAAAAACTCTCACGACTTCTTGAGTACATTGGTACATTCATATGGGATAATTGGTGAGTTTGGTAACAGACAGCGACGGATTATTTAATGCAACACACAATTGCACAATAGTTATCTATGCAAGAGCATTGAAAGTAGACACGACAAGTTAAGTTTTTATTAGTGCTAATTGTGCACGGCTTGTATGTTTAAAAGAAAGTTTTTATAGGAAGGATAAATTTTATAAAAAAATAATAATTGTTTTTTAGATTTATCAATTCATACCAAACTTCGGCTGCGCCATAAATATTATAAAAAATCATATTAAAGGAGGTTTTAATACATTAGAAACTATTTAAAAATTAAACTAAATGCATAAATAAACAAGAGATCTCGGTTAGAGCTGCATATAAAAAGAGACATTTGCTGCGAGGGCGATATTAGACTAATACAACCTTTATTTTAAACAATATGAACTGGATATAATGTAATATTAATGGTACCTAACAAATCTATAGGTAATAATTGGAAATGAGAGGATCTCCAGACTGGCCAGTGGGTTTTTAATTGCCTTGAATGCCAATGAGTTTTTCATTATAAAGATCTTATTTTTAATTAGGAATCCTAAAGAAATCAGATATCAGTCCCAAACCCAATATTCTCTTAGATGATACTAATAAGTTATGTAGTTCGAAAAAAATTATATTATATTGTCTAGATATTATAATTGAATTGACTTCCCTACAGAATCAGACAATATAAATGCCATTCTACAAAATAATATAACACGTTCAATGACAAATCTACATACTCGTACATCATAGGCAAAATTAAAAAATAATTACAACTTACATTTCTTAATACAGTGACCTAGAATCACTACGTATCTGTTAAATATACTGTTGAAAGATTTAAAAAAACCCAAGAAATGGTAATACTATGATCTATCAACATATTAAATGCAATACATTTGTTATTTTTCCGATTATTAATTATAAACTAATATAAAATTATCGGTAATCATAAAATTATATTTTCATATAAACTAGCTTTAGCAATTACTTGCTACGTAATAATCACAACAACAGAATTGGGTATTCGACTTTATTATTTTAATACGAAGTAAGCTACGCTCAGGATAAGGAATTTAGCAAATTTCTTTTATAAATGTCTATAGTAGCCATGAAATCTCATATATAACGTGGATCTGCATGTATCGATGTATGTTCCAATATATATGATTTAAATAATGTATTAAAAAAATACCAAATATGCACACATTTCTTACAAATTTCTGACCTAATATATTTTCTAGGCCAGGATCTTTGCAAAATGTTCCCTATCACATAACCCCCTTTTTGTTTTAGCGACATTTGACAGCTTCTGACTTTTGTTCTACTTTAAAATAAAAATAAAATTATTTCCATTCTAAATAAAGACCCAACAACAAGAAAAATGTGAATTAAGATTTCTTATAATCCCGTCTAATATGTTATATGTTTTTGCATATTAGTAACCTGAGTGTAACAAAAAAATATAATTGCTACAATTTTATGTAAATTTGTTTGAAATGACGAGGTAAGTCAAATACCCATTTATTTTAAGTTATTACATTTTTTTTCTTCATTGTCTTTCACGAGTCTATATTCATATCATACGATCGTAAATGTACTAATAATACATATAACAAACATGCATTTAAAAAATTGTTCTAGTTAACTTTGGATAATCCTTCTAACATTTAAAAATCTTTCCGCGCCGTTTTTTTTTTAATACAGAGGGTATGTAAATCAGTAAATCAATCTCATAAAGCTTGGCTTTAAATATATATAAATTGATTTCAAAACGAAAAATATATATTGCAAACAATTTTGACTTATAGATAAAAATGAAATAAATGTGAAACGCATAACAAAATATAGAAATAAAAAATAACATTACTCTTAAACAGTTCAATAGGTAATCTGCTTTCACTTTCTACATTGGGCCTTACAAATTAACGATGGGACCGTTCAGATCGGACACTTGAAATCACCAAAAAGTCTTATATTGAAGGACAGAAATCTAAAACTCGATATAAGCGCCAATCGTGATAAATGGGCACAAGAGATTTACATATTATACGCTATATATATCGCGTCGATTTGATCAGAAAGAAATCCATCTCGCAAGTGCATGCGTTGTTTTTCCCCGCGGGAGTTGATGGGTACGACTCCAGGGTCGACAACGACTACGACACCGACAATAAGATGATGTTCCTCGAGGACGGTGTTCGTGACAAGCGGAACTAGGTTGAGCGCTTCACTGTCGTTACCATCCAGTTCCACAACTACAACTAGCAAATTGGTCCACGTGAAGACCGCGCTGAAATTAGATACACAATTCATCATTATTATATTAAAATAAATTATTAATGTTTTTTTCCTAAGAAGTATGCAAAATACACACAATTTCTATACGATACATATACGTTTATAAGTCGCAATCGCAGGACGCATCTTATGAGTCCTAAGTCTTCTAGCTAGACTACAATAATTCTAGGACAGTAAAGAAATTACATTATAAAATAAACTACTTAAAATTGAATTTAAATTTTATAATTATTTGCTCATATCAGGGAAACAGCGTCAAGACCTGGAGATGCGGCGGATATGGCCGAATCCGGCAAACGGCGGAAGTATGCATCTCTCATCGAGAGTTATATGTTTGTGCCGTTTGCAGTTGAGACCCTAGGGCCATGAAGTCAAAGTGCAAAAAAATTCTATCCGTTTTAACACCTCGGTTAATTGCCTCTTCAGGTGACAAGAGGGCTGGCTCCTTTTTCGCACAAAGAATCAGCTTAGCGATTCAACGCGAAAACGCTGCCAGCATTCTTGGAACCATTCCACGTGGTCATGATTTGTATAATCCTAGCTCCTAAGTAATTTAAGATAAATATGATCGTTGGATGTCATTTGAAATTATTAAGCAAAGTGACAAATAAGTACATATTATGTGTTGTAATCAAATGCATTTACAGTACAGAAACTAATAACTAAAACTAATGTCTTTAATTTTAAATAAGAAATCTTCATAACACAAATAACTTTTTTTCCAAAATACACAAAAAAATCGCACATTTATTTTTCAAAAAATAAGATTTTTTTAAAAATATTCTACGCTAAGAGAAAGATTTATTGAAATCAACGTACCATTCTGCAATCTTCTTATGGCACCTCATCACTGAGTTTTCTATATCGATGGGATGATACCGCATTCCACGAAGCATAATTGTTTCATCTAGTGCGCCCACGACAAATACAGCATCGTGAGTATCATGCGAGTCTGAAGAGCCAAGACCTGAAACACTCCCACAGGCGGACGCCAAAGACTCTGTGTCACTGTCGCGAGCCATCAAAGAAGTATCGTCTCCTCCAGAAGTCGTCGTGCTTATTTCTGTTCTTCGCAGAAATCCTAAGTACCCTGTTCTAGCATAAACTTCACCAGTGTTTCCGGTAACAAGCTGGGCGCTGAAATGGTCAGCGTAGTCACTTTCATCACCGTAAATTGTAAAATAGCCACTGGCATTATGTGGGGACTGCACCCATATTTCCCCTAAATGGGAATCTCCACATTGCCCTTTGGTCTCGGGATTAGCAGTAATCACTTTCACCCCCGGAAGCAGTTTGCCTGACTCCATTAAGCAGAGGGAGTGAGGACTACCACGTTCTACTAAAGATACACGGTCGTTCCTCAAAGCTCTAAGGTCCACGTATACAGTAGACGGTTCTGGACTGGATGCACCCTGAAGGCATATTGCTATATTCACACGACATCCAAAAGATGTCGATACCGCACGTGGACTCAAACCAAGGGCTGAGAAGAGCTTGGAGAAAGAGTTAGTCAAATTAATTCGTGGTCTCTCTTCAGCAACTACGACACACGTTCTTACACAAGCCAAATTAATACCCTTAGCTTTAAGTTGGTTGACAGAGCTTCCTAAGCCTTTAGTGCATAGTTCCATTACGCCATAAGAACAGAAGGTGTCGCGGACTTTGTACTGAGATACCGCGCTCAACCATAAAGCTGGGTTAATTTCTACTTCCGAAGGGGGAATCAGGATAGAGTGATGACCGGAGTAGATACTACTGAGACACCACAGAGCAAATCCCAGCCCACAGTATGGATCGAGACACAATGCTATGTGACGAGATGGGTACAATTCGCAGGCTATTTTCATGGAGCGGCAAAGTGATGTGACTGCTGCATGCGACATCTTTATCCCGGCCAGCATACCAGTTGTTGACACGCTAAAATCTAAGTATGCTAGCATCTCTGCTGTTGGAGCTCTATATAATATCGGTAATTTCTTTTTAGGCATATCATCTGTATCAAGTGTAATGGGCCAAGCTTTGCTGTCGAGGACGTTACTAGCTTCTTTAGATCTGAGTAGTTTTATCACAGATTGGTTTGACAGGACTAGCGTCGCTTTACTTACGTCTACAATCATTCTGACCGTAGGAAGAGTAGTGTGGAGGTTCTGAGGGTGAGGCGGTCTTATCGTCACCGGGACAGCGCCAACGTATAAACAACCGTAGAACGCGCAAATGAGATCAAGCCCCGGCGGGAATATTAACGCAACGTGGTCCCCTGTATTAACACGACCTTTTTCTAATAGTAGGTTGCCGATTCTTTCCGCCTTTTTGTGTAATTCAGCACATGTTAACACTTTAGATACGGCCCCTTTTGAATTGAGCAATGTAAATATGACATGATCGGAGGTACTTTGGGCGCGCCACCTTAGTATTTGGGATATGAATTGATACTGAAAACAAAAAAAAAGTTTACTATACATTGTTATACATAATAAAGCGAAGTCTCCCGCCATGTCGGCCTTCACGGATTTTGCCGACAGACAAAATATAGTGATTGATGGGAAAGCTTTAAGCAGATGATTTATTAAAAGTATTTAACATTACAATTTAACTTTTATGAATGCCATGTAAGTTATAGTAAAATATAACTAACGCAAGCCAAGATATTACCAGGTGAAATTGAAAAAATCCGTAGCAAACAAAAGCAGCGCCGAGATTAGCTAATCAAAAATAAAAATTATTTAGTTATTTACTATTATTTTATTTTACATTTATGTTTACCTTCCGAGCAGCATCAGAATCGTCTGTGTATCCCATATCACGACCCTGGGCGGATGCCAGTCTGTTACCTTGAACCAAGTTACCTACTATCACAGAAGCCGGACCGACATCTGTTGATGATAATAATTAATTAATGGTTTATATTTTCCATCGAATTAAAAAAATATTATAAAGCACATTTCATCGATGCAATGGATTCTTATTGTCAACTTGGAATAACAGCTAATCTTACTTAAATGAAATAGACATATAGCTTGTGGAGCATGATGTTACAGGAGCGTGTATTATTTGTGAATAACTGCACTCCTAATTTATCGCTTAACAGCACGACACGAGTTTCATATTTACCTCTACTTTTCTAAGTTACTTTTATTTTACTATCAGTTCTATTATATTCTGTATAATATGTTATTATTTCGCGAGCAGCCATTTTAAAACGTTATTGACTATTAATCGCTATAGTTAATTAATTATATATTTTATGAAGTGTAATAAATTCTTTGAGAAATCACCCATATTTAATTCTCAGGAGATTTAGTCACAATGAAAAAAGAATAAATAAGGCAGTGGTAGCATTTTCCAGGATATGTCAAGTTTTTAAATAGGCTGTCTTTCGCAGTAGTTTTAATTTATCAGGTTTTATAATTCTATATTTGATTAGTTGCTTGAAACAAAGAAATGGATATAATTTTTCGTAAATAACCATATATATGTAAATATCCATATAACTAAGAAAAGAGAAGTAAACAAATATTTTCAAATTAATATTTTCTTTGGAAAAGTACCTGAATGTATTTCCCTCGGTTTAGGTAAGTTCGTCACACAGGTGTGAGGACACATCAGGACATTGGCTGGATGCAGAGTCCCTTCAAGAAATCGCCTTTTGCATTCGCTTAGATGTATTCCGCCAAGCGGTGTTTTTGGGAGATAGTTTGGTTGTACCAGCGCTAGGCAATATATGCCCACTTGATGAATTGAGTCGACGGCTTGCAACACACGCGACATCCATTGGAACGACTGCAGATCAAAAATATAGCCTGAATAATGTTAATTTGTATGTGATTGTTATGCTGAAATCCACGGCCAGCTTCCTAGTAGACAGTCATTCCTACATTCTTGTTTTTTCTGTTTCCGTTTTTCAAAGAAAACTCTGTGACTAAATTTTCGTTGATTATAGTAAATAAATACTTTGTATTACTGTGAATTTCCATTTTATTTTATAATATATAAATTAACTATTTGACAAATGACAGTATTAATCTATATTACTAAATTAATCTATAAAACTACAATTCGTAGGTCTCAGAGTATGGGCTGAGGGTAGGTGATCATTTAAAAAATAAGGCAATCTGTAAACGATCAGATTGGTTATGAATTAACACCTAAAAACGAATTTCACACTTGTAACGTATTGCCATTGATTATAATTAATTTTTAATGTACTTTTTTATTATATAATCTCCACATCATATAGGTCTTCCTTTTATCTTTTATATTGCAGATTCTCCTATCGCACCATTTAATTTTAAAATTTGATGTAGCAGACATATTGGAAAATTTACCATCACAGTAACTTGAATCTTTCTTGATTGTTATCTTTAATCTGATCTCTAATGTTAGTTTGATTTCGAACACATAGAAGCTTGAATTAAAAGAAAAAGAAGTGCAATGCTGAATCACATAGTTGAAACGTCGAAAGGAAATAAGATATAAGGTAACCTAATAGAACATTTTTTATGTTAATCTTTATCAAATTTTACAGTTCCAAAGTACAGTACCAGCAAAGTACTGAGTGGAATGACATACCTCCTCTTCACCGCAATCAGGTCGTTGTTCGGCAACAATGCAGATCCGTTCATCGCGCAACACACGCACGGAAAACACTGCAATCCGTCCCCTGTAGATGAACTTCATCGGCTCTACGGCCAGCACTGTCGCTATTATATCATCCATGTTGTGCTTCCGACCAGTTACCGTCATCAGACCATCGCGTGAACCGCATACGAACACCAGTCCTATTAACATCCGTAATATATAGGTACACTAACAGTCTTATTCGAAAGCAGTTTGATTTGTATGGATATTGAACTCTGTATTTGGAATGTTTATTATTAATTAACTATCGACCGCCTCGACGATCTATTCCAATTCCGATTATCATTACTCTCCTGTCCCTATTTTACTGTACGTGGGATCATCACATCATCATTATAACATTCTTTCCTATTAATTTAAAACTCAAGTAGACTTTGAAGTACTTTTAAATCGTCAAATGACATTGAATACATAATTATATGGGACACTTGCACATACGGTTGCCCGTACCCAAGGCAAGTAACTTAATACTATCACTGATTTGGTAGGGTTTAGCCCCTACTGAGGAGAATCAGCTCGGCATTACTCTTTTAAAATAACAATACGATTTTACATGGTTATTTTCGACATTTGGCATGACAGTCTTGTGCGTACTGAGTAAAGTTTTAGGGGATTGTTATCATTCAAATAATCTTCAATTATATAGTAAACTTTAAGAATAATATAAGCATACTTTAGTTTTCTCAACGTATGTAAATGCAATGTTTTACACATTTTTAATTATTAAACCTTTAATAAGCTTATTACACTTAAGATTTTTCTATTTTTTTTGTAAGCTTATTACATTAAATATTAAGAAGATAAAAAGGGATATAAAAATACAAATATGCTCCTAACAAGACACGTATTTGTGTTTTTAAAATAATTTACTGTACTGTTAATAAAAATAAAGTAGAATATTCAGAATAACTTTTTTAGTAATGGAGTATTTATTTAGTGCTATTAAATATTTAACCGCATTATAGTATAAGTAAGGTCATATTAAGGCTACAAATTTTTAATTAGGTTTTATGAATGCCATATAGTTATTTATTTATAAATATCACTGGTTTTGTTAATATGTGATATATCTAAAGTAACGCAATGATGTAAAACATATACTTATGCAGTTATAAATACCTATATGGACTTCGCAAAGTTCGCAATCGAAAATCTAAAGTTGACCGATCGGTATTGTAAACATTGTAAGCGCGATAGGCAGAACAACTGCATTAATATGTATTGGAATAGAATGAACTTTGCTGCTGATTTAATCCCAAAGGAGACGGCGTGTAAATTTAAATTACAATTGTAGCTGAAGGATGACCAGATTTACGGTATAACCTTTATTAAATTTTCCATGTATATTTTGAGATTTAATATTTTGATTTTACTTAATTATAATTAACTATCTGGGTGACCGAGCCGAGTTGATTCTATATATTTTTACTTCTCTTGACCGCCCGTTCCCCAAATGAGCTACCATAAATTTACAATTTAAATGAAACCTAGCCCTAGATCGATAAAAAAAAACACATTACATGCTCAATTTCATGGAAATCGTTGGAGCCGTTTTCAAAATTCAGAAAATATACATATATATTATTTACAATACATAATTTTAACTCATTTAAATATAAAATATATATAAAATATTTTACAATTTTTTTTTTGCTTGTGTGCGCATGTAAATGTGTCATATTTAACATTTAAACTATGTTAGATTAATTAATTGTATCTGTCGGTGGGCCGATTATTATGTAAATTAATTATAGGGAGCCGATACAAATACTTGTACTTACCACCAGGACCAAGGAATCCAAGAAGGCCACTACGAACATAGTGCTCTTCACCAATCGGTTCACCGTCGGAGTCAAGCGGTTGCACACGGAACACGGTGTTTGTTAGACCCGCGAGCCCCCAATAACCGGATCCCGTAGCCCCGGACAGAACGCATATTTCACCCACTTCATCAGTCTTGCAGAGATATGCTGGACCTTCCATTTTCACAACTACAATGACGCCTGTACAGATATCATATGTTAAATAGGAGCATAAAAGCTCTCATATTTTGCTCCTCACACCAAAAGTTGTCTGTGTGAGATCTCTACAGTTATACTCGTAAGACCGTATTTGCACGCTTATCATGCTTTTGTTTCTTTGTAGCAAATATTATTTATCTTTGATGGGTAGTTGTAATCTATATTAAGTGTCTCGCGTTTTTGTTAATGTCATATATAAAGTAAATAAGTAAAAGGTTAAAAAAATCAGTGTATCTGGTTTACAGTAACAAACTGTACCCATACCGACGTGCGCGTGAACTTAAGTGTTAAAATACCCTTAATGCTATGTTTTTTAATCCTGCTCCTGGAGGAAAAATGAAAATCGATTTTTACAACAAATCTTACTGGACCGCTAAATAGGTTTGTGTTTCACTTTCAAGTATAATCTTACACGCTCTAAACCTTTCCCGATAGCCTTAATATAGGCTATCAGGAAAAAATAATATTTATACTCTTACAAATAGAAACTGATATTCATATTTGTACAATAGAAATCCATACGGGCTTTACTTAATTGCTCTTGTCGAGGGTTATCGCGTCGTGATATTTGCAACTTTATGTGTATGTACGATTCCTAAATATACAAATTATTAAATGATTAAATATAACCGGAAATTATTAATAACGACAATCATAATAACAAAATCATTTACTTACAAGACGGCATCACTTGTCCACAATCCTGCAGCGTGAGGGAAGTTAGGGAATTTTCAGCGTCGACCCTAACAACGCCGTATGATAGGCCGGACATTGAAAGAACGCCACGTCCAGCGGAGGAGCCACCGCGTCCAGCGCGACGGACGCATACTGTTAACGACTCGCTGCTGCAAGCGCAGGGACAAATCGCATCACCCCGCACCCCTGAGGATAGAACAAGAAAGCGTCCTAACTATTCTCACAGGCCGCTGGCGCGGGTGTTGTGACTTTGCTGTCAGCTTCGGATATCGCATTTTATTCCCGCCGAGGGCCAATATTTAATATTAAAATTAACTTTATTATTTTATTTTATTACAGTCCCTCTGATTTGGGAGTCAGAGTCTTTGTTCACAATTCTCGTTTCTACTATTATATCTATTACAGTTTGTATTTTTATTTTACAGAGTCTTATAAATTATTTTATTAAATATCTTGTATGACGCCGTGTGGTATCCGGCTGAATAGAATAGTACCACCCTCTTTTCTTACCGAGGTGTCGTAAAAGGCGACTAAGGTAAGTCGACCCGCCGTTTGGTATCCGGCTGAGTAGAATAGACCAACCTCATTTCTTACCGAGGTGTCGCAAAAGGCGACTAAGGTAAGTTGACCCACCGTGTGGTATCCGGTTTAGTAGAATAGACCACCCTCATTCTTACCGAGGTGTCGTAAAATACGACAGAGGTTAGTTGACGTCAGGCAGGCGGCCGGTCGTAAAAACGCAGCCAAATCATGTAACAGCGTGTTTATAACATGTTGTGCCGACCCCACTCATAATGTGTGTGGGATAAGGGCAGGAGGATGATGATTAAATATCTTGTATGATCTAAGATAAATTAAACTAAACATGTTATATACATTGTTTACAGCTGGTACAAGTAGGCTAGATACAGTGACATTTTATATATTTCGCTATTCGCAGTTTGTTAATTTGTATTTACAATAACTTTATTCTATATATTTACTACTAAGGGATTTCAGCATTCTCTATGCAACTCTAGTGATATATTATTTGATGGTAGTTACATTACAGTACAGGTATAGTAGCGAGTTGTAATAATAAAATTGACGTTCCAGGGGTCTAGGTCGATTTATGTATTTATTTAAAAATATATGTGTATAATTTTCGGTTGTCTGTTACCCATAATGCAAGTATTATGTTACTTTGGGGACGGACGACTGTGTATTTATTTGTCCCATATATTTATTTATTATTTTATATATTTATTCTGAAAGTGATCAATAAGACACGTTAGCTGTGGCGGAGATGTATTCAAACAGTTCGTACTTTTTTTCATATTTAATTGGATTATTCGCGTAGAGCGGCAGTATATCTTAACAATACAAACCTTTACTCTGAAATACAGAAAGGAATTGATCGCACGACGATAAAGACCAAGGGTTTGCGCCGTCTGCTACTAATAACATCCTCAAGGAGCTGAGTGAGATTTCCTTGTGGTCACGTGTTGCAAGGAGGCCCCAGTGGAGGTCACGTGACTTGACGATCGCGACTGATGCCCTGACAAAAAAAAAGATTTTTTGATTTACGATTATAAATAATAGATAAATCCTGTTAGCAAAGTAAGTCTGAAAGTAAAAACTTAACTAATATCAAAACAAATTATTTATATAAAACAAAATGTTTATATAATTATTTTCATATCTAGACAAAATATCTTTCACTACTGATTTGATTTCATGGTTAAATTTTTTAATTTTATTACAGAATTATTTATATATGAAGACAATATAATATGACGTAAATGCATATTTTGATAATGCATAGTCTGAAGTAATACAATAAGTAATTGTAAACAGTTTTCATTTACTTATTAATTATTAAACCTATTCGTAAACACTTATAATGTTGTTTTGATTTTGACCCACGTAATTTACTCCGGTAAGTGTCACTTTTTTGATTCACGACCCGGCTATAGTGAATCACTATTTAAGTATATTAGTCATACTATTGACTCACGGTTTCTATCATCTCTAAAGTCTCAAAGCTTTGTTGCGAAATGGTTAATTTTTAACAAAGGAAACTAAAAAGTTTATTTGATGAAAACTTTTAATTATTTTCTTTAACTTTATTATGTCATAATGCAATAATATTTTTAGTCATATATGGATTATGACTAATCTATTAAAATTAATCTTTATCTTATGGCATCAGCGTAGAAAAACTTTGAAAGAAAAATCTCATTGTTTTATCCAGAGCATTGCAAAATTTTCAATGCTATACATTATCATTTATATAAATTGTACATAATCTGTAATTGCGAAGGGCGCCATTAGCATTTTAATCAATCTAATATAAATATAATATATATCGATGTTTTTCCAAAATCCTTATGGCTGCTAAAATGTTAAACCTTTAATTTTCCATTCATTTCATGGACCGGCTTCCACATATCGTGAATAGAGTGTTGTGTACAAAAGATCTAGCCAATCGCCATGATTGCTTGTATTATTCCCCGGCCCAATATTTGTAGTTTATTTCTTTTCGCATTTTTATATTGGGGCTTATATTATGATCTAGAGATCTGCGGGTATACAAAAATCGTTTTATGCTTATCTATTAATGGGAATATTCTGTTGATGTTTATATCAAACGGTAAAAAATGTGATATACAATTCCGAAATATCCCAAGTACCTCCGTTAGTCTTGTAACGGATAATATCAAAATGGTATGGCATTTTGGCAATCCGACTTATCATCGTAACATAAACAATAGTACTTGGGAAACCGAGCCTTGGTCGGTAATTTTATTAAAAGATTTAAAAAAAGCAATTAAAAAAGAGGATCCTTGATGCGTGGGATTTGAACCCAGCTATTTTCCCATATTTAATCCCGTTTACCATTGCCCTATAATAACTTGACGAGATAGCAAATGCATCAACAATCAAAACAATAATAATCTATTTCTTTTTTTTTTCGTAATAAACCTAGCTAGATCGACTTTCCCTCCTAAAATAGTAAGCAGAAAAACCATAGATTAAAAGAAAAATAATCTGTTTTGTACCTATATTTGGTAATCATGTGCATCCAAGAAGCCGGACTGACTTTCATAAGGGCGTACGGTATGAATATGACGTGCATTCCATTAAGAACGCTAGCGAGCACCGCATGCCAAAGTCCTGTCTCACGTTTGAAGTCTAGAACACACACCATGTGCTCTCCCTCTGTGTAATTGCAGGCTACGGAGAGCATTCGACAATGTGCTAACATTGACCTCCTGGAACAGAAACATAATTACGTCAGGCTCACACATATCATATTGACGTTGATTATAATAATAGTAGACAGAAGAAAAAGCTAATATAGCTTTACTCTAAAACTTTTGCAGCAATTTTTCAAGCAAAAGGTAGAAAAATAGAGTTTCGAGTTTATCGACCGCAAACAAGCGGAAGTTGAATTTTTATGTATGAAAATGTCGAACGGTTCGTGAACGGATAAACAGTCCATATTTTAAGGTAATAAGGATGCAATAATCAATTTTATTCCAAACTAGTATGTCTTGCCTTTAGATAAATTGGGAACGTTCTGTAGTTTCTATTATTTAAGATTGAAAATGTTCTTCAGTTTCTTTTATTTATCTGAAATTAAAACCCAGCAGGGTAGTCAGCAAACTAATAAAAATCAATATCTGGAAGAAAAATTATCTAAAATTAAAAGTATTCAATAGTAGTTATAGAGTTTATTGATTTTGAACATAACTAAGCTGATTTTTTATATATGTTAACGTCGAACGGTTCTTGGACATTTGTCAAGGTTTGGAGCGATTTGAATTCTTTATCTCTTGCTGACATTTGATGTAAAACAGTTTGAAATATTCCGATCAGCTTTAGTGAAATTGTAAATATTCTTTTTTTTTCAGAAATGTTTTTAAATGTTAATTTTCTATTATTTCTCTGACATTAATACTTAGCAGTATATTTATTAAACAAATTACTAAGACCCGACTTAAGGTAAGCATCCTTACAAGTATTCGATTAAACAAGGAATTGTGACTAAGATCGCTTTGATTTTGACGATCAATGGAAAAATGTTGATATTTTATAAAACGTTACTAAACCAAAATTGATTTTAATTAGGTGTATTCAAAGGAAAAATGTTTATATTAAAAAGGGACAACCCAGGAAATTGCTGCTTATAAAAACGAAGACAGTTCATTTATGTCCTTTAAACAGTACATCACATTTACAGGAGTACCAAATACAACTCTTATGACATACGACTCTTCAATAATTAATATCTTAGTTACTAGCAGGTTTTAGGTAATAAAATTTGGAACAAAAACTCAGTATAGTTGCGTAATAAAATCAGGAATAATCGTAACCCGGAACCCATTTGACTGTGGGTTCCATGGTGCAGCATCGACCCCGCACCGGCAATTAACACTAAGTATACAAAAAAACCTTTAAATCTTTTCCGTTCGGACTTCAGAAAAGGACTAACCATTATATATCTTTAATATTTAAATGAGTAGATTATATTTATATATATTTTCTGATTTCGGAAACGGCTCCAACGATTTTTATGAAATTCAGCATGTAGGAAGGTAAGTATTAGTAGTAGAAATGTAGGAAGGGATGGGAAAGAAAAATGGAATCTATGGGTTCTGGAGAAAATGAGGGGAACTCTTCAACCGGACTAATTGAGTTGGTTTTGAAGATATTTGATGAATTTTTAAATTTAAACTATCGTGAGTAGTATTCATAGTTATTGTATAGAACCGGATATACTCACGTCTTATTCTATCGGGTTAGCCCGACTAGTTTCGAACCCATCCGGGGCACTTATTCACGAGCTCTTTACACGACGTTACAGTTCCCGCCGCGATAACGTTCTATACAATAACTATATTTGATGAAGGTTCTAAGGAAATTGCAAAGCCAGATCATCATTGACTATTTAAGGGTCTGATAATGAGCTCGGAGTCAAAATATGTCACTCCTCAACCGATAGTCTCACAAGAACGTGAAATTGTGCTTCGAAGAGCATTTTTACGGAGACGACTACTTTTATCCGTTCTCATTTCTTGAGATCTATATTTTTTCAGGCGCGCAGCACCTTTTGTAGGTATTTAAAAGACTTTATTATATTCATATTACTATGAATTTGTGTGATGCTAAGAAACAATTTATTTTCCAACCAACCAACCAAAGATTGACTTTCAATTGTGAATAATAACAGACCACTTCACGCATTTTACGAGTTATTATATGGCCTCGCTTTGTTAAAAATACAAAGTATTAAATGTACTTTCTGTTGCTAAAATAAAGTTTGGCCACGTTTCAGCGTATTTTAAATTAATGAGAATAAGCCGAAACAGAACATTCATATCTGTCGAGCAGTAGAATTTTTGTAGTGTGTTTTAAAAAAGTGAATTATTAAGATTTATTTTTTACCTTCTTTCTTTATTTTATATTATAGTAGCAGAATAATAACGTGCCACTGAAGTACCAATACCCATATACGGAACCTGTGCGTCTAATCTCTGCAACCCACTTGGCATGGGGTCGAGGCTCGGTGATACGAGTATAATAAATTATACAACGGATTGATGCATCTGGTCAGATGTTAATCATAACAACTCAGATCGAGGCTTCGCATGCTCTGCAAGGCACAGTAAAAAATGGTCCATGATTACGAAATAGGTCATTCACAGGCCCAATTACCAACATTTGTCACTCGTTTCCGTTGCCAGTAGGCTATACCATACTAAAAAATATATATTTTCCAAAGCGACTATATTCTCTTTGCTTGTTTTGAAATTCACCGATTATGCACAAAAGGCAATGTATCCTAGACCAAAGACCTCAGCGTAGCTGACACTCGTGTTTATAACATGAGAAACGTTTTACAATTCTAATAATAACGGTTTTTTCTTAGGAAACATACATAAATTTTATTGACACTGAAAAACAACACGGCCAAACATATTTTCATCGTTCATTTTATGTAAATTCAAAAATTTTGTTTGAAATATTTAGAATCATTCCATATTTTAACTTGGATCAATACTAAATGAATTTAATAATGTGTTATTATAGATAGAAATATAGTTCCAAATATATTAAATATAAATATGATAATGAAAATTTTATAAAAGCAATCTGTTAGATAGTAATCTTTATAGAAGTGGAAGCCCGACCAAAGTTCTTCGCTATATCTTGTTGTAAACTTGGCCTGTGCTCGCATAGGCTTCCCTATAGATATAGCGATATGCGACGTAAATTGGGAATAACATATCGATTCATCACATCGAAAGCCTTATTGAGGCGTGGTTTGGTTTGTTTGATGTTCTTTTAGATTAATTAGAAGCCATTACCTTCATAGAGGTTTTGTACACAAAGTGTCGACAAGATATATTGCCGAGTCTTTTATTAAAATTTCTTTCTTTCAAAAAAAAATAATTCAAGAACAATTTGTATATCATCTATTGTAGCCATAATAGTTCCTCATCATCATCTTCCTGCCCTTATCCCACTCTAAGTGGGGTCGGCACAACATGTTACAAACATGCTGTCACATGATTTGGCTGCGTTTTTACGACCGGCCGCCTACCTGACGTCAACTTACCTCTGTCGTATTTTATGACACCTCGGTAAGAAAGAGGTTGGTACTATTCTATTCAGCCGGAAACCACACGGCTTAGCCATAATGGTTCCTGTTTCTACAAGAAAGTATTAGTAACATATATTTATTCCAACAACCATAAGTCATAACATCGAATTACGTGTTAATATTAAAATTATTAATTGGTAAAGTGACTGTGCTTACCGAGTAACGATGACGCCCATAGCAGACCCATCCGAAGCGGACGTGTGTTCTATATGCGCGGGGCCATCTTCTGCCGGCTGAGGGGGTGGTATCCAATCACGTGGCGGTCTGGGAAGTTTTTCTGTGGACACCCAATGCAACGACGGCCATCCTCGAAATGAAACAACATCTCCAGATGATGTTTTTGGTAAACCTGTGTTTAATTTTAACTTAATATTATCTGAACTATAATGAATTGTACGTGTATGATTCGTGACAACAAAAGTGATATTTGTGTATTGTAGTGATAATTATCTAGTTTAAGTCGGATGAGGATACACGTCAATGACTTATTCTCTTATCTCAGTCTACGTAAAAATGGTTAGCCCTGTGGTATCTTGCTAAGTAGAATAGTACCACCCTCATTTCTTACCGAGGTGTCGTAAAAGGCGACTAAGGTAAGTCGACCCGCCGTGTGGTATCCGGCTGAGTCGAATAGACCACCCTCACTGCTTACCGAGGTGTCTTAAAAGGCGACTAAGGTAAGTGACCCACCGTGTGGTATCCAGTTTAGTAGAATAGACCACACTCCTTCTTACCGAGGTGTCCTAAAATATGACTAAGGCAAGTTGACGTCAGGCAGGCGGCCGGTCGTAAAAACGCAGCCAAATCATGTGACATCACGTTGTGCCGACCCCACTTAAAGTGGGATAAGGGCAGGAGGATATATAGTCTACGAAAAAATGGCGAGACTTAATGCTGCTATTAACAGTAAAAATATTACAATTTTTTGGTTTTTTAAAATTTATATTAACTTTTTATGGCGTTTGATTTTCTACTTGCATCTTTGATAAAGAAACATTAAAATGTTTATAGATATAAAATGTCTATTATTTTGAGTACAATAATAGTATTGGTTACCAATACGTGTACGTTAAAACATGCATAATTCATTTGCTGCTGAATCGCAATTGTTTATGAAATAAAATTACTCATGAGGAATTTGCAAACGTATTGTCCTTCTCACATTACGAATCATTTAATACTTATGACACTGTTGTCGATATTCGAAACCGATTAAAAAATATTGCAGATACACATAATGTTTTATTAATTAAAGTAAGCGTTTTATAGCACTTATGTACTAAACATTATTAATTACCTACTAAAAGTAATAAATGTTTATAAGATTTTTTTTACGTGATTGACAATTTTGTTCTATCTAAAAATGCGTTTATTTGAGATTGCGACGTTTCCACTATATAAAAAAAGTCAAAGCTGAAAATAAACTTTAAGCGTCCTTAATAAAGTAAAGAACCTAGGGTGGTGACAGCATGAATACTGCCCGAAAGTTGCAGTATGTTCAAATCTATTATGGGAAACGGACATAAATACCTCGTATTAATTTTTGTGTAATTTTGTAGATTATGACATTATGTAAGTTTAAGATAGTTATAGGTACATCACTAAAGCCATGCGAAAAAAAGAACTAAACTATCTACTTGCGTCCTTGTATATACGAGTATTTTAAATAATAATCATAAATGATATTGTGATAATTACAACACATTTCATCAGTAAAATAAGTAGTAGGTTAAAAAAATTATGTTTACCTATACTTCTAATATGACCTCAGCCCTTTTGTGTGAACAGCGGCCGTTATCATTTGCTATATCAAATTATACAAACCTTTTAAACATGCATCAGAAGTTAATGCGTATTGGATGCCACAGGATCCAAGCAAAAAGCCCACTTGTTGGAGGCCCGCGTCACGTCTAGTCAATGGCACTTCTATGGGCACCGGGACGATGCCCGCTTGCAGACAGCCGTAAAACGCACACATGAAGTTGATTGGATCGTTGTTCGGGTACACTAACGCCACCCTGTCGCCGGGTTTAATTGAATTGTCCCCTGTGAGTGGACCGCCGCTGCTACTTTTCGACGTAAACGTTTTATTCAATATTGCGTGAGCTATTTTCAGCGAACGGCTCAGAAGTTTACCTAAGAAAATAATGTCTTATTAATAAACTATAAACTAAACTTTATTATAATAATCTTTAACATTCTTACATTTTTCACGTTAATTATATTGAAAATGAGTGTAAATAATATATTACAAAAAATACGGCTCCTTGAATCATGCAATAAAGAGCTTACACCGTCGTGAAGTGATTGGAATTAAAACTTATTTCTGTAAATTTTTTATTTAGAAATAGCGAATGCCTGCCAATTCGTCAAGTAGAGTTTAAAAGAATTTTAGAAAATTCATTTAAAACTAGACTAGATATCAGTCTCATATTCTTATAATTAATATTAAATTACAAATATAATGTAATTCTGTGTGATAACGGCTACTTGTATACGAAATGTAACAGTAACGAAGTAGTAAACGCTTCAACTATACCTACAGCAGAGTGGTTTCCACGCGGTTGGACATAAGCACAAATTTCAAAAATAGTTCGTATCGGAACCATTTTTGAAATTTGTGCTTATTTATATATTATTATATTCGTACGGACTACAACAAACAAGATAAAGCCAAGCTATAAGTTAATATACATAGATATTTATACACTACTGCACTTTATTTATTTATTTTTATTTGCATTTTATTCATTTCAGTTTATGCACGAAATCATTTATTATGAGAGAATATTTGTGATAATAGTGAAAACGCAATTCATTCATCTCATCCATATTTATGAACTGTCATATTTCATATACGATTTATACATATACGAACTCACTTTAACACATAAAAAATATTTCATTCATTAATGCAAAATATCAATTTTTTATCAAAACCAATAATTTAAATATGTTAATATAAAAAGGTACAAAATATACACTCTGGCCTGAAGTTTTCAACTAAAAGCTAATTTGTGCCAACATCTTTTTTGATTGAAACTCAAAGTTGTAAACTAATCGCAATTTCCTGCAACTTTCGCTGGCGTTCCGGGTCCATAAAGTTCGACTTAGCTTATTAACGACTACTTTGTTGAGTACAGCAAGCTTTAGTAAAGGTAAAACTAATATACCTAAATTTATAGTAACTTCATCTTTAAAAGTTACAACACTTATCTGCTGACTTGTTGAAAACGAGTTATTTATTAGTACAATTGTACTAATTTAATAAACAAGCTGAATGGCTGTAGTACATTGGTTGTTGGTATTCAAATTCCTACTGGCTATAAAATATCTAACAATCTCATTGCCTCTGAAAAAATGTTAAAAATTATAATTGATGGTTGTAAATCATTACGGCTTACCATAAGTAAGTGAGTTGCTAAGTTTCCCATTAGGATCTAAAACAGTGGCGACGTTCGCTTTAAAGGACGCTGTGCCGTATCTTTGTAGTGCAGCTTCTAGTTTCCTCGGTAGACCGGCGGGAACCAATAGTTGTTCGCCCACAGCTGGAGTCATTGTGCCGCCTTCTGGTTTCGGTGCGTTTGGATCTTTTGGGTTTGCAGCGATTTCCAGTTCTATGTCGTCGTCTTCATAGAACTCTGGTAACGGTCGACGTTTAGGTCGTTTTAGCGTGTTAAGAAGTTGTTGTATTTTAGCTGATACCTGTACGTTTAAAAAATATTTTATTTATAGAGATTAAAAGTATATACTTCTCAATTTGATATCGTCTGAAGGAAATTGTTAATGATTCAAGTGATAAATGCCAAAAAGAGCGTTTTATATTTTTGTAAGCTATTGTTTGCGTTCATCGTTTTCCACGTAAATATTTAGCTATATATTATAATTTACATTACGTAACATTAAATCCTTTTCGAAAGGCCTATACTTACGTTCCTAAAAATAAAATAAATGGGCCTTTATCTAGATAATCTAAAATCCTGTAAATGTTTGCCACGCAGTGTCGGGCACGATACAGGACTGTATGATTTTTGAAATATGCTTTACTGATCGCTAGATGCTAGGATTTATTTAAAAATTACATAATTTTAAAAAGGTATAACAATTTGACTAAGGAAAAATCGCGCTCCCAAAAGTACGAAAAATGATTGTCTTATAACCAATACTACCTCTCATAATGTAAGAAGAAAGCTCTAAATTTCAAATTAAAACATTTAAATAGTTTCCGGGGACAATACTTGGTCGTATTACCTTCTCTAAGACTTATACGACCATGAACCGCTATTAGATAGCAGATAATAAATAATGGTATAGTTAGTAAATAAGAATTTAAGACAGAATATTATCATAATTCGTATCTTTACATGTGCGATTTTTCTATATTGGGGTATAGTTTTTAACAATTAAGTGACAACAATATAAAATCACCATCATGCCTCTCAAAGTTAAGGAAAAAATTAAAAACACGGTCATAATGTTTAGAAGGATGGATGAATACGAATATTATTTCAACCCCACACAGAGTAGGATTAGGGTGTGGAAATAATGAATTTAAAATCATGGTATGTTGTGGTTGACCTTCCACCTCCCGGTCCCAGTGCCCGTGTCCTCTGGTTGCGCATAACACTGAACACGATCAGCGATGTGAGCACCACCGCGACGAGCCCCTGATGTGGTATGCGTTACGTCTGGCTGAATATCTGTCGACATCGTTCACTATTAATATTTATTTTACAGCGTTTATGTTTCAGATTAACAACTAAGACGAGCGACGACAAAGCACTCTGATGACGCAACATTTATTATTATAGATTGATACACGTATAGTACTAACTACGAAATCTTGATGTCGTATGAAATATTCAGTGGCTGAATATCTATGACAATGGTATACATTAATATTTATTTTACAGTAATTTTAACCGACATTTCAGATTTATCATTATTAGCGGGACCATAAAGATACCTGATGACGTTCTTAAAGCATATATTAAAAAAGGAATTGATAGTCACATAGCATTAATAAATGCATCAGTTTGTAAGTTTGGCTATCATCTACAAAACATATAAAACAACAAAAAAGGAATTTACGGTAGGAAAGAAGGTTTTTTCAATCTCTTTTCTAGTGGATTCTGGCTATAGAGTATAGCTTTCGTTTTTTGAACCTAAATATCAATGGGTGTAGCAGATAGTACAAAGAGCCGATGGGCGCTGGAGTCCTAAGGAGTGTTCACCCGCACTTGAATACGCAGCGTTGGTAGACGCCCACTAGATGGACTGAGGGCCTTAAAAGGGCCGGAGGGAATTGTATATTTTGCAAATGGTACAGAACAGTGGCGTGCGTTACATAAAGAAATATAGACTGTCTACCCTACTTAACTTAGATAAATATTAATTATTTGTGTATTATAAATTAAATTACAAATAATTAAATTTTTCATTTTTTTTTTAAATTAGCTCCTCCTGTTGATTGGCCGTGATATTACAACGACACCGAACACATCATTAATTTTAGTAGCGCCTTCGCCTATGTTCTACGACACGAACTAAACTGCACAATTTATCTATGTATTGCACGAGGTCTGCGAGCTACCATTCCCAGACCTCCCCACCGAACCAGGCATTCTCTAGGTCACCTAGGTGACCTGGGCTCACGGCCGGACAATACAACGGTGTACAATCATGGAACATTATTACACATATACAAAGTCCTCATTGGTATAGTATCTGTAATAAGAGCTCTTAAATAAAATAATACAAAGAGTTCAAAATTAATATTGAAGTTTAGTACGGTATTAAAGCCTTTTTGGTTTAATATCAATAGCATTCGGAAACTATAAAAAAGATCGCACAACAGTGTAACTAAAGAAATCCAAGACTAATTGGTTTTGATGGAACAATTACTACAGACTAACGCCGCTGAACGATAAAGTTAGATCTTACTTCCTTTATGAGATCGTTTAACTTTTGTATCCATTTGCGAAGTACTTGAAGTCTTTGGAGTCAGACGCTGGCATTTTCAGATCGATTGTTAGTTTTTTCTATCTACCGAGAACTTTACTAAAGACCCTCTGCACCAATCATATTTAACAACTTTGATAGTTGATGTATATACCAACAAATTTAATATTTGGAAACAAACTAATAAAAGACCTAAGCAGCGCAGGTACCTTATTCTAATAACATTAATTATATCAAAATATTCCAATTACAAATATGACACGAAGTTAACATAATAATAATAATTGCCAGAGTTATAAGAAATCATGTCTTTAATATATTTGAAGACATGATAAAGATCTTGCCACAGCTTATGTGTCTATATAATTATTAAATGCTGTTAAGGCTGAGCAATTGCTTTGTACATGCTGAAACCACAAGTGATAATTACATGCTACCACAAGAATATGGAGTTCGTCGTCGCGAGACCGTATCCATTTTTAAAATCATATTATCGCTTATTCTTATTATTCCATAGAATAATCTCATTAGATAAAGAATTGAGATAAGAAAAAAGATCGCGTTTAACTAATTTGACCCCAGAAAGTACCTTGCGTGTTGTGTTCAGTAATGTAATTTTAAAGCTATTTTATTCATCTTTTTCTGTGCACAGTAAAATTTTTTTGGTTATTTTTTTTTTTATATTACTATTATTAGAGAGTGCATGCGCAAAAAAACAACATCTAAAACTGTTTCATTGAGTGCTTTAGAGAAACATAGGGTTTTTAGAAAGTAGTTGTTGTATTATTACGTTACAGAATTTGTATTATTACGAGGCGTTTCTGTTAGGAAAGACTACCTTCTTAAAACAATAACTACTAAAATTAACAGTCCGTTATTCAAAAAATAATAATTACTGATTCTAACTTTTGAGTAAATATGCATCTTTTAACACGAAACAAAGTTAAATATTATCTTTTTTTTTCAAGCGTAGATTGTTTTATTGCGAAAAAAATGGTGTTAAGTCATTTTCCTGATTTTTTTTGTTAAAACTTAAACAGTGTACTTACAAGCAGGCAGATGAGTGATTTCTGATATATCTATCTCTGTCTTATCTCTGGGTGCATGTTTCTTCTCCCGTGGGTGGTGAAACTGCGGTAGAGGGTGTGGATGTGCCCTGGGGTGAGGAGCGGCGGGGCGACGGGCTGGAGGCGAACCCAGCTCTGGGGGAGGTGGTAACTCAGAGTCACCGGCGCAAGAATCCTCGTCGGAACTCGAGGCTGGTTGGAAAGAAAAAAATAACACATTCCCATTTGTATTTAATGTTTTGGCATACTTAAGTCTAGTTAGGTCTAATCACAATTTCGTGCTAGCCAGCTGCAATGTTAATATTCCCCTCAATTATGTACTGTGTTTTTATCTGCTTCCGAAGAAAGAACGGGAATTTTTGCATATATCTGGGACTATGTCTTGTGAGTAGAAAAGTCGAAATAGACGCGTTAACACAGGAGTTAACTCGGGGGCGCACATTCAAAGCACAATTGGAGAGATACAGTCTGGCCCACTCGACTTATGAATATCCAAAGAGACCTAAGTTGCCGAACAGCTTTTTGGCTGAACTTAATATCTGACATTGAGCTCTGACACCGCGGGATAGTAGGCGTTACCTTGGTCGTCCATAGTCGAGTTTAAGGCAAAGAAATTCCCCAAAAGATCGGCTTTCTCCTTTATGTATATATGTATGACCCAGTGCATTGTTCTCTGTGCGCAACGGTGGAAGTGACGGTTGTTTAAAGTTACCAAGCGCCGCTATGGAGAGTGCCCAGAACAGACGCGTTCCAGATGGGTATTGCTCAGGCTTGCTTGCTTGCTAATTTTGCCAATGTGACATGACCACCCCTTAAATATAAAATTTAAAAAACTTACATAAATCATGCCTTTCTCTATCTGGACTCTTGGCCATCATTGATGTTCTTTTTGAAGGCATTGGCAGCGATGGTTTAGGCCGGTTCTGCATTTCCGCTAGTGCCTGTTGTACGGCTTCCTGTCTCACTTCTGCAAACCAATTTTTGGTAAATTTTTAAAAAACATAAGATTGAGAAAGTTTGATATAAAATTGAAACGAAATAAGGATTAAAGAAATAGATACAAAAATGAGTAATTACAGATTGCCCAAGTTAAATTGCGCTAAACTTATACGAAACAATTAATTTTATAACAAGTAGGTACCAGAACTCCACTTTAGATTGCCATAAACACTTGTTCCTTGCCATTAAACGATTTATATTTAACGCTGTTTAAAACTGTATCGGAATATCATAACAGTCTAAAGCATGTACAATAACTATTAAAGCTTATAATAGGTATGCAGTAAATGTATTTTAATATAATTTCTCATTTTAAATTAATAAGAGCGCCATGCATTGCATGCTTTTTATCTTACTGCATAGAAATTACAATAGTACTAACATAATCATTTGAATAATCAATTAGAGTGATTAAATTAACGAGAAACACTAATACAATTAAAACCTTTTAGCATAAAACAATTAAGCTTCAGAAAAAAACTCGCATACTCTATTCCCTTTACAACTGTATTGCACACACGTATATGTTGAATTTGGAGTAAGTAAAATGCCAATTGATGTTACTTAAGTTATTCATAATAATAGGGGATAGGGTGTTCATAGTAACAGTTCCTTTAAATAGCTGATGTTGTTGTAAACATATACGTTTGTGTAGTAGATCCGTGTCTACCCTCATGTGCTATGTTCGTTACCTACACAAACATATAAAAGAAAATTATTATAATAGAATAATCACACATGTAATTACAAAAAGCATTTAACATGACAAGTGTGCTGATATAAATAGTGTCAATTATTTATGTAATTCTTTCAGCATGCATGACTGATATACATACCACGTTCAAGTCAACAGCGATTGGCCATAATGTAATACGAGTATATTTTATTATTAAACTTATATCTAAATAACAAAAGAAAACAACCATTACTATGTGGTAGGTATATTTTTATATTTTGTTATTATTATTATATTCGTATATTCGCAGTAAACCTAACTACTACTAACCTAAGATCAACGATGTGACTCAACGAATTGCGAAACTGAAATGGTGGGTTGCGCGCATAGACCAAAAAAAACATGGAATTGTAGCCATTTATAATCTAACATCATTAGTGGAGCAACGAGCCCAAACGAGTTACCAGAATTATAACTTGTTCGAAACTCGTAAAGTACCTAAACGTAAATGCTAAAAGGGACCAATCTCAGTGACATACTAAACGTTTAATTATCAGACAACGATGAAGATAACAACAATAGTAACAATCGTTACAGTTTAGAGATATGAGTAGTAATGACTCAACTAATAGCTACAAACACACTGCAATCGTTCGGCGAAAGTCTGTTTGTCTATCCCGTTGTTACGCTAATACGCTGAAGCAATTTTAATGAAATTTGATACCATAGAAGTTTATATACAGGGTTAACAGATACGAAACAAAATCTTGTATTTTCTTCGTTTGTTTTTTTATAATGCATGATTAAGGGTAATTTAACAATGAAGTTGTTACGAACGAAGTCGCTGCTACCAGTAACATATTTTACATAGTAATGATATAATGTATTGAAAGTGCTAACTATGAAAAATATAAAAGAAATCATTTATTGATCGAGGGACTTCATTACTTGTACCAAGCCAATCTACAAGGTCAATACTTCGCAGACTTTTTGTTAAATGCACATCCTAGTCATACGAGTAGATCTAATGTTAAAAATAAATACTACTTATTACGAGGAACTTTTTTTTATTTAACTCTAACTTTTTTTATTTAACTCAATATAGTAGACGTCTATATTTGCGAAAAACTATTTTTCTAATATGTAATATAATAATAACATATTATATATTATTAAACATTTTAATTGTAACAATAACAGTGAAAATTTAGATGCTGCATAGATCAAATTATTAAAGCTCTAGCTCAATTATTACAGTTTATTGCCTACTTTATAAGAACTAATTTATATTTTCTAAAACCGACCCATCTGGATTGAAATCAAGGTCTTTTTGCTTCTTAAATAATGACTCTCGTGATATTATTTTAATTAATTATACCTAAATATTTCTACTGAGTAAACATGAGCCTACAAAAAAGGTAGTTAAGGACCACTGAAAATGAGAGGTACAAGATTAAATGGCATGATAATCCTCTAAAGGTACATATCAAACCCTTATAAAAGTATACCTTCTTAGTAAATTAACAGCTTGCGACTAACCCACTGCTTCGCTGAACCCACCACACTCCTCCATTGCGGATTAGTACCTAGGTTACGCATATACCGAGAATTCTCTAAAGATGTGCTTGTTTCTTCACGACGTTTTTCTTTACCGTACGTGTGATAAATTGCAATTGTCAATTAGACACAAGTTTTAATAGAAAAACTCATTGGTGCTTACCCGGGTTTGAACCTATAACTCTCTCGAAAAAGTTGCACGGTCTCTGCTTGCCCATCACAGCTCGTATCTTCTTAGTAATAAGATGTAATCACACGTCTAATTTAGAGTAATATGTCATATATAGACAGCTTATATCGAGATTTAGCCCAGCTATTATAAGAGAACAACCGTCGCCTAAATATAATAGTGGTGTGTTAGAGTTGTTTTGGAAAACTTGCATGAAGTACGAAAAAGCATGGTGTTTTGCCGCAACACTTAGTCACGGTCACTTAACTGTGTGGAGTCACAACACGCTTTAATGGATGAAGCGATAGATGCTACGATAATAGAGTTTTACCAGTTCCAACCCAAAGATATCACTATTATGACATCGAGCAAAATTGACATCGGTGGTAAAACAATACGAGTATAAATCTTATATCGTTCGAATGTAGAGTTATTAACTACGAATATATATAACTATGTAATAGACGTAACATTTTACAAGCAATTATCGATCTCACATAGCAATGGCTTTAAAGAACAAATTTATTTTATCAAGTAATGGCCAAAATAATTTATGGAAATATTTAACTTAATTAAAGCATG
The DNA here is from genome assembly GCA_947086495.1 of Morpho achilles. Lineage (NCBI taxonomy): Eukaryota > Metazoa > Arthropoda > Insecta > Lepidoptera > Nymphalidae > Morpho > Morpho achilles. The sequence goes on along the minus strand of CAMTZB010000022.1, from coordinate 14,946,193 downwards.
TTATGGAGATGTTTCGGTAATTGCGTTTTTTTATTAGAAAGACTCCTGAGTTGTTGTGTCGTTCTACTATTGCATATATATTAACGGTATTTGTGAAGGCACATCAAGTATGATGAATTTAAATAAAATTGTTATGTAAAACCTTAAAGTTATATCATGTCTTTGAGATCACAATGTCACCTAAATATAGTGGAAATCTAAAACATTAGGTTTTAAGATACGAGGCCGCCACTCCAACTTTAAAATATTTACAATGGCTATATCATGATTATGCAAAACATTTAGGTATAATATTTTTACCTGTAATACATTTATAATAATTTTTCAGTATTGTTAAGTCATTAAAATCGGTCGGTGTTAAATTATAATTATGACACGTGTTAAGACTTACTCGGTCCTGTTTTATAGGTTATGTTATAACTTTGTGTTATAATCATTGACTATGTTTCTATTCGGTCTCATATGTCCCAGTTTGTCGTTCTTTATTCGCCGCGCTTCTTACATATGTATTATAGATTAACAAAATTGAGAGATTTAACATTCACAGAAACATAAATGAAAGAAATCCCACTACAAGAAATAAGCCCTGAGGATAGGAAAGCGTATCCTTTGTATTTATCTTTTTGTCTTAGGAGATTGCCTGTATGCTTCCTTTGTGATATTGGTAATCTTGGTCTATTAATTTATAAAAGAAAAAGTAAACAGTCTATTTGTAGAAGTACCTAACCATTTAGTGGCGCGATATGGATAGATATATTAAATTAGTACCAAAACTACTTTTTTTTAAATAGTAACTTACCAGGTAAAAGTAATAGTATTCATTTTTGTCTCTTTGATTACTTAAATTAAGTAATGGTCATTTTATATAAATAACAACCCCCGCAATATTTAGTTGTTATGGCCTGTTGATTTAAGCTGTGAAACACTGTAATTAAACAGCCGCCAATTTTAACGGAGAAACATCATGTACAACATGTTTTGTCGTATAACCATTTGCCTTTTCAAAAAATTTACGTGTAAATTTGCACTTCAATGAATGCATTTAAAATCTAATCAATAATTAACAATAGGTAGACTACCTTTTGTGAAGTATTTGCAAATGTATGAACGCGCTTACTCATTGACCGGCGCCATGCCGTCCAATTAAAAGTCCCTATCATGTCGGTGCCGACGCTATTCTCATTGTTATATCTTGGGATAAAAAAATAAATTTAAAGAAAGTTTTAATGAACTTAAATCTCTGAGCTGCCCGGCTGTAAATAAATCATTGTAACAATTATTTAGAAATGAATACGATAAAATTACTAAAACTTTTTTGAGCAAAATGCGCACGCTGAAGCGTGTGAGATTTGGCATAGTTAAAGTGCATCTAGAAAAGTGTAGAAAAATACAATTCTATGTTATATCAAAATAACCGTGTGGTTTCCGGCTAAGTTGAATAGACCACCGTCATTTCTTACCGAGGTGTCGTAAATGGTGTCTAAGGTAAGTTGACTCATCGTGTGGTATCCGGTTTAGTAGAATAGACCATCCTCTTTCTTACCGAGGTATCGTAAAATACAACTAAGGTAACGTCAGGTTGACGTCAGGCAGGCGGAAGGTCGTAAAATCGCAGCCAAATCATGTGACAGCGTGTTTATAACATATTGTGCCGGCTTAGACTTTTCTTTATTTTTATTTTAATGACGGGCCAATAGAATTTTACATATACTTATCGATACATTTTCATAAGGCATCAGCCTTACTAAGTAAAACACTTATGATGGCTTTTTTATCAGCATTATATATCTTTTTATTTTCGTAACACAATTATTAGGAATAATCTATTAAAATAAATCAGCACAGCAAAATATGATTGCGTAAATATTACGGAAAAGGTGAAATTGTGAATACTGCGACCGTAATGACGCAGCTTATGATGTAATCGTTTCAAAGGATCTAATTTGATTACATAGTTAAGATTTTTATCATTACGGATTGGGCCCCAGTCTTTTTTTAAGAGACTCAAGACAAGAGGTAAATAACTCGAAACTAAAAATGCAAAACTAAGGACGTTCCTGTTCCGGTAATAAGTATTAATAAAATTCAAATTTGTATTATGGTTTAAACGTATTACACAATAATAATAATTTTACTACCTTTTTCATCTTGTTTATCTATAACATCATAGAAACAGTAATGTTACCTTGTTGGAATATAAAATTATACATATATTACTTTAAAAAATATAACTCTATGTTATTGTATATTCCACCTGGAATAATATTACACTCAATATCTATTTATTACTAACAGACAATCTATCCTCACAGAGAACTCTCGATTGTTCAACAGATTTTTCAGTAGGTAGAGTTTCAACAGATTTCTATTAGAGATAAGGCCGCCTTGCAGATCAGTTTAAGTTTCATCTACCGTAATTTATTATTGTGCAAAAAGATTATAATAATTATAAATCTACCTTACTGCAGTCTCCCAGATGTGAATAAATGGAATTAAATAATAATTAAATTTTAAACAACTAAATTTAATAATCTCAACATATGTCTAATCACGTCCCTTACTGATACCAATTTGATAAGAATTTTTTATTTGTAAAATTCACTTGATACAATTGGCCTATTTAATAATGATATTCTAGAAATTACCTCTTAATTTCCTTTAAATTAGTTTTTCCATGAGAATTCACAAGCACTGTCTCCTCCTCACAACGATCCTCAAGGGACTGAAAGCTAAGTAGTTACGGGAGAAATTCTGTAGGCGTTGTAAGGATTCAGAAGGGGGATTGTGAAGTTAAAATGCCAAATATATTCAACCATAATAGAATAATTTTATTTTTTCAATAATATTTAGGAATAAAATAAAATATGTAATTTATGGAAAAAAAATGTCCTGAATGCAATGATACATATGTGGGTCAGACTGGTCGTAATTTTGAAACCCGTTTTAAAGAACATATGACCGCTTTCAGGAATAATAAACCACAAAATTCACATTTCGCCAAATATTTGTTAGAAAGCGGTCATAAAATTCCTAATGACTATAGTTTCGAAATCTTGCGTACCTGTAACAAAGGGCTTAAACTTAACATCTGGGAGCATCTTAAGATTATCAAACATAGCAATGACACCCTGATTAACGATCAGATAAATGTTTCTAGTTCAAGCTTGTTACGCGTGTTCGCAGGCAAAATAAAATAAATGGAGGGGTGGAACTGATTATTATATAACTAAGCTTATTTGAGTATTGCTTTGTTTTACGATTTTGTCGTGGAGTCTATCTCCTAATGATGCTTTGGTTGTTAGGCGAAACGATTGTTGAGTTTGTGATAGCGAACGCCTGCTTGTGTATGTTGATAGCGGTGGTGGAGGTTTGTGCATGTGTTTTTACAAATCCTGCATGTATTAAAACGTATTGTCCACTCTACATTTAGCATTATATATATTTTTTATTTTACTTTATCGTGGATTATAGCAAAATAATTTTATTATTACTTTTGAAAAAAGTATCTATCAACATGTAACTTTCACTTATATTTTTAAATTGGTACATAATTAAAACAGATATAGAAATTTTTCTCATGCAGATTTGACATCGTCATCAAAGATATGACAAATACTCAACTAGGGGAACAGCAGGTTTTTTATTATTTTACTTCTTCAATTTTGTCTTGTACTGATGATATCTCGTCAATACATTGCCAGTAAATTTTTATTGCATTTTAATAAACGATGTCTAATGGGATATTAATTTATTAAAGGGTTTATTAAGATAATATTTTTATTAATCTGTTAATGAACACATTAATAAAATACATTGTTTATTTGTTTCATTGTACCTATTGTAAAAATGATGACAATAATATTGTCTATGTTAATACAAACAGTGTATTTTTATAAATACACTAGCTATGCCAGCAGCTACACCTGCATGGAATACAACTTTTTACCTTTTTTAATTATAAGAGATTGTCTTAAAACTTTCACCGTTTTCTTAGTCCACTCAAAGCAAACTTATTTTTTATTGCTGCTCCTCACCTATTCGTCATAGCGTGATGTTATATAGTCTACAGCCTTCCTCTTTAAATGGACTATCTTATACTTCAAGAATTTTTCAAATCGGTCCAATTGTTCCTGAGATAAGCGTGTTCAAACAATAATACAAACAAACAAACTAACTCTTCAGCTTTATATATCAGTATAGATTTAATTCACTGTAAAAGCAACATCAGTAATATCTAAAAGATAATCCTGTAGTGCCGACACAATTTGTAAGGACACAATCACAAGCCACTTATATCAATTTAACATTTAAGAAAGTATGTCAGTTGTCAGTATGTACACACGTCTCCCTATCTGTTTTCCAGTTCTGGAATATACTACCACGAACAATATTAAACATAATCAATCGCTTTACTAAACATTTGGTTGCTGAGGTTACGTTTTGTGAATTAAGCGGCCTTCCGCTTCCAATAAACTGGAACAAGCGTTTTGTTACAACACGGCAAAAAAAATATTTATTACTACCAATATTGCTGCGAAGATGATCATTACGAGTTATACGCCGTGTGAATCCGGCTGAATAGAATAGTACCACCCTCATTTCTTACCGAGATGTCGAAAAAGGCGACTAAGGTAAGTCGACCCGCTGTGTGGTATCCGGCTGAGTAGAATAGACCAACCTCATTTCTTACCGAGGTGTCGTAAAAGGCGACTAAGGTAAGTTGACCCACCGTGTGGTATCCGGTTTAGTAGAATAGACCACCCTGTTTCTTACCGAGGTGTCGAAAAATACGACTGAGGTAAGTTGATGTCAGGCAGGCGGCCGGTCGTAACGCAGTCAAATCAAGTGACAGCATGTTTATAATATGTTGTGCCGTCTCCACTTGGAGTGGGATAAGGGCAGGAAGATGATGATGATCATTACGAGTTATATCCACCACTTGAACAAGAGGAGATTGTTGAAAGTCATTTGTATAAACTTATAAATCAAGTTAAGTTAGCAACATTTGTATGTACAATCACCAATATATTAAATAAATTACGTTATATCAAACATTACGTCAACAATAACTTTTACATTCCCATAAATTAGCCTGGACGAAGTGTTGTAGTTGAAAATGTATTCAATCAATATTCCTATAGCCACTTAAGCAAACGATACACAAGTCGTACAGTGTGCAACATCCAATAACCTTGTTAGTTAGCACTTAGAAATTAAGCATCAATTAGTACAAGTTAAGTTGGTTCTCAATATTCATCTTCGTTCAGCATTTACGTTTAGGACAATGGGAGCGTTTTAAAATATTTTGTATGATTAGGTGATAGTAAAATTCATCTTTGATATAAACTCTATTAAAAATTATCAAAATAAAAAAAAAAACTGGTATATGCTTTTAGGTAAGGAATATGGTTGTTTTTATCAACAATCGTTCTATTTTCGAAATTATACTTGCAAAAAAATCATATAGATATCGCTGTACTTTTATCTTTAAATAAGAGCGTTAAAAACTTTGCTTCTTGCAACAATCCTTTGTGTATATATATTACATAAGGACATTGGAACTATATGTTAGAATTAAAATAGATTTTGTAAGAATGATTATTTCATAAAACATTAGTTATAAATAAAGAGGGTTATACCTTATTTAATTATTTTTGAATATTATTTAAGGCATGAACTAGATCCCTAGCACTCATTGCCAGACATTTGCGATTGCGCGATATTCGAGATCAAGGGGTGGCGGCGGAGAGAATGGCATTTCTGAAAGGCGAATTTTTATCGCTGTATAAACAAACAAGCCAATTTGTGATTTTAAAAAATATTTGAGATTCCAATTTAAGAAGAATAATTCAAATTCAAAATATTCTTTATTCAAATAAACTTGTAAACAAGTGCTTTTGAATCGTCAACTCTACTGCTGGTTCGGAAAGCTGTTCCTACCGAGAAGAGCCAGCAAGAAACTCGGCGGTTTCTCTTTTTAAAAAATACAATTCTTAATGCTAGTTACATTTAATGTTTCTATCTTGTACAGGGTCGAACAATATTTATATCCACGCATTTTTATGGTCTAAATAATCCTCAACAGTATAGTAGGCTTTCTGTATCAACCTCTCCTTAATAGTGTTTTTAAACTGCTGTAATGGCAAAGTTAAAATTGATTGTGGAATTTTATTATAGAATCTACCCATACCCAAACCCACAAAAGACTTACGTACTTTTTCAAGGTGCAAAGCAGGGGCCGCAAGCTTATGTGGGTTCCTACTTTGTCTATTATATACATCGCCTATTGTTTTATAATTCTTTATATTTTTATATACAAAAATTTAATTACTTAAAATATACTGTGAAGCAAATGTAAGAATACCTATTTCCTTAAACTTCTCTCGCAGGGAATCCCGCGGACTTAAATTGTAAATAAATGAATAAAATTAATAGAAATATATTTTTTGTTTTCCAAAAAGACAGAGCCTAATTAAAACAGTAGTAATTTAAGATAGGTAAGATGCAGTCTCAAATTGAATTAATAAAACACTGTTGGTACTACTATCAATAGAGTTAACTATCTCACGACGAAGGTTACATAAAAAGCAAGAAAAAAAAGGTACGAATATTTACTTTTTAATCTTATTTACTACCTATGTCAGGGACCATAGGTTATTCCGAAATTAAAAAATGCGTTATTTCAATTTAAGAGCTACCGGTCTGCAAATTTATGTGTATAGCCTTTGAAGTTGACGCTTCAAAGGCTATATACATAAATTTTCAGATACAGAGGACAAACACACATACTATTAACATAATTAGTGGAACTTTAAAATTGCACTGCGCAGTTTCAATCGGAAAATTTCAGTCTGTATACATAGATACATATAGAGGGATGCAAGATAGATATCTAGAAGTTTTTGATTAAGAAATATAATAATCATCTACCATATTCGGGGTCACGTCAGGGATTTTTTAGATGCAATAATTACAAACTGAGGCAAGTCTCATAGATTTTCGGAACAAATGTAAAAGAGAGGATGCTATTAAAATGTAACTGAAACTAAAGTATAAAGTAGCAATAATTCATTCACTCTTTGTTTACAATATTCCTTACTAAAGTTACAATTAAATTTATAAAATAAAAAATATACTCGTACGTATCGATAAAAGAGTTGTGTAGATTACGATTATAAATTAATAATCATTAATCACAAAATCATTATTAATATGCGATCATGACACTTACACAAAGTAATCACGGGCCCACGCCTAGACTTAAAAATAATAGATACACCCGAGTCGACAAGATCTGAAGAACTTGCAATCTATTACGAAAAACTTCCAAGAACCAAAACATTTAAACAATATGATTTATCTATGAAGGAATTACTGTCATACTTTTCAAATGTATCAGGCGATACGCAATACGTAACACTATCAGTGTTCAACGATAGGATATTTTAGGTATTTTCCTAATGTAATTTTCATATAAATCTAAGTAACATTTGTTTGTAAAGTGTTAGCAAAGTGGAATTTTAACATGAATATGTTTTCGAATTCTTGATGCTTTAATTAGACTTCGGTTTTGACTCACCGTATTGGGGTCGCAATACGTCGACTCTCGCAGAACTGGCTTTCCAGTTCCACGCACTACTACGGACCAAGACCAATCATTATTCACAAACTACTGTAAGTAATAACTAATTTTACACTCTACTTCTTAAATATTAAGATATATTTTCGGCTGGAATAAAATGAGTGTTTGAATAATCAGGACATATTTTATCATGTACTTATAAGTCATGCTAACTTCGAACAATAAATTTAGACAGTGCAAGTTTAATACCTCGTCGCGAGCTTTGCGATTCATTATAATGTTGGCGAAATTTAATGACTAGTAAGCATAAACTTATCATTTTAATGGGTACAATTAAGTTTCTTCATCGTTTACCACCAGGTAAGGTAAGGTTACTACCTTGTAAAGCACCAGTACACAATTTTTGTGTTCATTTTAATGAATTTATCCAAATATTCGTCTTATTGCTATTAATTTATAACACGAGTTAATTAAAGTAAATACATACATCAAATAAATATAATTTGTTTTGGATACTTCGCAGGCTCAAGGCTAGCAAGCATGAATATTTAATAGAAACATTCCCCTCGCAAACAGTGGATAGAAATAGCTAATGTAATGGTTTTGAAGTTTAATTATATACTCACTATTACACTATATCGATATATTTATACTAAATCATTCCTACCTGTGCAGATTTAGTACATCACCTTAAAAGCTTGATTTAAATAACATACATAGATCTAAGAATAGTTATGTTATTATTGTACATATATTAGCTATATCATAACATGTACAATTACACAATTTTAATGATAAAAATACGAAAACAAGTGACGTATAGTTTGTTAAATAATTATTTAGTATTTGTTTTGACTGTTAATACATCTTTATTAATGAATAAATAATGAAAGTTAAACACAGAAATAAATAAATATTAATAAATACAAAGACGAAGACCCCTGTGCCATAAACAGACCCATCACAAGAAGATGACATCACACGAAAACGACCACCACGCCTGTAGATAGCAATAGTTCTTTATAATATTTATGACTCACCCGAGTGGTAGCGACTCTCGTTCCGCGTGAGTCGTCTGTTGGTCCTTCCAGGCGGCGAGCGAAGCGCCGCGGCCGTTCTCACTGTGACGCGATAAAGAACCAGACGTACACGAAACCACACACACAACTATACCGATCCCACTAGAGAGTAACCGATTTCAAATTTGGAATCGAATCAATTGTATATAAACAAAATGTTTTATTATTGGTAGACTATGTGTACAGATAGTAAGACAGTGTACAAAAATATTTGAATTCGATTCCAAATAGAATACATTATAAGTTGAATCACCATCATACATATTAATTATTATTTATATATGGTGGGAAAATAATTACGTATATTTACAGGTACTAATGATATTTAATGGTGTTTAAACTTATTTTAGTGAACAAATAATATGACCCCATCGTAAATACATATAATATATCCCAATTATTGGTGTTACATCAAAATTACAATCGGACATTACTACAAAGCACGCAACCACATTTTATCAGTATCAAACAGAATTTTGAGTGATAAATATACTTTTCTAGAATAGGAAATATCAAAAAGAACTTGTTTGTTGTGGCAGCAAGAAATTTTATGGTTCAGTAACCAAAACATATCATTTTGAATACATAAGGTATTCGGAATGATACATTGTTAATACCGTTTCTATAAGTTATAAAAACGTAGTGTAGTTAAACTATGTACTTTTCGTCCTCTCAGTAAATTTCTCAATAATTCTAACACAAATCGGAAAAAACGTGAATCCAGAAAAAGTTCTCATTTTAAGTATTGTTATAAGGATGCTAGAACTCGTAAAAATTTTTAATAATATCTATGGTGTTTCAGTTGTTTAATAGCGAAAATGAGGTATGCAACTCAGTACGATAGTTAATTATAATCTTTTTTTTAATATCAGGAAAACCCATTAATGATCGTCACTGCTCACTTTCCAGAGGTGAGCAGTCGAGAAACCCCGTTCGGAGCACCCAGAAGGTCCCCGTTAGGACGGCATTGGATGGTCTTAAACAAGTCGCCTGCACCCGGCTCTCTAGTGGAGGATCGGATGCAAGGACTCGACTTCTCGGAACCGTCCCGCAGTCTCCTTCCGCGATATAACTACCTCGCATAAGGAGTTCATCGCTGCCCCGGATCCCTCCGTGTCAACTATGGCGTGAACCACGGAGGGCAAGGAGAGATCGTGACCCACTTGTGTCCAGCTCCGCCCGCTGAACCACTCAAGCTACAGTCCGTGAGCGTGTGCAACGCCGTGTCAAACTCGGCGCCGCATTCGTGGCACTCACCAAACGCTTCTCGCCGGGCCACTTTCCACGAATACCTCCTGAAGCATCAATGTTAGGCGGAAGGTGAGGACCTCATGCCTCCTGGCGATCCAGCCCTGGAGAATGAGCTGGATGGCTGAAATCGTCCAGACTCCTGCAATGGGCGATTCCAGCCGCCACCTCCATGGGCGGAGGCGCTCCTTTTGAGCTGCCCTCTGCTAGTCCACCTCTATCAACGCTAAGTCTCCCCACCGATGAACTGGCTTCGACTTTACAGCGGTAAGCCTGAGCTAGCTCCTTGGCCTCTAGGTCCCATAGAGGGGAGCCGGCCAAGGCCAAGCCGCCTCGTCGATAGCCCCGCACAACTCTAACCACCATGATCCTCTGCTTCCTTTCCAGCAGGGGTAGGGACTTGGCAGTCACCCACTCCGCCCTTACGGGAGCGCCGTACAAGGCCATCAACCGAAATACACCGGCGTATAGGTGCCTGCAGCCTGCATTCGACACCCTCAAATAAGTTAACGGCGAAGTGGTCAGTTAATTATAATCTAAGTTGTTCTCATCTATTCAATACCAGCCAATAACTGTAACAGTCGGCCAAAATATGTACCCTGTACTAATATTAGTTCTTAAATATATACTATACGCAATAAATTTATGTTGCAAATCTAAAATACATTTTAAATAATTATTTATCGGCAAATATAACAATAAGGAGGCAAAAAAAAAATATTAACTTTATTACAATGAAACATTTTAACAAACTAAATTTTAGCAGCTGCTATTTAAAACGTTTATATAATACAATTAAAGAGAATTACGTCCAACTTTTCCTGAAATAGACTGTGAAGAAGCAGGGGACGAATGAAACGTTAACACGAAATTTTCAATCAGTGATGTAATTAGATTATATTAATAATAAGTTTTTCAGGGTAAATTTTCAATCAGTGATGAAAGTAGATTATTTCAATAATATTAAGATTTTCAGGGTTAATTTTCTTTATTAATTATTTATAATTTTACTAATCAGTGTTCAATTATTACATTAATTAAGTGTCCGTTGAAAAATGTATAAAATGTTGTTTGTTTCGTGTATCGTGAATATTATAAATGCAAAAGCCTGTAGGAAGTTCCGTTCGACTAATATTTTTAAAGTTAATAATACGATTTAAGTTTACATATACTCATATAACTCACAGTATTGTAATACTGTATTTAATATATAAACAGTATAATATTAATAGTAGGGTAGCCCGGGATGCTAAATTTGCAGTGACTAAAGCGTCACGGGGACCTATAGGATTGTGAAGATTAAGTCCTGAAAGTAAGAAAAGTCTATGTTCAGTTTTCCATTTAAGTTGTGGAGGAAAGCGTGTACAAATTTTCAAAAATGTAAAAAAAAAAAAACAGTTACATGGAAATACTCGAGATATACTCGCATCAGATATTCATAATGTATACACGCTATGTCCTTCTGATAACTGAGCGATATTAATCTGACGAGTAATTAGTGGAGGGTAGTCGTATAAAGGAGTAGAAAAAAAAATATTCGAGCGTGCCAGATATTCAGAGGGAATGTTAAATAAACTCAAAAAATTGTCCTAATCAAATGACTGACGATTTTGACGAGGTCAAAAGTCATGACTGAGTTTTGAAAATGTAAAAAAAAGTGACCTAGAAATACTCGAGCGCGTCAGTTATTTATACAGGTAGTTCAACGTGATGTCCTCATCGTTTTAAATGATAATCTGACAATAATGTGGAGGAATATTAAAATTAGAATTTTAGTCCTCTGCCTCACTAGATTCGTCATCGGAATTGGTTTCTATTTGATAAATTTCGTTGTCCTCTTGTTTCTAAGAAGAAATGGTTATGAACTCTATAATTTTTTTTATATATTACAGTACTAAAAATAAAACGTATCTTTGAACTGGTTTCACGATATTCTAAAACAGTTATACAATTTTTTTAAAGCTTACAGTATACAGTTCTCAGCAGCTGCACGCTTCATACTCTATTTATAGTTTTAGCTACATAACTCCATTACAATCGTCAGATTATATTTTTTCCGTAATCCTTAAAAGATTTCCTTCAAAATAACAAAAAAAATTTTTTTACATCTTTGTGACTCGCCTATTTCCATATACTGCGCTTAAATCATCAGATAATTGAAATCTAAGCTATTCTGCATGTACTTAACTTACCTTGCCTTAATCTGACGCGCTTGAGTTTTTCGAAGGATCGATTTTTTTTTTACTAATCTGACAATCTGCCCTCAACGCAGGCCCCTACATGAGAGGTTCATATAGTTAGGGGTACATTACAGGGTACAACGTTTCTCCCCATATAATTTTCTGAAGCGCTTTAGTAACACGGAAAATCCCCACTTGGGCTCCCCTACCCTAACAAGATATTAAAAGTCAATATTGAAAATATTATTTAAGTCCACGGCTCGTGATTTATTAATCAGTTCGTGTATTCGAGATATGGATGTGTAATCTGCTCCACACGCTGGAGAGTAGCGTAGTGAATCTATACGACAAGATTTTTCCAGAGGTAGATAGATTTTCAAGCTATAACTAGAGCAATGCGATGACCAACTATCATTATCCCCATTACTTAGACGACTGAGGGCCCCGCACGAACCAAGGCAAGGCGGCAAGACAGGCGATCTTAGGAGCATCGCTGCTATCAAACCAAATGAACTAACTAAGGATTTCTCTGCTTTCAGCACAGTATCTGTAACGAGCCTGATGTATAATGCAAAGAATCCTATGAAGCGATACCTTCTATCTACAACTCCTGCTTTTTTCTTGATTCGATTATTATGATCGGTACCTACCTAGGTGATTGAAGGTATCACGTACCACATCCTCCAAGCTCGCCTACCAGATAGTGTCATATGTTTTAATATCACCAGATTCGGAGTCTGGTAACTCATGCACAGACAGCGTTCTGTCTTTTAGATTATTAACGAACCGACAAAACTAAAAAATTCGATTGCTTAAGTAAAACAAATATCGAAAAGTTTACTATTTCGATATTTTATAGTCAACATTCAGAAATATATTTATATTCTCCCAGTTCCCACCCTTATCCCACTTATCCCATTATTTCATGTTCCACTCCCCGTCTATTATATTGTTAAGTCAGCCCCTCTAATTATATATCTTTAATATTCAAATGAGTTAATCTTGTATGTATGTATATATGTATTTATATAAAGTATATATATGTATATAGTATATATATGTATATAGTTTATATATATAATATATACCCCATGTCACTCAGTGAAAGTAATTACAGAATGTCTTTATATACAACATTCACAACTTTCTTGTCATTAAACAAACTCTTGAAAGAGCGACAAATACCTGCTAAATGCGAAGAGCTATAGGGAGAAGCGCGGCCTTCTCACGGCATTTTAAATCTGTAATATCTTCGAAAATGTTCATTGAAATTACATGCTGTGAACGGCCATATTGATCTATATTAAATCAACAATGTATTTATTGTACTTAATTGGATAAGGATCAATGTTATATTTTTTTAAATTGCTTCAAAAATAAGGCATTATTTTTCGTAAAAAAAAATGTAAAAAAATGCTATTGTGGGTTATCCATAAGAGATAGACATATACCATCGCGGAGTTTTCTGTAGACCTTTTCAAGGTGTACAAATACTTAGTACATCATTTTGATAAATCTCGTAGGGTTTAGCCTGCGTTTGCAATGTAAGCGGAAAAAAATGTAATTATTTACGACATCGTATTAGAAAACAAAAAAAATTACAGTATTTCTCTACTCTGTATCTGTAACCTAATTAAAAAATGAGACGATTACATTTCATACAAACAATCACATTCGCAATTTTACGTAATTTTGTTTTTTTATCACTTACTTTATTTTCGTATCTATTTTCTTATTAGGATATGAAAAAGGAAAAGAACAAAGTATACAATGACATTAATAAATGTACCACAGATGTTTGTACTTTTACTAAAGAAAAAACATATATGACATAAAAATTTGTGAATTCAGTAAAATAAAGTAATACTTTAAGAAAGTAAACTTTTTGTTTTTTTATTTTAATCCGGCCTACTTGCAAGCGTTTCTTGAATGACAGTAAAAAAGTGTTTTTTTTTCTCCCGTTGACATTTTGTTATATTCTTATAATTCGATAAATTGTCTCTTCGGTAATATATGCGAATTTAGTACGATGAATATTGAAAGTGTTGAAGCGAATGTAGAAATAGACGTAGTACGACTAGATTCAGAAATTATAGATGAACATTTACGTTCTTCAACTGCCGTTTTACAAGAAATTTTGAATGATGAAAATAAACTCGATCAGGGAGAATTTGGCTGCAGATGTACGCAATGCGGTAAGCTGTATAAAACTGCAAGTTTGCTGAATATGCATCAACTTCTAAAACATCCCGCGGAAAATGTAGAGGTCAAATGTACTCAGTGTGGGAAGATCTATTCATCTTTGTTGAGTTTACAAAAGCATGTACGATATATGCATTTATACCACCATAGGTGCAAAGCTTGCTACAGGTCATTTTCCACTGCGCTTCTGTTGGCGAAGCATGAAAATGGTTGCAGACAGAAGAAGGCCCCGTGCGACTCTTGCGGTAAAATCTTCGAATCTATTCTCGCCCTTCGCAATCATAACAAATATAAGCATCCAGAAAATTCTAACAATTCTTGCGAAATATGCCGGCGTTCCTTCATGAGTGGGCGCAGCTTATCTAATCATATGGCTGCAATACATCTCAAACATGCGACAGACTGTCGTTTATGCCATGTCTCCTTTAACTCTCCGCAAGCGTTGCAGAGACACATTTCATATTATCATGGCAGAGATAGAGTAAAATGCGTCTTATGTTCCAAAATGTTAAAGTCTAACAATGCGCTCAGTCTTCATTTACATAAAACTCACTTCACAGTAAATAATAACAATTGTAAAATATGTAAGATTGTTTTCAGTGACTCTAAGTCTATTGTTCAACATATGATGACTGTGCACACAAATAAGGTGTGACTCTAATAAGTTGTCGACTATTTCTTATCGAATAAATGAAGATGTGAACGACTAGTTCTTCGTAGCGATTAAAATTTTAGAAAAATAATTTGTTTTTCTCTTATTTATTTTAAAATTGAAAATAATATGTTCAATCGTTAAACACGAAACTTCTATGTTATTTCAAGCTATTAACAGTTTTTAAAGATATAAATAAATGGAGTGGTTTTTTTTGTTCCGTTTATTGATTATCCAAATATGTATATGATAATTACAAACAATCTTACAATTAGATAACCAGATAAATGGTCTTTTTCAACCAATAAATAAATTATTTAGTTCTATTAACAAGATCTGAATATTAATGTCCTCATTTCAATCTTTTCCTCGTGGCTAATTTGATTTTGCTTGAATTAAACAGTACTTCATTAAATTATATATTGTGTGGTAGGCAAGGATCCCCGGAGAGTTTGATGTTGCATGTGATGTTTAACTGACGGTTTTAGATCATTTATTCATTCAAATTTAAAGTGATGTGAGCTCTCAAAATGTACAGCATACAATTTTGACTGTAAATGTTATGAAATACCAAACAGTGTTAGATAACGATTGGCCACTCAGGAATCGTGTGATATTTTGATATGAATTCTAATACTTTTGTGTGTTTATAAAAAAATCGAGAAAAATTAGTTGCGCTGGATTGATTAGTTGCACATATGTACATTGGATGCAAAGTTCGAATATTTAATTAACAACTGCTATCGAATAAACTATACTCTACTACTATATTAACTACTCATGATAGTTCCCGGCCAACTCGCATTAAGGATTCTGCGTCTGCTTTATACATATTTCTAACCCCCAGTGTTATTTAGTTAGAAAAAAGTGGTAAAAATGGTTTGACTAATTCTAAATTATATTTTAATAATAAATAGGTACATATAATAAATCAATTTCGACATCAACCATTTGATCCAAGTATGCTTCATGTACAATAGTAAAAATGTGCTGCTAAAGAAGAATAGTTCTCTTATTTCAAATAACAATGAGCGTGCATTTGCAAACAATTATAAGTCTAACGTATCAGCTTCCATATACAAACAACAGGTATGTATTACGCTTGACTTGCGGTAAAATAATCTATAACAATGATTGTAATATAATCCTATTACTATTATTATAAATATTATTGCAATACACTATTCAACAATGTTGTATGATATTTTTTATATGCGTAAAATTTATACAAATAAATAATTCATATATATATATATATATATATATATATATATATATATATATATATATATATATATATTCCTCCTGCTCTTATCCCACTCTAAGTGGGGTCGGCACAACCTGTTATAAGCATGCTGTAACATGCTGCGTTTTTGTGACCGGCCGCCTGCCTGGCCTGGCGTCAACTTGCCTTAGTCGTATATTACGACACCTCGGTAACAAGGAGGGTGGTCTATTCTACTAAACCGGATACCACACGGTGGGTCAACTTACCTTAGTCGCCTTTTACGACACCTCGGTAAGAAATGAGGGTGGTCTATTCTACTCAGCCGGATAACACACAGCGGGTCGACTTACCTTAGTCGCCTTTAATGACACCTCGGTACGAAATGAGGGTGGTTTTATTGTACTTAGCCGGATACCACACGGCTACAAATAAATAATCCATATTATTTTAAAAATCAAATACATATTCTATATTATTGTAATGGTCAAATAAATAAATATTTCAAATATATATAAATACAGATGTGAATCTTACCATTGTACGCAAGCGTAATTCTATTAATATAGACGGAAATCACGAAATATTCACAGATAACGAATAACCTGGATAACAAATGTACGACTTACTCGTATGTGAAATGTTTGTGTAGGTAGTACTAATTTGAATTAGCTTCTTAGTTTAGTAGTTCAGCGTACGTTGCATATCAAATAAATTACATGGTCAGTTCCATTTTCTAACATGAGTTCCTAATGGGTAAAATGTAAAAAAGGCTTCTGTTAAACTCTGCACAATATATCGGCTAAAATATCTACTGCGGAAATCCATATCCGCTGTGCTCGTCAACAAAAACACCTATTACGATGTAATTAACTACAACTTTGCTTTGAATCCCAAACGTGTTTGACTAGAATGGCAGTAGTTACTCATCATACAATCAAACAGATTTATAAATAGGTAACTGCTATTGTTATGTGGTGTCAGATGCTTTTCAAACCGACAGTCAAAAGCAAATAGGTTTGCAAATACTTAAAATTATAGTCACAAGAGTTTTAAAAAGTCAAAAGTTTTAGCATTAGTATTGGTACTAAAATTTTGCACACTTAACTAATTAATAATAGAAGAAAGAATAAACAATAATTTATAGAATTAGGCGTTACTTTGCGGAGATCCATAATACAAAAGTAATCATAAAATTATTTTACTATAATCCGCGAAGAAGTAAAATAGAAAATAGATATAATGCTAAATGTAAGTGGACAATCGGTCTTTGCGATCTTGGTCGTGGAGTCTATCTGATGCTTCGGATGATGCTTCAGTTGCGGGGCAAAACGATTGTTGAGTTTGTGATAGTGAACGTATATAGTGCTTGCTTGTGTATTGTGGTGGCGGTGGTGGAGGTTTGTGCATGTGTTTTTACGAATCCTGCATGTATCAGGTATGATAACCGATTGTCCACTTACATTAAGCATTATATATATTTGCTATTTTACTTCTTCGCGGATTATAGCAAAATAATTTTATTATTACTTTTGTAGAAGAATAATACTTTGCGGAATTCCATAGTACAGAAGTTACAATAGAATTAGTTTGCTATAATTTGCGTTTTTTAAGAGAATTTATGTAATGCTAAGTGTATGAAGCAGGCAAAATTTACATACTTTATACATGCATGGACAAGTCACCAAGTGCATCACAAAACACCGCGTAATGTCGCATTACGATTTTGTCGTAGAGCTTATCCTCCTGATGATGCTTCAGTTTGAGGCCGAAACGATCATAGATATTATGGTGTGAGTGTGTGTAGTGCTTGTGTGGAGTGTTGGTGGTGGCGGCGTTTTGTGATACGTGTGGTGACTTGTCCTGCATGCATGTATAAGGTATGTGATGTTGCCTGCTTCAAACACTTAGCGTTACATAGATTCTTTTAACAATCAAAAAACATGAATTTTTCATGTATATTAAGTTTTTGTACTCCTTTTACTGCGCTGTTTCAATGTATATTTCATGTAAGTACGGGTTTTTTACTAAAATTATCAAATTAAGCTCTTAATCAAACGATAATACCCCCTCTGATTCTTCCCGGATCGATTTGATTTTTTCGATGGAAATAGTTGAAGTTTGGATGGTCACAGAAGCTACTCCTAATTTCAAGACTACAGTCCACGCGAACGAACTTGCGCGGGTAAAAGCTAATTTTTATTATAAGTTTACACAGACTTAGTTATTTAAAGTATTATCATACCTTCTTAAAATTGGAATAAGCACGCGACACGACCAGCAGATCAAGGCAAGAAAACTAAAAGAGAGTGGGTCCAAGGTGGTATGAAATAATTCACACAATAATTCAAATATAAAGAAAATTAGACAATGTACTTTGTTATCTCACATATATCAGATGAAAATGCGATTTCCAACTATCTATAAACATAAGTCAAAATCAACTTATTAATCACAGCAATCTATTGTATCACTTATACATAATATGTTATATGAAATATTTTATTTTATGATTAATTTTCAAGTATGTAGATCTATCATGGTAATTTAAATTTTATTCGACTCAGCACACATATACCTAGTAATAAAAATTTAAAAAAATACTAAAAGTTAAGTAATCTAAACATGGGAAAGCGTAAACCATATCGATGGACAAATATGTGGGCGGTTTGGTTTGCGAGATTGCGACGCAAAGGTAGTCTAGACAGGAATTACAATACATCGTTTCTCGTATGTTAGTTAAACTTCATTACTTTATCATATAGTTAAAAATTTAAAATTTAAATATTTCTATTTTTATCTTTTCTTTTAACCATTTATTTCCATGTAAATATGATTTTCTTTTAAAACTCTTTTAAAAATTACTATTATACTTATCTAACTCTACATAACTATTATACCAGCGCTTACTGAATTCTATAACTACGGTGTAAATTGATAGATAACTAACAAAGACTATATATAATTCAATTATTGTCCTTGATGTGCCTTGAACGTGCTCGCTCTATTTTACATTAAGCCAGTCCTAATGACATGTAATAAAAAACTAGATACTAGTTCACTCCAAACGTCATGCCCGAATAACTTAACTAAAAAGAGTTACAAAAATATGAACGCCTAACTACAAAACGAATAAAAAAGTGAAATAAAAAGTGAACCCAGTATAAATACGTGCTTCAATCGGACATTGTAAGGGACTCGTTGGATCGGTAGTGGCCACTTTTTGTTAACTTATTGTGTGTGTATATAGTGATGCAATGATCTCAGTTACGTTTCATTATATTGTTACTGTCTTACTCATTTACATTTATTGCATTTAAATAGGAACATATGACAAACGTATTCCTTCTTTATAAGTATTCTAAACCAGGATTTCAATTGTTAAATGTTTCAATAATGCAATTAAAAGTCTTAATAAAAACAAAACTTTTAATGTAACAAGTATTTTGACATAACTCTAACGAATTAATTTTAAGCCTGTGCTAATGACTACAAAAATGTTTTAAATTGGAAATAGACTTTTTAACGAATGAAGAAGCAATGGCGATAAAAAAAGAGTTTTGATTAAAAATTAATTTAATTCTGACTTAGATTTAAAAAATTCTTATAAATGAAAGTCAAAAAAACACTGCATTTTTTTAAATATTTCAGAGCATATTATCGTCAGTGTACACAATATGAAATGTCGAAGAATCTAGCTGAGTTTTTAGTAAGAACGAGGTTTATTTTGAAGAGAAAATATAAATCGTTAAACTTTTACAAAATATATAAGTATAATCTATATATATAAAAGAAAGTTGGTTTTAGTTACACTATTTATAACTCAAGAACGGATGAACTAATTCGGCTGAAAATTGGTGAAGAAATTGCTTAGAACCAGGAGACGGACATAAGATACTTTTTATTCCGTTCGACCGCATTTATTTTATCCCGTCAAGTCACTATAAAACGTAGTATAACAAAAACGACTATGGCATGGATTAACGAAACATAAATGACAGCTATACGTGATTTTGTCTTTGGTTAAGTATGGTTAAAAAAATTGACAATTATCAAAATAATAACAAAACTTTACTACATAGTATAAAATAAGTAGCTTTCTCTGTCTGTCCCTATGTCCCTAAATCCCTTTGTATGCTTTAATCTTTAAAACTACGCAACAGATTTTGATGCAGTTTTTTTAATAGATAGAGTGATTGAAGAGTAAGATTTATATGTATAATAACATTCAATATGGAGTAGAGAAATACTATAATTTTTGAAATTTCTAATGTGATGTCGTAAATAATTACATTTTTTCCGCTTACATTTCAAACGCAGTCTGAAGCCTACGATATTTATCAAAATAATGTTCTAAGTATTTGTGCACCTTGAAAAGGTGGTCTACAGAAAACTCTGCGATGGTATATCTCTTATGGATAACCCACAATAACATTTTTGGTCATATACTTTTAACGAAAATATTGGGTTATTTACGAAGCAATTTTAAACAATACAGCATTAATCTTTATCCAATTAAGTACCTTAAATACCTTGTTGATTTAATATAGATCAATATGGCCGTTACCGCATGTAATTTAAATAAACATTTTCGAAGATATTACAGATTTAAAATGCAGGGCATAGCGATTGACCGATTGCGGTCGGACGGGTTTGTTTTTCACATGGCCAACTATATGTTGCTCTTTCAAGAGTAACCTCTAAAGAAAACATGTATGTATTGTGTAATGACAAGAAATGCGGGCCTCGGGCAGTAAAGAATAAAACAAAACTACTGGATAGATTTTAATAATTTTTTCACTGACTGACAAAGTCTATATATTTTATACCCATGCGAAGCCTGAGCGGGTCAGTAGTTAAATATAAATGTTACCCTATCTCTTACGTATTTGACATCGAGACGATAACGGATTTCATAATGTTAATTATAATGGGAAATTATGTCCGCATAGCAAGTTGCAGATCTACTGAATAAGTAAACTACAGTAAGTTAATAAAGTAAGTCTGGTCTAAAAACATGGATCATTCGATGCTTTCCACCACCTATGCAAGTAATGAGTACAATTTTACGTTGATGATGAGTTTCCTGTTTACTTCATACTCGTGGCGTAAATAATGACTCAGTTTGCTAGCAAATATTTAATAATTACTTTTTTTCGCATTTCTTTGCCACAGTTATTTTTCTATTCATATAATAACGAAATATTTGTCTAGAGCGCAAATACGCACAAGAGGGCACAAGGAAAAACGTGTTTACAACTGGACAAAAACAAATGTCAAAGATAAGTTACATACCTAATATAATAAAATAAATACTCTTTAGTTTTTTCCTTTCTACACTTATATTACAAATGCAGAAGTCTATATGACTGTTTCTCTGTTTCTTACGATTTTACGTCGAGATCGCTAGAGCAATATTATTTAAATTTGGTTCAATTGAAGCTTATACTCTATTTAATGGGGCAAGTTACTAATGATTTTTTAAAGTTATTTTATTACATTATGGGTGATAGCTAGTCGATTGCTGTACACACACACTTGAAGTGAATGAAATTTAGCTATGTAGGGATATTCTCTGCACAGACAGTAGAAGTAATTAAGAAGTTAAGTTTTTTTTATTTTTTGGGACTATTGAGTACTACTAGTTACTAAAAGATTCAACTTTGCAAACTATCAGATCCTACATACAACGAAATAAGATATAGGTACTATAATAACGAAATAGGTTGCATTGAGAGGCTCTAACGTGAAAACAAAACGTACACTTTATCTGTTGGATATTGTATTATAAATGATTAAATTTAAAGTAAAGTTTAGAATCAGATCAAATTTTGTATTAAATCTGTCATTAAGGGTTCCACCCGTTAAATGAAATAAATTCATAGGATAGTAGGACAAAGTTTTGAATCTTATTTATTAGACTTTCTATTGTTGTCCATCTTTTTCTAGAAACGCACAAATTTAATTTTGAGGGAATTACAATTTATAAAGATTTTGATATAGTCTAAATCGTGACCCATGAACCATTTCGATCCTTCACCAATGATAATATAATATTAATATAATATAAAGTGAATTACAAGGGGAGGTCAAAAAGTTCGCGGAATAGAAGGGTTGGTGGGGGTAGGCCTACTCGTCCAGGTAGACACTAGTTAAGCACCTCATAAAGATAATTTGTAGAATTAGGTGTTACTTTGTGGAGATCCATAATAAAAAAGTAATAATCAAATTATTTTGCTATAATTCGCAATGAAGTGAAATAGAAAAAATATATAATGCTAAATGTAAAGTAGACAATCGGTTTTAATAGCTGATATATGCAGGATCCGTAAAAATCAGGAGATAGACAAACCAAATCCTCTCGGCAAAATCCTCCACGACAAAATCGCAGTGTCATTAAGAGTATATATATACCAAGTTTGAACCCTATCGGGTAATTAACTTTTGAGTTATCGTCGACTTGCAAATAAGAAGAAGTCAGTCTGTATGGAGAAAATTGAACACCGCGCCGTCATTAAATTCCTTACCAAGCAAGGAAAATCCGCTTGGATTATAATTTTAAAGGGCTGTTGGCGGTTTATGCGGACTCTGCCCCTGGTAAAACCATGGTTTACAACTGGTAACGAGAGTCCATTGATGACGACCTCCGCTCCGGACGACCAATTGAGACCAATTGGAACCTGGGTTCACCACTATGAACCTGAGTTGAAGCAAGAGTCGATGCAGTGGCATAAAAAAGGCACACCTCCTCTAAAGAAGTTCAAAGTGACACAAGCTGGCAAGATTATTGCGACTGTTTTTGGGAAACAGAAGGTATTTTACTGATCGATTATAAAGAACGTGGTGTGATAACGGGACAGCACTACGCTTCTTGACTGAAAAAGAAGCCACCGAGGAAAAAGAAGAGAAAATTTGTCAAAAGGTGTGATCCTTCTGCACTACAACGCAACCCGTTCACGCCTTGCGACGGCTGCCATTCACCGATGTGGCTTCGAACGATTGAACCACCCACCCTGCAGACTTGGCACCCAGTGACTATTATTTATTTCCAAAAATGAAGAAAGAGCTGCGTGGGAAAAAAATTGACGACAATGAAGGAGTGGAAATCCATAAAAAAATAATTTTTTTTATGGTATTAACAAGTTATTTAAGAGATCTGAAAAATGTATTAGGGTTAAGGGAGAATATATTGAAAAGGAAAAATAGTTTGGAGTTTAATTTCAACCTCCTTCACTCTTATTCCGCGAACCTTTTGACCTCCCCTTCGTACCGCTCTTTAAGCATGGTAAGGATTATATAAAAGCGTTTTCTGTATTTGTCTTTATAATATCTTAGGTTTCAATACTTTACACACCGTTGGAAAGCTACATCTATTTATGGAGAAGGTTTGGCTTGAATATATTAAGATAAGAAAAATTTCGCTCTAATTTGACTGTATGTACTCGTAAGATCATCAAATAACACCGTCAGTTAACTTAATCTATCCAAAACTCTTTTATGTCGTCAATTATTGTATGGTTTATCTATACACCTTATACATTTTTTTAAGTTGAGTCAACAGTCTGCTTTGGAAACTGCGTATTAACCGATTTAAAAATGGAGTAATATTTATGAGTACATGACTCAATTATCTATTCAATCTAAGCTATTGTTTAAACTTAAAAAAAATTTATAGAATTAGGCGTTACTTTACGGAGATCCATAATACAAAAGTAATAATAAAATTATTTTGCTATAATCCGCGATGAAGTAAAATAGAAAATATATATAATGCTTAATGCAGAGTGGACAATCGGTTATCATACCTGATACATGCAGGAGTCGTAAAAAAACGACCACGACCAAAATCGCAAAGCGATTTGCGATTTTGGTCGTGGAGTCTATCTCCTGACGATGCTTCGGTTGCGGGGCGAAACGATTGTTGAGTTTGTGATAGTGAACGTATATAGTGCTTGTGTATCACGGTGGCGGTGGTGGAGGTGTGTGCATGTGTTTTTTACGACTCCTGCATGTATCAGGTATGATAACCGATTGTCCACTCTGCATTAAGCATTATATATATTTTCTATTTTACTTCATCGCGGATTATAGCAAAATAATTTTATTATTACTTTTGTTAAAAAAAATTGTTCCTACAATACAATCGTTCTAGTTAAAAGCTATAGCAATTCAAATAAGGCTTTGGAGTAGTAGACTGTTATATAGGGAAAAATATGTTTATTAAAGATAAAATATAAAAAATGGATGTCTAAATATGTTGGTTGTGACAGTAAAACATTAAAAGATATATATGATATCCAAACATAATTATTTTTTTTTGGATTAAACAAAAATTATTTAAAAATAGTTACAAATTACAGATTGGGAGAAACAGAAATATGGTTCATTGAAATATATTCTTAAGGCAAGACGATTTTACACTTAATTAAGTGACTCGTAATGGATTATAAATAAGTGTCAGTAAGGCTCCAAAATTAATTCAGTGTCGCTCTTTAAGATAAAGATTTTAGTCTAGCAGCACTACAAAATTACTTCTCCTTAGGAGTACTAGTGAGAGTCCTGATAATACCAATGCTGTTAAAGTGTTCCAATAATTTTTGATAGCTGGCATCAGGTGATTTATATGTTGATTTTTAGCAACAACGATATTTATGCAGCTGGATATATATTGATTTAATTGCGCACCTATGCTAAAACACACACACATATTAAAATAAATAATATCCATATTTTCTAAAAATATCAGGCATGAAATAGTAAGAGTACTTTAAATCGACGATTTTTACGATACGTATAGGGAACTTAACAAAATTGCTTACCACCACTGACGCAATTCGGGAATGTTTCGGGAATAATCAACAGGACACTTGATCCAGATTGAATAATATCTAATCTAATTGAATAATGTTCAATAATATCTGTCAAACGAACATAAGGTAGTATATAACTTAATTGTAATATCTTAAAAGGAAAAAGTTTATAAATCCCATTAATATTATAAATGCGGAAGGTGGTGAGTATGGCACATCCATACTCACCACCTTCCGCACCTTTGTTTGTTACTCTTTAACGGCGAATCCGCTGAACCAATATCGATGAAATTTGGCCAAATTATTCGTTATAAACCGGAATAACATGAACCAAAATTTTAATGGCTTCTCTGTAAAGTTCTCTGTATGTTGTTTGAATAGAGCAGACGAATTCAATAAGTGTGACAATATTGTGCCTTAAAGAACTCCGGCGCGGATCACTACCACATAGACGGCGAGTGTGAATACCGTAACGGCAGCACGAAAAGGGGAAGTTAGATAGGAGCACAAGTTTATTGAATGTTTTGTCGGAGTAGCGAGTTTAGTCTTCCGAAGTTAATCGAAAGTTAGTCCAAGACTTGGCCATATTGACTAATAAGGCACCTAGGAATTGCTTTGTAAGCATGCCTTGTGGAATGTGTTCGGTGAGGCGCTGCCGTTTTAATACATAGGTTTTTGTAAACGGAATCTGGTATGTGCGTTCGAAAGATTTCCAATTTAAGTTCGATTTATAGCGACTTATGTATTTCCGTTCGGCTACGTTAAAAGGTTATAGGACGATACTCGGGAGGTAGCGGCATTTTATATGTAAACTTTTATATACGTTTACAAAATCAGTAAAGAATGCCCTTAGAGCTTACGAGAAATAGATGTTTTGTTCAAAAAGCCTTATCTGAGCCTATCGTCGGTTTTATCAGCCCCTGAGGCTTTGTTGTAGTGGAGTTATTGCTAGTGAATCAGACGTCCCCTTAACGACTCACGGAACTTATTGCAGATATCATTATTTCTACTTCGCAATTGATTTAACTTTTAAGTAATTAAACTTTTCGTCCTTGTTAACGCCATTGGTAGTAGTAGAAAATAATACTAAAAGGAAAGAAACAGTAAGTAATAGGAGCGTCACCAAGATCGGGCGATAAACATGGTTCCATCAAGCGACATATGCTTTTTTGGAATCGAGTGTTACGATTTAATGATGTACCTAGGCAATAGCCTCGAAAATACACTTGGGTGCAAATAAACTGAGCCACTACCGTTTTTCGCATTTCTTGATAAATATTTTTTGTTACAATTATGTTATTCATTTTCAACATACCATATGAAAGTTTATTTAAAATGAGACTATTTATTTTGAAAAATTGATCAGTTTTATAAAAGTTTTAGAAGATACTTTGAACTAATGCTGTTTACTTGTTTGTACCATTTTGTTATACTCCGATTAAAAAATCTGAAGAAGTAGTAATTTTTAACGCCCTTAGATTAAAGGTTGGTTGTGGTCTGAATCAGCGTTTCAGCAATCACTTATTGTAGTAACATGGATACTACACCTAATGAGTACGAGACGACCGGTTTATTGCAACCACATCATTACGCAACTGTGATATGAACGCTGTTCAGCTTCGGCAACAGCTCCGTGACGTGCGAAGAGTCAAAATCTGTCGGTAGATAGTGAGGCGAAGACTAAGGGAAAAAAACTTGACATCGCACAAACCTGCAACTGGCCTTAAATTAACGGTAGCTCATCACCGACAACGCCTGGAGTTTTCTCGAGAACACAGTAATTAGACTTTAGCAGAATGGAGGTCAGTTTTTTTTTATAATGTGACGAGAATCTGTATCTGTTGTGACGATGGAAGGGAGAGGATATACAGACGTCCTGGTGAACGATTTGCTTAATGCTGCATCCGAGAAAATGACAGTTTTGGAAGAGGTTCTTGAATGGTGTGGGGAGGAATTTCTCTAAAACGTTAAACAGAACTTGTCTCCGTCGACACCTCTAACGATGGAAGCGGCAGTGACAGTTTGGCATCTGAAGGATACATAATATATAATATGTTATGTTGTTAATAAAATGTAATGTATTGACCAACATTTTATATTTATGCATGATAATGCAATACCTCACAGTGTAAGAATCATTACTGAATACTCATTGGCAGTTGGTGTACAACAAATGTCATGTACCCAGCACGGAGCCTTGACTTAAATCCGATTCAGTACATGTGGGAGGAACTTAAGCGAAAAGTACAAACCAGGGTTTCTGCAGTTTCGTCTATTTCTGAGCTCAGAAGCGCAATTCTGAAAGAATGGGAGAATATTCCGCAACATGTTATCGTAATGCGGATCCAACCAATGAATAACCAATTGCAAACATGCATTAGATCAGTCGGGGGGGGGGGGGGCGTGTAATACCAGCTTTTAATATTGAAATAACTGTTAAAAAAACATTATCCCTCATTATTTTAATAAAATTATCATTATTTATTTCAGACTTCGCCGTGTGGTATCCGGCTGAATAGAATAGTACCACCCTCATTTCTTACCGAGGTGTCGTAAAAGGCACTAAGGTAAGTCGACCCGCCGTGTGGTATCCGGCTGAGTAGAATAGACCAACCTCATTTCTTACCGAGGTGTCGTAAAAGGCGACTAAGGTAAGTTGACCCACCGTGTGGCATCCGGTTTAGTAGAATAGACCACCCTTTTTCTTACCGAGGTGTCGTAAAGTACGACAGAGGTAAGTTGACGTCAGGCAGGCGGCCGGTCGTAAAAACACAGCCAAATCATATGACAGCATGTTTTTAACATGTTGTGCCGACCCCACTTAGAGTGGGATAAGGGCAGGAAAATGATGATTATTTATTTCAGACTCGATAATTAATTTATGAAAGAGTAAGTATTAAACACTCAATAATTTTCCCTTAATTTAAAGGTAATTAAATAAACTTTCATATGGCATATTTTGAATCATTGATGATAATAACATCATTGTAACAAAAAATATCTATCAAGAAATGCGAAAGACGGTAGTGGCTCCGTTTATTTGCACCCAAGTGTAGTTAGGCTGGCTGGGGCGATTTTTTCGCAAAAACTAACTATACGTTTCACATGCAGTATGCTTTGTAATCAACATTTTTAAGACCATAAATGCGCAATCTTCTGCACATGAAAAGTAGAGTAGATTAAGATGGACCGATGGGATTCTAAAATATGGATATTATATTTTACAAGAATAAAAACCCGTATAAATTCAATCTTCAAGTCTTATGCCGCAATATGGAACGCAAACAATAAATAAATTCTTTTAAGTGCAGGATGAGAGTGTATAAAATACATTCCATATATCACTCCAGGTATCTACATAAAATAGAATTCACTCAAGCACAACGGATGAAAAGGAATGGATATTGAACAAAGCACGAGAGTTAAGTTGTTTGAAGGTGCCATTATATTGTGCGAGAAAAGCTATAAAACCAGCTAGGTCTCGTTTCAATTTAACAAAGCAGCTAAGTGACTAAGAGGCCAGCGAACGCTACTGAATAGAATACAATGCCGTCTCAGAATAACTAGAATAACACAAATACCACAGAGATATTTTTAATTTTGGTTTATCAATAGAACTAAATATTTTAGTTGAATTTCTATGTGAATCGTTTATTGCAGCCCCGCTCAACCCTATGCCCGCGGGCCATATTGTGGCCCGCGAACGATTTTTTAATGCCCCGCCTATGAATAATAGAAAAGTATAGAAAAAATGTTAGGCCCTTACATTAAATTGTGAGATATTGAAACCTAGTCGGTTAAAGGTCGACCACCCCGTCCACCTGCTCAGCCCGTACCCTATTTCAGTGTCAGAACCTTTCCTGTCCATTATCCTTCAAGAAATTCGATTCGATTATTAATAATCGATATTTTTCGTACGAGTTATTTTATTTTCTATAAATCTATAAATCAATTTATTTTAATGGTACAAAAATCGATTATTTCTTAGTAAATTTTTTCTACCCCAAGTGACATTCCTAAAGGTTACCTGTGTTTAAAAGTTGTTATTATTAGTTGTAAATATTCTAGGTATTAGTTATATAAAGTTTTTTTTAAACAATTATAAGAATATTTTTTTATTTGCCGAACCTAACGTTAGTATATCTCTGCTGGTTTACGCGGCGCACGTGAGTAAAGCTCCCAGCAGGCGAGTTTTACCACAATGCGAAACATCAACATAATTGAATGACTGGCCCGTTGGCGCAGTGGGTAGTGACCCTGCCTTCAGCTCCGCGGGTCGCGGGTTCGATTCCCGCCGAGGGCCAACATTTTCTATGAAATGAATTTGTCGGCCTTTGAGCCTGGGTGTATATTTGTATTTAAGTATGTATTTAAAAAATATAAGTATATATTCACTAGTTGTCTGTCTACCATAACACAAGTATTAAGTTTTTACTTTGGGGACGGACGACCGTGTGTGTAAGTGTCCCATATATTTATTTATTATTTTATTAATTTACATATAACGCTAATATACTAATAACCTAAACGTCCTGGAAGAACTGCATTATCTTTAAGAAAAGACCGTACAAAAAACCCGTTTAGTAGATTTGAGAAATCAATCACATACAGACTGGCCGCTTTTGGGGACTTTGTTCTAAAATAAGTATAGATACTAAAGCACTTAGGTTGGCGCGAACGAAGTCACGGCTACCACTAGAAATTTATAATACAGCGGTAATAATATCATGTACGTTTAGTTATGTGATAATGTAATAATAATCAATGTTTTTGCAAACTTTAGAACAGTTTTTATATCTACATTTTTAGGTAGATTGAAACAGATTTTTCAATTTAAGCCGATTCGAATATCAAAGTATTGACAACTGACATTGTTGTCCATTTCGCCTCAGGCCAAATATTTATTGAATGCTCGTTGGACCGAATTTAATTTACCGGAGCTTACAAAAACATATATAATTCGTGTAGTTGGCTAATGAAATACATTTAACGTTTGTTTCGAAACACAATGCGCAAGTAACCTGATATAAGGTTTGTGTATAAAATGACTTTTGGAAAATAAATGTAGATTAAATAATCTTAGTATGAAAGTGTTTTAAGTTAACGAATGGCCACTACCGAGTCCTTAAGAGTATTAAGATACCTGAATGGTATCTCTTCTCATTGTGCGTGACCCGTCGATGTGTCCGTCGATTCCTTGTGAGCTGTCGGCTGCAGCCAATCTCGCCGCGGGATCCTCGAGACAGTAGATTGCCTGCTGTAATATACGCTTAGATAACGCGTGGTTATTATATCTAAACCTTTCATTACCGAATGTTGTTTAATTGTCCATACGTGAAAATTCGAACACCTACCTTTTATACAACTTTTATATACGTAATTATAATAGTTCGGGTCAAATGTCATTCGCAAAATGATACATTAAAAATCATAACGAAAATAACAGCATAAATAAAATGTAAATATCACGATAAAAATGTTTTTTTTTTCTTTTCACATGTTAGTCTCTTTCACTTCCATGTTTTATAAAATGTTTAGACAAAGACCTAATTCAATATAGGTATTTGTTTTGCTGTAGCTACATAGGGTTCGCTTAGGTTGTGCAACC
The DNA here is from genome assembly GCA_947086495.1 of Morpho achilles. NCBI lineage: Eukaryota > Metazoa > Arthropoda > Insecta > Lepidoptera > Nymphalidae > Morpho > Morpho achilles. The sequence continues at coordinate 14,915,607 of CAMTZB010000022.1, read as the reverse complement.
GATTATCATAAAGTACGTTGACCCCTGCGTCTGATAAGGGCCGAGGTGAGGACGTTATCAGGTGGCGCAATGCAGGACCGAAAATACTCAAGCTGGCAATCGGAGGTGGGCGATCAATACGCGCTATGCACAGTTGGGTATTGAATAACCGAAGTCTATATCAAATGCAATATTTGTTTAAACTAATGAAAGAAAACATGGATATTAGTAATGTTGTTATTATATGTTGGATATTAGTACTGTGTAAATATTTTTTTGTAATGTTTTATTATTTTGAATTATTTTTAGTCTTTTAACTAATAACTGTATTTGTACCTTAGGTAGCAACTTCATACAATATTTTATTGCAAATGCAAACTAATTATTTAAAGTACGTTTCTAGTCCTTAGCTTGTAACTGGAATACCTAATGTATAAAATATCAAAAATCAGACACTCAAATACTAAAAATTGCGATCATTAAAGAAAATTTTTGAGCGTAGACAAAATGGCGACTACAACAATTTAAGATACAGATAAACATTCTATTAATCGTGCTAAAATACTATAAAAACCAAAATATGATTACACTGCCATAAATCAATTCCAATTGCCATAATTCCAATCTAAGTGATGAAAACATGTCATCTCTCACAAAATCCATTTCAATACTAGTGATACTGAGAATCGTTTTTAGTGTTATCCTATTTATAGCGCTTTTGGTGAAATAATCAAAAATAAAGTCATTGCTTTTCGATAGAAGGCGATGCGGTAAATTAAGTAATTGTACGTATATGTATTGTACAATACGCTCAGTTTTGTTTTATTACATCTATAAATACAAGTGACATAAAAGTTCGGTACATATATGTTCTAACAGATTTATGTGATATATATGTCATTGTATACACGGGATGGTTCAAAACTCATGCACTAGACATACACCAGAATAAAATATTTACATACTCTGACGCTCCCATATACTCTCAACAAATGTATTAATTTTAAGCGCACCTCATCACGTTTCACCTCGGGCCAATGTTTTTTTTTTTGCTTATAGATAAGTTGCGCCGCAAGCAAAAAGCTGATCCATTTATGTGTGCCAGTTCTAGTATAATTTTACGTGCTATTACGATGAAAAGGTTTTGGGGGTGATAAAGTGTGGTTGACGTGCGTGTGGTTGACCAACTAAACCATAACACAAAAATAAAAATAACTAGGGTACATGTATAAACTGTATAAAATGTCGTAATCGACGAATACTGGACCTCGTTTTATTAATTGTTTAGATTTCCACCGTCTGATTTTTTATGCCGCGCCAGAGTGAAGGTCGACCTCATTATTTTAATGATATTTGCTACCGGAGCAATACAACGTCATTTCAATGTAACACTGCCAGTAAATATAGAAATGTTAACTCAATATTTAAATAATTCAGAGGAATTATTTTTCACTTTTTTTATGTATTACTATTTCAACCGTGTACTAAAAAATGACTTCTATTATTAATTAGACGATAGTTCAATGTACTCATGCTCTAAATTCGGACAATCGGGAGAACAGATTCAAGATGCCCTCTTCATTTAACCCTAGTTTGAGAATCGAGACATGAGACGGTTAGGTCCCAATATTTCGCGAGTCCAGCATTCATCGACGGCGACCAATTGACACTTGACCCCAGCGACGCTTCAGCCGCGACCTTGGACTCGTAAGTACTTGAGACCTTTCGATTTACATTTGACGTCACCAATTGGATAGGGTTAATAAAAATTCAGAAGCAAAGGCAGTACTTGCGGATCCAGAATATGCATAACCTATTACGATTAGTCAGGCAACAGTGTTAGAAGCGATAATTGTGCATCAATTATTATTAAACTAACCTTGTGGTTGCTGTGGCGCTGTGTAAGGGGCAAGAAGACGAGTGCGTTTCTTCTCATATCCTTTCTGTGTAATGTCACCTGTAAATAGATTCTGACATCAGAAATGGAATTGGACTACAACAAAATAACTTTTTTCACAATATGGAATGAATTAAATAAATGATAATTAAATATTTAGTAAATAAAAGATATGGCGAATCATATAATGCAGATATATAAACATAATGCTAAATATATAACTATATAAAATAGAAATCTTTTAAAGTAAATTTAATAATTTGTTAATGTCTGTTGGTTACGCAAAATAAGTCAAAAAATTGGCATTAAATGCCTTCTTTATCTTAAATGTATAATTTAATGGCTGCAATTTTTTTGTTATTAGCTTTCCATTATAAATATAATTAAATGATAATAAACAATAAAATTTAGACTGTTAGGTCTAGACATAATGACTGACTGAATGACAAACCTCAATTGTTTCACATTCAAAATATCATATTTCAAGCACAAAACTAAAAATAAAGTCTATAATTTTAAATGATTATATCGATTGCTTAACGACAAGGAAATAAGTACATCTAAGCGTTAGGAAAATTACTTAATCACTGTACTACAATTACGCACGTTCTAAGTGGAACACATTCGTGTAGTGTTGCTACAATTGAATAAAACATTATTCGGATGTAGGTAGTTAAAAAATGTATGTTCATAAATATCGTAAAACCTGTGTATTAATTTTCAATTTACTCTTATTTTAAATTTTGCAGTTTGAAATGTGTTTATTCATACTTTTTTATTGTTTAATCGTTGCGCGCATTGCATTAATGGACGATATTGAATTAAAGCTAAACAAAAATAAACTGCCGCAGGCAAAAACAAATGTTTCAAGTCGCACATACCCAACACCCAAGCACACACACACACACACACGATAATAATTTAGTAGCGATAATAAAGGCACCATATTTGCTAACAATAATAAATAATACATTAAAATTGTATTTCATAATTCATGTTCAATCATTCATGTATTAATATGTAATATCTGGGTAACCGAGCCTTCCTCTGTAATTTTTACACAGTAAAAAAAAAAATAGGGTAGGTAGTAGGGTAGGGCTCGATACTAGGTATTTTCATTTCCCGAGACCTCGCTTTCCCCGAATAAGCTACGCTGACTTGACAGTTAATAGTAAAAATTCAAAAGTTAATAGTAAAAAAAATATAAATTTTAGTATTTTTAATGCCAAAAAACGGGGATAAAATGCTTTTTTTTTTCAAAATAAAACCTAGCTAGATCGATTTTTCTCCCCCTAAACTTCCTACATGCTGAATTTCAGAAAAATCGTTGGAGCCGTTTCTGAGATTCCGAAAATATATATATACTAGCTTTTACCCGCAACTTCGTATGCGTAGACTGATAGGTTGTTAACCCTGCAAATGTGTATCTCTATCACAAAAATCAGATCGATCCGGGAAGTATCAGAGGGATTTATCGTTTTATCAAGAGCATAATTTGATAATTTTAGTAAATAAACCGTACTTACATAAAATATATATTAAAATAGCTCAGTAAAAGTAGTATAAAACCTTCATATATATAAATTCATAATGTTTTTCTGATATTAAATATCTCTATAAATACTATTAACTTTTAATGGGAACGTGCTAAAAACTCATTTAATAAAAACATTTATACGTAACGTCATACGTCATCAATTGTCAACTTGTTTTTTCTTTTTAATTACCTATACGTACGGCGCTGGGTTCCAGCGTTTTTAGTATAAATACGAAAAATTAAATTTAAATTATGTTTTTGTTAACATAATATTTTAAAATCTGAAAATATATTACATTCACTTTGTTAACTGTAATGACTTTTCAAATATTAAAAATGGTGTTTAGAAATAAAACCTTGTTTCCATTAGCCGTATGGACTAATTTCTATGGGCTTAAATTAAATAAAACTTCCCAATACATGTCAATTATTAGTCATTTATTTCTTACTTGTTGCCACAGACTACTTACTAAAGACTTGTTCCGTTTAAGAATATGTTATCTCGAAACGTCTGTTTTTTTGACAACAAAAATTATATATGATTAAATTTTACTTGATTTTAAATGATTATACCTTATTGTTATTTATTCATCACAAATCCTATCGTTTTAAATGTGTTATTGTGGTATTTAATTCCATCCTATTTAATTCCTCCTGAATTGATTTATATAGCCTATATGTTACCCCGCTGTATAAGGAATATTTGTGCCAAATTTCATCGATATTGGTTCAGCGGATTGACCGTGAAAACGGAACCGACAGACAGAGATACAGACTTTCGCATTTATAATATTAGTAAGGATAAGGATTAGTAAGGATATCTTTAATATTTAAATGAGCTAATCTTGTATATATATATTATCCGAATCTCGGAAACGGCTCCAACGATTTTCCTAAAATTCAATATGTAGGAGGTTTTGGGGGAGAAAAATTGATCTAGCTAGGTTTAATGTAAAAAAAATATTGTTTTATCCCTGTTTTAGGGCATCAAAAAACACTAACATTTATATTGAATTGAATTTTCGCCATTAACTGTCAAGTCGACCTAGCTTATTCGGTTGACGGGCAGCCTCGAGAAATGTGAATGCCAAGGATCGATCCCCAACTCAATAATTTTTTTCTCTTTTTAAGTTTTTTTTGTAAAAAATTACCCAGATATTATATATATATATATGTATATATATATACACACATATATATATATATATATATATATATATATATATATATATATATATATATATATATATATATATATATATATATATATATATATATATATATATGTGTGCCTCGCCAGCCTCGAGAAATGTGAATGCCAAGGATCGATCCCCAACTCAATAATTTTTTTCTCTTTTTAAGTTTTTTTTGTAAAAAATTACCCAGATATTATATATATATATGTATATATATATATATGTATATATATATACACACACATATATATATATATATATATATATATATATATATATATTTAAATCGCAGAAGTCTTCTTGCGTCATTTTAAACTCGAACCCTGTTGCGTCTACCATTTCTGAAGGGATTTTTAACTAAATTAAAGCGTATACTATACCTTTAAATCTGTATTATTTCATTATAAAACTTTAAATTCCATTAATAAGTTTTATACCGATATTCAATTTTAAAAATTTCTCAATCACTTAGCGGTTCCGTTCATCGTCGAAATAATGTGGCACATTGTATTTTTTTGTATATACTTCGTACACTGTTTAGGCTTTCACGCTTCCTAATTAATTTATATCTAACTTGATTCTGTATATTATTCAATATATGTTATTGATATTACATTGACATTATTACATCCATTCTTTGTTTCAACTAAAATGCTTCCGAATATTGCTGCTGTATGAACCTATGCGTAACATTGACTTAACGGCTTCCATTGACTTCATCAGATTTCTAATACTTAAATATGGCACGTGAGTCATATTATTAAATAATTTTTTTTATAGTCGTTTACTTATTACTAAGTGAGCTTTTATGAACAGGTAAGTAACTTATTATCATCGTCATTCAGTTAACTAATAAAGAAAGCTTTTATAGGCAGGTAAGTGATGTTACTAACCCAGAAAAAACTTGAACTGCAGGGAAGTAGTTGAGATTATTAGGTGAATGTGTGTATTGTATGCGTGTGTGCGTACGTGCATGCGCAGGCGCGTGGAGTCCATGTGGTGTGTGTGTGTGTGTGTGTGTGTGCATTTTTGTTGATTTGCTTGCTGCGTGTGTGCGCGTGTATGTGTTTCAGCTATAAATACCCTGCCTTTGTAACAACGTTTTAGAAACTACCAGTGTGTCTCCGTGGGTTGCGTATCTCGTGCTGAAAATATCTGCATGGTTATACCCTTAAGGTGGTATTAGCGTACGCGCTCACGGAGTCATAATCGGATTCGGAAGTGGAAACTCTATATGAGGATATAACTTAAGCCTTACGCCATACCTCTAGAGCCCACTTCAACGTTGTTATGGGGGACTTTAAGTCTAAAGTGGGAGTAAAATTGTGTTGTGTGTTGAATTAGTTGTAGGACCTTTTGGTTTGGGTCGAAAAAACGAGTGCGGAAAAATGCTTGTCGACTTTCTCGAGAAGCAGGAGTTGTTTTTGATGAATTCTTTTTTCAAGAAACAGCCCCAAAGTAGGTGGACTTGGCGAAGTCTCGGTGGGCGGACGAAAAATGAGATTGATTCTATTATTACGGACAAGAAGCATATATTTAGGGATGTCTCGGTGCTTACCACCGACTATTAACAACCATAGGTTGGTACGAGGCACTCTGAATATTTATCTAAAGCTGGAACGGGTCCGTTTGATGAAATCAACAGTCCGTCTGAATGTTCTCCAAACCGTAATTGGATCTGTAACATTCTAGAAACAACTTAAAACCAATTCACTACTCTGGAAACCACGGATAACGTAGGGCAAAAACTCGACCGAGTAGCAGAAGTCCTTCGAAATGAGGGCACAAAAATTTGCGAAAGCCAACGTAAGGGCATGAAGTCAAAGCTTTCGGGAGATACTCTCCTATTAATGGCAGAGCGACGAACCCTATGCTAACTTCGTGAGAAGTAGAGGCTTTAAACAAAATAATTACCAAGATGGTTAACGACGCGACCTCCGATTAGCTAATACGCTCAAAAATCAATTGAGCAGAATCGGGGTCCAAAAGTGTTTATTAAGCCTCTTGGAAAAAGTCACCTGACGAAGTTAACCACATTAAAGGGAAAGTCGTTACTCGTCCAAACCGGAAATCCTCTCGGAAGTGAAAAGCCACTACGCCGAATTTTACGCATCGCATGCTACCACTGCACACAGAGGACAAATTAAGCCGCCACTATACGGAAAAACTGCCTGATATCCATCTAAATGAAATTGTTTTAGCCCTTGGACAGCTTAAAAATAGAAAAGTCACGGGTGAGGATGGTATTACAACAGGGCTGTTAAAAGCTGGTGGAATTCTATTGGTAACAGAGCTTCAAGAGCTGTTTAATGCCCTTCTCTTTGCCGGGAGAACTCCAAAGGCATGGCACAGAAGTATAGTGTTATACAAAAAAGGAGATATAACACTCTTGAATAACTATAGGCCAATATCTCTTCTGAGCCATGTCTATGAGCTGTTTTCAAGGGTTATCACAAACCGCCTCGCATGATGATTCGACGAGTTCCGTCCCCCGAACAAGCCGGGTTTCTATGCGGGTACAGCACGATAGATCATATCCACACCGTGCGGCAAATTGTACAAAAAACTAAAGAGTACAATCAACCACTATGCCTTTTTTTTTTTTTTAGACAGGAAAAAACCCCTTATGGGTACCGCCGCCCAATGGGGACAGGCGGCGGTTATGTCGGACTCGCACCGACTAAAATAACCTGTGTGCTCCACTACGCTACTGGTGGCGGGGATAGGGTACCTATAAAGACATTACCCCCCATCCCCGCCAGCAGCAACTCTGTACCCCAGAGTGCGCCACCTCTGGGTCGGGGCCTCTCTAAAAGTGGCCCCTCACTCCGCTGGACGATGCATCGGGAGCACCAGATGCATCGAACGCCTCGGGGACCTAACTCCAGCGAGCGTCCGATAAACCCCATTCGGATCGCTCGGAGGTCCCCGTTAGGGCGGCATGCGACGGACTTCGGCGAGTCGCCTGCGCCCCGCTCGCCTGCGGCGGATTGGATCCAAGGACTCGACTTCCCGGATCCGCCCCGCCGCCTCCTTCCGCGAGATAACGTCCTCGCAGAAGGAGGCCATCGCTGCCCACGATCGCTACCTGTCCACCATGGCGCGAACCACAGTGGGCAGGGAGAGATCGTGCCCCACCTGTGCCGCTGAACCACCCAAGCTGGGCAGTCTGCGAGCGTGTGCAGCGCCGTGTCAAAGTCGGCGCCGCACTCGTGGCACTCACCAGTCGCTTCGCGCTGGGCCACCTTCCACAGATACCACCCGAAACAACCATGTCCGGAAAGCACCTGTGTCAGGCGGAAGGTGAGAACCCCATGCGTCCTGGCGACCCAGCCCTGGAGAATGGGCTGGATGGCCGAAATCGTCCAGGCTCCTGCACTGGGCGATTCCAGCCGCCGCCTCCATTGGCGGAGGAGCTCTTCCTGAGCTGCCCTCCGCCAGTCCACCTCTACCGCCGCTGAGTCTCCCCCCAGTGAACGGGTTTCGACTCTACGGCGGTAAGCCTGAGCTAGCACCTTGGCCTCTAGGTCCCATGGAGGGGACCCGGCCAAGGCGCAGGCCGCCTCGCCGGAGATGGTCCGGTAGCCCCGCACAAGTCTGACCGCCATGACCCTCTGCGCCCTGCGCAGCAGGGGCAGGGATCTAGCAGTCAGCCGCCCCGCCCATATGGGAGCGCCGTACAGGGCCATTGACCGAACCACCCCGGCGTATAGGCGCCGGCAGCCTGCATTAGGCCCTCCCAAATTCGGGAGGAGCCTGCTCAGGGCTCCGGCGGTCGCCGTTAACTTAGGAGCGAGCCGCCGGAAGTGGGCCTCGAACGTCCATCGGCTGTCGAGGAGCAATCCCAGGTACAGTAGTGTACCCGAGATTTCGATGGACGTCCCGCCCACCACCAACCGGGAGCCCACTGGGGGCGCCATCCGAGGCCTGTGGAAGCAAATGGCCTCGGATTTCTCCAAGGCCACCCCCAGTCCTAGCCGGCGAATCCGGGCCACAACGTGAGCTGTGGCCGCGGTCGCCAACACTCGAGCTTCCCGGTGGGTGCTCGCGCGGGCAGTCACGAGGGTGTCGTCTGCATAGCAGAACAGTCGCACCCTCGGAAGCATTTGCCCGCGCAGCACCCAGTCGTAGCCGATGTTCCACAGGAGGGGACCAAGAACCGACCCCTGTGGAACACCGCACGACATCCTCCGCTCCTTCCACCCACCCCCAGCCGTCGGGTACCTGACAGCGCGGTCAGACAAATAATTACTGACCACACGCTGCAGGTACATGGGGATGCGGTGGAAGCGTAGGGCCTCCTTAATCACTCCCCAGGGCAAGGTGTTGAATGCATTAGCGATGTCCAGCGACACCGCCAACACTACCTCGCGCTGGGTTGTTGCCTCCTCCGCCAGAAGTCTCACACCCTCGATACAGTCGAGGGTGGACTTGCCCTGGCGGAATCCGCACTGGAGGCAACTGAGGTCAGGCCCTACCTCCCTGAGGTGCTGGACTATGCGGGAAGCTATTACGCGTTCGAGCAGCTTCCCCGCTTCGTCCAGCAAGACAATGGGCCGATACGCAGAGGGTGTATCGGCCGGTCTTCCCTCCTTCCTGAGCAGGACTAGTCTCCCCGTCTTCCACCTACGGGGAAAGAGGCCCTGCTCGAGGCAGGCACTGAACGTCGCCCTGAGTCCAGGTTCCAACGGACCCAGGGCAAGAGACCAGGCGCGCCCAGGGATGCCGTCTGGGCCAGGGGCAGTGTTTTTCGCTTTCATGCGACTCACTGCCCCGGCAACCACTATGCCTAGCTTTTGTGGATTATGAAAAAGCTTTTCACTCGGTCGATACCTGGGCTGTTCTGGAGTCTTTACAGAGATGCCAAGTCGATTAGTGATATATTGAGATGCTGAGATGTCTGTATGAAAACGCAAGAAAGGCAGTCCGAGTCCAAAACCATCAGATAAGGCATAGCCATCTTCAGCGAGGCGTAAGACAAGGGGACGTCATTTCCTCGAAATTGTTTTCAAACGCACTAGAGGATATGTTTAAGACGCTGAATTGGACTGGTCATGGCATAAACATCAATGGCGCTCATCTCAGTTTTGCGTATGGTTTTAACGACTGAATCCATAGAGGATTTGCAATGGATGTTGCATGGACCGGCTGTTTCTTCTCATAGGATCGCTCTCCGGATGAACTTGAGTAAAACCAAAATCATGTGCAACGAGCACGTTGCTCCGGGACCGATTTCCTTAGATGGGGTCACTCTCGAAATTGTTGATAAGTACATTTACCTAGGACAGACGCACGAACTAGAAAACAACAATTTCGAGTGTGAGATTATAAGAAGGATACAGTTGGGGGATGACTGTTGGGATAGACGTGTTCTGGAGTGGAGACCACGAATCGGGAAACGTAGTGTAGGACACCCTGAGACTCGATAGACTGACGATATACGTAGGACAGCGGGCAGTGGATGGAAGCAGAAAGCCAAGGATCAGACTAAGTGGCGAATAATTGGAGAGGCCTATGTCCAGCAATTGACGAAAATGGGCTGATAGTGATGATGCCACGTAATCCGGCAATCTATATGCCTTTTTATGCACGTCACCGGTATGGCACATAAACGTAGTTAAATGTTTCATATCATTCTCAGTTATGCTAAATATTTGTAAAAAGGTTGCTAAATGTTTTCTGAGTCGCGTAGACGAAATTGATTTTGGGTTTTTGAGTCCAGATAATCTTGGGTATCCCTCGAGAACTTTGTAATAATAATAAAACTTTGCAATAAATGTTATCTAATAACTGAATATACGTTGCAACAGTAGTACCCTGATTTGATTTTGGCTGCAGCTTCATTGGCTAACGGGACTATAGTGACTTTATTCCACTTCTTTTTGTTTAAATCTGTTGCAGCTTGACTGGAAATGACATGTCGCAAAATTGCATCTATAAGATGCAATAATGTCTTAAGATCTGCTTCTGTTTCTGCGGTATTGATTTCATTGTAAGGACCTTGTTTTTTCAATGCAAACATAATGGCTATATTGCAGCATTGTTTAAAAGTAGTTGAAACATTCATAGCAAAAGAAGGTTTCGAATATATCCTTTTTGGCATCACAGTTATCTACAACTTTAGTTGCCTCCGCCATAAGATCTTAACTGAATGGTTTTAAGGCACTCAATAAATTTATTATAGAGTTGTTAATTTTTTAAATTTCGATTAATAATTTTGCTAACTCTCTTACTTTTTTTGAAACCACATTAATAAAATGTTTTTCCGAATGACTTTTTAATATTGGGATCCTTAAGCACAAATAAGAAGATCTGATTTAGCAACTAGCGATGTCTTATCCGCTCTCTTCATATTTACAGTTTTACAATAATAATAATATACGCAATTATGAGTACAATCACTTTGCAAATTAAAACGCGTCCTAACGGCTCAATGTTTGTTTATTAACAAAACGTAGGACTCGCGCGCGCACCCCTTGGGCCCCCGCATCACTTATAAAATCGATTAAATTGGGAAGAAATTTGGACGCAAGATAATGCTAAATAAAAATTGAAAAAAACTTTTTAAAATATACGTCGGAGGCAATAGAATGCTAGCATCAGAAATATAATATACGTGCCCAAATATACGCGAGCACGTAGCGACCTCCAAATTGTGCGCGGCAACTCGCTGAACTAATAAATACATCGGAATTCATTCCCGCGATAAAATAACGTCCCATCCAATTTTTTGCCCACGCATTATACATATAAAAACACGGCTCCTGACAAATTTTTAGGGTTGGTTTATCCTGCGTCCGTATACTGGATGCAACAAGTCGGTTGGACGCAACAAGATCGGTAAAAAGTGCCATGTAGGACGCAACATGATGTGCAAGATGTATATATATATATATATATATATATATATATATATATATATATATAAACTAATATAGATCGATTTTTCTCCCTCAAAACCTCCTACATGCTGAATTTCAGTAAAATCGTTGGAGCTCTTTCCAAGATTCCGAAAATATATATATTTACATACAAGATTAACTAATTTAAATATTAAAGATATAATGTAATTCTTAAAAGTATTTTAGTACAAGATATATAACTAGTTATTATATTTCTTTCAACTATGCAATTTATGTATCTCCTTTACCGTAAGAGAATTGGTAGATATCACATAGAAACATAGGATTCTAGCTTAGCTATTCGCCACATCCGAAAAATAAAGTTACATGTTATCACTACATAGTATAAAACAAAGTAGCCTTTTGTGTCTGTCCCCATGTCCCTATATTCCTCTGTATGCTTAAATCTTTAAAACTACGCAACAGATTTTGGTGCGGTTTTTTTAATAGATAGAGTTCAAGAGGAAGGTTTATATGTATAAAATAACATTCAATACGGAGTAGAGAAATATTGTAACTTTTGAAGTTTCTAATGTGATGTCGTAAATAATTACATTTTTTTCCGCTTACATTGCAAACGCAGGCTAAACCCTATGAGATTTATCGAAATTATGAACCAAGTATTTGTACACCTTGAAAAGGTGTAAACTCCGCGACGGTATATGTCTATCTCTTATGGATAACCCACAATAGCATTTTTTGTCATTTACTTTTTACGAAAAATAATTTCTTATTATTGAAGAAATTTTCCACAATACAGCATTAATTTTCATCCAACTAAGTACCTTAAATATATTTTTGATTTAATATAGATTAATATAGCCGTTTACAGCATATAATTTAAATGAACATTTTCAAAGATATTACACATTTTTTTTTTCACATGGCCAACTATAAGACACTTTTTCAAGAGTAACCTCTAAAGAAAACATGTTTGTATTGTCTAATGACAAGAAAGCTGTGAATGTTGTATATAAAGACATTCTGGAATTCATTGGAAAAATAAAATACTAAGGAAAAATGTAAAAAGTAAATAAGTAAAAATGTAGTATATGATATTAGATATTCCAAAGATAGCAGGAAATCTTCATGGTATAGGGAAAAGGTAATTGTTTTACTTCAAATTTAACTCGTGCGGGAAAAATTATTAAAATCGGTTTTCTTCACTGAGTGACATAGGCTATGTATTTTATACCCGTGCGAAGCCGGAGCAAGCCGCTATTACTCGTATACATAAACGTAGGAAATGTAACTATTTCTAGGATGGTGCGATATGTTAGTAGCACAATAATATGTTATTTGCTTAGAAAAATAGACTTTTAAAGTATTTTTCTGTTCTCGAAAAAAATGTGGTGTTATTATTACATAAGCTTATATTTTTATTATTACATAATTGTACCTAATTTCGTTTGTATGACTCCAGCGGATTAGAGAGAAAAGCATGACAGATAAATAGACTATTGCATTCATAATATGGATATATTGTTTTCTTTTTGAGGAATGGTCAAAAACGATAGTAATTGGATGGCAATTAGACTCTATTGCGATATTTACATTTAGAAACGTCTATTGCTAATCTTCACCGGGTTCATTATTCAAAGAAGATTATAATTGTAAAAACGAATTTGAGATAACAAAACAATCAATTCTGCATTTTACAAATATAGACTTCTATTTTATGAATATAGCACAGGTTTAAGCACGCACTAACAGCATGGCACTCCACAAGTCAGGGCACTGGTGTTAGTGACGTGGTGCGCTTGAGATAGTGTAAGATATAGTGTCTTGTATATAAATATACAAATTAAGAATACCACTTCTCAACCCATATATACTACAAATCTGAACAGCAATAACAGTGTTAGCTCTAACGCGATAGATTATATACTGCTCATATGTAATTTGTATTAGAATGCTATGTGTTACATTTTTATATTAAACACAAACCTTGGTCATTACGAATATTTTTAGCAGCTTCGTCATTCATTTATCTTGAAATATATGATTCAATATGCACTCGATGCAGGAACGATAAAGTTTGTGATAAGATATTGCTAACTTAAGTAATCATCAACATTTTGAACATATTCACTAACATTATTTAGTTATTTGTTCTTCTTTCTAACAATTTTTGACAAAAAAAAACAAGCAATATGTTAATACATCAAAGCTGGGCTAAGATTGTCTTACTCCATCAATATAATTATATGTTAATTGCCTTTAAAACAAATTAGAGTAATTTTATAATATGATTACATAAGTAATGATATAAGTATATTCTACTAAGTATGCGTAACTTGCCACAGATGTGTAATGGAAAAGAGAAATAGAAAATAACCATATTGTTCTTAATTCCCAAACGCGGTAAGATGACAGTAAAAGTCTACTCAGCAAAAAAATTATGAAATCAAGAAAAAAAAGATTTTTGTATTATTTAATTAAACATATGCGGCACATTCGACGTCACAGTCCAATACAGAGAGCACAAAGGCTGCGCAACCATTTCTTCAACGGGAATAAAGCTCTTCTTTATATAAATAACAAATTCTTTAATAAAGTGATACAAAAATTTGGAATATAAAGTTCCTAACTAAGTTCGCCTCAATAACAAAACCTCAAAGTATAATGATTCCCATAAAGCTAAATCATCGAAATTTTCTTGAACTAAGGAATGTCATGAGCACAACCTATGAGAACTGCCCGAGATTTTTGTGAATTAAGCCATAAGGTTACTTAGTTTGAAAAATACTTGTAGTTCTCTATCAACAAGTAATATGGCTTCATCTAAATCAGTTAGAGGCACGGCCCTATAGATTTGCAGTTGGTGTACATAAATTTGAAAATTGGCCATCAAAAATTGAGTAACACCGTTGAACAAAAATAGTAAACTACAAAGGATAGAAAATTTCATCCTACAGGACTCTAGCGTTAATTTACATCATTGTGAGCGTTGCTAATCCATTATGTGTATCTGGCGACGATTTAAGAGATAAAATCTGTCGTTAGATCTATGTAATAAGTTGATGAGTGTGAGAATTTAATAAAAATATCATGATCAACGCACTACTAAAATTTAAGGAGATAAGTACAAATTAGTTTTTAGTCATTATTCCAGCGGATGACATCAGGAATTTTCACAAGTGAGGTTGTAGTTTTATTTTGGATCGAAATACAGACTTAAAAGAACTAATAAGATGGCAGCGCCAATACACAGTTAACATGTCTGACATAAATAAAGGATTTAAGTATTTTTGATAGAAATGGAAGCATTCCATGCTTCCTTTTCTGGGAAATAAAACTAGAGTACCAAACAAACAACGCAGAAACACACCATTGAAAATACTCGTACTTTTCAAGATGTTTACCGTAGCACAATTATTATCAATAATTTAAAAACTTTGAAACAAATATATATATAAAAAAAAATTCTAGGGGATATTCCTGACGAGTACACACGCCGCCAAATGAGGCAGCGACGTGGTTGTGTGGGGTTTGCACCCACTAAAAACCCCCTGGTGTCCCATCTCACGCCTTGAGCGGAAGTCACGGTATCCACGACTCCGCAGCGTTGCCGCCCTAGCGGCCCGCCTCAGAGCAAGGAGTCCTTTACGTCTCCCAACCACCTCAAGAATGCACCCAAGACACCAGATGCATCCAAGAACTCGACCCTTGGCAGGGCGCCAGGTCTCCCATCATCCGACGTCCAGGGTCTCTAACTTGTCGTTGGCCGAAAGCGGTCGGGTTTTGACCGCACCAGCACCGTACCAGAAGGAACCTACCGAAACCCGCTACGACTATTGATGGTTTTGCATAGCCTGCCCCCCTATTTATGATTTGCGAGGAGGCCAGCCCTAGCGCATGGCCCACAGCTGGGGACACGCCAGCATCGCGCAGCGATGTCACCGCTACGTTAGCATTCTCTGCTTCGATCGACTTCCGACTCATAGTTAGCCCGAAAGTGACCAACTTCCAGACAGCGATAGCACCGCTGTATACGCTTTTCCACGTTATTTAATGTAACATATTGTAATCTCTCTTTACGAACTTCTTTTAAGAACACAGATTTGGTTCACACACGCAAATTTTTAAAGCTTTCATAGAAAACGATGGTAAACTATAATACTACATTATCACAGAGTGACTTTATAAAATATTATATTATGTTACACCAGACAATCTAATATTTTTACTATTGCCGGAATTGCACATTAAATTGGTTCTTATCTGCACCTGATGAATATATTTTATAAAATTAAATGTTTATGCTTTTAATACTATTATAAAAGCAAAAATATTAATTTTTATGAAAGAAATCCTACTTCTACCTTTTGAATCGTTAATTTTACTGCTGGTTCGGAAAGCTGACCCACCGAGAAGAGTCTGAAAGAAACTAGTTGGAAATCTTTGAAAAATAAAATCTTATAATTAGTTTCATTTTGTCCTTGCTATCGCGCATAAATTCGAAAAGTAGCTATATCCACGCATTGTTATCATTTATGTAATCTTATTTTATTAAAATTTAAGTACCTGGGTGACCGAGCCATGCTCGGTATAAAGATAAATGAATGCAATATAAATAAAAAGGGCCGGTAACATGTAGGATTTGAATCCGGGTATTTTAAATTGTATAATCCGCCCGTTACCACTTGAGCTATCACAACTTCAAAATTGACAGCAGATTTAAGTTTTTCTTTCTATTTCAATTTTAACAGTTTTTTTAGTGACCGAAAATAGGGATGAAAGGATTTTTTTAATGATAACTTGATCGTTTTTTCGCCTCCGAAACCCACTATGTGTAATGAACTGGATGTACCGTACTATTTGTTGGAATCGGAAGAAATCAAAAGGCATTTAAGTAAATGGGATTCAAATCTGAGAAAGTATTTATAATAAGAGAGCTTATCATATTTAAGCCGGGCTCGTTCTGAATGCAGACCTTTGCGATTGTTAGATGACCAGCATCTAGATCGTGTTTAGTGTCAGTATTAGTCTTACCTAGAGCAATAGCATTATTGCTCTTTCAGGACCTTACTGACCCGATGAGACATAGTTAGACGAGTTAGACGTAAAAATAAGTTTTAAGTTCCTGTACACATTAACTTCATTATTTGTTACTGCTTGCTTCTGCGTAATAAAGAGATTATCATAAACTATAAGTATGGCAAATTACAATCTGGTCATAAAATGACCAAATATGAAATGAATTTACTTCTGTCACGCAAAGTTTATTATTATTAGTAAGTTTATTAAAGAAATTTTATTTATTTTTATTTGTAAAATATTCTTTATATTTATTTAATTATTCTCAACCTATTAACGCTACATTTTAATATAATATATTAAATAGTAACTAAATTTATTTCAAAATATTAACAGTCAAAGAAAGTGTTATTAATAAGTGAATTCAAATGTATTTCAACCTTTTAAACGTAAATATTTAATAGTATACATGAAGATCGACAAGTCAATCCCGCCACGCGATGTGAGAGTTAAGTGCTAGTTACCTCCCAATATAATAATTGGACATTAGCCTATTGATGTAGCGGCGTAGGGGTCCGAATATGAGAACATAGTATGCCATATGGTAGTGTTTGCTTCGTTGCATTGGATGACGAAACATTACATGACGACAGTATTCGAAAATAGAGATGGATTAATAAAATTTTAAGAAATACACAAACTATTTCACCATTTCTTATTCTAAATGTACAAAAGACATGTAAAGAAACAATAATTGTCACCTAATTAAAAAATTTGGGTAAACAGAAATAAAAATTCTTTAGTAATAATAATATTTCAGATTGTTTTCGTTACTTTTTTACATTGTTCATTCGTTTGTTACAAATACAAATCAGTACGTATTACACTCCCCTAAAAAAAGAGGATAACATATTTAGAATCAGTTTTTTGTAGGGACTTATTCGTAACAGTTATTATTTCAGGATTAAATAGATGGAAGCAGTCTTCATTTTTTGCGCGACTCGACATCTAACGTTGTTGTTCTTTTTATTAGCAACCACGGCCAATTGGGAATTGACTGCCAGAGTTTTTAGAGATATATTCTGGGAAATTTTATACTTGCAAGCCTTTTTCTAAAAGTGCCATTTAATTTAAATAGTAACATCCATCTGATAACACTTTTTTCCATTAGCTGCGATTAAAATCTGCGTCTTAATAGTGTAGAGCCTAGAAATATTGAATTCAACAATGACACATTTATTAACGAACATATAAACGTTTCTAGTTACACGGGCTCGAAGGTAAAATAAATAGAGAAGGTGGAGGTGGAAGAATTGCTGAAATAGGTGAAGTGTATGTGTGCAGTACTAGAGTAATATGGTGATGGATTGTAGTGCATGTATTTAAGAAATCTGCATGCATATGGTATAAACACAGATAGTATACCCAACTTTTAGCATTAATTACATTCTCTCTAATCGCGAAATAAATCTTTTTTTTTTAAATAATGGTATAAAAAAGCTTAAAATGCTGCTTGTATTTATTTGTTTGTAGTTGTTGCCGCCATAGAGACATCTATAGTAGTTTATAGTTGCCACTTAGTACAATATATTATGTAGCTTGTGTCGCGATATCAAACGAGTTTTTGCTCAAACATCAAATTAAAACAAAACCTTTTAAGGACCAATGCATTATAATAACCGTAAAAGAACGTAAGCACCTTAAAATAATTAAGCTAAAAGACCTCATAATAAATAAGCAAATATAAAGCATGCAGTTCATTAAACGGCCGTCAAGGCCTTAATGTATTTTTGTATTTACTATGTTCTCTATGTATGATATGCCATCATTTTAAAATGGGCCTTAAATAATATAAAATTACGCCTGGTACAAGCACTTATATTCTCCATCTTCGGTGAAGAAACATTGACTATTCAAGCAAGAGAGAGACAAATAATTGACGCATTTGAAAAGTGCTGTAGGCGACGAATAGTCTGCATTTCAAGACACAAAACAGATACGCCTTTCAACCACGTGTATTCAGCGCATCCTTGACTATATTGGCCATGTTATACGCCATAAAGATGAGAATTTAGAAAACTCATTTTAGTTGAATGGTCTAATTATTTGAAGGCCACCAGTGCTCTCAATATTCACGACGGGCTATATTACACGATTGAAAAAGTCTTGAAATACAGTCAATTACTCATTCACGATCTCCTTAGTTTTGTCAGTCCTTGCTTGTGTTTTTGTAAGCATAGAGAGAAACAAATACCTATTTGACAGGAAGATGCTTTATTTTTAAGTTCAATACACACTATCATCTTTTTTAAATCTAAGATTCACACTAATTGATTTAGACCTTTTCTTTTTTGAAAATATCAAAAATAGGTATGCCAAATTACGACATTAAAAAGGCAATATTTTACTTGACTAATATTCTCATTAAGTCAATCAACTTACCATAGAATAAAATCACTACATAGTATAAAACAAAGTCACATTCTTTGTTTGTCCATATATCCCTATGTATTGCTTAAATCTTTAAAACTACGCAACAGATTTTGATGCGGTTTTTTTTAATAGAAAGAGTGATTCAAGAGGAAGGTTTGTATGTATTATAACATTCAATACGGAGTAGAGAAATACTGTAATTTTTGATGTTTCTGTAAATAATTACATTTTTTTCCGCTTACATTGCAAACACAGGCTAAACCCTGCGAGATTTGAAGGCCACCAGTGCTCTCAATATTCACGACGGGCTATATTACACGATTGAAAAAGTCTTGAAATACAGTCAATTACTCATTCACGATCTCCTTAGTTTTGTCAGTCCTTGCTTGTGTTTTTGTAAGCATAGAGAGAAACAAATACCTATTTGAGTAGGTATCTACGACATTTATCAAAATGATGTACTAAGTTTTGTACTCCTTGAAAAGGTCTGCAGAAAAGTCCGCGATGGTATATGTCTATCTCTTATGGGTAACCCACAATAACATTTTTTATCCTTTACATTTTACGAAAAATAATGCCTTATGTTCAAAACAATTTTTATACAATACAGCATTAATCCTTATCCAATTAAGTACCTTAAATACGTTGTTGATTTAACCCTTATGTTAGTAACCAACTTTACCGACGTCTTTAAGCAACCGGGTACCCGGGTACCCACGGATCTAAATATTAAAAATTGTGTTTATTTCATGAAAAAAATTACTAAAGATATTTTCCTTGGAATATGTATAGTTAGTGGCTGTTGTAGGGGTGCCAAAGTGGTCGGCCTCCTCGTGGCGCACCCTGGGCAAGCTTAGTCTTGGCGAACGGACCACTGAGGGGTGGCCAATCCAGTTGTCCCTCTGATTAGCAGAGGGCAATCTGGACGGGCCGGGGACTTCGGGGGGGTTGGGGTGAAGTCCCTAATGAGCGACGGGTCTAGTTGGGCTTACTCTAAGTCTGGCTGGACATGGTTACGGCCACCGTCGGCGAAACCCGGAAGCCCAGCAATGGGAACGGGGACCTTCGGGTTGTGAGGAAGAAAACCACTATAAAAAATTACCCGGTGGGGCGGAAACGCCCACCAAGGTGTTGGGGCTCCTACTTGGGGCGCGATCTCTCCCTGTCGACCGTGACATAGCAAACACGGTGGGCAGGGAGCGATCGTGGGCAGCGATGGCCTCCCTTTGCTCTGCGGAGGGGGCGGAGGGAGGCGGCGGAGCGGTTCCACGAACTGTTGTTCTGGATCCAATCTGCTGCTGGTGAGTCCAGGTGTTAGTGACTCGCCCAAGCCCATCGTCTGCCACCCTAACTGGGGACCTTCGGGTGTTCCGAACGGGGTACATCGGACGCCTGGCTTACAGGTCCCCGAGGCGGTCGGTGCATCTGGTGCTCCCGATGCACCGGTTAGCGGAGGGGGGCTTCTCTTTCGAGGGGCCCCTACCTGGAGGTGTTTATTCTCTGGGATCAGAGCTGTCGGCGGGATGGGGGCAATATGTACAATGATACCCTGTCCTTGCCATCGGCAGCGTGGTGGAGCACACAGGTCGTTTTAGTCGGTGCGAGTCCGACATAACCGCCGCCTGTCCCCGTCGGGCGGCGGTACCCATAAGGGGTTTTTTCCTGTATTAAAAAAAAAAAAGTGGCTGTTGTAATAATAAAAATATGTTAAAATGGTAGATTGTAAAAAAAATAAATATAATAATAATGTATAATTGTGAATTACATCTGAAACTAGTTTAAGGCACCCCCAGTAGCGATGACCCGTCTTTTTTTTCCAGGGCTCCAATTCATGATGTGTGGACGATGTTCAACTCAAATTTAGTGTAGATGTACAAAAAAAACCGTAAATTTAACCATCGATGAATAACTTTATTCTTACCTCGGCCGTACTGGATATACTCAATACATACAGTCGAAACCAGCTAGGTATTATACGAAGGTCTGGTAGATTTATGATGCGGAAAATGCATATCCTTTGCAAGGAATTATGTACGCTAGTAAAACTGATAACACTCGGGAAAAAACCAGGGTGAAAGAAGTAGCGACTCCATACCGAGATTGTAGTAGAAACATATGCATGAATAACTTCTTTAGTACTCTACCCGTTGCAAATAAATTATTATTGTGGAATATTCGCATTATTGGCACGCTAAATAAAATAAACCTTACAATTCTCTTGTTATGCTATGGAAGCAAAAAGTCTTATTTGATTCCAAAGCGTAACACGAGAGCAGTATTCAAGTTTTTGGATTTCACGAAAAGATTACCTTGTGGTCTTATATTCCGAAAAAAAAGTGGTAATTATTTTATCTAAAGTGCATGTAGATACATCAGTTGTTGATGAACAGAAACGAAAACCAGAAATTATAAAATTTTTATAATAAATATAAAGCTGGCGTTGACAAAATGGATCAACGACGATCTTCGAGATGGCCCATGGCAATGTTGTTCAACATGCTAGATATTTCTTCACCTGCATCATACATAACTTATATAAATAATAAAATGATAGTTAAAAGACTGGCAGAACGTTGTCAGTTTATGCGGAAGATAAGTGAAGAACTTGTAGCATTGCCGATGATAGAACAGCGCGCGGCGAATCCGCGAGTAATGCGTCGCTTCGCAAAAAAAAAGGCTATTGAAAGTATCCTAGGTAGAACGCTAGCATAAGCAATCGAGATATATCCGAGTCTAGTCCTCCAGAAGTCCTAAAGATAAAACCGGAAGAAAAAAGTGACAGGATCTTGTCATGTGTGTATTAGAACGCCTTGCTAATTAGAAGACGTCGAAAGACTCGTAAGAGCTATGTGACGAGTACGAGAGATAGATTTAATATTATTAGTCATACAAAAATATAATATTTCTATATGTCTTATAATAAATTTGAGTTATATCCATTTATGAAATTAAAAAAAAATAGTTTCTATATTTTTACTGTGGGTACCCGGGTACCCGGTTGCTAATGGGGCGATAGGTAAAGTTTAAGTTTATTTAAAAAATAAATAAGTAAATAATTAAATTTAATGTTCTCACAACTGGCTTTCTTTTAAGCTAAATAACGACGATTCGAGAGATAAAAATAAAATATTGAATTTTCTTCGAATTATTCATACAAATACACCACAGTGTTGTTAACCGGGTACCCGGTTAATAACATAAGGGTTAATATAGATCAATATGGCCGTTTATAGCATGTAATTTAAGTGCACATTTTCTGAGATATTACAGATTTAAAATGCCGTGAGGCCGCGCTTCACCCTATAGCACTTCGAATTTAGCAGCTTTATGTCGCTCTTTTAAGAGTAACCACTAAAGAAAACATGTTTGTATTGTCTAATGACAAGAAAGCTGTGAATGTTATATATACAGACATTCTGTAATTAATTGTAAAAATAAATTCTGTAAAAAAATGTAAAAAGTAAATATGTAGTATGAGTATGTGATATTAGATATAGCAGGAAATCTTCTTGGTATAGGAAGAGGGGAATGGTTTTTCTCCAAATTTAACGCATGCAGGCCAAGGGCAGTAATGAATAAATCAAAACTACTGGATCGATTTTAATAATTTTTTTCACTGAGTGACATGGCCTATATATTATATACCAGTGCCAAGCAAGGGCTGGCCGCTAGTTGAGAAATAAATAGTAAGTTTGATATCGGGGCCCCACTATCAAAATGTAAAGTAATATTATTTAATAATTAAGGCTAACAACTAACTAATAGTCATTTCACAAAACAAGAGTAAGTAAAAATTAAGGTAAAATAAAAAAAATTATCCAGTGTTGGTAAATTTTTTATATTAAAAATTGAGGATTATACATTTCGCAAAAGCTAAACAGACTACCATAAAATATAACAAATAATTAAACTGTAAGTCGCTTGGCATGCCTTGCAGGATACACAATTTTTTTTATGAACATTCTTATCACTTTTAATTATTCAGTTCTTGGTTTACATTATTTAAAAAATCAATACACAGAGTAGTTTATTCATTAGGTAGGTAATGTGATGAAACTGTCAAAAGTTACTTTATTACTCAATATTTTAATATATCACAATAAATTTGTTACAATACCTTTTAATAAAGATAAGCAACTTACATTTCTAGTTATTTATATATAAGTAGGTATTAATTCATTGATTATCCAAAAATACCTATTTGGTTCTTATAATTTTAATCAAGCATAAATAACAATTATTATAACAAGAAAACAATCACATTTATAGAACAGCTAAACTGAATTAATGGTTATATCAAACATTTTGTTTTTTATATTTTGGAACTATATTTTTCATCAAAGTCATGGATGGATAAATTAATTTTTAGTTATTTTGAAAAGAATATTAGGTTTTTACAATGATAATAAATATTTTTTTCCATTAAATAAAATTTTTGGATACTTAATGAATTACAACACTTCATTTGTAAGTATTTTCTATTTTATTTTTTATGAACTAAATTGAATAATTCAAAATATAATTATAATCTGTTCTTTTTAGTTACATAAAATATTTATTTTGTAATTTTTTTTTTCATCCAAAATCATAAACACAATATATTTTAAAATAAATATATTTAAAACACTAAATTCTAAACATTAATATAATTTTGTTGAAAATTTAATCTAATAATCTTTTTAATGAGATCTTTTAATGCTATTACATATAACAATATAGAGAAGCTTAGAATATTAGTTTGTCGTTAATATTCACATCGGCGTGTATTACGCAAAGCTTACACCGAATGTTCATTAACATATTATAAAACTTCGAATTTAAACATAAAAACACAATGCAAACATCTTTCGTACTGGTATGGCTTCGAGGTCGTGTGCACACAAGCGTCAAACAAAGTTGTACTTTGTAATTACAAAGTTTTCTCGGTTCCGAGCGTCATAATGAATGAAAAAAAAACTTGTGACGAGAGAACTGCATTCCGTGGCAAATCATGTGTGACAAGGCGCTAAATAATTTAATCAAAAGTGTATTTCTTCTCTGGGATCAATTCCAAATATATCTTACGTGTTATTAGATATATTATAGTTTGTTCAATATTTGTACAAAAACATCATATCAGCTGTCATTGATTACGTCAGTAAAGTTAATAGAACAAAACTTTAAAAAAGATTTGTTTTTAGTTATTTCGACGGTTTTTCTTCTCATGATATTAAAATAAAGCAAAACAAAAATCGAAATTAACAAATTATCGATCTCTGAGATTCGCAGACTTACTGCATTCTTACCTTCAGATAACTCCAAGTCCAACTCTGCTAACTTGTCTCTTATCTCGTCAGGTAACTTTGATATATCAACACTTAAGTCAGCCATAATGAAAAAAACACCTTTTCACACAAAAAAAATAAAGTTAGCGACAAAAGTCTATTACACCATCGCAACAACTAGCCATCTTGAATTTTGAATATTTTCTGTCTGAAACCAGCAATAGACTGAATTCACATACAGTTTGTGAGTCACCACCAGATGCCGCTTTGACTAATTTTATTCTTAGTTACCACAGACTAAATAAAAAAAAACCAAAAGGACAATAACGCATAGAGATAACCACGACATATAAATTATTGTTTTTTCACTATTGTGTATAATAGTAAAATATTAGTGTTCATGAGCTTTATTTTTAACTGAGATTACTTAGTTTTATTTCAGTCGTTAATGAGATCTAGCTAACATATAACATAATTTAATTATTATTATCTTGCTTTATGGCCTGTACCGCGCACTCTGCCAGTGTCACGTAAATAACATAATTTAAAATATAAACTCTAGCACTTTCTGTTCAAGAAGCGTAGAATATGTGTAATCCTTGATTAGAGAAATTTATGCCGAAATCTATATCTAATGCCAAAAGTAATATACTATTTATGTTCATATGCTGCTTGCTTTCGTAAAGCATGCTTCGTATAGCGCATGCACTACAAACCAAATAGCACTGCACATATTAAATACATTAATCTGAATAACCTTATAACTGAAGCATCAACGGGAAAATTTAAACTAACCAACAATGGAAACGAATAGTATATTCATATCATCATATCGTCGTGCAAAAGTAACTCCTAATTCTAAAATTATAGCAATATGATGATGATTTTAGAAAATTTTGATTAAACAAAATTTACTTACAAATCTCTTACATTTTAATATACAGTCTAGATAGTAACATTCTTTCTTTCTTTCTGCCTATAGTGTATTCGAAAAACATCGTATAAAGGCAAATTTAATTTCTTAATTTCCTTAATAATTTACTTTTATAATTATATACTTATATTAAATTTTATATGCTTAAACAATTGAAGTACAAACACAAATAAGTACGTACCTACGTTAAATAACAATGGGTTCTTAGCAAATTTGGGTCTTTAGGAATAATAAATATAAACATTAGATTCATCATAATATTTTCAAATTCCTACATGAATATTTAGGCACAAAATATTATTAGTGCTTAATTTCTTTTCGTTGGCTTTGAATCATAAGCAATAATCATTTTAACTTAGACAAATAACCTCATACAATGCAATACACACTCTTGGTAAATCGTCCGTTAGGTGGCGTTAAGTGTTTTCTTCTTACCCGCTTCCCGTCATCCTCAGCCTAGTTTTTCTTTTTATGTTAAATAGACGATAGTCGCCTGTAAATTTATTCTCGTAATGGCTGCCACGCTAAATGTGTAGCTTATTGGTTATGTCATGTCAAAAGTGTTGTTCGATGAATGTGTTATATGATTAACTTATTAAGTTGTAACGAACAATGATTCTATGCAAGCTGTTATACTAAGGGTATCCCAGGAAGGTTTCTTCTTTCATGTTTCCTTTTTTGGCAATTAAGTTATGGACTCAGCGTTTGTGTAATATATGTAATAAAAACATAATCTATGCTGCGTGAAAAGTGTACTGAGGGACCATATTGAGTGTCAAGTGCATTGAGGAGTTAAAATGACGGATCCGAGATCGTCGTCAGCCCTGTTCAAGAGAGCGGAGCAATTAAAAAGATGGGAAGAATCCGATACCAACAAACAGTCGTCAATGCCGAAGCGAGCATCCAGAATACAGTTTTCATCAGAGATTGTGTTTCTGGCCGCTTGTACGGCTGGAGACAAGGACGAAGTGCAAAGATTATTGAAAATGGGCGCAGACATAAACACAGCTAACGTGGATGGTTTGACGGCTCTGCATCAGGTGAGAAATTATCCAGTGAAAATTGTAGTAGTAATGTTATTGCTTAAACTTGAGATTTGGGATTTAACAGGTGTTCCCCAATTTGGTTCATGATTACATACATACACTCATATTACTTTTTGTGAACTTCCTAGAATTGTAAAACTATATTCAAATGCTTGACTATTTTTTATTGTTATTATTTTTGATACTGTTAACTTATTATTCATTTACTACTACTATAACTAAGAATGAAAGATTGCAGTATCATAATTTTGAAATAGCAAAATTTTGATTTTTAGTTTAAAGTGTTTATGTATTTTTCCAAACATTGATAGGATTGCTTAATATTGGCTGCATCTCCTTATACTTGTCTACATAGAAAATAATTCTTCTTGTAAATTTCTCTTTAGCTATCACCATGAAAGTAAACAAATAAATTTTACTTAGAATTACTTGTTGTTTTAATGAAAATATTAATAAAACAGTGAGTGCATGGGTTAAAAATTTAAAAAAAAATTCAAAACGTTTTAAATACATAAATTTGATCTGAATTATCCATGTCATCTGGCTTAAGTATGTACAGACACACTAAAATGATGAACAAACTATGATTATATTTATTGTGAGTGATTGAAGACCTAGAGTAGTGTAAAGGTCTTATTTCAATAATTGTTACAATAATGCTATAATATATAACATAAACATTTTTACAAAATTGGTCATTACTTATTTTTTCTGGTAATAATACTAGTTTTTTTTATTTTACAAAAATCTTTAAAAGTATATACAAATGTAATCAGTTTTTGAGTAAATGGCATATTTCTCATTATGTGTGTCACTATTGTGTAAAATACAAACAGTGACTTCAAAAAATCTTATGTAGTTTTCTAAAATCTTCTAATACCAATATAGAATAGTTAAGCTCACATGGAGAAGTATGTTAAGTTCAATAAACTCTTGTTCTTTTGTATGGTCATAATTTAGAGTCAGTTTAATTGATATATTAAAGCTGTTATGAATTTGGTGTGAATAGAGATATGTGAAAAAATTTCAGTAAATAAATTTTAATCATATAATGTAATCATAGGTAATAATTCATTTGACCGCCATGTGGTATCCAGCTGAGTAGACTAGACCACTCTTATTTCCTGCTGAGATGTTGTAAAACATACATTAAAAGCTATTTATAACTATAAAAATAAAATAAAAATAATAAATATTTTACAATATTTATCTGAATATTTGGACACAATTTATTAAAAAGAGAAAAACTAAAATGTAATCTTTTCAATATATTTATAAGGATTCTTTATAAAAGAATTTTTATTGGCTTTGTAGTTAATTGACAATCAAAGGTGTACATTTTTCACTTTTTCTATTCACATTTTAGATTTATCACATCATTTACATTTTGATTTCCACAATATAATGTCCTTGATGAAAGATTGATATGTATTATTGTTTTATAACTTAATATTTGGGTGACCAAGCTTTACTCTGTATCTTTTTTTGAAAATATAAAAAAGACGCAATAAGACAATAAAGTGCTGGTGATATCTGGGCTGGATCTGGTGTATTTTCACTTCTTTACACCCCCCTTCACAACTAAGCTATTATAACTTTGATTTTGATAGAATAATTAACCTTTGTTTTCTAATAATATTTTTTAAAAAAATCAGTGACTGACAACAGCTATAAAATGTAATTTTACAATTACACCTAGCTAGATCGATTTATCACCCCTAAAAATCGTTTCATAAAAATCATTGGAACTGTTTCTGAAATTCAGCTTATAAACATGTTATCCTTATAGCTTATAAACAAAATAAGCTCATTTAAAGATATTCGATAGATTATAAATATTTCAGCACTAACCTAAAATGAATGTATGAAATGCCATAAAGTGTATGAAATCTAAGAAAATATATAATCTAGAAAAGTGTAAAAAACCTTTTATGCTTTTCTAGAACTACTACACACCTGACTACTGCTACATACCTGATGCTCTAATCCCGATTTAACACATGGTGCAGGCATTCTTCAGGTATCCTCAAGATAGTTCTCCTCTAGTCCTAGTCCTCATAGTAGTCTCACAGAAAAGAATGTGCTAAACTATAAATATAAATTAGGTACATAAGTTTCACAGAAAACACTGCATTGCTACCTGCTCAGGTTTTAACTTGTGACTGCCCCTGCTACTCTTTATTATAATCTTACATCTAACCTGTGTTTAGGATAGTTAATATTTTCATCATTTTTTAGAAAAGATGTAAATTTATCTGCTTACAATAAAATTATTATGAATGAGAAAGTTATTCATAATAATTTTGTTATATATATATATATATATAATTCTATGTATATATATCCTCCTGCCCTTATCCCACTCTAAGTGGGGTCGGCACAACATGTTATAAACATGTTGTAACATGATTTGGCTGCGTTTTTACGACCGGCCGCCTGCCTGACGTCAACTCACCTCAGTCGTATTTTACGACACCTCGGTAAGAAGGAGGGTGGTCTATTCTACTAAACCGGATACCACATGGTGGGTCAACTTACCTTAGTCGCCTTTTACGACACCTCGGTAAGAAATGAGGGTGGTACTATTCTACTCAGCCGGATACCACACGGCGGGTCGACTTACCTTAGTCGCCTTTTACGACACCTCGGTAAGAAATGAGGGTGGTACTATTCTATTCAGCCGGATACCACACGGTGTATATATAATTCTATGTATATTTAATAATAATAATTATATGTATATTTATATATATAATTCAAATTATTATTATGTCAATGTATATTCCTTCTATGATTCAGATCTGACAATGTTTTGATAACTGATGATATCTTTATTATTTTAATGAGTTAATCCTGTCTGTATATATATATATTCGGAATCTCGGAATCCAACCATTTTATTAAAATTCAGCATGCAGCAGTGGGTAATGTTTTTTTATCCCTGTTTTTGGGCTTTTAAATTTTTTTAATTTACGTTGAATACAATCACAATTTTTCGCTGTCAAACGTAAAGTCATGGTAGTTCATTTGGGGAATGGGCGGCTATTATTTTTTATTTTACAATTTTATTTTTTATTTTACATCATTTTAAAAATTACCGAGCGAGGTTTGGTCACCCAGGTACTGACAATTATTAAGTAAGTGCAAAATTAACGTATGTTTAACATTTATAATATAAATGTAAAAGATATAATGTTTTATTCTCGGACACATACAATGCAAAAACTTATTAAGACTTAATTATGCTTAATCAGGTATGTATCAATATGTTTAACAACATTTTTTTTTCTTCAGTCAATATATAGTATTGATTTCTAATATTTTAATTTTTATTATTACTATTTTTATAGCACTTAAGTTTTCAAGGTGATTAATAAGTAAAGTTTTACATTTTCTATAAAATATTGCAGGGACATAATTTAAGTCTCAAAACTTTTAAAATTTTTTGAGTCTGATATAACTTAAACATAGTATTTACTAGTTTCATAAAGTAATCTCTGAAATTATAAATGATTTGTACAATCTCAAGACTTTTTTAATTTGAAGGAATTGTTATTACAAAAATTATTAAATTGTAGACTAATTCATTCAACCGCAATGCAGCCAAGCTTGGTTGGTCCAATCAAGAGAAAGTCACAAGCTGAAGCCAACAAGCCTTGTTGGCTTCAGGGCAGATTGAGTTGTATCCTACACTGTTTAATTACCAAAGTCTTTGAATATATTTAGTAAAGATGTGCTTTGCATACATGGAAAGCTTAAGAAAATTAGTATTTTCAGATATCAGATATTAATTGCTAAAAGATTTTGTAATAAATTTCTTTCGGAATTATTGAATTGATGAAAAATTATTCTATGAGTTAAGGTATTACTACTGTTACTAATATGATTCACTCTATGTTTGTTGTGATGAGCATATATGAGTTCAGAGATCACAACATACAATTTTAAAGCATTTAAAGCAAATTTGATACATTTGAACCTTGTATATCAGCTTAACATATGATAAGGGATAAAAAATTCGGTTTTCCTTTCGGGAACATGACTTTATATGTATGTGGGTTTGTAACAAACGTATAACAAACACACACTTGTGTATATGTAATATTGGTATATTGAAAACCTCCGTCAACCACAGTTTCGTCGAGAATGCGGCACTGCATGTCACGTGCGTTCAGTTTAGCACTCGGAATAACTTTCGATTGTTTCAACGTACCACTGAACGTCAGTGAGACAGAATTAGATGCTGACAGTGTCGACAAAACCTATAGATACAAAGCATTATCATGTATTTGTTGATACAACAAATTATCAGAAAAAAACAACAGTGAGTAATTAAAAGTAATGGTAAATACTTGGCTTTAATTAGGAAGTTCTATAAATTAAGTTTGCCAATGAATAAATACGGAGTGACCAACTGCTCAAAAAGTCATAAAAAATCTAAATATAAACAAATATTCACTGGCATATTCATATCCTTTGTATATTCTTAAAAATTTAAACACCTCATCACCTAACTGCTAACGTGAGTTGTTTCATGAGGCTTCCCGAGACAAGCTTGTACGGTTGTGTGTATCCCGCCTTTAAGGCGTACCGTACCTTATTTAATACAATAACAACAAAATTTAAATTTCTTTACTCACATAATGTTTATGTAGATATTTATGTATCTATTATAAATGCGAAAGTCCGTCTATCTTTCTATCTGTCTGTCGTTACGTTTCCACGGCTAATCTGCTGAACCCATATCGATGAAAATTGGCACAATTAATGCTTATACAACAGGCTAACATATAGACTAAAACAATCCTCTTAATTCAACAGGAATAGGACTACATTGAGAAACGCCAATTATTATCATTATATCAATAGGGGTATTTATTAAAATAAATAAACTATGCTTTCGAGTAAACGATAATCTCTCTCAGTTTTCCCGAAATATAACAGCCGATTGTGAGTATTACGAGGGGAGATCAAAAAGTTCGCGGAATCGAGGGGTTGGCGGGGGTAGGTCCACTCGTCCAGGTAGGTACTAGTTAAGCCCCTCGTTAAGAGTATATATACCAAGTTCGAACCTTATCGCTTAATTAAATTTTAAGTTATCGACCTGCAAACAACTGAATCGGGAAGAAGTCAGCCAGTATGGAGAAAATTGAACATCGCACCGTCATTAATTAATTCGCGCCTTACCAAGCAAAGAAAATCCGCTTAGATTATTTTTCAAGAGCTTTTAGCGGTTTACATGGACTCTGCCCCTGGTAAAACCATGTTTACAAGTGGCATGGTTTTTTTAAACAAAGATGAGAGTCCATTGATGATGACTCCCGCTCCGGACGTCCAATTGAGGTCACCACTCCGGAAATCGTCGAAAAAGTAGAAAAACTTGTATTGGAAGGTGCCTGGTCGAAGAAGAAACAGCTTGCAGCAATGATTGTAGTATCGGAAACAAGTATTTTAAATATTCTACATCATGCACTTGGGGTAATAACTAAGGTCAATGCAAAATGGGTTCCGAGAATGCCCCCGCCACTTTAAAAAACGTGAGCGTGTCGAGTGTTCTCGCCAGTT
Organism: Morpho achilles; assembly: GCA_947086495.1. Taxonomy (NCBI): domain Eukaryota; kingdom Metazoa; phylum Arthropoda; class Insecta; order Lepidoptera; family Nymphalidae; genus Morpho; species Morpho achilles. The sequence continues at coordinate 14,883,874 of CAMTZB010000022.1, read as the reverse complement.
TTTGGAGCTCTGTGGATAGAGAAAGGAAGAAGTTATGGCCCATATTGTTACTGGTGATGAAAGCTGGATTCACCACTATGAACATGAGTTGAAGCAAGAGTCGATGCAGTGGCATAAAAAGGCACACCTCTTCCGAAGAAGTTCAAAGTTACACAATCTGGCAAGATTATGGCGACTGTCTTTTGGGTTACAGAAGGTATTTTACCAATCGATTATAAAGAACGCGGTGAGACTATAACGGGACAGTACTACGCTTCTTTACTGGAAAAGTTGAAAGAAATCAACATGGAAAAAAGAAGAGGAAAGTTGTCAAAAGGTGTGCTCTCCTTCTGCACGACAACGCACCCGTTCTCACGTGCCATGTTGCGACGGCTGCCATTCACCGATGCGGCTTTGAACTATTGAACCACCCAACCTACAGTCCAGACTTGGCACCAAATGCCTATTATTTATTTCCAATAATGAAGAAAGAGCTGCGTGGAAACAATTTTGACGAAGATGAAGGAGTGAAGTCTGCAATTTCTGCCTATTTTGACACCAAAGACAAATAATTTTTTTCGATGGTATAAACAAGTTATTTGAGAGATCTGATAAATGTATTAGGATTAAGGGAGAATATATTGAAAAGGAAAAATAGTTTGGAGTTTAATTTCAACCTTCTTCCCTCTTATTCCGTGAAATTTTTGACCTCCCCTCGTATATAGAAATAAAAAATTTCGAAAATAGTCACTCAATATGAACAGCGTTTCACTGCAAATCATTGTCATTGTTTTGAGTCTAGATCTTCCAAAAGTTTAGCTCCGCATGCATCCAAGCCTTACAGAAGATTCGGAGACTTTCACTCAATATAAAGGGTAATTAACTGCATATCGCCGATGTCATTCAAATTTTAGAGCCTCAAAAAAGGTATCACAGCAAGGCTTATACCATTAGATATGCAGCACACCGACATGCGGGCTTCGAAATCTTTATAGTCGTTTGTTTATTAAGTCAGGAGACCCGATGTAATCTAACATTATACATACATATACATTTATCATTCAAGTCCAAGATGAAGTTAAGTAAGCTGCCATTGTCCACAGGAAACAATTAAGAAGTCCCAATAAACGTAATTATTATGACCCCGAATCACTCGACGACTAACCTAATATGTTGTGAAATATAAAATACTTAGAACGTTGACGTCCTTAACCTCCAGCTGCATAGGGACTTATAGAAATTGTTCTAAGCTTATTTGACATGCTTCATATTTGACATCCTTGCTACTAGTATTATAAATGAGTAAATTTGTGAGTATGGATGTGAGTTTGTTACTCTTTCACGGTGAATCCGCTGAACCAACATCGATTAAATATGGCACAATTATTTCTTATAAACCAGAATAACATCTATATGTGCCTATCTATATATAGCCTATGCTATAGAAATCCTGTTAATTTTACAGGAATATGACACTAAAAAGCGCCGTCTATTATCAACCGCTACAAATTTTCACGCGCGCGAAGTCGCGGGTAAAAGCTAGTAATATATAGTTTTGCAAACAAAAACAATTTTTGAAATTGATGTCCTAAAATTTGATGTACTTAACTTCTTTCGCGCCTCTGGATGGGATAAGAGTATGTTTTACCTATTTCTTTAGGATTGTTGTTATCTTGAAATTAATTGCAGTCTAGTGTATAACCATTTATAGCAATATCTTACAGTTAGATTACATATATAATTGACAATGTTATAGTTAGATCTATAAAATGTTATGTTTCAAACAAATTTATTACATATTTGCAATATTGATATTACACTACTTCATGAGTGCCCATATGGGTCATTACTTCGCTTTACTTTCCTCCCTACTCTATTAGTACAGCGAACATCGTGTCGTTCAGTGAATTCCCACAATATTTGACTTTCCTGATTTTAGTAGTGTAAAAAAGGTAAAGAAACGGCCTATTATTGTACCACTGCTTGGCAAAGGCCTCCTCTCTACTTTTTGAAGAGAAGATTTTAATCATATCGCAGGAATTTTTCAGAGATGTTCAGGTTTCCTTACGATGTTTCCGTCACTGAAAAGCGCGTTCTAGGAGTATTCATAAGGTCTTACCGAGAGGCCGTTATATTCCGTTACAGTATGGGTAGTGTAAGTACATACTCGTGATACAGACGAGAACCTTTTACTAAAATATTTCGTTGCTGTCACAATTGCTGTGTAAAATAGTTTAGTTTGCTTTTAAAAAAAAATTGTTAAGCTTGCGGGCATTCGTTTATTTCACGTAAAGCTTATTTGGATGAAATTCAATGTAAAAAAATATTTTTTATAAAACAGTGCCATTTGGTTGTACTCTCTGAAGTTCATATCGGATTTACGTTCGGTACGATTGCATCATTTATACGAGTAGTTAGTATATGACGCACAAGAACAAGTCATGAGCACAACGTAGCTCTTGAAATAACTACAAATATCTGTATGCTTGCTTTATGTTTTGATTGTGTCTACAAAATGTTATGTAATAAGTGATGTGAAAATTCATCGAGGAAATGTAAATATATAACAGACAAATAATGTAAATATATAATATAACATCCATACCAACTTAACTAATCCAAAACGCACACTTTTCAGGGCAGCTATAAATAAATTTACGTTTAGTATACGTTAAGGGAGTTATTTAATTATTCACAAGCAGGCAATCCTAACCTAATCGTACCTAATCCTAGCCTATTATGATTTAACATATAAAAGGACCTAAGTCGACTTATCAACATATTCATGCTTGGTACGAATATCTTAATATTTAAATGAGTTAATCTTGTATATATATATATTTTCCGAATCTCGGAAACGTCTCCAACGATTTTCCTGAAATTCAGCATGTAGGTGGTTTTGGGGGAGAAAAATTGATCAAGCAAGGTTTTATGTAAAAAAAATATTGTTTTATCCCTATTTTTGGGCATTAAAAAACACTAACATTTATATTTAATTGAATTTTTGCCATTAACTGTCAAGTCGACGTAGCTTATTCGGTTAGCGGGCAGCCTCGAGAAATGTGAGTGCCAAGGATCAATCCCAACTAAATAATTGTTTTTTCTTTTTTTAAAGTTTTTTTTGTAAAAAATTACCGAGCAAAGCTCGGTCACCCAGATATTGTAACATAATATGTTTTACGTAATTGTTGTTTTATCTGCTCAGGTCTGAAAAAACTTAGGACTACCTTGGTACGTCAGACGAGTTTAGGTTTATTAATTAATTTATTGTCGCAATGCTTCCTTGCTATCCTTTTTTATTATTTCATCAAAAGTAAAAGTTAAAGTTCTGTTTGAAAAGCCTAATCATTGTTTAAGTTAACAAAAAAAAACATTGAATTGATCCTGTTGGGATTAATAAAATTATTTTCTTTTGTTCTTAAATACTATTTGTATATGCCTATTAAATATTCAGTTTGTTCAACAAATTTCAATTTCGTTCTACATGACTATATCCTTTAGGTTTTTTGTAAAACTCAGTTTGAGTCACGATGCTTTTGCGATGAGACAAGAAACCATCATGAATGAATGAAACTTATTTGAAAAGACCTCGAAATGTCTTCTTAAAATCAAAGCAAGGTGATTCTTTAATTTCGTTGCTACATTTCAAATTAAATTGAAAATTGAATGAAATTAATTGAAACTTCTTGGAGGTCCAATTACTACACTATTACAGAAATATCATCGACATAAGCGATCTAATTACTTAATGCAGTACTACTTTAACGCTGCACCAATAGTTTGGTAGTGAGCTGAAGTAATAGATTTGGCCAATATATACTACACATAGCAGTAGTGTTTTCAAATATATTTAGAGTAAAAAATTATTAATTGTTTTAATGAAGAAACATTAATTTTTTATTACCAATATTTATTATAGCAAATTGGTGTATAATTTTGGCAGTCGCTACGACACTGTAATCTAACTAGTATGACCTCACACGCCTGATCTCTACATGACATTTCAAGTTTATCGAATACCGAATACACTCATTAATTGACTATCACGTTATGTAAAATTGTCAGCAATGTCCACCTTAGTTGACATTATATCTTCATGTAAATTTTAAAACTTCATCTGAATGCATATACAACTTGATCTATATAATGATGCTCATATTTCGATTTACACTGACAATTATGTACCATATTGTTTGTTGTTGTATACCACCGTGTAGTATCCGGCTGAATAGAATAGACCACCGTAATTTCTTACCGAGGTGTCGTAAAAGGCAACTAAAGTAAGTCGACCAGCCGAGTGGTTTCCGTCTGAGTAGAATAGATCAACCTCATTTCTTACCGAGGTGTCGTAAAAGGCGACTAAGGTAAGTTGACCGACCGTGTAGTATCCGGTTTAGTAGAATAGATTACTCTCTTTCTTACCGAGGTGTCGTAAAATACGACTAAGGTAAGTTGATATCAGGCAGGCGGCCGATCGTTAAAACGTAGCCAAATCATATGACAGCATGTCTATACCATGTGCCGACCCCACTTAGATTGGGATAAGAGCAGGAGGATGATGATTGTTTGTTGTTGTATAAGCAAAAATTGTACTAAATTCCATTTCTATTGCTCCTGCACATAATCCGTGAAAACGTTGGAGACAGACAGAAAAAAAGGCAGACTGTGACTTATTATATTAATATAGATATAAAAGTAATTGTCATAGAGGTATATCTTTCATTATTCCTATCACAGTCGTGGTATGTGCAAAATGCATGGAATCTATCCGTCATTTGGCTGTGAGATTGCCAATTACTCTAAGTTTAAATCCCGGAAATGAAATAGGTATCTAATAATGATTATATAATTCAACTTATAATTAAGTGTATAAGATCAATCTGTATGAGATTTGATAAGGTTTTTGATTGCTTCATAATTTTTATATACAGCCTAAGAACGGGAACCACATCTAGAGTACCGTGTGTGCCCTATATATGAAATGAGAGTTTACCATACGACTGACGGAATCGATACTCACTCATTCGTGAATGCATCGACTTGTATACTAGATAATTACTATTTACAAATATAGCTTTATAACATAATTTGTGATCTACACACAAGTATAAACCAATATAGGATTGCAGATTTTGCTTGGAGCTCTACAAAATTACTTAAATCCTCTGTGGTTTTTGGTCATTTAATTATAATTGTAACTAATTGTTTTTAATAACTTTTACAAAGAGCTTATACAGTTTACCTGTATTTTATTATATAACATGCATGAAATGCATTCATTAATTATTATTCAACTATGAACGCGAGTTGTAACTAGTTATAAAAATTATGATTCAAAGACGGATCTTTTTTTTACTGGATCTCCTTAGTACAATCAAGTCCAAACTGCCGGTAGAGTAAACAATTGTAAAAAAATCTTTGAAAAACCCAAAAACGACTTTTTATTTATTGATAATTTAAGTAAAAAAAAATTTTTCATCACAAATTTTATGAATGATAAATACGTTGTCATCGTCATAAATACATTATCAATAATAACTAAAATTGGAAATATCATAAACAGTTTATGGTTTATGTCATTTACTATAATTGTAAGCAGTCTTGAATCTGTTTTTGCCATCACGATTTGAGTTATTATTTTGGCAGCGTTTGATCACGGATGCATTTTGTCTGCACTGTATGCCGCGCGTTGTTTTATATCAGTATTTATAGTCCACTATGCTCCTCCTCTTCTCATTAGATAGTTTGGAGAATTAGGTCGATGACTTTGTGAACTTGTAATTTCATAAATTTTGTAACGTTGTTACAATTACGTCTGCTACGATTACCTTTTTAGCTTATAAGCCTGTATTAATACTATATTTTGATATTCTATATGCACTAGATTTATAATTTCCAGCAAGTTTAGTCCTAAACAAGCGAAAAATTTTGTTATTTTAAGACATTAAACATTTTGCCTTTATCGTCGACATTTTAACTGCTGTGACCCTAAATGCAACACCAAGGAGCCGACTAAAATTATACACGCCCCAATTATTGACCTAATGTTTGGATTTACTCTCTTTTAACAAAATTTTGATGCTGTCATTGACCGACCTAAATATTTTGTGTTGGAATGATGTATTGCTGAATGACAGAGCGAACGCTACGTAAATTTAGATTTGGGCGAGGATTTTTTCGAGGTCACGTTAGAGACAGCGGAGAGAGATCAGTAGATATTAATTACGTCATAGGCTGCACACGCGCCACGAATGTTTTATTTTAGCGCTAATTGCAGATGTTGCTTTTAGGCACGGAACATACAGACGTGTTAAGGGCTGATATATGGAAATAAATTATAGTGTCCATAGTTTACGTCCGTTACAGTTTCCATGTATTATTTACATAGGAATTCAAGTCATTGTGTACATAGCAATCTTTCTATACATATAATATGCTTTCCATGTATGTTCTTCATACATATTATACAAACCGCGACATTTTAATCGAGCGATCTATAATTATGTATATTATTTTTCTCGAATTGGTAATAAAAATTTAAATATCATTAACTTTTGTAGTATAACTAGCCGGACGGGTCCGTAATGCTTTACTGTTATAGCTGTATTTGTATACATATGGCGAACATTCAACCTTTATACACAAGTGACACTACACGAGAGTTCGTTAGGCTGATGTCACTATTACCGGTCCATATATCATTACTGAAGTATAAGTAATAATATATTATTGTGAGCTGGCCGAGAAAACGTTTTAACGTCTTTATTGAAGAAAAAATCTCTACAAAAGTGACTTCTATTATTTAAAAATTTTTATTATGGTTAATATATCTTTAATATTTAAATAATTTCATCTTGTATCAAATCAAATCAAAATAATCTTAATTCAAATAAACTGTTTCAAGCACTTTTAATCGTCAAGGATATATATGATTAATGTAGCTACAACTGGTTCGGAATGTTGCTCTTACTGAGAAGAACCAGAAAGAAACTCGGCGGTCAATCTTTTAAACATTTTCAATTTTACATTATTAAACCGCAGTCCTTGATGAAGCTGAAAGGATTAATAAATCCAGTATTTTTTATCATGTATGTATATATATGTATATAAATATATTTTCGGAATCTCGGAAACGGCTCCAATGACTTTCATAAAATTCAGCATGTTTTGGGGGAGATATAGCTAGGTTCTATTTAAAAAAGAAAAGTTTTATCTTTGTTAAAAAATTAAGAACGGCATTAAAAAAGCCTGTCAGAAACCTAGGAAACGCAAAATTCCCAGATGTGTCAGATATTTTCTGAATAGGCTAACTGACAGTTTATTGGTAACTTGTGAAACAGGCCCTAAAAATATGAAACTGAACGTTATGATTTTCAACACTGTAAATTATGTTCGCGCTATCACTATTATCGTCGGATGTGACTTCCGTAGATGTAACTAGTAAACGCACAATTAAGCTGACTGTATGACGTATAGGTATTATACATATGAGAGAAATATGAAATGTTGTGTACGCTGTTTTTTTTTATAGAATAGATATATTTATTACCAGTTCTACACGCGACAACGGTAATTGTACTATTATTATGTACTACCAGCTTTTACCCGCGCAACTTCGTTCGCGTGACCTGTAGTTTTGAAATTACCAGTAGCTTCTGCCACTCTCCAACCCTGCAAATATCGCCATCACAAAAATCAGATCGATCCGGGAAGAATCAGAGGGATTTATCAAAAGCATAATTTGATAATTTTAGTAAATAACCCGTACTTACATGAAATATATATTAAAATAGCTCAGTAAAAGGGTACAAAAACTTCATATACATCAACAAATTCATAATGTTTTTCTGGTATTAAATATCTCTATAAATATTATAAACTTTTAATGGGAACGTGTTAGAAAACTTATTTAATAATAATATTTATATGTAACGTATCAAACGTCAAATTGTTTTTTTATTATTGCCAATACGCGCTGGATTCCAACGTTTTTGGTATAAATTCGAAAAATTAAATTTTTGTTAAAATAATATTTTAAAATAGGTATTGGAAATATATTAGCTACACTTTATAACTGTAATAACTTTTGAAATATTAAAAATAGTGTTAAGAAATAAAATATTTTTTCATTAGCCGTATGGTTTAATCTCTATAGTAAACTTCCCAATACATATCAATTATTAGTCATTAATTTCGTACTTGTTCGTAGACTATTAGTTAATAGTCTATGGCAACAAGTTCTTAGACTTGTTCTGTTTATGAATGTTTTCTCGAAACGTCTGTTTATCAAAAAACGTCCGTTGACAAAAAAAAATCAATTTTACTTCAATTTAACCTCAACCTTATTGTTATATTTCATCACGAATCCTATCGTTTTTAATGTGTTAATAGCTAGTAATTGTACTTGTATATAACCTCAACCAATAATTTTTTTATAGTTCTTCTATAGAAATTAAAAAAGGTCACGACCCCCAGTACTGGGGTAACGACGCAAGGAGGAGGATAGAAATTAAATAAAATAATAATTGATTAAAATAACTAATATTTTTCTATTTAACAACACAATTATTAATGTAAGGTCTGAGCCAAAATATGTATGAAATTCTGGCGGTCTCCTTTGTATTAAATTTTTTTCACCGATTTATAAAATAAACAAAACCTAAATATTAAAAAATTTATAAGAATAACTTTTTCGCAGATTTTATAAGTTACCCCGGTATATAAACATTAATTGTGCCAAATTTCATCTATATTGGTTCAGGGAATTGGATATGAAAACGTAACGAAACAGACTTTCGCATTTATAATATTATTAGTTTATTTATTTTAGTAAATAATCCGTATTACTTATATAAATTATCCATTGTAATAGCTCAGTTAAATTTGCCCAGTAAACGAATAAAAATAAAATAAATTATAAGTGCTCTCTATAGAAACCTCTTTTGACGAATGCCGAAAAACTTGGAATCTAAACACTTCTGTCAATACATTTGACTTGATTTTGACACATCACTACATATTATAAAACAAAGTCCATATTTCCGTATGTACGCATAAAACTTTAAAACTACGCATTCGATTTTGATGCGGTTTTTTTTGATAGATAGAGTGATTCTAGAGGAAGGTTTGTACGTATAATAACATTCAATACGAAGTAGAGAAATAATGTAATTTTTGAGGTTTCTGTAAATAATTACATTTTTTCCGCTTACATTGCAAACACAGGCTAAACCCTACGAGATTTATCAAAACGATGTACTAAGTATTTGTACACCTTAAAAAGGTCTACAGAAAAGTCCGCGATGGTATATATCTATCTCTTATGGATAACCCACAATAGCAGTTTTCATTTACTTTTTACGAAAAATGATGCCTTATGTTCAAAGCAATTTTTATACAATACAGCATTAATCCTTATCCAATTGAGTACCTTAAATGAATTGTTGATTTAATATAGATCAATATTGCCATAATTAAATAAGTAATAATGTACTATATGAATTTAGATATCCCAAAGATAGCAGGAAATCTTCTTGGTATAGGGAAAGGAAATTGTTTTTCTCCAAATTTAACGCTACGGCCACGGGCAGTAATGAATAAATCAAAACAACTGGATCAATTTTAATCATTTTTTTTACACTGACTGACATGGGATATATATTTTATACCCATGCGAAGCAGGGGCAGGCCGCTAGTCGTGAATAAAAATAAGTTCCATAGGTTTATTATAGATGGTGTATACTGACATAACAAAAATAGTACTAGACTAGACTATTTTTGTTATGTCAGTATAGTCCATTAGGGGTCATAACCGCTCGACGGGGACGAGCGGCGGGTATGTCGGACTCTTGCCGTCTAAGAACCTGATAGTGCTCCACCACGCTGCTGGTGGCGATGACAGAGTAACGTTGTAAGCATTACTCCCATCCTCACCAGCAGCCGCTTTGTACCCCGGAGAGTGCCACATCCGGATCGGGTCTATACAAACAGTAGCACCTTCCTCCGCTGAAAGATGTATCGGGAGCACCAGATGCAACAACCGACTTGAGGAGACCGTTTTTTAAATTTAAAAATGATAAAATGAGTTTTCCTTAAAAGGTGAGCCATAATATACTCATTGTACATAGGTTTGTTATATCTTGAACGGATACTCGTTATCGGTTTGGATGAAAGCTCCCAGGCGGTATTTTCCTAAAATGTTCAACAATTATTTTCATCAAAGTTATGTAAAACTAATTATGCATTAAAATCTTTCACATGAATCACTTTACTGGTGGAAACTGCAGGAAAATCAGTTCAGTGGTTTTATAATATTTAGATCGTGCAAGTGAGAACCGATGCATAGCGAATAATTCTTATGTTTTTATAACCTTTTTATATATAAAATGAATTTTTGTGTATGTGTGCCCATTATAGATAACTAAACGGCTGGACCGATTTTAATGAAATTTCCAGAAAATTTCTAGATTGATCCAGCGGCTGTTCCTGTAAAGTTTGTGGCGATCGGAGCATTTTTAAACTGTTAAGTTCTGTTTCGAAGGGTAATTCGAAACCAGACTAAGCCACAGCAACGCGTGGCCGGACAGCTGTCCGGCCACGCGTTTAGTACGCGGTACGCGGTAGTTTACAATAAAAACAATAAAATTATATAATTTTTAAAAAATATTTAAAAAAAAAATTTCTATTATCTACGATTCTACCCACAGTTCGTTAGTGTTCGTTGCCTTTAGTATATAAATAATATTTTTAATGTGGCTTTTTTACGAAGTAATTTTAATGTTAGAAACAATAGTAAATGCTTAAGTGTGTTATATGACTACATTAAGATTGACTTTTAATACGAATAAACAAAAAGGGTAAATAAAGTTTTACGTTATTGTTGCAATGTTAAATCGAATACAAAACATTTTATCGGGCACCTAAAATTATAACATATTTATTTTATTACTATAAAAGGATGCTTCAACCGCAATGCAAATATTTAGTCGAAGTTGAATTACATAATAGCTATGCGAAATTGCATTTTATCTAACATATATATTTTGATGGAAAATAACATTGTGTTATGTAAAGCCTGAGTAGAATAGACCACCCTCATTTCTTACCGAGGTGTCGTAAAAGGCGACCAAGGTAGCCAAATCATGTGAGAATATTTTAATAAATGTAGTCCCGATCCCACTTAGAGGCAGGCAGTAGCATGATGATGATTGGTCTAGGTTATGTAACTAATGACCTTACAAGATTTTTCTATATTTGTCCAGTCTTGAATGTACGTCAAAGTAAGAAAAGATAGCAACAGATCATGAACATCTGTAACGTCTGGGCTCGTGCCAATTCATTGATAGAGCACTATTTAGAAATATTATCGTAATTATAGCAGCTGTGTATCAGATTTTTGTTTCTTCTAAAAAATGTAATAAAATTCTTCTAAAGAATATTTTTCTGCTAAAAAGTAAAATATGTTGTTTGCATCTCTAAAAATTTTTATGGTTTAAAATTTAGCTCCCCACATATTTTTTTAACATTACTTTTAAATATTGTGCGTCTGGGGGGCAAGTAATGTGGTTCTAATAAAATAAAAATTTCTTTCATAATTGTGCAGCTTCGAATGGACAGTTATAATGATGTTCCGCTATGTGTGGCGATATATAATATTGTATTAACTAGTGGCCGCTTCTAGTCGATATGCACCAGCGACTGTGGCACTGACCCTGCAGTGGTTCCGTACTGTGCACATTGCACTCTTTGTATTATATAAATGCACAAGAGTGCAACTAAAACATGTTTCTATACTTAACTACTCTTTTACTACTAGTAGTTGGCCAAAAGAACGTACTGCTTTTTAAAATAACTAAAATTTGCAATGGATTAATTCTTGTATCAAATAAATTGTTCATGTATAAATGATTTCAAACTTTAAAAAGCGTGTTTAGAAAAAGAACATAGTTTTCACAAAAGATTATTATTTTTTTCATAAATATATTTCACTTTAGTAACCGTGGACAAACTTATAGATAACATATAGGATATAGATGAGAGATTTCTTTATTTTAGTCGAATAAAGAGAGGAAACTATTTTACGTCCCGTCTCAGAGATGTCAGTGCAACGTTACTGTAATAATTCACTAGATTACGCTGTACTGCATTCTTCTAATCTTAATATTTAAAAGCATTTGACGATTCAAAAGTGCTCAAAATAGTCTTTAATAAAGAACATTGTGAATTAGATTTCATAAAAAGTGCTTAGATGACCGAGCTATGCTCGAATTTTTTTTTTAAGGTAATATTAAAAAGATTCGATTAAAAAAAAGATAAAACATCGATATTGTCCTTTATAGTTATTCAATAAATAACAAGCAAATTTGAAACTCAATGTGACATTGACGGCGACAGTTCTTTTTATATTATTGACCCACTATATGGAAGAAGTATTTAAACATTTTGTAACAAAAAGTTAAAGAGACTAGGCTGGTGATACATGGACTTTATCCGGATAATCTTAATTTTGAGCCCACCCAACTGAGCTATAGTTATTTTACAATTGACAGCGTTATTTACCTTAATTTTCTAATAATATCGTAGACATTGCGACATCTATTCAGCACTTGGATAAAACACCATGCATTGCACTTGCTGTTTTTTTAAATTATATAATTATTATTCTAACCGCATTTCAACATTTATAAGTTACTAAGAGATTTTGTTAGAAAACACTGACACTGATTATGGTCTTAGTAAATTTTCTAGTTTGTGTATTGGTTTCTTAATTAATAATGCAAAGGTCGCATGTTATTTGACGAGTTTGTTTATTGACATTTATCACGACACAAACGATTGCTTAGTTGGTAAATGTTGAAATAATAATAATTTTATCCAAAAATTTCGTAATGGTTTTAATTAAATTATCATATTTATATTTACTATACTTTTGTCTCTTATTTTTTTATACTTAGTTAAATACGTTTATTTGCAGCTGCACATACAAACACACACATAAAAAAAAAATAAAACCCTTTATAATAGTTTTTTTTAATATAAGAGTTGCCAAGATATCTAATCTCAAATTTTATACATTTCGGTGCCTTCTATAGTATCGCACCTGATATATTCACTTCACTTGATTTAATCTATATCGTATATATGGTAAGATGTTTATTAATATGATGGACTTTAAATATCCAATAAACTATTCGTTTAGAATTAACATTTAAAATTTGTGTACCTTATATACTCGTACGACTCACAACTTACTTACGAATCGAAGCAAATTTATCAAATTCGTGCCTTTTATCCAAAAACTATAAATGCACTTGCGTATAGTAATAACTCTTTTCTTTATTAATTACAGGCATGTATTGATGACAATCTGGAAATGGTCGAGTTTTTAGTGGAACATGGAGCTGACGTTAACCGAGGCGATAACGAGGGCTGGACCCCTTTGCATGCCACATCTTCCTGCGGATTTCTTAGTATAGCAAGGTTATATCATTTTAAATAACAAATCAATATCAAATATTATCTTAAGTGTAGTCTAGTAGTTATCTTAGTGTTGTAGTTCTAGTTTTTTTATCGAACTCATATAGTTAACGGTTAGCCGTGTGCTATCCGGCGCAGTAGAATAGACCACCCTCATTCCTAACCGAGGTGTCGTAGAAGGCGACTAAGTCGACCCGCCGCGTGTTATTTGGCTGAGTAGACTAAACCAACCCTTAATTTCTTACCGAGGTGTCGTAAAAGGCGCCTGAGGTAAGTGGACCCACCGTGTGGTATACGGTTTAGTAGAATTGACCACCGTCTATCTTACCGAAGTGTCGTAAACTACGACTAAGGTAAGTTGACGTCAGGCAGGCGGCCAGTCATAAAAACCCAACCAAATCATGTGACAGCATGTTTATAACATGTTGTGCCGACCCCACTTAGAGTGGGATAAGGGCAGCAAGATGTATGTCATATAGTTTACGGTGTTTTGACACTTCATCATCACGGTCGTGGTGGCGAGTGTGATAAGAGAACTAAAGAGTGATAAAAAGAATTATTACTTGTACTTGTACAAATTAAAATTAATATTGTCCGCTATGAAAATGATTTACATCGGTTGACTTCGTTGAGTGGCAAAGTATTTTGAACTGTGCACATGTATCATTTTATTTAAAAAAAACTACTGTACTTAAAAATTGAATGTTCCGATTTTAATCATTACCTGCCGGCTGGTGTTTGGTGGTTTTTCTATCTATCTGTACTAGCTTCATTAACTAAAACAAAGGGTTTGAACTCTTTGTTCTAGTTTCACACCTATCTGTTACGTATTGGTACAATTTAGGTACAAATCCGATAAACCGGTGTACTGTCAAATAAAAAACTTTTGCACTTATAATATTAGTCGTATTAGAATTCTAAGCAGTAAATGACAAATGCCATGGACTATAATTCAAAGCTATTTCACTTGTGTGGACTGTTACGATACTTGCACCTAATGTGGGAGATGTTTCGAAACACTCGGTAGTTTTTTAAGAAGTTTGGCCATAGATTTAATTCAGATTATTTATATTTATAAATGGCACTTTTCTTTACGTATAAAATATTCAGTATTATAATTCAATTAAAAAATAATTTAATTCTATTAAATATAAAGATTCATTAATATGTGACATTTTAAATGAATACAGTTTTTTTTGGTATAAAAGTGTAGTACTTCTCGAATTTATACTATATTGATATTTACAAAAATCATAAATACTAATAGAATACATTTGATTCAATACGAGAGCGATTGACATTTACGTAAACAAGGGCTGACTCATTTGACCCTATTATGCTAGGGAGTTCCTGTGGCCATTTATTCATTACGTTTCTTTGATTATTAACATTCTTAAGCTGCGTGCACCATTATACGAATAACCGTAACAAACTCAGAAAAAATATTTTATATATAATGAAATAAAATATAAATTGTGTTTTTTTGCCTTACTTTCACATAAGTAGCAATGGATCGTTAGGAATTTTAGAGTACGTATAGTTGAAGGACTTAAGAGGGATGTAGGCTACTTTATAATAAGCATTGACATCCATGCATACGAGAGTAAGTTGCGGGAAGAAATGTTAAATATTTTATTTAACATTTATTGCAATTATTTAAAATTGTTGATTAGTATATACAATATTAACGCAGCAGAGCGTTGTGAGTTGTGACATTATATTCTTCCTTACGGTAAAAAGAGTCTTAATTGGTTTCCTGATAGGTTTCTTGTTACCTGATAGTAACTAATTCCTTACAAATGCAATGTAAAACTTCAATCTCAGATTCTTACAGCCCTTCACGCATCAGTTACATTTTGATACACAAGTTAACTTCTATCTAAAAGATTCAAGACAATGCAGAAAGATATAAAGACTCATATTATATGCTCTATATAAATGTTTTTTGCCGGGAAATATATGGGAATAATATTCTTTGTTTAAAAAATTCTTCGCTGCAATATACGACACTACTTGATAGAAGAATAAACTGTACATATAAGTAATATTTATTTTTTATAGATACCTCCTTGAAAACGGTGCAGATGTAGCAGCCGTGAACTATGATGGAGAACTGCCTGTTGATATTGCCGAGAATGAGAAAATGAAGGACTTCTTATCGAAAATTATTGAAGAAAAGGGTTGGTTTGCTTTTAACTGTTTTAATAATAACATCTAAGAAAAACATATTTTCAAAAATAAGTTAGTTGTCGAAACAGTTAGTTTATGTCATCTTTTGTTGTTATCTTGTTAGTAACTCATAATGACAATTATGAACGGAATTTAACAGTTTTTAATTAATCTCTAATGTTTCTGTAGAAATTAACTTTTTTTACGATACGAAAATTAACTTTGCAAATAAAGCTGCGATGTTTTAGTCTCTGAAGTGTGTTTCGGTGGCATTGAATTTAAGGTTCCCCTTTGAAACCGACTTTGACTTTTGACTGAAATATTTTATAAATTCCAAAGAGGCTTTGGCTTTATTAATGGTATACCTGATCTTGTTGACAATCCCCGCCGCCGCTTTTTATACCTAATCACTCTCTTAATTACAAGCGACATCAATTTGTTTAATATTCTTGTAACAATATGTAAAGAGTTTTTTCACCATAAGGTAAAACAAGTTACAAACTAGCTGTTAGCACCTAAACAAAATACAGGGTGAACGATATGAAGTGTTATTAACTTCACACAAGTCATATCTTTCAAACTTTTAATCGCAGCAACGTCACACTTGCTTTTTTGATAATTCATTGTCTTGTTCACAAGCCGTTGTTCAAAAGCATTAGCATCCCTTGTCAGTAGAACGACAAATATCCGAAATAGAATTCAAACCTAGAAGTTTAATTGCGTTATATTTGTTTGGAAAATCACAACCTGCTATTTTGCGTGAGCTCAGTCACCTCAAAGTGAATAAAATGTTTGTATTTTCCACCATAAAACATAATGATACTGGCAGCATTGCCAAACACTATGGTGGTGGACCGAAAAAGTCAGCAACGTCACGTGCAATGGTTCGGAAAGTGAAGATGCGGCTCGGGCGGAATCCGCGTCGTTGTGGACGGCAAATGACTAAAGAATTGAAAATATTCTAAGATAGCAATTGCCGCATACTAAAATATTAGCTAAAAGTCAAGCCTTACAATTTCCAGAAAGCACATGATCTTACACAGTAGCAAAAAAACGTTTGCCTCGAAAAAGCAAAACAGTTGCGCTTGCACGAAGATGGTCAATTTCCAAACATCGTGCTTTCTGATGAGAATTTTTTTCTAATGAGCGATTTATCAACACTCAAAACGATCGTGTTTACTTGACCCACCGTACAAACGAGAATTTACGCCATCGAATGGCCGCCTAAAGTAATTTACCATCACAAGTGATGGTGTGAGCTGCAGTGACCGCTGATGGACGCTGTCCAGTCGTTTTCATTCGGCCTGGTGTCAAATTAAATGCTGCTTATTATCGAGAAAATGTTTGGAAGCTGTATTGGACCCGTGGGCATGCAAACACTTCGATATTAGGCCGTGGACATTTCAACAAGACTCGACCCCGGCTCACAAAGCTCGCGTGAACTAAGAATGGCTGGAACATCATGTTCCACATTTCATTTCGTCCATACAATGACTTTGGAATTCTCCAGACGCGAATCCGATGGACTTTTACATATTGTCCATTTTGAGAGCAAAGTGAGAACTAAAAAATATGCCAGTATGGGTGCGCTAAAGAAAGCAATCGAACGTGGCATAAGATACCACTTTCGTGCAGCGTGCAACTCATTTTTTGACCGGCTGAAAGCTATAGTCAAGGCAAAAGGTGATCTTATCGAAAAAAAGTCAATTGATTTGAAAATTTTGCTAATTTTTCGCATGTTTTCCCTTGGAGTAATAAAAGATTTGTTA
Organism: Morpho achilles; assembly: GCA_947086495.1. NCBI lineage: Eukaryota > Metazoa > Arthropoda > Insecta > Lepidoptera > Nymphalidae > Morpho > Morpho achilles. The sequence continues at coordinate 14,866,481 of CAMTZB010000022.1, read as the reverse complement.
TAACTAAAAAATCGTAGTCTTTTGAAAAGGTAACACTTCATATCGTTCACCCTGTATGAAAAACAATGACATTATTAATACATATTTTTATACAGGTATTGACTGTGAGAAATCAAGATGTGCCGAAGTAGATACGTTATTGCGCGACGCAAGGAATTGGGCCGCAAATGGTTATGTTGAAGTAAGGGACCCAAAAACTGGTGGCACTCCATTGCATGTTGCGGCTGCAAAGGGATATACAGACGTATGTACTTATATGAGTTTCTGTAACGATCTTTCTGTGGTTACTAATGGATGTTTTTTAGACATTTTTACATTTTTTTAACATTCCAATCTTCATGATTATTTACATTAATAGAATCTGTTTTATTCATAGGTTGCACAAATCCTTTTAGATGAATGCAACGTGGAACCAAATTGTGTCGACTATGAGGACTGGACACCCCTTCATGCGGCATCGCTCTGGGGGCAAAAAGAAGCCGCTGCATTGTTACTAAAGCACGGTGCGGACCCCAGCCTGAAAAACTACTCGGTAACTAGATTCTCTTAAGTAGCCTTATGTTACCTTAGTCTACCTTTATGAAAAACCTGAAAAAATCCGGTAAACCATGGGAGCACTAGCGGTACAAATAAACAACGCATAACCTTTCGCCTTTGTAATGTTAAAATAACTTGTAACTTTCAGGGGCAGACATGTTTGGATCTAGTCGATCCATCAATATCCGCGTGGTTGGCTGAAGCTTCATTGAAAGCACCGCGGCGTATTAACAACAACAACAATAATAACAAGCGCAAAAGAAGTCCGCCAAAACACGATATCAAAAGGGTTGAGCTCGAAATTACTGGTAAAACGGATAATGTGATTAATGGTAAGTAAAATTCTCATAGTATGTTTGTCATAATTATGTTCAGAGTATCTCGATTTTCCAATGGTCGATTCTTGATTCTCGGTCGGAATTTGTGTTCAAAATGAGATACATATAACTTTTTATTTGGGTTAACAACTTGTTTTCCTTACAGATTGTGTTATTTTTAATTCCTTCGTAATCAAAAAATCTTCATACGTCGATATGATTTTTTTTTGTCCAGATTTTTTTCGTATTGCACATCTGTCGTGATATACATATAGTTAACTTCTAATTCTTTTCGAAATATTTTTGCAGATAAAACGCCTTCAGTGCCAGAAATAATCACCAAAATTACAGATGGCAAACCACCCAAAGGCCGCGCGCCTTCACCCGAAGCGATGGAGCCGTCACCAGACAACACGGCTATGGATGATGCACCTTCCTGGCGTCGCTCGGCTTCCTTCCGGAACAGACAGCAGGACAATGGCCGTTAGTACTTATTATTTACTTAATGGGTCCACCATGTCCGAGTTTAAAGTGGTTTAGGTGATGAATAAAAGAATGTTATTTAATAACCATTTGAGTCAAATAATATGATTGGTTGTCGCGTTACATCAAAGTATAAGTGCAGTCAGATTGAACCCTGGAAAATTATTAGATACTATCGATTCGAATATTGTACTGCATACAGCTTAAACCATTGTACTGAATATATCCAACATATTAGTTCTGAAGTCTATTGTTGCAATAAATCATTCGTACTACAATCACCAATATATATTACCTTTATAATAATTAATGATTCCGTTGAAAAATCTCAATATCTTAAAGAATAATGACATAGCATAAGGCATATTTACAACAGCTATAGATACACTTTTTGGGTTTCCAGAGCATATATGTTGAATATTTGACTTATTATATTTAAAACAATTTTCGTATATTTCTATGAATAGTCCAACCTAATTTCTTATCGAGGTGTCGTAAAACGCGACTAAGGTAAGTTGACCCGCCGTGTGATATCCGGCTGAGTAAGATAGACCACCCTCATTTCTTACCGAGGTGTCGTAAAAGGCGACTAAGGTAAGTTGACCCACCGAGTCTTATCCGGTTGAGTAAAATAGACCACCCTCTTCCTTACCGAGGTCTCGTAAAATACGACTAAAGTAATTTGACGTCAACAATATTTATAATGATTTAAATAGCATGTGAGACTGTGAATGTTAACTTGTAGTATTATTTTAAAATTTAATATCTCTTAAATCGGTTAAAGGTGAACCCAAACCAGCGAACAACAATGTGGATAATGATACAATATTAAGGAGGACTCATAGCTTTGAAAATGATAAAACGTAAGTTTAAATCACTATTTAATCTTTTAGCATGCAATTATCGTATGTACTAAAATATCATTCGCATATATAAAAATCATCTCAGAACTCATGTATTTAACGTCAGCATTGCTTTTTGTTACTTAAGTTTTGTATTGTGATACATCAATATGTAATTTATTTGTTGTGAGTAGTTTGGTACTTCAATACAATTAATGTTTCAATATGGAGGGGAGGAGAAGAATATAATAATAATTTATATAAATAATCAAATATTAAATTAGTCTATTTGTGGTTCTCTTACTTCTCAAAGTAAATGTACTTCTCTAAACTTTTTATTCTTTATCATTAAAAGAATAAGAAAAATTATTCAGCTGATTGATGATTGAATAAAAACTGAGTCAAAATAAACAGATCCCTTGACAAATTTAAATCGCCAAAATCCAATAAATATTTGGATAAAATGGGTGAATTTGGGAATGCTCTAGCACGTTATTTCATAAATAACTTAAAATACGAATCTATATAGGTAGATAAGAATGAAATTAGATTTTTATTCCTGAATTTGCTTCAAAAATATTTAGCAAACAACCAAATTTCAATCTGATTGTTCGGCTGTTGGTGTACAAGGTTCACTTGCTTTAATTTCTTAAACCGAAGGGCTGGCGTAATTCTTTATTTAATCGGGGTAAAATATTCTTAGCTGCCTAGTTTTACTCATCTTTCTAAATCTTTAATAACATTCACAATGTTTTCCGCATTTGAATATTTTATACATTATTCATTAATAAATGTATACTATTAATGCACATATAATTTTTAAGAAAAACTGATCGATCATTCCATTATAACTCATCAAAGAAGATTTTCATAGAATGAAACTTATTTTTAATATGATATTGAAAGTTAAAATTTATGGTCAATTCAAAAAATCAAAAAGTTATTTTCTTTTTAGTTACTTTTTAAGATATTGCAATAATTACTATTACGGCTTCCAATTAAGATCACATCGATAAATTTGATTATTAGTTTTTTATGATGCAGCTTTTGAAACTCTCATATAACATATCAGTTTCTAGAATTTATCAATAGACATTAATGTAAGTCCAATAAGTATTTACTTTATAAATTACAAATTTTTAGCGTCAATTATCTGTTGCATATCGTCAGTAACACCCACTCCCATGATATTACATATGTAAAGTAGTTTCGCTTCGAAATTTCATTTTCATTCTCTACAATCAACATGCCGCACTACCTTAAAATTGCAATCTCTGTACATACATACATTCTGTAGCATGCTTGTGTGTTGTGTAAACAGTTTCTATCAGCGATATCGAGACGTGACGGCGCGTATAAAGGCATCATCCTGCCCTTCTATACCGCCGCTGCCGCAGTCCACGTTGGCTGCAATCGAGCTAAGGAAAAAAAATCTGGAGGCTACTAACAATGCGACTGAGAATACTAATGAGGATGTTCAGACCAGGTGCTGCGTGTTCAGGGTGCACATTGGTTTCTATTTTGTGCGAGTCAGCTTGTTTTATAACTAGATGACCAAGCTGTTAGATGCCCACAAACTGTAATTGCTTGAAGTAATATTTACGTTGTTTTCTGATATAAAGCAACATTAATCGTCAAACGTTAATGATTATAAAATATATAAAAAGTTAAAATATTTTACCTTGTACTCGAATGTAATTAAGATTATATAAATAAGATCGGAATAGGCTTGCTAAATTAATGCATACAATGAAAATATATTATAGTGAAATGAAAGGGAACGGAATCGGATATTTTTAGTTACATAAATGCTTGCAATAATTGATTTAATGCTCTTCTATATATGCGTGAAGTTTAAATGTAACTCTATTGAATATCAATATCAGCTTAAATCAAATATTAGTTAACAAGTCTTAAACAAAACTAGAAACCAGTGAGTTACCCATATTTAACCCATTTTAATAATCGTAACCAACATCTCATTAAAGTTTTCATGCAATTTGTTAATAAAAATATATCTTGGGCACCAAGATTTTTCGTCATTTTCGTCGACGTCCCTTTTACCGACAGAAATCCACATACGTCTCTTGTGTGTATTATTGTTGTCTGCGAAGGTTAATGCTAAGCAGGCAAAAGACGGGTTAGAAGTTGAAGTTCTCTCAACAAATGTTAAAACGTCAGGAATTTTGTGTCAATTGACATGATATACAGGTAATTCAGTAAGGTGACCTTAAGTAGGCGATGTTGGCAATCACAGAAAGAACTAAAACCAAGCTTGAAAATGTATTAAATATTTAATTATAATCTTTATTTTTTGTAAGCATAGGTATAAATGTAATAAGTTACCATAATTGTTTGGTTAATTCAACATTAAAGACCGGAAATATAACCACTGGATATTATGTGTATCTAAAGTAAACAGTTTATTGCTATTAATTGAAATTTAATTAATTGGACTGAAATTAAAATTGATCTTGCACCACTAACGTTCGTATCTCCGCATAAATATACTCTGTATTTTACGTTTTACTGAATGGATCTTGTTTGTTAAAATAAATTTAGGTAATCGCGAATAGTTTATTGCTATTATAGTTTCATAATTACCTATGCTACGACATGCGACAAATATTCATTTCAAGTAATTAATTAATAGATAAATATAATAAAGTAAAGAATACTTAAATATACAATTCGCCTGACTTTTTGTTATTCATTTTAGAATAAATCCTAGTGACAGAAGGGAAAGGGACGCAAACACATGGAACGCTCCGTCCAATAATAGTGCCTCGCTCAACCCGACAAACACTACTACGCAAACTATTAGAAGGTAAGTAAGGAAAAAGAATATTGTTTATATTTTTCATAAAAAAAGATGTGATGTTAATGTAATATTTATAATTTATCTTTAGTGCATTTAAATTCGTTTGTTCTTCATAAGTGTTTGACGAGTCATCTTCATAATCTCATACCGAAGTCTTCGTATTCGAAAGAATTATCAATAGATCTGCACTTTCATATTGCGATCTGTTAATTTTTTATCATTTTTCTTATAGATATTAGTGTCTGAAATAACGCCTTCTTTCTTGAACTTGACATCCTTAGAATATTTTGCGAAATAAAAATTGTTATAAGTTTTTTTTTTAAAGTTAAGTATAAGTCGATAGACGACGAAAGGATATAAATAATTACCTACCCGTATTACAAACAATTTTACTGCTGATTTACCTGTAATGCTAATTTTGACAATGCGTTGTCAAATTTTCATGACTAAAAAAATATGCAAGAGTACTGAATTCACTACCAGGATTGCAATACGAAATACGTTATTCAATTGCAGTTTTCGACTTGTCATAAAGCCAAGTTATTGTCGTTGAGTTCCGATCATAAAACTTCTCGTTCCAGTAGCAGAGATATGGCACACTTTATTTCATGTGTGTAACAGAGTTCTTAGTGTTGTCTGTCAGAGTTTTTTTTATGTATGTCTATACGATTTTAGCTTGAAATTTGTGTACTTATATCATTCTATACTCCTTTTCCACGCTCGAATGATAGCTACTTGGAAGGACTAATCTTTTTCGTGGAGTTTTCCTGACAGCATAAGCCCCGTCCTCCTCGGTCCTCTCTGAGTTCGCGAAGAGAGTAGCACTCTCGAGTGGAGTTCGAGTCTCACTCGCAGTGAGAGTTTGTAGAGACAGAGAGGTTTTTTCGATTTTGAGAACTCGCATCTGGCGAGCACATGGTTTATTGCCCTTATTGCTTTATTGATTTTAAGGCTCGTAAACAGCAATCTTTTACTTTAAAATGTCACAGGGCTAAAAGGATCAGTTGATCCTTACTAATATTATAAATGTGAAAGTCTGTCTGCTCCATTTTCACGGTCAATCCGCTGAACCAATATCGATGAAATTTGGTACAATTATTACTTATACACCGGGGTAACATATGGGCTATAGAAATCCTGTCAATTCAACAGGTTGACCTAGTCCTGTTAATTCAATAGGTAAGAGTCCTAGGTGTAATGTTAAGCAACCCGCTGCGAAACTTCTATAAAGGTTGAAGCTAAGATCATATTTAATTGATCAATCATATCATTACAACTTAATTGGTTATATAGTCTACGTAGTAGCAGTATTTTAAACACATCGTCTTACCTTAAATATCTTGTATGTTAATATATCGGTATTTATTTGTATAAAGTATTTATTAATTCCCCTTTAATTTTCATAAAGGTATGACATTTGAATAAAGTATATTATTAAAAGTATAATTTGTAATTGTCTAATCAGTGTATCTTAAAAGTTAAATCTTAAACTCGTAGCAGCATACGACGGTGTTTGTATTTTGATGACAACATCATTATTATGCTGTATTATATCTGCTATCCTGCGTTGTTCAATTTTCCTGTACAATATTTACGTTTCAAAAAGCAAGTGTTCAATGATTCAATGATGGTGTTTAAAAGTTTGGACGGATGGTAGGTTTCGTGACTGAATTAAGCCTAATTATTGTTGTTATGTACATAACAGCTCCTCGGAGAGCGTAGAGTCCAACAGTAGCAATTCGTCACCGAGCTCAGCGACGCCAACCAAACTGTCGCCTGGCAACATATTCAAGAATTTTTTCAAGTACCAACAATATAGTAACTTATACGTTTTTGGATACGGTATTGCTGATATATCACGCTGTTTCTATATATATGATTTCCAAAACTAAATTTTCCAGTTCACTCGAACACCGTAGCTATACTTTTTTTCCGCTGTATGTAAAACGAACGCTCTGATTTATAATATTACGGGTAAACATTAACATTATAGCATACATTATACTCTTAAGGAGATCTAATTGAGAGACTCATTAAAAGATTATATCTTATTGTATTTTAACGAGAGTATCAAAATCTCGTATCCAAATAGATTTTTACGTTTGGATTTAACTAGATGTAGAGCTTCTTGCGTTGTGGGCCAATTATTTGCGTATTTAGCATGGATGTGTTTAATATATGTTTTTATTTTCGTTATGATTTGTAGCATGGTTTTATATGTTTTTTTTTAAATTAAAATCAATGTGTTTTATATATTTAATTTGGCTTACGTGTTCGGTTTCAATTTAATTATCTATATTTTTAACTGAAAGTGTGGTTTTAGGTCATTCGTACCTCCTGTCCGGGATGAAGAAAGTGAAACTCAAAGGAAGGCTCATGCTAAACGCGTACGCGAAACACGGCGATCAACGCAAGGTGTAACTCTTGACGAGATAAAATCTGCTGAGCAATTGGTGAAAAAGAAAGCTAATAACGGTACAACGGATACCACGCCGTCCATCAATCAGAAGAAGTTAGATGAAAATTCTGTTTCATCCAACACAGATAGCACGGTATATGTTTTTTAGTAGAGCAAAGTGAAATATCAAAATATAAATAATCAAACATTTTCAGTAAATCAGCTTCATACAATGATAATGTCTCTAACTTTCTCTTCTAAAGATTTTAAATAACACATCATACTTACAATTGTATATTGAATATCCTGATTGCATTTTTATTGTAAATAATTATCTGTATATATATTGCTCTTTTAACAAAAACAAATTGATTTAAAAATTCCATATACAATAGGTACAAGATGACACTTTCGTCAATCAAACTTATATAGAAAAAAAATATATATTCTCGTATCGAATTTATATATATTTTTTATTTTCATTTTCATTTATTACTTGATTAACGTTTGAACTGTATAAATTTGTATATGAGACACTTGTAAATAGATCGTGTTTATAATTATAGAGAATTTTCTGTATGTGGTTAAGTATTCCAACATTTAGAATAGTTTACCTCTAACTATTAAGCAGCTTTCATATATTTCTATACAAACATCACCAGCTGAACTTAGCGTTCTCAATATGTATTTATAATTACGAATGCATTTGTTTTCATTATAATAATTATTTATAAAGTGTAAATAATATTTTCCGATTAAGCTTTTACGAATATAATTTTTTTGGATATTAACTAAGCTTCCTCTGGTTCATTCCCCATATCTCTTATCTTTTTCTAACTATCATCAATCCATAATTAAATGCAGAAATTTGACTCTAAATCCAATAAATATAAAATACATTAATTTTAATTTAAAAAATGATATGATTCAATAATGCCACAGTTTAATTTCTCTAAGAGAAGGCACTCTTTAAAACGTGCAATAGTTTTTTACTGATTGAAAAAACATTTATAATCTTAATATTATCTCATATTTTAACAATTATTTAAGATCTTCTATACCTTTTTGATACGGCCGTGGCCATTCTTGATTTCACGTTTTATCATTTGGAATTTTATCTTTTTGTGTCGATAATTCTTTTAAATAAAAATATTTATAAACACATTTTACCAGCTATTCTATAACATGGATTAATTATTCTAAACCGAGACTATTATTTTTTCCAAATTTTTTAAAATATCGAGATCCTATAGAGGTTCCCTTATGATATCGGTATCATAGGCTCGCAGTGCCCTGAGCGGCAGAGACGTCGCCGTTACATTAGCGTTGGCGTGTGCGTCAGCTACCGCCACCGCAACTATAGCGGCCAACAGTGAGCGGCGCCCTTCGTGGCGGCTGCGACTCGACCCCACTAATAAGGTCCTTTATAGCCCTGGAACAATTTTCCGCGACTATCAATTGTTTTCATTTGGTTGACAACTGATTTTTGTACTTTGGTACAACATATGTCCTTGTGCTGAATCTGCACGCCTTTTAGCTCAAATAATACTGTTATAAGAGAATACTTCAAATTTGTAATTGGAAATTACCTTAAGTTGATGGTAATACAAAGCAGAATAAAAATCTTTCAATATTTAACACGTAGAAAAATAAAAATTAAATAAAATCATCAAAATTCGTGTAACTCTGGCCTTTTATTTTTGACACGATCAGTTCGATATATGTTTAAATTCTTAGTCATGAAAAGTTTTTCTAAGCAGATTGTGTGAGTATTTATTATTAAACTTAAAGAGTTCAGTAGATAGTAGTATAATAAACAATTGGTAGTCGTGTTGTCAGAGGGTTCTAAAAACTTTCGGTGCACACGCATGGTGTGAAAGATGTTTTAAAATTAATGTTTTATGTCTTGCACTCGGTGTTGTTACATTGATGGGTTCGTTTCGATTTGAATATTAATATTTTTAATTAATTTAGCTTATAAATAAGCCTCAGCCTAAGTTGCTTGAAACGAATTTCATCACACATATTACTATTTTGTGTTATTGAAAGTATTTTCCCTTTCAATTATGATTTTAAATTGTTCTATTAACTACCAAGCATGATGTCTGACAAGTTAGCTTTCATTCCTGATTGGTTTTCAATTGGAGTAATATTACAATTTTTAAATCATTCATTATTAGAGTTTGGTACATAGCCTTCCGAAACCGATATGCAATGGAAAAAAACAGGTTTCAATTTATTTGAACGTGTTACAATGTTCATTCGTGGTAATCATAATATCGCTTATTTTTGATCCGTATTTTTGTTATATGTAACAGAACGAACTAAAAAACATATCTATATTTAAAACCAATTTGGTGATAAATTTAATTCTTTGTGGAAAGTATGTTGTAAGATAAGTAATAGTTCGCTACTTACTTGTGATCAATTCAATTATTACACAAGATATTCTTATATTATAACATCTATCATTAACATTTAATTTGATATCAACAAGCAAGTATGAAATTTTAATTATTAACGTCTTTTGTAATAAATGAAGATTTATTTTTATGATCAACGAAACGAAACAGTATATACATTTACTCCTAATAAGAAAAAAAATTCAGAATTTCGCTTGATGCCACTTTTATTTTCCAAAGCAATTTTCAGCTATAATTTATTTAAATTTCTATGAATAAATGTCGCTCATGCATGTTACCATTAGTATGTGTCTAGATTTAAATGTGCTTTAATCATCAGATGTGAAATCATTTGTAATGTATGTGATCTTCGCTTGATTGTCAAAGTGCTTTGCACATTGTTATCAGTCTTGTAAAATAAGTTTTAATTATATATCTTTATAATATATTATATGAATATGTTTTGTTGAAATAACTTAATCTTGAATACACGACAAGCTGATTATTTTATACTTAACTTATTCCCTTAGAATAGGGTTTTTTGAGACATTTTGTCGCGGTGCTATATTTAAAGTAAATTTATTTTTAATTTTACGTCGTCAGTGTTTTTTTTTATGAGTATTATTACAGATTGGGCACAGAGCAGGCATAGTTTTTTGAGTATTGTTACATTTTTGTTTCCTATGTCTTCCTCTTTAAAGTTATATCGGTAATATTATTTAACTATATGAAGAGAATATCTGAGTATAATTCAAACACCTTTTCACATACTAATTTTTATATAATTTATGGAAGACGGTGCATGATGTTGAATTAGGAGTGGATTTTTAGTCAACAATATGTTCCAAATGATTCCTCAAATAACTCGTGAGCTTTCACTTTTCTTATGTAATTTCTGGTGAGCCACGGAACTACTGAAGTATAAAGTGATAAATATCAAAAGGCTTTCTGGCCATTTGCACTTTGATAAATTAATAATATTTTGGATCTATGCAGTCTTATCCTATATCGTTTTATTACAAGTTTCGTAGAACATAGATTATCAAGAGTCGTTTGACTACACAATTATTTTTCTGTATAGCTTACGTTTACTATAATTAATAATTATTGGTATATTTTTGAGCTAAAAAAATCTATTCAATGCTAAAAGCAGGAATCGCTATCCGTCCTTACCTGATACATGGTGCAGGATTAGTGAAGTGTGTCACTATATACACTAGCACCGTACATATTGACTAAGACAATATCAATGACTATTTTTAATCGTAACCAAAGTATCATCAATAGATAATAGAGGCTCCACGAAAAACTTAAAATAAGTCTAAGGATTTGGTAACAGAGCCTGGTTGATAAGTCCTAGCATAATTAGATAAGGATATTCTTATGTGAAATTTATCCTTATTAACCCGTTAGGGAATCAAATTTAAAAGCGATTTCTATGAACTGTCTATTTGTATTATGACACAGTAGACATTTTCAGACACGATATTTTTGGAATGTTTTTTCCTTTGTCTATATATCACTTAAAGTTGGCAGTTAGTTTTGTCCTTGTCTGTGGCCTATAAAATTAATTTTGAATTCGATTTAATGTCAGCTGCTTGCACGATTTGCCTCTGTAGAATTTTTATTTAAGTCAAGGTGATTTCCACTTTTGAATCGTATTTTATCCTAATTCTTATTTTAAATTATTTTTAGATACGCATTGTCCGCGCTACTTTTAATATGCAAACTATAATTTGTCTGTATTTGTTTGAGTTGTCAAGTATTGATTTTTGTTAACTTTAAATGAATCTGAAGCTTAGACTGTCACAAACATGGCTTAAAAAATCCTTCAAACGAAAAAATAACGAACGATAAAATGCTGACAAATAGTAAATATTTGTCATCATTTTATCGTTCCAATACAAACGTTATGGTTTTTTATGACATATATCTCCAAGGAAATGCCGTAATATAAATATTGCAATATATATGACATCAGTTCGAGCTAGAAGATGCCGGCCGATCATCACCGCGGACGGCGGCGACCGCAGCTGAGGCAACGGTCACGTTACGTCGTCCTCCTGCAGCCTCCACTGTCAATACCACCACAACCACCACTATTATCACTAACACTTCCTCTCCGACGAAGGAGGACACCCGTATCGGTATGAAATAAAAATTTAAATTGTTAGTGTTACCTTATTCAAAAATTATATAAGCATAATAATTCAATATTATTTAAATTATAAGGTAAGTTGATGTCAGGCAAGCGGATGGTCGTAAAATACGTAGCCAAATCATGTGACGACATGTTTGTAACATGTTTTGCCGACCCTACTTAGAGTAGGATAAGGACAGGAGGATGATGAAGCATAATAATTTAATAAAGTAAGCTTTAATTTTAAAGTGTAAGATTCCGCTGGGACCCTTCGTTTTTTATGGCAAATGTATTAAAGAAAAATATCAACATTATAATATTCAAAAAGTCTCGCTTTACCTCTGAAGAAAGCATGAAGGGTCCAAACCCATCACTCAATGTTCCAATGGGAATCACCATATTCTAGAATTTTCTATTTCTTATTTTACTTCTGGGACATTTTATGGTAAGAGATGATGTGACCTAGAAAAGAATAATATTTTCTCACAGGAGCAACACTAATGAGCCTATTTAATTATGATTCATTTAGGTGAAGAGGAAAAGGAACGCGAAAGCAGTTCTGAAAGCAAATCATCCTCCTCGCCTGCAAGCACACAAGCGGCACTTAATGTAATACAGCGCAGGCGACGGCCGAAGCGGCGTTCTACGGGAGTTGGCCATGTCGATATGGAAGTAAGTGTGAAGTGCCTTATTTAATAGAGTTCCTCATTTGTTTAGAAACTGAATGAATGATCAGACACTCATCTCAATTAATTCTAATTTCAATTTTGATATTTTAAAGATACCAATCTGAATATTGATTTCCATTTCTTGCTTTGTTATTAGTAACCTGATAAGAATGCCAGCGGAGTTTGTTGTGTTGGATAATAATTACAAAAAGAAAACGTAGGAATACCATCTGTGTTATCTTTTTCTGTTTCTGCAAGATTTCGCGATATTAAATGTGTGATTAAATCGAATAGTTATTAAATATCGGTTAAATAAATGTCACTAAAATCGAAATTTAAAGCCTAAATTTGAATACAGATTTAAAATTGGCGTTCCTTGAATACCGAAAGTCAGACGCCAATTTGATAATTATATGAATATATTTTCTACTGACTCATAAATTAATTCTAGCATTTACCGAATATAGTTTTAGCACTTATCATAAAAGGGTTTGTCACGATTTCAAGTTTCCCTAGATAGTCTTGAAAAAATGGTCTCGAGTTAGTGCGTGGGCCGTAAATTTAATAGTTACAGTTAGAATGATATTCACGAATGAGGTGTCTTTATTATGTTCAGAATATAATTTTATTCTTTTAGGATATTGTTAATGATCGCGGAGGAGGCGGTGAAGGTGACGGGGAGTCTGAAACGGTTCAGGTGAGTAGTAATATAAAACTGCCGATAAAATTGCATTTCTATATTTTTGCTGAATAAAAAAATTGTTGTAATAGAAATGAGTAAGTCTTATAACTGGAAATACACACGTCAAAAATACCGGATTTACCTAACGTTTATTCCATCATAGACCGGCTCTTTTTGCGGCGTTATTGAAATTATTATTATCATAAAAATGAGCGAGTGTGGTGTATTAAATTGTGTAAAATCCATGTGGCCAAATCGTAGCACTACAAAATTATAAATTAATGGAAAATATGAGGCCTTGGCTATTTATGTATAGTACCTGTTTGACCGAGCCTTGCTTGGTAATTTTTAAAAAAAATAAAAGATACTTAAAAACAAAAAAATAATAATTAGGTAGTTGCGGATCAATCCTAGGTATTTACATTTCTCGAGACTGCCCGTTCCCTGAATAAGATACCGACATACAATACGGCAGGAAATAAGCTACAAATTATTCCAAAAAAACGTTGTTGTTCGGTTTGAAGATTAGGATAAAGGAATGAATACCATTAGGATAAAAAATCATTTACAGATTTTTGTAATATTCTACCGTACCAGCGGCCTACATATTTAACAAGCATGCAGGAAAGTTATTCTCTTACCTACTGAGTAATCAATAATATCATCCGATGTCTATCTGACGCACGCAGTCATCAGAATTCTTATTACGGAAGACAAACCTAATTTTAATTGATATTTTTACTTGACTTTAAGTGATATTTTTATATTGAAAACATGTCAAATATTTATATTTACAATATAATCAATATTGTAAATATAAATATTTGACATTAATATTAATATTATGTTCTATATCATAGAAATGTTTTTCGTTTTTTAATAAGTAATTTTTTCGTAAATGAATAATCCATTTTAACGTTGATCTCTGCCAAGTCTGTGAAATCAGTAATCTTATCGAAATAAAATGTTCTCATAAATATAAAGACGCCATTTATCTGTCACTTGAATGTTTTGTGGTCACGAGCATAAATAGCAATTATTGTTCCCACCGAAGAGATAAGATCAGTGCAGTTCTAATAAATTATAAATAATAAATTTGTGTATCAAAGACAGATGTCTGTCTGTTTGTTTTAGGTGAACGTCGACCTTTTTAGGCAACTCAAAGTTCCCTCCCACCATAGCTTATCTCTATAAGCCTTTCTTGAAGTCGTATTGGAGAAAGCTGAAGAGCCTCCGAACCTACGTTTCTTCCACCGTCTAGGTCGGTCTAGGTACCTCAAATATAAGGTTTCAAAAACATTTGAAAATGCAAAACAAATTAAACAGGAAAGACAAGGTCTCAGTTTACCGACTTCAATCGGTCATGGCTCCGCCCCGCTTCTAATAGCGTAGTGCAAGTGTTTTACGAATCCTGCTTGAATATGGCTTGAAAATGGATAGTACACTTTACATTTACAATTAGATATATTCTTTGTAATTGTGGATTAAAGCAAGTATTAAACTTAATAATTGAATTAAATACTAAAAGGAGTCTGATACAGAAACCAATAATTGTATTGAAGATTATACTTATATTATATCTAATTTATTTGCAGCATAAAAGACAAAAATAAACTGTTCTCTTGATGACTAATCCATCCATCAAGTGGTTTCTGTAGCCGACGTCAAAGTTTATTTATATCATTCACTCGGCTTCAGTTTGGTTTACACTATTTACTAACCGCTCCGATATATTCCACTTTCTACCTTACGACAGAGAATGGCTTCAGGTCACCAACCACGCTGCTCCTATGCGGATCCTATCCTGGTGAAATATCATACAAGTTGACTGGCCCGTTGGGGCAATAGGTAGTAACCCTACCTTCAGCTCCGCGGGTCGCGGGTTCGACTCCGGCCGAGGGCCAACATTTTCTATAAATGAATTTGTTGGCCTTTGAGCCTGGGTGTATATCTTTAATATATAAATGAGTTAATCTTGTATATATATTTGGAATCTCGGAAACGGCTTCAACGATTTTCCTGAAATTCAGGTGGTTTCGGAGGAGAAAAATCGATCTAGACAAGGTTTATTTAAAATGTATAAAAATGTCGGTTTATCCTTGTTTTTGGGCTCTAAAATTATTTTGAAATTTACGTTGTAAAGTCATGGTAGTTTATTTAGGGAACGGGCGGTCTAGAGAGGTGAAAAAATCCTAGGATCGAGCCCCACCTGTCCTATTATTTTTTCATTTTTCATTTCAATTTTTTTTTTTAATTTTTTTACATCATTTTAAAAATTACCGATCAAGGCTCGGTCACCCAGGTACTTTGTATTTAGGTATGTATTTAAAAAATATATTAGTATATATTCACCAGTTGATTGTTTACCATAACACAAGTATTAAGTTACTTACTTTGGGGACGGACGACCGTGTGTGTAAGTGTCCCATATATTTAAAGTTTCCTCAGGATGTTTTCCATGACCAAGAAGTTTAGACTAATTGAAAATATGAATTACACACATACATTTTTATACAAAACGTCATTGGTTGCCCGGGTTTGGACCTCCGCGGTAGACCGTTCGGCTATCACGGATTGTACTTTAAAAATGGTTTTGATTGAGAATCGCAAACGAATATATGTACAGGTTGTTAGGTTTCTTTGGGTGAGCTCATGTGTCAACCAAATATCGAATTGTACAAAGCCGGACTTTTTCAAATTAGTTAAAACTGTTTTAAATTTATTCGAATTATTTTTAAGTACTTCCTAAATTCTTTCACTATAACTTAACTACATTCCCTACATTAAATGCATCATTGTATAATTGTCTCGTGCGTACATTACACTCTATTCTACACATTTAGCTATTTAGCAAGTTTATAGCATTTCTAAATAACTGTCTACTTCCAGCATTGTACGTGACTATTTCCTCTAACGTTATAATGGCTGTAGTAACAATCCGTACAAGATAGATATCGATCTTTGGCATCGGCCAAAGCGGACTTTTTTTGATACCCTATAAGGTATAGGGAGGAATATCTCCATCATATGTTATGTTATATCTCAAAGTGATTAGGCTGCGTTTTTATGTCGGCCTATATATATTACCAACAAATATTTCAACGAATTGAAACAAAATCTGAATAGAGTTAAATTATTAACTTGAACTTTCCTTATGAATCACTATCTATTGAACAAAACCGCATAAAAATACATTCAGTCACTTTTGAATTTATCGTTAACAGATTGATAGACGTGGCGAGTACCTTTGTTTTATAATGTATGTATGTGGTGACTACAATAAAAATAAAACTAGATATCATAAATAAATATAAAAGAGAAGTGATTTAAGGAAATAATACAAGTCCTTCAATAATATATCTCTTTAAAATGAGTTTTAACTGTTTAGGAAAAACAGATATTAAATTTGTGTAATGCTTAAATAGCTCGAATAATATTATAATATTTATTCCCAATAATGTAGTCCAAATGATTGTATCAACTTTTTGATGACAATGAATTTGCATAAATAATTTTTATGCCACGCTACGCAATGGTGCATGTCGAAATAGGCCGAATGTGATTACGTAAACGTATTCCAAATCTAACATTAACGGCATGTTTAAGTATAACATTGGACGTGACATCATTACAGGGTTACTGAGTTATTGAGTAAGCATTTTTTTTATGACATCGCCGTTATATGACGATTGATTATGACTACAATAAACGAACAGATTCCGATGTGAAATCACTAATATTCAGTAATATTTTAATATTCTTGTAATATTTCCATTCACTGCAATCACTGTTATTGAATTTATTTATATGATTTCTTCTGCATGCTTCGTTAAAAATTCCAGTCAGCTACTAAAACTAAGGTTAGTATTTGGGTCAACAGAATTCTAAACCAGAGCCGCGTAAACTTGAAAATAGATTTTAAATTTAGCTCTAATATCATTAGAAACTGTTTTTTTTTATACAAAATTGACTTCTAAATAATTTTAATTATGGCGTACATACTAGTAATTCTGAGAGTGATGTCTTATGAGAATATATTTTTGTAGCTAGAATAGAATATTTTAAATTCTAATTAAAATAAAAATGATGTTTAGTTTTTCATATTTAAATGGTTTGTTTCACTTGCTTGTAGGCGCTAGTGTCATCTGCGTCGGATGGCTGTTTATGACAATATATTAAATCGGTAAAGATTGATATCATATGAGATGTTCGTTTGCTAGAAACGCAGAAGCTTATTTATAGTCCGTGCGTACCTGCATGACGTGGCAGACACACGCCCCATATTAACTGTTAGACACGACCTTCGATCATATTGCTCGTATTGAGATGAAGTAATTAACGATTGACTGGCACTCGCATTAATAATAGAAAAATATGTAATATTTATTTGTGACTGTCCTTCAAATGTATTCAGGACGTGAGTTCGCGCTTTCCCGCATACGACGGCAGTTTTGTTTTATTTACAGGTGATGATTTCTTCACGTGTCTTCTTGAATATTGCCCTCTCTTATGATTATTTGCTGACGTAACTCGTGTCTCGCTCGCACGAATGTATGAACCAGTGTTTGGTGTGGGAGTTAACAATATTTTCACTATGTTTAGATTTATAAGTCGCGGAAAACATTCAGTGTGTTTTGCAACCGCGTTACGGACACGCGTCCTTTACGTATATAAATACTATTGTGATGTGAACGAAGATGAGCCGAAAACATGACAGATATTCTTCGCGTCCACGCAGTCTCACGACACATTATGGCTCTTCACCGACCATGTTGGGTTCCATGATTTCCGGACAATATAATAATCTCTATTCAAATAGTTATTCTAATGTCTACAGTCCTGGTACATATAGAAATTATAATCCCTATACGGTGGGTTTGGGCCGACCGTCGAACATGAGTATATATGGAGGTACCAGTTCGGGATATGGTGGTGTATATTTAAGTGGAGCTACTATAGGATCTTTAAATTTGATGACGCCTGTGTTAAAAAAATTAGATAAAAAGTTGTTAGCTAGCCAAAAGAACTTTAAGCCAAAACCTGTGCCACTGCCAGTCAAAGTTGTGGCAGAAATACCGCTGGAAACAGAAGTCCCGCCAATGAGACCAGAAAGAAAATCTCGATTGACGAATCGAAGTGGCAATCTCAACAAGGAGCGATCGCGTTCTCTTACCTCTCTTGACTCAGTATTAACACCCAACTCCCGTTCACTGAGTCTCACTTCTCTTGCTTCAGATGGGTATTGTGTATGTTACTTTTTAAAGTTAATACAAGCTTAAAACTTAATTAGTGTTATTCAAGACAGATCTTACTACTCTTTACTCTTACTTTACTCTTCAATCTTAAATCTTTATAAATGTAAAATTTTGATATAATTGAATTCATAAAAAAATTCCTTTTATCCTTAATTCTTTATATTTTATCTGTATAAAGAATACAGTGAAGTTATTGTTTGTCTCATATTCCTAGTGATAAAGCTTTTTTGTATGTGGTTTGTTAAAAATTAGTTTTCAATTCAATTCAAATTATTTTTTGTTCTACTCTCATATTCTAACCCGTATGTTTTCATATCTCCATCTGTGTCAAGTCCACACAACTTCGACACAGCGGGACAAACTGACCACATAGGGATATAATAGATTGAATCACCTTAGTTAATAATAAATAAATAATCTTGATTGTGACATCTAATACCAATTATCACTTATGCACTATACTAGATGTATTGTAGTGTAGTTAGTAACCCACCTGATATGATAGGTCTTTGTTTATCTATATTACTTTAGTTTTCTAGTCTTGCATATTTAATTGGAAAACCGTATAACTTCTAAGATTTCTATGTATATCAAACAGTTACAAGTAATTTATACATATATATTAGTTTCACAAAAATCGTGATCGTTCGAATAGCCGCACAGCTCATTTTGGCATGGCGAAGGATCATATGGTATCCCATATATTTATTTATTTATAGGAGAATAGATTTTTGTAGGTTATATGTTTTTTTGAGCATAGTAACATATTTATTTATTAGGTTATATAAAAAATTATTACTTATATACGGCTTATACATTTTCAAACTTTGTATATGTTTGACTCTATAATTTCTTCAAATGGTGTCGATGACTGTGTTTAAACAGTTTATGACCATTTCAAAATACGACAAAATCGTTCTAAGTGTAACGAATGTGATCCTGCTCTTCAAGTAACAAGTGTATACAATTCCTACTAGTGTTTAAAGAAAACGTGACGTATAAGATAGCTGTAACAATACTTAGCATCAAATTGTTAAGATTGGTAGCTACATTTCTGCTTTTCAAAAACCGCGCAGAATTTACTGTTGCCAAAACAGTTGTCAGTATAGCAGAATTGCCGGGGACAAGGGAATGCATTGGTCCTTCATCCTAACACGTTAATGTTCGATATTACACTTTACCAGCGGGTTACTTAAGTACTGACGCCGTCGTATCCTCATCACACGGTAGCGTCAAGTCTTCAATCATCGACTATATGTAATGCTATCAATACGAAGGTATCCAATATATTGTTTTTATTACTATTTTTTATCAAATTCTTATGTCACAGTCTGGCGGTGAGCGTACGGAGGACGGCGAGGATCCAGACTACAAAGCTCTTTACGAAGCGTCACAAGTCGAGGTCCGGCGTCTTCGTTCGTTGCTGACAACGTCAGAGCAGCAACTTCGTGATGCTCGCGCAACCATTACCAGGCTTACACAAGTGGTACGCAGAACTAATGTTCGGTATCGTTGTAGATAATTATATAGTGCGTGACTACCAGTTTTATATACTTCAATGATGCATGCGAAAGTTTATTTGGATGGCTAAGATTGGACATGGTATAATTGTATAGCTGTAAAAATATCCACACGCGGTATTCATTATATGATTCATAATTTTTAGGTTCATTATTATTACTTTGATTAAATTATAGAATCACTTAATAATGGCTAAGTGACAATGTCTATTTAAGAGTATTAGAAAATGTCAATATTAGAAGAATTTCTATAATAAAAAGAGAAAGAGGTTAAAAAGTAAAATACATGTATAATATGTGTTAGAAATACTTATAATGAAATAAAATAAAACATTCATTGTTAATGCACCATAAGCATTAATCAAAATAAAGCATTATGTCATAATGAATAATGCTGTGGTGTAAAGCGGCAGATATTAGAAAGAGCTTTACGGGCTATCTATAATACGAAGCAACGTGAGTCTCTTCGCGAAAGTTCAAGGAAGTAGACATACAGTAGCGTCACTTAGATTATCGTTTCATATAATTAAATTGAGTTAGTTACAAAGTAACTATCTACTCCGCCACAAAGATACAATAAGCATGCACTATAATACTCGGGCTACGTGTTTGGCGCGTGGCTCACGACCATGACTCTTGTAACTCGCAATTTCATAAATACGCGCCCTTATTTTAAAACGCTTGACAAATCTCCGCCCACTGCTAAACACTAATTACATTCGCGATGTCACTTGACAGATTGGCTTATCTGAATCGTGTAACTGTCCATCAAATGTTCATCGTTCTTCGGGTTGTATATTTTTTATATCGGTAAAAATTTATTGGTTTGTTTTTGCAAATGCGACTGTCAATAATGATTGTAAACATATTTAAATATATATGATATACATTTAAATTCATTGACAGATAACTAAAGATATTGCACGGCGATTTGTTGTGCTCTTTTGCGAAATAGAGATTATAGGAATGAGCATAATAAAATAATAATCTATATAATAAACAATTTTTCGGGAGCAAGTTTTTCAAACCAGCAGTACAATTAGCGATTCAAAGGCACTTTGTTCACAAGTTTATTTTAATAAAGAATATTTTTAATTTAAATTTACATCAATTGCTAAAAGAAAAAAAGTGTTAAAAGTTGTATAATCGTGATATTAAGTGAAAATCACAGTGCTCGTTCACTGCGTCAACACAGCGTTTCTTATTATTTTTATTTTAGTCAAATTTTAGTAAAATATTTGTAAATATAAACAAAAAATGGTTCAATGTATGTAATTAAATATTTATTGCGTGTTATAGAATCAAAATTCACTCTCTGAGATAGAGAAGCGTGAAAAGAGAGCCATGGAGAGAAAATTATCTGAAATGGAAGAAGAATTGAAGGTAAGGGTCAGTATTATGTTGTACCAAAAATCATACATTACACTACACAATGCAACCAAATGATTTGAATACGAGTATATTGTGGGATCGAATGCTAAAATAAAATCTAAAGTTAGGTGTTATAATGGCTTCAAATTTAAGTATTATGTTTTTTTAGCTCTTATAATTCTCTGGGTGTCAAAATGCCAGAGAGGATTTCAAAAAACTGTTATTTTTAATTGCTATCAAATTAGGAATACTTTATGAGCTAAAGGTTATATCAAAGTACAACAATATAACTGAATACTTGTAATTTGAAAATATAAGACTTGGCAATCCGATTTTTAAAATTAGATAACGATGAAAGATATATATTCTACTCCTACGTAACATACTAAAGAGATTTTCATCGTATCACTTCCAATTTTGATTTCCCTTATGCGAAGAAAAGTTTATCATGTCCATTTGATTTGATAACGACTTTTAAAATGGCGCTTAAGTTGCCACAGATTACATGACGACGATATAATCTTGCCGTTCGTTTTGTAGCAATTGCAAAAGTTAAAAGCCGAGAACGAAAGGCTGAGGGCTGAGAACCGTGCTCTAACGCGGGTGGTCAGCAAATTGACCAACTCTGCCGCCAAATAGGTAAATGTGTTGATTGAGCATTCGCTCCGTGGCGGCACTTTGCGGCGTAGTCTGGAAATTCTCTTCCCAACTTTGATGTGATTAAATAAATAGAATTCAATGAAATTAGCCCTTCAAACTCTTAAATCATAAGAATATAAATTTTATTAACAACATTAATTTATACCCAAAATTAGTTGAGATCTATCGATCGAGAACTTGTGCTATTAATTATCTATTTTTTATATCATAATTCTGATTTTAAGAAATGCATACGCATATTTGTATCACACACGATAGAATAACTCGTCGCTTGTGTCGTGAAAGGTCTTCGAGCGTGATAATCAAATTCTGCTCTTTCATTCACTTGATAATCCAGCAACGGAAATCTATTCAGAATTACTGTTAAAGTCTCTCAACTCTCTCAGACAAAAAAATTATACCGCTAAGTTTAGAAATGAATCGTAGATAAAAAATTGTGATAACTATACTGTGAATAAGATCACTTTAAAAAATTATCATAACATTTGTTTAGTGTAAAGAGTTTTACAATTTAGTCATTACCATATAAAAATGTGATAATTCTTATAACCTTTGCCATTGACTGACATATTCTATATTAGTTTATACTAAATAAACTCTATTTAAACATTTATGTTTCTAATATATAATACATTTAGAAGAAATATTTGCAGATGTTGCACTTTGTAAACACTGATAGGCTGTCGAATATTTATTAAAACAATGAGCTGATATTGTCCATATAGCAAACCACATTGACTTGACTTTTATTGGGGATTTATGACTGCGCCACTCAGTGTCTCATGCGCCACGATCGCAACACCGCAACATTAACTGTGTGCTATGGCAAGCATGTTTGATAAGTGTCTAACATGGTACGAATATCCTCGACGATTTGCTTCGCGTGGTCCGCTCACTTCGTTTTTGCCGGATAATGTTGTTATGCCATTATTACCTTTTACCACTATCCTTTAGTCACATTAGGCCCTCACAATATTTTAATAGTTATGACTTTCATATCCTGCTTCAACGTAATGTTTAATAATGCATTTATGTATCCTCCTGTCGAAAAATTCTTTACATTCAGCCTTTTTTTGGTCATTTTTATAACTTAATATAACTACTGAATACTTAGATTTTTATGATATTATACTACTGTCTACGGTCAACATTTTTTATATGTTAGTATGGTACAAAATTAGAAAAAAACATGTGTTAGCTATCCCTTTATTGTAATGGCCTATAATAACTTATCTGGAAAGTTGTGCCCGTAAACTGTTGTTATGATGTTGCATGATTGTCCCACTTAGAACAAACGAACACTTAACACATCACGTTACACCCTTTTAATATTTCAATCTCTCAACATCAACCATTAACGGTTTAATATACTATTTGCATAATAAATTAAAATAAATTAAATAATCAGAATAAATTAAAATTTCCCAGTATGTAAATATGAAACGTTCTAAGTTTGAAAATATCCTTAAAATAGCATTGAATAATGCCAATGTAACTACAGTGCCGTTATTTCACACTATTGGTTAGTTTAGGTACAAATAATATTGTTATTTTGTTTCTTCGCTCAAGAAAATCATCTTAAACAATTTTATAATTTTTTCTTATGGTTACTATATTTTGTAACTAGCCACTTGCTCAGCTGAGTAGCTAAGTTATACTGTATACGTTCTGCAAAAATATCAGCGATTTATTTATACATATCTTAAACTAATATAAATTCATTTGCGTAGGATGTTATTAAAACAATAGATCCATACAATGATTATTACAGCCTTTCATATTAAATTGACCTTTTTTCATAATGCGATGGATTGGCAATGGATATACTAGTAGTTTTTTGATTCTGAATCCTAACTATTCAAAGTTAAATAGTTTTTGTTTATTAAGATGGCCTTTAATTTTTGTTACGATTATACAGCGTCATATTATACAATAAAGCTATGCTCTTACTTCATATAAATTAGCAAAAATAAATATTTTTTATAATATTCTTTATTATAATGTACCTAATTAAGATAGAAGTGGGCCAGGATTATAACTGCAATTAAAATATTGTTTTGTAATGTTTCTCCACTAGATTTTTATGAAAAAAACGAATTAAATAGCTTGTTTATCTGCGAGAATGTTGACGATTTCAGAAGAACACATTATATGAATATATTTTCTGACTACTAAAATAAAGTTTCACATCAAGATAAAATTTAGTTTTAATTGTATCCAATATATTTTCAGAATCAACAGGCACTGTTAGCGGAAAACCAGCGATTAAAGGATGAAAACGGTGCATTAATACGAGTGATCAGCAAACTATCTAAGTGAAAGTTGGGACATATGAATATAATATAATACTTATATTATGTATACACTCGTTTCCTAAAATATGTACTATCTACTTTGGGAACCTAAATGCAATTTATAATACAAAACGATTTTCTTCCACTAAGTCACGAAGTACAGTCGAATGCTTCAATCCAAGTTTTGCCAGTCCATTTTGATGTTTTGCGTTATATTTATGTTACATTTTGTAAGTAGTTTTACATATATTGACATGAATTAATTGAACAATCAAATAATAATTTAAGAAACAATAAGTTGATTTTATTACAATATTATTTTCGATTTTCAATAAAAATATAATGATATGTTACTTAAATGTTATTGACATTAATTTAATTTATTTTATGATATGTGTTGACAAAGTAGATTTGTGCTAAATCTAGCATACTTTTGTTTACTGCTGCAATGAAATACATAATAATTAAATTACGCATATTGATGCTACTTAAAAACCTACATTGATGTATTGACATTACATTGACATTGACATTATTGTTGACATTATTACTCAATGTAATAGAAAAACCATCAAGGGAACTTTTTTGTAATATTCTTTCGTATATGCGATTTTTAACCACAAGTATTTCACTATTAATTATAATTAAGCGTTAGAAACATTTTGAAACACATACTGTTTTTAAGTCACCATCGTCAGAATGTTCCTTTAATAATGTAAAACATAATATTAAAACTTTGACAGAGTTTTAAACTCGAAACTCAAAATAGTAAGTCAAGTATATTTAGGTTTATTTTCAATTGTATTAAACTTTCCCCAAGGACTATGGTTAACGTAAACTTTACTCCTGGAACGGAATATTTATCTTTGCGACGAATACCAAAAAAAAATCTTTCAAATGTTACATACCATAACAACACTTTCGTCTAGTCTAGTGCAAGGTCAGAATTTAATTTAACCTATTTACACAACTTAACGTTCATTATAGTTCTACGTCTAAATTACAAATGAATTTGGCGAAATATATAAAATAATAAGGCCCTCTTCAAAATGTAAATTTTTTAAAGCATTTTAAATGAATTAATTAAATTAAATAGTTGATAAAATAGTTTCGATCCGATTCAAGAAGAGATTCGTGCAAGGCATTACAGAGCAATGACATATTACTGGGAAATATTGGGAAAATGTTATTGTCAGCAGTTGCAGTTGACCATTTTCTAGCAGACACTGTAACTATATCGTAGACAGCCATCTAAATTGGCAGTGAACTTAAACCGTACCGTAATACACTTCAAATATGTCTTAAAAGTAATGCTGAGCTTACAATAAACCTAACAATTGACTTAACTAAAAAGTGAAACATGTCTATGGCAATTCTAGAGTGACGTCCTTTTTCTCACCTAAGTCTGTAAGGCAGCCAGTACTTAATATACTACTTATATAGCAGTTTACTTTTCTGTACTCTTATTCCTGCTATATCTTGGCATGCACATAGTTATAGCCTTGTGTTGATCACTAAACGGTGTAAGTTTAAAATAGGTAACTGTAGAATCTTTATGGCTTAACAACGTAACAATATTTTTGGATACATTTATTAGGGTGTTCTTAGTTTGTCCTCAATTTTATTTTTGTCTCGTGCATTATAAGGTCCAAAAAAAAATTATTTCATTATATTTTTTTGCTTTACGTGCACAAAATGTTACCAAGTAACAATATTGACAACAATTTTAAAAATATTCTAATGTTTTTTACAAGAATCACAATTACAAAAACAGGCAATTTATTTTGCTAATTACTATAGTACAAAATAAATGATATAATTATATTGCTATAATTCACGATGATAAAACCCATGTAATATTTAATTAGTTATTATTATTAGCTTTTCTTTCCTTGTCCTATACGTTATTATTTAACTGTTTGCTATTTTGTAAATAGTACGCACCATAACCATAATTACCGTTACATTGTTCAAAAGCACATATTCACTAAGATACTCAGCCCCTGTAAGCATAATTAGTGTATTGGGGGTGTTACTACTATTTAGTTACTCCTTTGTTATATTATTATTATATTTTTCGGTTAACACTATAAATTTTACATTGTCATTAAATCGCTTACAATTATTAATTAAGGTAATCATCTTGTACATTCTTAATGCAAGAGATATATTTTATATCAAATTAAAGCAATCTTTACGACACAATTGCATCTGATTTGTTTTAAGCAAATATCATGTATTTTATGCTATATCTGTATCTTATTTATAGCAACTTTCAATTGTTTTGTTAAAGTGTGATGGACTAAGATAATGCGTCTTCACTTATATACCATGCTATGTAACGAGAATCTTAGTGTTGCTTTTTAATTGTTTGTTTTCCTCAATGATAATGTCGCGTAAAACATAATAGTTAGATAAATCATAAAAAAAACATCCAATCTATTCTACGGAGATAGAATAAAAATTGATCTTGGACAGATTAAGGTCATCAAAAAATGACAAAACGCTTATTGAGCATTGAATTATCTAAAACTTTTATGGAGTAGTAAATTTTTTTCTATGAAATTATGTATCTGTAGCATAAAACAAAATGGATTTACTGCGATAATTGTTTGGTCGCAAAATAATCTGCGCCTAATATGTTTATTAAACTCTAATACGTATAATATTGAGATTGGATATATGTATGCCTGATAATATATATACATATATATACACACATTATGTATCTTGATATTCATAAATATTTTCATATCAAAAATTGTATAGTTTATGTAATATTATCAATAGTCGCGAAATGATTGGATATTAAATGTGATACGATTAACTTTTACCTTGACTTGGATCAAATGTATGTAGTTTAATTTTGTTTTTGGTGGTACGAGGGGATTATATAGTTTTATAAATATGGTCATGATAAATATTATTTTTACCGTATAATTTCTTAGTTTAAATATATTGTTGCGCAAGTTAAACAGATAATAATAATTATATAACAACTATCCGTATCGTTACTTTCACTCTATTATAATAATGAAATGGTTTTACAAGCATAATTATTGAGCTTTTATTATTAAAATAATTTATTTGGATTAAAGTTAAATAAAATAAATATGTTCATTGATTTATTTGTTTTTGATTTTATTTATATTTTCCTATTTTGCACGTTATTTGTACTTATCAATATAGCCTGCGACTAATGTGGCATTTCCAAACGTGCCTTAAATTTTGTGTTCGTCCGGTGTTGTAGCGATTTATACATTTTTAGGACAATTTTATTATCATTGGGCTTCCATAAGCGAAACAATTGAATTGAAGCGAAACATATAGATCAGCTTCTAACATGTTCTCTTTTAAAGTCGTAGTAGATTCAACATATGTAACTAATAACTTTAAGCTAGTGACTTGAGACTTTAAAATTAATGTTAAAAGTAATTTTGGTAAGGTCTTCAAACAGACAAGAGTGGGTCTATTATCTATATTCTCTGTAGTAGACGCTATCATACCTTCTATATAGGCCGTATATAGATACGGCCTTGATAGCTGAACGGTGAGACCATGAAATACTTATCAAGGGGTCATGGCATACAACCCTGGGTAGGCGCCAATAATTTTATTATCAATCAGAAAATCAAATCTTTGGAATACTTTATTACTTTACACATATCTCATGATACCCTTTTAATATGTGTAAGATGGAAAAATAGGAAACAGAAGGCTAGGCAAACGCCTAGCATTGGGTTAGAAACAGGCTGCATCCCATCTTTACTTTATATGTATATACATATTTTATACGTACGTATATATTTTGGTTTTTTGTCATCATACGTGTAGTCATTTATAGAGTAAATTTATATAGTAGTTATTCATCTATAAATAAAATATCCAAGTCTCTATTTTTCTTTTTGGTTACATATACAATTGCAAGACTACTAAACTTGAGAAATAGTTATTTGTGCTTTCAGGTAATCATTCAGGTTCATTAGTAGATTAAGTCTTTTTTTTTCTGTTCCAAATAGTTATTCTATTTTTATGTTAAAGTATTATGATATTGATGTGATAATACTAAACTTGTACTATGTAGTATATGATAATCGATTTATAAAATATGCCATTACAATGCTGATGAAACTAATATTGCATATTTTGTAGAAGTTTTTACGGGTTGTCCGCTATTGAAAATTTGATATCGATAGATTACCTAAAAAGTCTTAGTCGTAAAGAAAATAAATTGTCACTTTGTATAATTATTGTATACACTTATTTTATATACTTCTTATAATACCCTATCGAGTTTAAACAGTCAAGAATCTTACGTAGTGTTCCGACGTAATGGTTTAACATTACATTACTAGTTATTAATAAAATTAATTATAGGATATGAATAATGCTGGATCGTCTTGTCTTTTTTGTTTTAATTTTAAATATTTTAGTTTACATTCTATACTAATAAATAATATAGAATACCAATGTGTTTAAAAATTATGCCAACGAACTTGTGTGGAATTTATAATAATATATATGTTTCAAAAATTTAACCATTAAAAAAATGCGATTTATTGCGTTTCTTGCCCACTTAATTTCTTCATATCCTACCTTACCTTATACCTTCATACCTTATATTAGAAATGTATAATGTAATAGATGTCGTGGTGTTAATCTGATCAGTATATCATAATAGGTATATGTTAATCGACTACACATATAATTTCATTGACTGGAATTGTCAGCTATTTATATTTAGAAATAAGCTTTAATAAATGTATAGTAGCTATAATTAAAAGGTTTGGTTCATTTTTAACACAATTTTTTTAACTTTTAATTGAAACTCACCAATAAATTATTTGCAATATCGTGTAAATTTGTTGAGAGATTTCTATGTGGTTCGTTAATTTATTCATTATTTTTATTTGTAAATGGGCGATATTCTACAAAAGTAATAATAAAATTATTTTGCTATAATCCGCGATGAAGTAAATTAGAAAATATATATAATGCTAAATGTAGAGTGGAAGATCAGTTTCCATACCTGATACATACAGGATTCGTAAAAACACATGCACAAACCTCCACCACCGCTACCACAATACACAAGCACTACACACGTTCACTATCACAAACTAAACATTCGTTTCGCCCCGCAATCGATGCATCATCGGATGGACGGATGGTGGGATAGACTCTACGACAAAATCGCAAAGCATTGCGGTGGTTTGTTCATGTGTTTTTACGCATCCTGCATGTATCAGGTATGAAAACGGATTGTCCACTCTACATTTAGCATTATATATTTTTTCTATTTTAAACAATATTCACTTAACATTTTTATATGTTTTGTGGAATTTTGGAAGGGAATGTTTTGGTATCTAATATCATAATAATTATAATCTATATGTGTCTTGTTATTGTAACATAATGTGTTATTTTAATCACTAAAATTGGGGCTAAACACATTTTATTAAAATGAAGGTTTGAGAAATCATAATCATTGACGTTATGAATTCATAACGTCAATGATGAATTACGAATTGAATATAATTGACGAAAAATTGAATGACGTTTAATAAAATGTTTATTTTGTGAGTTATATTAGCAGTTGGACGAAATAGATATGTCGATGACTGGTTTTCTGGAAATGAATGTAACGTAATAATTACGATAGCCACGCGCCTGTTGCAATTTTTAACATAAGTATGGAATTATTTTTTTCATATCTATTTATACAGGTACACGTCCAAAAATTTATATGAGCATTTATACCTATTTCGACAACTGTAAGGGTAGGCCCGTATCACGTGAACATCTATTACAATAATTTTGATACTCAGCAAAAGTACAAAACTAATGAAAATATTATTTTGCTATAATCGGCGATAAAATCTTTTTTAGTTTTGTATTATTGACTTCCGCAAAGTAATGCCTAATTCTATAAATTACTAATTATTATATTTCATTGTCTGTATTATATAAATAAGCCACCTTTAAAAGTCCTTGTCTGTATACTGTACATAAAAAATATGATCTCATATAAAGAAGACTTTTTTTTAACTTTTTATTCTGGACAAACTAATTTTGCTTTATTTCTTTACTGATAAAAACATTAGATTTGCTCAACTATGCTACAATATAGCATGGTTGGGCTAATATCATGTTTTTTACTAACATCGATCGGGTTACAACTTCAGAGATTATAATACGACTGCGATGAGTAAACGTATAGCGATTTTATTATATTTTCATTTTTTTTAATCATTAAACTTACATAAAGCGTAACTCCCAATAGCACATAAAGTATTTGTCCGATCAAGCATATTATTTATTGAATGAATACGAATCTTTTCTAATTTATACATAATCTAATTATTGTTTTATAACTATATTTAAGTATTTGTGTCAACCGTTGTTTCGAATATTGCCCTATATTTACACTATGGACTGTGGACCATATGATATAGTCAAGGAATCAACTGTTAAATATACCTATGCATAATTTCCTAAAGTATGTAGCTAATATATAAACAATTTTATGATGAGAATCTGCTTGGTCTCGCCGTAAAAAATGGAATGTTTACTTATATTATGGAGAACCGCAAAGTAACGCCTAATTCTAGAAATGGTAATTACTTTTTGGTATATCAAATTTTTGTTTGTGATTTTGAATGTCTTCTTACGGCTAGACTAAGATTTATCCAATTATGTTAATAATATAAATGTGTCCTGTTTGTACCTTATCATAAATAAATTTTGTCACAAATATTTTATAAATAAAATGAGTTATTAAAATCTAAGTGATTTTTATTTTTTAACTTTAAACTCCTAGCACTTGCTAACCAGCATGATTTTCAATTAAATTAACTTTTATTGTTTATTATTTTAGTTTATTATAAAATATTATTGGTGACTGTTTTTGGATGGGCCCTGTATATTAATTGAAAATCGAGTCCAAAAAAATAGGATTTTCTGTTTACACTGTGGTTCCAGTTATCAATGCGACGAGAGTAGCGGCTGCGTGGTCTAAATGGAGAGAATTGACGGCTGTGACCTAAGGCCTCACGCCTAAAGGGGACGCTTAAAGGGACTAGTATACAAGAGCATAATAAGACCTGTAATGCTCTATGGGAGTGAAGTGCAAAGCATATTCGCGAACTTTACGCTAGTTAAATGACGATGTTAAGATGGATGTGCAGTGGTACGCGCCTGGACAAAATACGTAACCAGTATAATGGCGGAAGTCTTGGCGTGAGAGATATTGATGACAAAATCGTAGAAGCGCCTCTTCGCGGGTTTGGTCATGTGCTTCAACACCCCCAGAGCTATGTGGGTTACAGGTGTCTCAACATGCCTGTTTCTGTCCATAGACCACGTGGCTGACCAAAAAAACGTTGGCTTGATATTGCGGAGTCAACCATGCTTTCCTACGGACTACAAAAAGTGGATGCACTAGATCGTGCAAAGTGGAAGCAGTTTAGCCGAAAAGTGGGCCCTGGCATAGGCCGGCATCAACCGCTAGAAAGAAGAAGACTGGATCCAATTAAAAATTATATTAAGAAAAGTAAACAATATTTATTTATAAAATACATTTATTAAACGAACATTTTAAAACAAAAGGTATTCTAATTTAGATACAATATATTTACCAGCTATTTTTACAGAAATACAACAATGAAGATTCTTAATAGACGAATACAAATACAGAAAACTTACCTTAACAATCACATTAGCATTAATACAAAATAAAATATTATGAATATACCTATGTAGGAAATAAAAAAAGATATCAGGCTATCTACATATTAAGATGAAGTATACTATCATTTTATAATTAATATTTAACTTACATGAGCATGCTTTCATAAAGTAGAAGAAAAAAATTAAGCATATTAAGAAAATACTATAAATTTGAGAGAACGAAGAGAAATAGTTAATATCTTACACAATAATTGTATGTTACCTTGATGACGCTTGATCACACTATCTTGTTAATAACACGTAACAGTAACAAACTATTAATTTTAAGTCTTATGACAATTTATATCACAAACAGTTTGTAATTATCGCTTATATTCTAAACGTTCACTAATTATAGTGTTGGATATACACATCATAATTGCATGTTTTACATTTCAGATCTGGACAAATAGTATTTTTCAACAATATAAATTCAATTTTATAATGTAATTATGTTAAAAGGTAATTAATATCGTAATACGAATTAAACACTCCGAATTCGTATTAAACTATAATGATAAACGCTATAACAACATCGATTTACTTTTAGTCTACAGTTTACACTTTTAATATTATTCACTTCCACTAAGTATTAGTAGATTTTTAGAAAACAAAGTTGTGTTGTTACAATATTGCGAAAAATTTATTGAAGATTTTTTTACTATTCATAAAACTTGATGAACTACAAACAGTAATTAGGCAGCCTTTGATTTGAATGTTAAATAATAATACAATTATTTAATATAATAACAGCTAGATATCGAATCTGATCGTTGTTTGGAACAGTATATTTGTGCGAAGTATCCATTAAATACGTGATAATTTAAATTGTTTTTACACCTTGATATGTTATAGCACAGAAGCTTACATAAAATTTCCACAGTATTTAGGTGAACTCTAATAACGGTGCAAGCTCTCGTAATTAATGACGTCCTCTTAACTTCCCTGCCTCTATACCCTTCTTTTCAGTGTAAAAGGCGTGAAATAAAAATATTTGTTAAAGCATTTAAATTGTGGTTTTAAAAGTCATTCAAGACTGAATACTGCCTATTCAAAACATGACTTAAATGTAAATAAGGAAAGTTCTTAAATAGTTATAACAGAATAATTATTTTGGCATTAATATTAATTATTTTATTAAAAGAAAAACAATGTTTGTCCTATAATCTACGTTGTGAAATAAATCTTATGGTAAGTATGTAAAATATGTAGGTAATAGTAATAACATCAATTTCCACATCTAATAAGTTACAAAAAAAGTGCAGTTCGAATAATAACGAGATTAATAGAAGATAGAGAGACATCTTTTTAACATTTCGCTTGAAAATAAATTTTATAAAAGTATGCGCATTCCATATCATATAATTAAGAATATATTTCTTAAAAATTCTAAATTCTAAAACAAAAAAGAAATGTAATCCTAAACAAAGCTTATATATATATATATTATATATATATATATATATATATATATATATATATATATATATATATATATATATATATATATATATATATATATATTTAAACATAAACATTAAACAAATTCAATAAGCTAATAAAAATTCTATACAAGCGAAAAAACCTCTTGTGAGATTGCATGCCTTTGGAACTTTTGTATAATTTTTTTTTTTTTTACTAAAATATATTATATTATATCGATAATTGAATGGTAGATTTCTCTCCCTGTAAACAGAATTTTACTGAAACCTTTTAATAATCATCAAAATCAATAAGCGTTTAATGTGATAGTGATATATTTGTGTCTAAACAGTTATATTCACAAAACGTAGTTATTGACGTTATTAATATTTTATTGAAGCCGCAAAATTAAGGAGATAATACACAATCATAATCTAGCATAAATATTAATATATTTCATACAATTTCCAACTCTTTTTACATCTTTGGTTAAACACCTAGTAAAGGTTGGTGACCATTTCGAACACATATAATTGATTTTCAAAATAATTTCCATAATCATTACGCATCACTATGTGCACTTTAGATTTCACCTGTTTCTAATCGTTCAAAATAAATTATCCGCTACTTCAGAAGTCATTTTTTATTGATTGAAATGCCGCAATATTGCCTGACGATAATTGCAACCTGAGATAGGCTGTCCTTATCAATACAACTTATCTTTTTGAAGTATTAGAAGTACTTGATGCAGTACAAAATACGTACAACGCATAAGTTTACCCTTTTTTCTGAAGCAATTTTCAATCTAATATGAAGTAAGTAGATTGCACAACTTTTTGCTATTTTCTAAAGAGCTACTATCTAAAGCGGACTTAGTCTGCCATGTCATAAATAAAATGGTAACCTTTATATATTTGATATCCTCATACATAATTAACTTACTTCCTTCCATCTATTAGGTAAAATAGTAAAGGCAAGACTGGGCCTGCACATAAAAGGTAACGAGCCACTAATCGTTTTAGAAAAAACTTTCAAAATAATACATTCTCTTGAAATCATCATAAAAAATATTTCTAAACATGTAATTTCTGATTTAATTATAACATAATCAATTATTTTTTAAGGACACAGTAGGTTCAAAATATTATATAGTAAGTAATGAACCCAGGACAGATGATAAACTTTTTTCATTATTGCGTTTCGCGAATATGTGAATTGCAATAACAACGGTCTTATTTGAACAATATACAGGTTAAACTTTCATAGCAAACACACAAAATAATGTCACGCAGTGTCTATCTATCTTGTAATTGGTCCACGTGTAAATCTATCACGTTGACAGTTTTATGACAACTGATGTATGAACTATCGAATGACTATGGATAATAGTATGATTTTTTATTTCTACAAGCTTGACATTTTTACTTTAATTAAAACGTACAAAATTTACGTTTAAAAATATCTTCCATATAGTATATTATATGAATAGCGTTTAGAATTCATCGTTTTATTAAAATGCCGTTGGACGCGGTTCTTATTTTGATCCATGGTTAAATTACGCTCGAGTCAATCAAAATGTAAAATCTATTTGTGGACTTCTGCACTAATCCATTCGTTGAATTAGATTACCCATTACGACAATTTCATAAAAAAAAGTAGCAGCCATACCATCTAGCTTTGCTGCGCAAAAGTCTTCTTTCCCCTTGAAAGGAGGATTGCAGCTGAGATTAGGTATAGACGTGGGAATGCGGGTTGGGAGATTAAAAATATACCAGGAATTTTCAAGGGATCAGCAGGTTTTATCGCTACGTTCTCCTGCGCCGTAAAGGTGAACCGCATAGTTAATATTATTTAAGCACTGGAAGTTTTTATGGAAAAATTATATACATGTCGTCATGTTTGAATTTGGGAATCTTCTGTAAGAGATGCGCATCTTTTCGGTTCACCAGTTAAATACTTCATTAAAATTATATAGGTACTTATCTTTGGATCTCCTGAAAGTCTCACAATACAGAAGATAACGCTTTTCAGTAGAGATTTAGATATTGGCAAAGTCATACCGCAGAACAGTATTATATCGCGTTAACTAACACTAAGCCAAAGCCTGTTGTTTTACCAAAAAATATAACTTAGAATTTAACGCCTTGTTATTTGTAAATAACTTGTTATTAGTGAAACATTAGGACAAACCCTGTAAATTTAGATTATTCGTTTTTATTCTAAAATTATCGAGATTTGTAATTACTTAAACCATTATGTAAATAATCTTTAAATGTTTGTCTGAAACTGAGTTATAATATTATCGCGTATAGATTGTTTAAATATCTTTGATTGAAATTAACCACAGATTAAATTACTTGCCCTGGGAATATTGTTTGATTAAGTATGTTTTACATACAAAGTATTTTTTTTTTCTTGAACAACTTCAAAGGTCGGTGTAATATTTAGTTAAACTGAATAATTTCGGTTTTTAGTTGCTGTCTCAACAGGCAAGTCAAATAATTATTTCATTATAATAACAAGAGATTAATATACCATAAAATAGATTTACACAAGTCAACGAACCGCTACTCCGTTTATAGTTACTACTGCATTCGGACCCGTTGGTTCCGGCTCATAAGCGGAGTCTGTGTCACTTCTTCTTCCATATGCCACATTCTCAGCTAAACTCTCGCTGTAAGGTGAATCGTATAGATTGTCACTGACATGATCGTAAATATGTCGTCCGTTCGAATCATGAAGAGTGGCATAGCTCATAACGGCTGCATTTTGGTCTTCTTTTCTTTCTGCACCTTCGATGTTCTCTGTATTTTTAACTGGTGTCGCTTTCCGTCTGTAATCATATACATTATTAAAAATTATAACGGATTAGACTATATACTAACATAAAAAATATTTTTTCTAATACCTTAAGTAAAAAATCTTAGTCTCTAATCATTGGTGAAAATTTGGGATTAAATGTGTTGATTGAAAGCTAAAGAAAAAAGAGTCTCAATATATTAAAAATACAATACTTACAGTCTTAAATAAATGACACCTAATAACATCAATAAAAATAAGACTACACCGCATCCAACGCCTACACTGAGCGGTAGCGCCCCGCTTTCAGCTGCTTCGTTCGTGACCAGCTCACATCTCGGGTCTTCGCCGGACCATTTACCATCATCTAAACATTTGCGAAGGAAAGGTCCGACACGTTGGTATTGCGGTAAACAATGATATTCGACAGAACTTCCAAACAGCGTTGAGCTGTTTGATATTATTATGCGGCCGTTTTCAATAATACCCGGTGACTTGCAGTCAATTGCTGTAACAAAATAAATAAAATAAAAAATATGGTAAAATTTTTTGAAATAATTGTATGTTGACATATTTGGACTAATTCAACGAAAACCGTGGGTTTGATTAATTGAGATTTACTATCTTAAATAAATCTCAATTCATCATTAAAATTAGGAAATGTAAATTCTAAAGAACTTTCTGATCTTGTTCGTTTCATTGTTTCTTCATTGTTTTGTTCTATGCTATTTCCATTTTAAACAGTGTTTGTCCACTCTTAGATAAAAATTTCGTTTAGCTACTTTCACGCCATGCATTATTAATATACTGTCAATGCAAATCGGAATCACTGTATTGTATACGTGTAGAAATGCTAATCCTGATGCATCAAAAGTACTATTGCTACATATCAACAAGAAAAATTAAGGTCATTTAAACAAGAAAGGTTTCGATTACCAGAGCTTCACTTTCTTGTTTGATCAACAACGCAAGCAAGCAAAGGTGGTATTTGAACTATCAGACAATATAAGGAATTCTTGCCTTACGACAAGACCTTTTTCATACACTTTTAAATTCAAAGAGTTCAGAGATAGGAAATTCTGATAATTTCGAAGTCATTCTTTATGAGTAAAACTGACTGTGCCTGAAGCACCTGAAGTAGGGTTTCCTTCTTATTTTTTTAAAATTTTTAACCTAATTTTTATAAAAATATCCCATGTGTATATTGTATACATTATGTATTACATATACTTAATTTATCTATTTAAGTGCATCTGACATTAGGATTTGTAATAGTTTAATATCATCAATCAATCATCAACATCAATCAATCAATTTTTAAATGAGTTAATCTTGTCTTTATTTTCGGAAAAGTTTCCAAAGATTTTCGAAACTTTCAGCATGTATCATCATTCGGTTATAGTGGAAACTAATTGATCTAGTTAGGTTGTATTAAAAAAATCGTTTTATCCCTGTTTTCGGGCATTGAAAAGTTGCTAAAATTGACATTGAATACAGAAGACTACGAATATTTTTGCACTCATTTGTAAAGTTGTAGTAGTCCAGTGGAGAACGGGCGGACTAATGAAGTAATTTTTTTTATTTGCATTTTTTATAACTTAAAAAAATTACCTAGCATGGCTCGGTCACCCAGGTACTGTTATTTAAGAGAATTTATGTTATTCCTTATAATAGATATAATTATTATTGCATTTCTATTTAAAATGCATAATAATATAATTATAATGCCTAGAATAGTGTTGTCTTTTATTAAGGATAACGAAATAATTTTGTTTGTTTCACAAATGCAGAATTCAGATTTCGCCTTACGTATGCAAACTGGTGGTGTTCCGCCCCACTGGCCTTTTGGTAAACAAGTTCTGGTCTGGTTGCCTTTCAAACTGTAGCCCCTCTCGCAGCGGTAATGTGCCTCGCCATCAATGCTAAGGGTTGAAGTTACAACAAGCAAACCAATGCTGCCTTTTATCTGGATGGATGGGTCCGTACAAATAATTTCTGTAAAAACATATAATCACATAACAAACGTTAATAAATCAATTATTTATGTAGTAGCCAACAAAAAATATTAAATTATTCACATGAACATATAATTTATATCAGCCGTGATAGGTGACGTAAGAACCTTAACAGAACCGTAGGTTCAAACCTCAGAGATGAATGAAATCTTATATTAAAACGTACTTATTCAGATCATTGATAATTACTTTATCACGCCTTTTACAGTGAACGATAACTCTCCAAAAATGAGATACATATTAGCTACCTACCTCACGCGTAACCAGTAGGTGATATATTTGCTCTAAACTCTTAATTTTAAAGAACACTTAAGGCAGCAAGTAATAATAATTTATTTATTTTTAATTAAACTTACAGTAGTGTACAGTACAGTAGTGGTGTTAAAACAATGTTTTTAATTTACTTTGCAATTTTTTAATAAGTCACACTGAATTGATCGATCCGATTCGACGACATTTTACTCTAAAAAATATTCCTTTCTACGTAATTAATTAGCTACTAAAATAATTATTTTAACTAACTCATACACTGGTTTATATATTTAAATATGCTAGAAACTTTCGCCATATTCTATGCTTCCCTAGCCATAGGGTCTTGTATCGATGATATCCAAAAGTCTTATAAGTTTTTAGTTATGGGTTTTATTTAACTAAATTATTTACCTTTGCATACTGGAGCCTCTGAACTCCAGGTACCATTGTCTTGACATAATCGGCGCGACACTCCATCGAGTTGCCAGTGTTCGTCGCATTCATAAAGTGCTGCAGCGCCATAATACGTGGCGTTCGTCGCTAGTGTTACTTTGCCATTTTGTAATCGTCCTGGATTTCCACAGTCCACATCTGTGAACATTTTCCATGTTGATTATAGCTTAACATTACAACAATCATAACCCATTTAATCAAGATGCTTTAGACAGCACATACATATACAGGCTGTCATTGCCCAATACTATAAGTGGGCCCAAATACTATAATTGGGGACAAATATAACTATTATAAACAAATATAAACAAGCATAGGGGGGGGGGGTCAAGCATAGGGGGTCCTGAGTTTGAAGGCCCAGAGGCACCTCCCCCCCTACGCCACTTGTCTAGCCCTTCATTAGCTATACCACTGTATTCGTAGTCACTCAACTATATCAAACGTCCTATAGATATTACGTAATAATAGTTTTTTTTCCGGATTTTCAATTATCCAAGACAAGGTTAGAAAGACAACAGTTGAATGTAGTATTACCAAAAATTATCATCTTTTTTTATTATTAAACATATTTTTGATACTGGATTCTATAAGAAATCAAGGCAACTCCTCAAACATTATAGGCACTTATATCGCATATTTTGAACTGATATTTCTTCAAATTCTATCTAACAACTAGGATCTAATTTAATCTAATCTAATCTTACAAATATCCCTTTTTATGTACAATCCCTTTTTATGTACAATCTAGACGTAGATCTATTTATAGATTCGATATCTATAAAGAATGGAGAGAACTCAGATATATAAATAATATAATTTTGTTATTTTATTGTTGTATATTTAAAAGAGGAAATTTTAAATTTCAATGGTACTAGTAATTAAAAAAAAGCAATTATATAACTAGTCAAACTTATGGTATCATAATAAAAAACATATTCATTGTCATTAAATTTAGGACTAGAATAGGACAGAAAGTTGAAGTTATTGTTTGAGCGGGTGCAGATTTGAAAAAATAGTAACAATGATACAGGACTGATATGATAAAGGACTTACATTGACATTTAGGTGTAACTCCGCTCCACAGGCCGTTGTCCTCGCAAGTAGAAAGACTCTCACCAATCACCTTATAACCTCGTTCGCAGCGGTATTTCACGAGAGCGCCAATACGGTACGTGTTACCACTGTTTGTACTGACAGATGTCCGTATAAGCGTACGTCCGTGCATACGATCATTGCCGGTCACTGATACAATACTGTTTTCGGCTACTATGGGCTCGGGGCATCGGATTTCTGTAATATTTACAAGCCTTGATAATTGTTTTTGAAGAAATGCAACATATTTATTTCTAGTTTGCGCACCCCTGACGTTTAAATTACATTAAGCTCTCTGCCCTAAGGTTGTCTGGAAGAGATCGCTCTTTAACGATAAGGCCGCCTCTTATACCAAACTTCTTTTATATTTTCAGTTAATTATTTTTGAAGTGCAATGAAGAATATTATATAAAATAAAAACTTATCTTTTTCATTAGTTGTTATTTCTTCTTCACATTAGTCTAACTAGATTATTTAATTTCTTTAATTTAGAGTTTCATATTTCTAAATTTAATTTTTATTTATAATTTAAATAAATAATAAAATAAACTAAGTTTACAGGACGAAACGATTATTGAGACTGGCAGTGAATGTGTACGTTGATAGTGTTTTATTACGCTTTACGAATCCTCCGTGTATCAGGCATGAACACGTATGGTGCCCTCTGCTTTTAGCAATAAATATAGGTATTTTGTATAATCGCGGATTATATAATAGCAAATTAATTAATTCATTTTTTTATTCATTAATTAGTATGTAACTCATCATAGTAATGACGAATTCTTTACATTATAAAAACAAAAATTAAAAACGTTGATTCATTTACAATTCAATTTTGAGCGATTTTTGAGATACTGCCATAGCTAAGCATAAGCTAACCAAGCATAAGACCGCCGTTGCACGCTTGTAATTGCTTAGATTTAATAAAGTATTTTAATACATTCTATTTTAAATTTTATTTCAATACAATAAGAATTCAATACAATAATAAATAAAATTAAAGTATGTTTTGTGGACATAATATTTTAAAATAGGTATCTGAATATTATTATAACACTCAGTTAATTGTTATGACTTTCCAGATAATAAAAATGTTGGTTAGAAATAAAATATATTTTACATTGGCTGTATGACTTACGATCTTAATATCTATGGGTTCAAATAAAAAATATCCTAATATATGTCAATTATTAGTCATTCTTTTTGTACTTGTTGCCATAGATTTCTAACTAAGACTTGAATGTGTTTTCTCGAA
Source organism: Morpho achilles (assembly GCA_947086495.1). NCBI lineage: Eukaryota > Metazoa > Arthropoda > Insecta > Lepidoptera > Nymphalidae > Morpho > Morpho achilles. The sequence continues at coordinate 14,825,075 of CAMTZB010000022.1, read as the reverse complement.
ACGTCTGTTTTTCTGACGACAAAAAAAACGAACTTCTACTTCAATGATTATACCTTATTGTTATATTTTTATCACAAATCCCAGCTTTTAATGTTATGGTATTTAGTTTACTTGTACATAACTTTAAACTATAATTCTTTCATATCTTTCATATATAGTTCTCCCATAGAAATAAAATAAAATAATAATTGTTAGTAAGATAACAAATATTTTTCTATTTAACAACACAAAAAATATTATTATAACGTCTGGGCCCAAAGATTTTCTTTATTAATAATAAAAAACTAAAACACAAAATAAATCTTTCTTAAATTAACTTTTTTGATGATTTTTATATGTTATCCCAGTATATAAACATTAATTGTGCCAAATTTCATCTATATTGGTTCAGTTTATTAGTCATGACAATGTAACAGACAGATTTTCAGATAGACAGATATTATTAGTTTCTTTATTTTAGTTAATAACTCGTATTACTTTTATTAATTTTCCATTGTAATAGCTAAGTTAAATTTATCCAGTAAAGTGAAGCCAATAAATATGAATAGTCTTGAAAGATAACTGTTTTGACCAAAAACTTGGAATTTAATACTTCTGTAGATACAGATTTGACTTGATTTTGACACATCGTGAATGAAAAAAACTTCCATAGGTTTTATTATAGATGGCGTTTTTAATGTCATCCTATTTAATTCCTTCTGAATTGAATTCCTGTTGAATTAACAGGATTTCTATAGCCTAGATGTAACCCCCGTGTATAAGGAATAATTGTGCCATATTTCATCGATATTGGTACAGACTTTCGCATTTATATTATTAGTAAGGATTGAGAAACTAATAGCAATACAAGAATCTGTGGAATATTATGTAACAATATAAATACATAAAAGTACCTTCACATCTTGGCGACGAATCACTCCATTGATATTCCTCAGTGCATACCCTTCTCACAGATCCCACTAGTCTGTAGTTCGTGGTACAAGCGTATTGAATCACGCTGCCTAAATGAGTTGTACTGTTTAACAGTTCAGATGAACCGTATGGCAGTGGAGGCAACTTTCCGCAGTCAACATCTTAAAGAAAAAGGATAAGATAAATAATCCTTAATAGAGACATTAAATAAATAAATAAATAAATAGTAATATAAAGTGTATGGGCAGCCTTATACAAGTCCTTATGTAGCACACCATAAGTGGTCTCTAATAGGCAACCTCATGCCTGCGAGCAATATTATAATGTAGTGTACATGGTTGGTAGTTAAACATTGTCAATACGAAGTGAAAATAAATAACGTACGTAATGTTATTTTTCAACCTAAATTACATTGAGGCGCATGTAAATATACTTAAAAAACATAAATAAAACATCCAATAAACGATTAACAAGATAAATGGTATTTAAAACAACATTTAAGCATATGTGTTGAATCAAATGACCAATGTCGCCGGGAAGAGCGTTCCAGAGTTTGGCAGATGTAATTGTAAATCACAGTTCAGATGGGTACAGTATTTAAATATAATTTAAATATTTGGTAGCTTATTTATCTCATGCTCAAGATTGTAATTCCTTACACCTTCATTTAAAAGAAACGAAAAATTAAAAATAACGCACATTAAAGGTAAATTACTTGCAGATCTCGCTCCAGGCATACGACTTAACATGCACGATAGGTTGCTTACAATTGAAATAGAACTATGTTGTACAACAATTTAACATAACTAAACGTATGATAAAAAACTATGTCCTAGTATAATAAACCAAAAACAAAAGTAATCAAATTTAGGTGTCAAATGTAGCTATATATTAATACAAATGTTACAGATATACACACAATAACTAAAATACACACCCGCATATACATGATTACAAAAACACACACAAACTCACACAAGAAATTTAGACAAAAATAATTAGTAATCATAGAGTAATCAAATCCTGGTCTAAATACATATTAAATAAATAAATAAATATAGATATTTATCGAAAGCTCGATGAGTATACTAATTAATTGCGTATGCTAAAAATTAAATATTTGTACAAAGCTCGATTTAACAAACAGACTCTGATGAGCCAAACAACTGCTGTTCATTTAATTACTGTACAAATGAGATTCGATTCGAAAATAGCAATAGTAGAGTTGATAATTCAAAGATATAGCTTATTCAAACAAAAGGTATGATAGAATTATTATACTATGGAATTCTGCAAAGTAACGTCTACTTCTATAAATTATTTAAGTTATTTTAAACTTTGAGTTGGAGCTTTTAGCAACGGTGAATAACATAAAATCGTTATTCATATCATAAGAATGTAAAGACTTCAACGTCGATTGACAACGTGTTGTTTTTGAAGTGGAATACTTACATTCACATTTTGGCGATTCACCTGACCATTCACCGTCTTGTTGACATGTAAGATTTGGTTCCCCCACGAGCTTGTGACCTTTCTCACAGTGGAAGTCGATCGTTGAATGTACGTTGTAGTCGTAAGCTTCCATATATCCACCTGCTGGCACTTCTGGATCTGGGCAAGTTATCACTGCAAGTAATACAAAGAAACTTAACTCAAACTGTTCTCTTGAGCATGGAAAATACCTTTTCTACAATATAAAGAAGGGTATATTACACACAGAGTCAAAGTTTGTCGTAACTATTTTTTGATAACTCTTTTGTTACTTCAGTATAAATATTTTCCATTAAGCATGTTGTCAAATAGTTATCGAAAATTTACTGTTGTAGATGGAATAAAATAATTTAAACCTTGGTAACCTGTTAAGGATGAATGAGTATAGCTTAATTACATACTCGTTAAAAAGTTTGTAATTATACCATTTACATTTTCGTATATTACTATTTATTTATTCCAGTTATCGAAGTAAATAAAAAAGTGTGCCTTTTTAGTCTCATTTTCTATCCTGGTAAAACTTATTAAATATCAATGAAAAGTTTATCAATATTATATAGGTAATAACTAATAGCACCCGTGACATCTAATCTAGTGATAAAATATCCTCAATTGTGTACTATTTTGTAGAATTAACATGTTGGAGGTTTTGGGGGGATAAAAAGAGGCAATTTCGTTAAAAGAAATATTTCTGTTTATACCTGTTTTCGGGCATAAAAAAATTGCTCAAATTTAGAATTAAATGCAAATGATATTTGAGCTGTCAAACGCAGAGCTGCGATAGCCTAATGGAAATGGGCGGACTAGAAAAGTTCAAAACCTAGGATCGATTCTCACAAGTCAATCGACTTCGCAAAAACTTACATTCACATGAAGGTATGTCGTGAGACCATTTTCCATCTCGGTTGCAAGTCAAAGTTTCAGCTCCAGCAAGCCAGTAATCAGGCTCACAATTAAATTGAGCTATAGACCCATATGTCGTTGTTCCGTTTAGTAACCTAAACGATCCTTTGTGTACCTGCGCTGGTGTTCCACAGTCTACGTACTTGCACGAAGGAGGTGTTCCCGACCACAGTCCACCAAGGTTGCAAGTCACACTCTAAAATCGATAAGCTTTTTATTTAATTTCTATTATCATCCAATATGCAGAAATCAGACGTGTAAAAGCAAAAATAATATGATAGCTTAGATATTTATATAATCATCATTGACGTTAATCTATGAAAGATTTATAATTAACTTAATATTTAGCAATATAAATGATGTGTACATACCGGTGAACCAAAAAGAATAAAGCCATTTTGACACGTATAAGTAGCCAAAGAACCGGCCTTGTGCCCTCCAATATCGACTGTAGCTCCAGCTACTGATGGTGGTTCTGGACACCAATCAAACAAACACTTTGGCGCTTCTCCGTCCCAATTACCCTCATCTCCACATAACCGTTCTTCGTCTCCTACCAAGGTATAATTTTCCTTGCATGAGTATACTGCCCTTGCACCGTGTGTAGTTCGATTGTCTACCAACGTAACATCCCCATCTTGGATAGGCGTCAGACCGCCGCAGTTGACATCTGGAGCAAAGATAACTTAAATGTTGGTATGTGTCGTTCATACATTTTAATATTATAAATGCGAAAATCTGTCTGGCTGTCTCTCTGTTACGCTTTCACGGTTAATCCACGGGAGCATCTTAGATGTAATTAATGCTCATCAAGGGAATAAATAATATATTGCAGTATTGAAAACACTTGAACGCTTAAGATGGCATAAATTAAGTCATGGGTACCTCTAGTACTTTATGAAAAGTTATAAGACTATGCCAATATAGAGATAGATAAGTTAATGTCATAAGTTTAGTTTTTATGTTATATTTTTTATGGGCACATTTATTTTAATGATAAGTTGCCATCTCTGACTGGCCCGTTGGAGCAGTGGGTAGTGACCCTGCCTTCAGCTCCGCAGGTCGCGGGTTCGATTCCCGCTGTGGGCCCACATTTTCTATAAATGAATTTGTTGGTCTTTGATCCTGGTTATGTATTTAAAAATATATAAGTATATATTCACCAGTTGTCTGTCCCCCATAACACAAGTATTAAGTTACTTACTTTGGGGACGAACGACCGTGTGTGTAAGTGTCCCATATATTTATTTTATTTATTTATTTTATTTTATCTTGACTTCTGATAATTATTCTTATTACATAATATTTATTTATAATCTACGAAAAACTGATCAATTTTTTTTTATTTGTAAACTTGTATGGTGACTCACATTTGCATCCTGATGCTGTACCGGACCAGAATCCATCTGTTTTACACTCTCTTGTTTTGTCTCCAATAAGCATGTGGCCTTGGGGGCATTTATAAGTTATAGTAGATCCGACTTGGTAATTGTTTCCTTCGATTGTTGTATTCAAGAGTTTGTCAGGACTTCCACAGGAGGGTGGTACTATAAATTAGATAATTTGTCACAAAAAATACCGGATTACTAAATTTGAAATTGAAGTAGAATGATCTTTAAATGTAACACTTTATTTTATTTATTTCAAATACATAAAGTACATTATACAATACACTCACATTTATTGAAGTAAAATAAGTTATTTACATCGTTACGCAAAATATTGATGCAATAACGTTACGATTCAGCAATGCAAATTTTAAGTAATTCACTTCGCGTCGCTGTAAAATATTTAAGAATCACAAAGCAGTTTGGGCGGTTTGAATAGTTAGTAATAACATTTGAATAGTTTATATATCCAGGTACTATTTTACTCGTAATATTATGATAGCATAAGATGAAATGTCAAAATGACACAAAAAGAACTCATAAACCAAAAATAAAGTCTTAATACTACATTTTCAGCTGTGGTAGCCCAGTCGTGACACCGTGCGACTCTTTCGAGGGGTCACGGGTTCAAACCCCGGGCAGGCACCAGTGAGTTTTTTTTGTTCAAACTTATCTGTGTAATATCTGCATATATCTAGAGAATTCTGGGGATATGTGTAAGCTACAAATTCGCATTGGAGCATCGTTGTAGGTTTCAGCTCCAATCTCCAATCCTTCTGTCCAAAAACGGAGCGAAGAGGCCTAAGGTGAATACTGGGGTAGAACAGGCTGTTACTTTACTATACTCTTTACTATATATTTTAAACTTTACAGACGCAACTGAAATTCGCAGATGCGTGTAACAAAATTACAGATATGTACCTATGAAGGTGACACTCACGGTACTGGCAAATCCAGTGGAGATAGTCGAGGTTGCAGCCGACGTCGTTCCAGAGCCACGCGCGTCCACCATCCAATACGACACAATTTTGTTCCCCATTGTAATTGTTTGGTTGATCTTTGCCCCATGCAGGCTTCGATACAGTTTCACCTACGATCAATTCAATATATTTTAATACGTTTTTGGCTTTCCGAAAATACATAAGCTTAAACAAATGATTATGATGTAAAACAAAGTTACCTTTTTTTGAAACATATATTTTTAGAAAAGTAATAAAAAATATATTTTGCTATAACCCTCGGTTAAGTTAATAGAAAATATATATAATTCTAAATGTAAATTGGACTATCCTCCATCACCGCCACCACAATACTCAAGCACTGCACACGTTCACTTTCAAAAACTCAACAATTGTTTCCCAGAACCGTTGCGGGGCGAAACGATTACTGTGTTTGTGATAGTGAACGTGTGCAGCTGGTGAATGGTTTCAGATAATTTAAGTGCAATGTAACTTTGAAAAAACAACAACAAAGACTAAAGCAAGAACGATTCTCAGATAAATGCTCGTATTATATTAGAAAGTGTAAAACATAATAAGATTATATGTCTATAAAATAATGACTACAGTGTAGAGATCCTCACCGTCAACCCATCTCCATGTCCTAGAAGTCAGCCCAGGTTCCTTTTGCGCACCTATCCAAACCAGCTGCGTTTTTAATTGCGACTTTCGTCTTTCTAATTCCTGAATTAAATAACTTGACGTTGCCCCCTAATAATAAGAAAAGAATATATTTTTTGTTGTTCCACTTAAAATTGTACTTATTGTTATAGGTAGGTAGTAACTACAAAAATATATTTGTTTAAATGTTTTATTGTTAACTAAACACGGACTTAGTCTCGATTCCTCAATAATTATTTGACGTATAGCTTAAGTAAAATGCTCTTCAGGCATCCGATTCCGACATTAAAGTAATTTCTCAATCAATATGTTTCTTGCAACAATAAAGATCGTAGGTACCCGCTTTCTAGTACAGGCAGTCAACACAATTTCATATTACATAAATGCACTCAGTCATTACATAATAAAATAAAACAGGCGCATCAAAACGATACAGCGGTTTGGACTTCACAAATTGCAAGTTTCGCTTTATCGACATTATTTCCATCTTACAAAAATCTCTTTGATCAGAATCAGCGCTGTGAATCAAATGTTTATTCATTTAGAAAATGCAAAGCCACCTGTATATTTAGAGATTGGAATGATTATTTAGTCCATATCTCTTAGCACTTCGTAAATTCAAAAAATGACCCCAAGGGATTATATACATTGGGAAAAGAGATTTACTGATAAGGAAAACATTGAAGCCAACCTGCTATGTAAACGACTATATCATATCGTATATATAATTTTGTATTTATGTGTTTTGTATATGTTTATCTAAATAAACTTAATTAACAATTTTAAAAATAAAACAATATTACCTGAAATCCGTGTATAAGATCACCACCATGCGCTTGACATTGTCGTCTGGCGTCTTCGAAGGAAGCACCTTTTGCTACATTAAACTCATAGCAGTTTCTAGCAAATGCTGCTAGCTCGATATCGGCTGAAGCGCCAACTGGCGCACATCGATCGTTTGAAAATTCTGTAAATAAAATAAAAATTATAAAAGTGCCGTTTCATTAATGAACTCTCATTAATGAAGATCGATTTAGATTTATTCTAATATTGATCACAGGATAAAAATTGTAGTGGTACATCACAGTTACATAAACCAATAAGATGATTAAGTAAAAGAAATTTTTTTAAGTAAATGAATGAAAAAATATTGTTGCTCCGCACTCAAACGTAGGTGTCTTCCATACATTCTATTATATCCATGAAAGCTTATGCAATTTCCTACTATGCATACGGGCTTTTTGGTAATTTAGGAAGTTGTTAGATAAAAATATTTTTTGGTTAGTGGTGACATCCTGGCAATATCGGTTGTTTTAAGCAATTTCTATATCTTTAATATTAAAATGTGCTGAATATATGTTCGGAATCTCGGAAACGGCTCCAACGATTTTCCTGAAATTCAGCATATAGGTTTTGAGGGAGAAAAATCGGTCAAGCTAGGTTTTATGTAAAAAAAATAGTTTTATCAGTGTTTTTGGGCATTAAAAATAAAATAATAAAAATTTATTAATTAATTAAGTTATTATATTAATTATTAATTATTAAAAAATCGTAAAAATTAGTGGTCAACTAGGTACTAACTCTAATTAGAGTTGCAAATCAAATCTCTAATGCCATCAGTTCTTTTTACGATCGATTTTTTAACATAGGTAGAGTATTTTTGCTTGTCGTAAATTCAGCCTAAAACCATTAACCACTGTAACCAGTCATGTTTGGCTCTTGGAATAGATAATGTTTATGTATTGTTTATACATACAAAATAAAATAAAATTCATACAAAATATTACATATAAATCCTACAATTAAATCCTACAATTAAATAAAGATTTTTAATTTTACATTTAATAAATGACTTTCACAATAAACAAATAGGTACATTAATAACATCGTAACAAAAAACACTAAAAGATCATTATTCAATTATTTTGTCGTATTCATGAAATACTATGTAGTTACATTTATGGTTTTTTCCCAAAGAAAAAATGGAATCTTTGTCTAGTATGTTAGCCCGTAATATAAGCTTTAATTATATCAAATGTTATAAATATTGCTCCTTTATTTTGCATATTAGCCGTGAATGCGTTATAGATAGACAAGCTTTCGTATTTCTAAGAGGAATATGGATACGTTTCATAGATACAATAATCTTCGAAATATTGTTAAGGTTTTGGTTACGGCTCTAGTTGTATTATGAAAAATAACGTAAACACGTGAAAGACACGGAACGTAACTATCCCACTTCTCCAACGCGGAACGGTAAGTTACACCGACGATGTTTTTTTTTTTACGAAAAATGCAAGGTTGTAAATATCAAGTGGGCACATAAGTTTATCTGTAAAACTCATTTCTGCCTGGGCATGATCCCGCGACCCATGAAAGCTCATAAAACTTTTGCCTGACATGGCTTTTTGTCTTGTTTTTGTATGATAAACACTGAGCAGATACTTAATTATATTTGCGCACCAAAAGCAACGTTCAGAAAGCCGATTAAATTGCTTGATTTCTAAATGAAACAAACTTATTCTTGTGAAATTAAATGTATCTAAGTTGCTAAATACTAAATAACTTTTGGGGTATCTAATCTTTAAACAAAGGAAAAATAATCTGGATTTTCTCAGTCCCTTTTCTAACCAAGTTAAGTAAGTAAATAAAACTTTAAATCCTTTAATCGTTTGCGCCTGAATATTGGACGAGAAAATACAATTTACAGTATTAATTAATATAATTTAATTTAATGTAAAAACAACAAGATTTATTTGTATGCCTTCTTTTATATCAATGAGGACCGTTGATTGTGTTTGCAGATATAATACTACCTACAGAGTCGGTCTATTGTTCCCACGGCTGAACTTACGGAATACATTAAGATTTTTTTTATTTGCTAATTAAGACAGCTCTATCGTGTTGTAAATTTAGTTTTTTTTTTACTTGGATATATTTTGACTGGAGGTTTGGAAATCAAGTAAATACTAAAATAAAAGTTTGTGTTCTTGTCTTTGTGTTTGTCGATAGTGAACCATGTCTGTAGGTACGACATTAGTATTTTTACATTGTTGCTTGATTTTATACGTAATTTTTTCAAGGAATTGTTGCACTATAAGGCGATAATGTGGGCGGGATTACTTAATCACACTTATTTCATCTAGAATGCAAAAATAAATATGAAAAACGTGGACAACCAATTTCATGAAGCAAGAAAGTTTTAAGAAATAAAAACCTCGTAATAAATGTTCTTGATGTGACTATTATCTTGATCTTGTTAGTCTTTGTTTTCAACCAGTTTCAATATAATGTCATATCACTTTAAGGTCAAGGCGGAGACAAAACTTATGATTAAGGAGTAACTCCTTACAAAGTTTCATATCATTGCGTCAAACTTCATCATTTTCAAAACTTCAAGTATTGAGCACTAAAAATGTTTTATATTTCGTTACTTCATAGATTTGGTTCAAAAGAAATGCTGTGGCCTTTTATTATGTAACTATAGATTTTTTACACAAAAGATGAGCTCAAAGACTAATGATCTCGGTTCTCGGTAACTGAATTGAAATCTACATAGGGGTACCGGAAGACTTTCTTCATTTGTATTTCCGAGTTTCCAAAATTTCATCTTATCTTGTTTCAGGTCGTAAAGAGACACTAACTAAAGTTCAATTTCGTTCGTAGTCTTCTCAAGTTTCTAACAAGATCAACATATGAACTTTCCCTTAAGCTTATTTTCTCTCAAGTATTAAGAGAACTTCCAACCTAAACTAGAGTATTTTACATAAGTCTTCAATTTACATTATAGTTAATTCAGATGTATTGATTTTTTTGTAATTATCACGTTCATAAATCCTCTCTCAGCCATAACAAAATTAATTCGTTGAATTTTGTCCTTGAATTGAAGTGTTGTGTGTAATACTTTGTAACGAACACTACAGTAATTCGGTTAGTCACCTTTAGTTCAGCTAAATCTTAAATTACTATAATGTTTTTGAAATTTTGAATGTACTAATTGTGATGTGAACAATGCCGATGATAATTCTAACATATATAATTCTAACAATACCTTATTAAGTAATTGTACTGACCTTCCGTAGTGAAGACCTCGACTTCGCACAAAGATAGAGAGCCTTCGACGCCGACAAGTTGCAGGAACACATGCTGTCCGATCAGAGGTCGAGCGCAAGTGAACGTCTTCGTTACTCCTTCGTCTGCGGGTAATACATACAATTATAAAATAAATTATTGTCTTATAAAGTTGCAATTAAAATGTTTTATTTAGTTAAATTTTACTCCTTTCAATATATCCTAAAATTAATGTTTATCACTTTTTTTATTAATTATTTTACATTTATTTTTCAAAAACAAAATATAATATCAAAATTAATTATAAAATACTACTAGAACTACTAGACCTATAAAATAATTATTATGGTGTAGCGATCCGAGATGGATTATACTGCCCGCAATCAAAGGGCCTTAATAATTCTTTTGCACTGAACCACAATTTCCCATTTAATTCTTTTTATCGAAGTACACTCGGATGCAGGAAGTACATGCAGGAAGGAACGTGCGGTCTAGAGAGGTGAGAATTCCTAGGATCGAGCCCACTATTATATTTGCTGCCTTATTATTTTTTAATTTTTCTTTTAATTTTTTTTAATGTTTATTTTTTACATCACTTAAAAATTAACGAGCAAGGCTCGGTCACCCAGGTGCTAATTATTAGCTCCTTTAAAAAAAATAAAAAAAAAAATAATAAAAAACACATGTATGAGAAATCCCCTTTTTAATGCTGGGAGCAAGAAAAAACAAATAATACATAATTGAGGGTATGATCGCGAGAATAAAATCGCGGGTGTATAGTATGCCTATATGATAATATGCCTTTAGTAAACTATTAACTCACAACATTTCTTTAAGTAACACATCATACTAAAATGTTAAATGAATGAAACTAAATACTAAACATATGGGACATTTACACACACGGTCGTCCGTGCCCAAAGCAAGTAGGTATCTTAATACTTGTGTTAGGGGCGCACACCAATGATAAATATCATTTATTTAATATATATGGGAATCGAATCCCCGTCCCACGGAGCTGAAGGCAGAATCACTACCCACTGCGCCAATAGGTCAGTCGAATATTTCTACTTATACAATAATATAATTTTATACATTTGCCTGCCGGACCATTAGTTCTGACGTTTTTCTAAACATCGGGATAGTAAATATTAATATCTCTATTTCCCCTCACTAACTTTTTCAAATTAAAACTACTTGCTAATGACAAAGAAATGGATAAAGAAACGACAAAGTTTTTGTGCCATTCTTTTGTGTATATTTTCTTTAATACTTGGCCCTTGATGTTCAATTATTTTAATGATACTATGTTAAATATTAAAAGCAGTAACTGCAACAAGATTTACGGAATATTAAAATCAGAATATAAAAGATATTTACTAATTTATAAACATGTTTTTATAATTTTTGTTATTTATTTATCATAAATTATGAATTATTATGTGGTGAATGACAGTATCTATATACTAATATTCACCACGCTCCTACGCATAGATTAACAGATTACACATATTCTAGAAGAATATATTTGCATTTTCTATGTAAAGGAATCAAATACCATTATTCGCGCAGGTGACGTGGATCGAGGGTGATTTAATATCAGAGAATACTGGGTCTACTTTGAGAGAGTAGCAGAAGCAATGCATTATCCCCGAATCTTGGACGACTTCAAGAAGAAGCCCGAACTCTGTGGTCTTTTTTTTATATCAGTGTATTATGATAATATGCTAGAGCAACATTTATTAAATTTAGAACCATAATAATATGATAAAATAAATAATAATCAAAAATCCAATTTTGCTTTGTAATAAGAAAAAAGTTTTTTTTAATGCGACCTGTTCAATTTCAAGTTCAGGCACAAGTACATGTAATATTGGACGTAGGCCTCTTCCAAAGTTCTCCACACCCGACGGTTTTGGGCTTTTCTCATCCAAGCCTGCGTGGCGTATGATCTTATCCTTCCATCGTTTTAGTGGTCTACCATGCGGTCGAAAATGTGATCATCGTCGCCATTACTGCAATTTCCGTGTCCAACGTCCATGCGATGTGAGCTATGTAGCCCGCCCATCTATAACTGGGCGGGGCAACTAGTGTAACTACATCTTTGACCTAGGTCTTAGTGCGTATCCAGTCTATTGTTTTCCTAGCGCGTATGGTTAGCATTACCTAGCATTGCTCTTTCCATCGTGCTTTGAGTGACACGGCATTTCTCTGTTAAATTCCTTGCAACAAAGGAAAAAGTAACTGTACACAATTGGGTGTTGTTTAACTTTTATCCTTATACAACTAGTAGAAATCATGCAACCAATTCCTTATATTGTATTAGCTAGCATACAGTAGGTGATTTCTTCTTAGTCTTTTGCGACGTGCGAAAGTAAAATATACAATACAGTAAGCGGATGATTATTATTATTAATTTCACAGGATCTCTTGTTTGGTCTACAATTTTTTTGGTTACATGAGTTATTTTTTTCAATTTTAGATATTTAATTTATGAAATTATAGTCTTATATACATATTTTTGTCAGTCCAGATACGCACCACACTCAATACTAAAGTCTCTGAGGTTTCGTGTTTTTTATTATAAAAAGCATAATAAATAGGTTCACTAAAGATTTTACTTATTTCTTATAAAACGGAGCGGCGATTTGTATTAGGTATAATATAATTTTCATGTTGTGATGATTTATTCTAATTCAATATATTATTTATTCAAATGAACTTTTACCAGTCGTATTAAACCGTCTTATGTTGATAATTAAATTTCATAAAGAGAAGATACAAAATTAAAAGTTTAATGAAAACAATGACAAATATTAATGCAGTCTTGAAAAACTTTAAAAAAAATCTAATTATGAATTCAAGCTAAAAGTTCTCATGAATACTTGGACTAATTAACTGGTATGTGTAAAGTATTATTCAGTTATATAAAAGTGAGTCTGTTTACTGTTACATAATGAGCCTGCGCTTCACTGCGCATTCTCGGCATTCACGTCACTAGCCGAAAAGTGGATAACGAACTGCATACATGATCAGCTAAGAAGGAAACTGGATTTCGTGTTATCCCTATTTATATTTGAACTACCATGTAATCATGCAAAAATGAAATTCCTGTATATGAATGAACCCTTCTTCATTGAACAAATAATAAGTGAATAAAAATTAAGGAAATTCAATTTTTAATTCAACTAATTAGGAAGTCCAGAGGTCTATTAAAACTAATCTTATATATAAAAATGAATGTTTCTTTGTATGGTCTTTATAGGCTCTGAAATGGCTGGACCAATTATTATGAAATTTTCAGACAATGCGAAGTTTTGAAGCGAATGGAGCAATTATTTTTAACTGTTGAGTTCCTTAGTTGAGGGAAACTTGACACCAAACTGAGTCACAGCAACGAGTGGCCAGACAGCTAGCTGTGAGTAGGCTGATTTAAAGCTAAATAAATAATAAATATATGGATCAATTACACACACGGTGGTCCATCCGCTAAAAGTAAATAACTTAATATTTCAATTTTACGTGGGATATCAGAAAATAAAATATATTTAACATAAGTATTTAATTTTACATACATTATTATTCACATGATTTAAATTTATATAATTAAACTTTTGATGACAAATAATGCAAAACTTATTTTAGTTATTTATTTATGAAATAAATTTTTTCGCTATCCGATATGACTGTAACTCCGAATGAACCATCACATTCCACAATCTTTGCCGGTTAATGTAAATGAGTGCTAGAATGTGACTGTTCTCATGATGTATTAATTCGAGAGAGCTTGTGAACACTTGTGACACGATTTCCACTTTCTCCAGATTGATTGATGCCAACTATAGTAGTTTTAATGCGTGATCTATTCCAATATTTTAGGACTGTAAGTCGAAATATTAGTACACATTTGATACAAGTGATTTGTATATACATATGAAAGAAAGTTATCAATTATTTATAATTCTTACATTTTCTCATTGAAGTTTCAATCAGTTGTTAAGGCGCTAACATTGTTATGCCGGCTTTGTAAAGTGTTTGCTGTTGCGTTGTGTTAAACTTGTTGTTAAGTAGTGTTTGTTCCTTAGATATTCAATACAATTGTTCACAATATGTACACAGCAAAATATCAACAACACCGTGAGTTTTCTGCATAAACAATTATCGGTTGTGATACTGAATATCATCTACATTGAAAATACAAAAAAAAAAATTTTTGAAAGAACGTATTTCGTTTGTGGCTCAGTCTTGCATAGACATTAATATAAAATTTACTTTATTGCAGTAAACCAATCAAACCAACTTGTCAACACCAGGCAAAGTTCTCATTTTTTTCTGAAGTTTGTGCAAATTCTGGCTAGACCAGTCGTGGGTACTTTCCGACATAGTTGACGATGGATCCGTTTTCCCGACTACTTTCTATTCTATAAGGTCATTTAAGGTTACCTGCCCTATACCGGGCTTTTTCTGATGGTAATTTTTTTTGAAAAAAATTTGGGCGACAACATAATATGTTACGAGTATATACAGACAACAACGACAGATTATTATTTTGAATATACCATTAATTAATATTTAAGTGTAAGTTTTATTTTTCTTACCTATCGTCCCCGGGAACCAAGCGCAAAGAGGATTTCTCTGCAAATCGCTACTGCTGTTTCCAACTCGAATTTCTAAATCTTGGAGTGGCTGGTGACCTGCGGAATAAGAATTTCAAGTTTAGTATGATATTTCAAGTTTAGATGAGTGAAGAATGACCCGTATTCAATACCATACAGGAGTTTTAATTAAATTAATATGTTTAATTTTTAACCGTTTGGAAACCACTATATTCGTAGATAATTATATTTCACAGAATTAGTGTTACTTGCCATGAGTAACTGTCTAAGGTTTTAAGGTACATAGGCCTCTCTGTAAAACAGAATTTTGGCCGGCTGCGAAAACTAGTTTTACTTTTATTTAAAGTTACTGTGTGGATATAAGATTTAAAAAGTCAGAATATAACATTCTAAACAATACGATAAGAGCCGCGTGTCTACGTAGCGTTAATACGTATAATATTGGTATTTCGTAGAATATTATTTCCAACAGTCATAGCAACTACTCGAGTTCACGCTCATTGCCTGTTGCTTGATGATACAAAGGAAGTATTATATTGTGAAGGTACTTGGTCATGAAGGGCAACGTTAGATTTTGCTTTAATTTCCTTTTTTATATAGAATTTAAACATAATAATTTAATAACATTAACAATATGAAAATGCTAATAGAATAAAAAAAACCCTAATGGGTTGCAAGAAGCCTCACGTGGTGAAAAAGATTCAGACAGTATTAGTAACGTAGTTGATATTATCGTACTTATTGATTTCTCAAGAAGCGATTTTGAGATCACTTTGCTCATCAATAGAGTGTACATGTAGTGTGAATATCGTGCCACTTGAAGCTTCCCTAAGAATCGTGACCATCATGAGCAACTGCGGCTTAGATAAATCCATTTCCACATGAAACGTTGTGATGTAGACCTTTAACTGTATTTACAATGTATTTGTTCATACTAGTTTTTTAATTCTGCTTTCAAAGTAGGGTTGTGTCGGAAATTGAAATCTAAGAATAGAGAATATTTTTTAGTTTTTGATTTGGCTTCGTATTTTACGACCGGCCACCTGACGTCAACTTACGACACTTCAGTAGGAAAGAGGGTGGTCTATTCTACTTAACCGGATACCACACGGTGGGTCAACTTACTTTAGTCGCCTAATACGACACCTCGGTAAGAAATTAGGGTGGTCTATTCTACTCAGCCGGATACCACACGGCATTAACTACGTCTGTTATGTAACACTAAAATGTTTTTCATATTTTTTTGTAAATATTTCATTCGTAATTTATGGCCCGTGCTTACGGTGGCGGCACATACTCTTATAGTGCATGCACATGAATTAAAGTTTACCAATTACTTTATTTTAAGTCTTTTTAACCGATTAAAAAAAGGAAGTTCTCAATTCTTTTGTTTTTTTTTGGTTTTCTTCATTTGTGAATGATTTGAAAACTATTCCAGATTGGTCTATTTCAATAACTTAAATCTAGTTCTAATGACAGAATCTATAAGGAATTGTGCGATCTCTTTTCGAGTTCGCAGGAGTTTAGGAGTTCGCATTTGATAGCAATCTTATCGCTACTTTTAGATGTATGTGTAATTATTTGTTTATTGAACCACACACATATATTTTAGATTTATGTGTCGATTTAAATGATATTTAAGTAGGCGGTAGAAGGATAGTTCGTCAGAATATATGATTAAATAGAAAAAAGATTAATCCGAAGCTGTTTGCAGGAATTAAAGATTCCTATCGTATTTTACATTTTAATGCATTTTTGTTTTTTTCTTTTGTTATTATTTTTATTTATTACATTAATAAGTATAATTATTACATACATTAAACTGAAGTAAATCGATATCGTACGTAAATTCTACTTATGTACGAGTAAGGAGGTATTTATAAATAAATTTTATATGACCGCTGTTTTGTTTGTAAATCCAATTTTTTATGCATATCAACATTTATGTTCAAATTTGTATGTAAAACTAACTCTTAAGCATTTATAACTGCTCTTAAAAAAGTTTTTTTTACTTCCTCTATTCAGTAAATGCACGTAACCTTTTTGAATTCCTCTTCAGTGAACATGAATAAACTAACGTTTATTCATTGAAAATGAAATACATATTCAGAAACACGTGCTCCTGTAAAACGTGAAGTACACGTATAAAATTGTTAATTAGTTAAAAAAGCTCAATGACTTTTTGCTGCAATGTGTTATACCTACGGTTGTAAAAGCAATTAAAAGTTCTTAATAGACGACAATTTTATAAATACTTTCCTGTATTTTTGATATTTTAAGATTGTACAAGAAAAAGTTTGGTATTTTTATATATATTGAAAAATTTATAAAACAAATCGCAGATAAATAACTTATACTTAGGATTATCATAGAAGTAATTAACTCAAATTCAATTTGACTCTATTAATCATTTTTCCGATAACAATATTAACAACTATTTTATATCAATTTGTTTCCTTTTTTAATCTTTAAAAATCTGTTGTCCCAAACAGCAGTGTCTGCATGCTTTTCAGTATGCTACAGACAAGTATACTATATTACTAATATGGTATTTATTGATTTGATGATTCATGGTCAAATAATTTTTCATATCATAAAACAAATCGATCCGTTGTTCCATTCGTACAAGAATGACAAAACACGCACTTTGACATTTATAATATATATGGACATTTCTGTAATAGATTTTTCGGTGATTTTCCTAAATTCTAGATATTAATAATAATTGAATTCAAATTTGGATATGGTTAACACAAATTAATTCTTTGCTAGTAAGACACAAAGACAGAAACCTCTCATCAGACCGACAGAGAAAAAAGGTAATTTTACTTGACACCACTGTGTCAAATTACTTACTCAAAACTCTTAACAAGAAAACGAATTTCATTAATGTTATTCAGTTGCTACGATCTACATGTAAAATGATCTTATGTTATAGATAGAATCTATTAATTTTTTTAATAAAGTGTTAAGGGTTAGGTTATATCTAAGGAATTCTCTAGGGATGCAAATGACAATCAAAATGTTTCATTCACCAAAAAGCGCATGTTTAATTATAAATATCAATGAGTATATTAATTTTTTATATAAAACTCATAGATTCCTGGGGTTTAAGCCCGTGAATCTACTCAACACAATTTGGTAAAATCACAATATCACGATGGAAACAAAAAAGAGACTAGTATCAACTCTTGTATTCTCCATTTTCATGTATGAGAGAGAAAGACATGGACATTGAAAGCGGCTGATCGCAGACGCATCGACGCTTTCGATATGTGGTGCTGGAGGAGGATGCTACGGGTACCGTGGACGGGTCATCGTACTAATAAGTCGATACTAGAGTAACTGCAAGTACAAAAACGACCACGTCTATCCAATATTTGCCTTCGCCGCATCTTTGAGGTATTTGGTCACATCGCACGGAAAACAGGCGACAGCCTCAAGAAGCTAATTTTGACCGGGAAGGTAGATGGCAAAAGACCGCGTAGAAGTACAATGCGCTGGGCCGACCAACTTCGCACAGTGCTCGAAACTAATGTTTCCGATGCCATTCGTTAGCTGGGGACCGTAGCAGATGGAAAACGGTCATTCATGAGTCAAAGATTCCGTGATTGATCACGACCCCCAGCATTAGGGAAGTCGACTAGAGGAGCAGGAAGCCCGTGAATTCATATAATGAAACATGCGCATTCACCATATGGACCTGACTGTTACATATTTTTTACATTAAAGATATCTTCTTACAACAACTTAGCTTTAACAACTGACCTAAGCCATTGCTAAAATAAAATCGTTAAGCCACAACTAGTAAATGTAATAAACTAGTAAAATAGTAAAAAAGAAGATAAAACTTTTTAATGTTTGTTTTTTAAGTATCTACATGAATGCTAAATGTGAATAGTAGAGCACAAAAGGTTTTAGGAAAAGTGAAATGAAACGCAACTGAAGAAATATGTGTAAAGAGTGCTGTTAAACGTCCAACGACAAGACACGACCGACCAACGTCAGAAAACTAGGTCGCGGTCTTCGCCTTCGATGGCGCTTTGTGATTTAAATATTGCAATAGTTAGATTTCTTCGGACGCTACGCATGATGTAGAATATTAAATTTAGCAGAGCAAGAACACGTAATTCTTAGACCGATCAAACAAAAGTTTACTTTTTTGTACACGCAGCGGCTTTCAATATTGACTTAGTAATATTAAGGACTTACCACAACATCCCCTGGTAGTGACCCTGACGACTTTAACGGCGTAATGACGAAGTAAATCAACTTGCCACCAAGGAGACGCTTCTCGCAATGTTTCTGTGCATTGTTTGCCGTCGTGTTCTGTGGTCTTTTCACCATCATTACCGTTACCAGCACTACCCCCTCTCACTGTAGTTGATTGGTTAGCTGGTTTTCGAAAAGCAACGTTTGTACCTGTAGGATTACAAAAAAGTCAAGGTAGTTTATAGTCATTTTATATGCTTGTATGTACCAGGTATTGCCAATATTAACCAAATTCATATATTCACGTAACCCTCGTGACACTCAAAGTAGGGTCGGCACAACATGTTTTAAACATGTTGTAGCATTATCTATTATATATATCTATTACAATTTCAATAATATGGCGTTGAAAGGGGAAACACACACAAAGGATTATTTTATTCTTATTTTACCAAACTTATGAAAGTTAATTCTTACCGCAAAAAGGGGGATCAGCGGTCCAGTCACCCCTTAAAGTGCACTCTCTTTGATGTGCTCCGAATAGTTCATAGCCTTCATCACACTCGTAGGTGGCTACTGTCCCCGGCACTATGTCTTCAGTGGGTAAAGATACTCTTGCATTGGGCGGCACAGCTGGGTGACCACAGCGGCGATCACCTATACAAAAAAAATAATTAATGTAACACTTTAATGTAATGTAATGTAATATTAATGTAAATAAGTATGTTTTAATGTCTTATATACGTTTTTGATACGTTGGGAAGTGCACCCGTCTTACCTCCCTTCACCCCTACTATTCGAGATCAGTCATATGCCTACAGATATAACTAATTTCATCGAAGGTTTAAGATAGTTATGATACAAATATGAAGATATAGATAAAAGCTTCATTTTTGTGCCTTTTCAAATTCAAATTCAAAATATTCTTTATTCAAATAAACTTGTAAACAAGTGCTTTTAAATTCTCAACTCTACTGCTGGTTCGGAAAGCTGTTCCTACCGAGAAGAGCCAGCAAGGAACTCGGTGGTTGCTCTTTTAAAAATATAATTCTTAATACTATTTACATTAAGTCGTTACTGTCTTGTACAGGTTCAAAGAGAGCTATATCCACACATTCTTATCTTCTAAATAATCTATAAGGGTATATAGTAAGTAAGCTTTCTGTATCACCCTCTTTTTAACAGCGTTTTTAAACTGCTGTAATGGCAAAGCTGAAATTGATTGCGGAATTTTATTATAGAATCTTATACCAAAACCCACACACGAGTTACGCACTTTTGCAAGGCGCAAAGCAGGAGCCTCAAGCTTATGTCGGTTCCTGCTTTATCTATTGTATGCATCACCTATCGTTTCATAATTCTTTATATTTTTATGTACATAAATTAAATTGCTTAAAATATACTGTGAAGCAAATGTAAGAATACCTGTTTCCTTAACTTCTCTCGCAGGGAATCACGCGGTCTTAAATTATAAATGCCACGTAAAGCTCTTTTTTATAAAACGAAATTTTTTTCACTATCCGCGCATTTACCCCATAGACATAATGCTATGGAAGTAGGCAAAATAATTTAAATTATTTTTTTTTAATTTTGGTAAACCTAAGGTCTCTACCTTAGCTTCATGGGACCCGGATGATCATACCTTCGTCCTTCTTAAAGGAGCTATCTAGAAGGCTAGAAGCGTACCGGGGGCGCGAGAGCTGGCAGCTACCGTGGCCAACGAATAAGTTTAGCCATACAAAGGGGTAACGCTGGCAGTATTTTAGGCACTTTACCCCATTGCAATGGAATGGATGGTTTCGATTTAGTGTGCATATACATATATATTTATTTAATGCTTGTCTTTGTGAAATAGTTTAGCTTAGTTTAGTAAATAGTTTACATAGTATATATTATATAGTAGTAAGTATATTATATTACGATTTTAGGATATTATTGTTATTGTACACTGTAAACAATAACAATAATATCCTAAAAGCTTCTTTTTGGAAATAGGATGGAAATGGCCACATTTGGAAAAAAAATTAACGTACAACAATTACATAATATTTTCTTTTTGAGCTTTACTCTTAAACTTTACATATAACACTAAATTTTGTTAAACGCTCTTGGAAGAAAAAATAAAAACACTGTGGAAAATAATTTTAAATTTACGTTGCATAAATTTTGTGTTGAACTAAATAACTCGTGTACGAAATTAAATATCCTGCAACATTGTAGGAAATTTCTAACAGGCCACCCATCGGGGTTGTTCAAGGGGAGTGGGCGTTTCATTCCCCTTACTTCAATATGTTAGAAAGGTTTTAACCAACAGCGGAATATTGCTTTTAATAACAAATAGTTTTGTTGTCGATTTTACTATAAAAGTGATTTAATATCATTATAAGTGGTTATAAAAATGATAGATAATGAAAATAAATAACATTTTTAATCAACATTTTAGAGGAAAATAAAATTAATTACCATAAAAATTAAAAAGACGGATAGAATAAGGTAAATAGATAAATAAATATTAAAGGTAAATAACAATTGTTTGAAATTGGTTAATTTGAAACAAAAAACGACAATATAATTTAACAAAAACATTGTTAACATTATGAAACCAAAATTATTATTGTAGAAATTGAAAATGTGCACAAGAGGCTCCAACAACTTCTGAGAAAAAATTATATTCAATGTAAATTATATATGTACTTCTAAATATTTTAATTGCCAGTTATTTATGGTGTCAATTGGTGAAACATACTTGGATAACCGCATAAGCAAGTAATGATTTAAAACGATACGTATAAATAACATATAACCTACTAGCAATATATTATAAGGATACACAATCGAAGTTGTTTTAAGCAAATTTTCGACTTTGTCAATGCATTTTCTCCTTTCATGTTTTATCAAATAATAGTCGAATTGGTCACAATTGTACAGTTATTGTCTTCGCCATGTCTTTATTGTTATTATAATTTTTTTACGAAAAAAATATTCTGCTCTTTATAGATATGAATAATAAATTATTATTCATATCATAAAGAGTTGCTGTAAGTTCATTTCTTATGAAGGCGGCGACAAATCGCCCAGTTCAGGAGTCTGGATGGTTTCAACTATCCAGACTACTATTTAAATAACTAACTATTTTTCTCCAGGGCTGGGTCACCAGGAGGCATGAGGTCCTCACCTTCCGCCTGACACAGGTGCTTTGTGGACATGGATACTTCGGAGGTATCTGTGGTAGGTGGCCCAGCGCGAAGCGTCCGGCCACCGAAGTGCCACGAATACGACGTTGAATTTGACACGGCGCTGCACACACTCGCGGAAAGTCCAGCTCGGGCAGTTCAGCGGGTGGAGCTTGTAGCACAGGTGAGGCATGATTTCTCCTTGCTCACCGTGGTTCTCATATGGTTGACAGTGAGGGGCAGCGATGCCCTCTTTGCGAAGAAGTTATCTCGCGGAAGGAGGCGGCGGGGCGGATCCTAGAAGCCCTTGCATCCGATCCGCCACAGGCGAGCCGCGTGCGGGCGACTCGCTCAAGACCATCGCATGATGTTCTAACGGGGAACTTCTGGGCGCTCCGAGTGGGGTTTATTGGACGCTCACCTGAAAAGGTCCCCGAGGCAGTCGATGCATCTGTTGCTCCCGATGCATCGTTTAGTGGAGGGTTGGGGTCACTTAGAGAGGCCCCGACCCAGAGATGGCGCACTCTAGGGTTCAGAGTTGCTGCTGGTGGTAGTGGGGGCAAGGTGTACCACAGTACCCTGTCCCCGCCACAAGCAGCGTGGTGTAGTACTGTCAGGTTTTAGACGGTGAGAGTAACCGCCTCTCGTCCCCGTCAAGCGGTGACGACTCATAATGTGTTTTCCTGACATAAAAAAGTTCATTTCTCAAATAACTGTACAATACTAGTAATATCTGGATCCAAGCGGCACAAAATCGTGGATTGTGGCGATCCCTTAAGGAGACCTATGTTCAGCAGTGGACGTCCATCGGTTGAGAAAGAAGAAGAAGAAGAAGACTAGTAATATTTTATTTAACAGGAATCTGTACAAATCATGAGCTAATTTTCCGAACGACCTTTAGTAATACATTACGTTGAATACTCTATTGTGATTTTCATGCGCACATCGAGGTTACGTATAACCTGGACATAAAGAAAGCTGATGTTATGCAATTTTTAACGATAGCTGTGCATTGCAATATGTATGTGCCATGCATTTGTATGCTGTGACTGCCACTTAACATAAAAACTATTGAAAGTAACGTTCAAACTTTTATATAACTATATTATAGAAGAATATATTATACTTATATATAATTAGATATTACTTTCCAAAAAACTGTACTGGATATATTTACTTTCACGTGTATGATAGAAAATGATTTTCAATTAATCACTAGCTATTATACAGGGTGGTACCGAAACTACGACATTAATTTTAATTCCAGGTAACTAGCATCTTACTACTACACTTGTTAGCAGCCTAGATAAAAAAACAGTTAATTTAGCTACAGGAGTTATTTTACGTGTCGAATAAAAAGATACATGATGAAGAATGGTTAATGACCGTACTATTTCGTAATATCCGTCAAGATTATCGATTTCATTTCGTATATAATGTGTAACGTTGACCAAAAGACACGAGTTCGAGGGAGACAGAACTATAATGTTATTGTTTTCTCCTGTTTTGTGAACAAGTGCGCCTCGCCAGGTACCATCCAAATGTTATCATCCAATCGAGGGTTTGAAGAAGAATATCTGTCGAGTGGTGAACCGTTTTAAGGACCTTAATATGTTCCTGAATTAACCTTGATTTGGTTTGATCCGTCTCGTAGTTTTGCCTGGAATACAGACAGTCGTAGCAGAGTATTCATACAAACTTTTATTTTTTTTAATTAAATTCTCACACGAAGCCTGTGAGTATGACGTGAACCTATAATGCAATTTACCTCTTCATTATACAGCAGCGCTGCGCTTTAAAACAATTACTCATAATTACAAACATTGTTAATTCAATAGTATTGAACTGTGTTAAACAGTTCAGCTGTTTTCACGATATGCTTGTGCCAAAAACAAAATGGACTGATATAAAATACAAAAAAATACTGTTAAGCTTCTACTGATTATATATAGAAGTCTGTTACTACCCAATTCTGGGCAAAGGTCTCTTCTTTCCTTTTGATGAGTTGGAGCTTAAGAACGCTACTTGTACGCTACAGTGCGGATTAGTAAATCACACATATCCCAAGAATTCTGTTGAAACATGCAGGTTGCCTTACGATGTTGTTCTTCACCAAAGAACTTGTAATAAATTTTAAATATCAATTAAACACGTGAGTTCTAACAGATAAACAAATTAAGGCCTGCCCGGGATTTGAACCCTTTGTCGTAAGTTTCACTGACAGGCTGTCGCGGCTTATACTCGTATAATAGTCACGATACGTACGAGTATGTTATATATGTATATTGTCCAGAAAATGTGTTCTTTGATTAATCTATAAGGGACACAATTGACCTTATTTACAATATTATTAAATATAAATTGTTATATTACAAATTCCTCATTTACAAGTAGAATACAATTAGAACTTTTTATTGCAGTATCCTTTATCTTTATAACGGCCTATTTAGGAAAACATATTAACAGAAAAATATTTTATAATAATTATATCATCATTATCATTATCTCCTTGCCCTTATCCCACTCTAAGTGGAGTCGGCACAACATGTTAAAAACATGCTGTCACATGATTTGACTGCGTTTTTACGACCGGCCGCCTCCCTGACGTCAACTTACCTCAATCGTATTTGACGACACCTCGGTAAGAAAGTGGGTGGTATATTCTACTAAACCGGATATCACACGGTGGGTCAACTTACCTTAGTCGCCTTTTACGACACCTCGGTAAGAAATGAGGGTGGTACTATTCAATTCAGCCGGATACCACACGGCGTTTTTTAATAATTATATCATTATTATTATATAAAATTCTGGCGAAGGATCCCAATGGATTTTGTGTTATATATATAGTTAATTGTATTAGCTTAAGGTCAAATCAATTTTGTTCTTAACTTAAGAGCTGTCGCTATAACAGCGTCGCAACTAATACAGTTATAAACTTACTCTATTATATACCCTCGCCCGGTGACGCCCTAAAAGCTGTTAGGGCTAACAGCATGTCAGATTCAGAAACAAAATCTACTGTATATAATAAAAGAAGACTAATGTACAGGCCATAAAGCAAGATAATAATAAAAGAAGACTAACCTATAGAATAGGATACTATACACTACTCATTTTCATCTATTGCAATACACAACCTATAGGTACGCTTCTTTACCCTAATACTCACTTGCACGTTTAAAGCGATAATTAATTAATCACGCTAAAAGGCATTGGCTTTGATTGTACGGCACCATGAAAAATTCTAATAATTTTATAGGAATATGTTTATATTTATAATAACTGAAAGTCGTTTTACGCTTGAACAATTTATTGATTCTAATCGAATAAATCTTGACAAGGTTACTCTAGCTATACGGGCTATCTATAATATGAAGTAGCGAATGAAAGTGAGTCCCTTTGCGAAATCTTCAATACTTACTGTAGCTTCACAATACACATATACATATACATTACACATTTTAATATTCTATTCGTACGGAAAAATGACCATTTATTGCGAGACACAATTTGACGTACGAGGTGTGTTGAAAAAGTATCGCGAATTTTGAATTTTCACGAGTTACATATATTCCAATTTTTTTGTGGCGTTATGTTGGTACATATGTCTCTCACTTATGCTGACAAGTTGGGCCATTTTGAATGTTCGGTTAATTGTTGACAGCTGCTTTGCTTGCACGTGTTTTGGTTCGTTTTCGATTTTTACCTATTCAAAAAATGGAACAAGGAACCTGTATCGATTTTTGTGTGAAAAACGAAATTAAGTGCGCGGATGCATTCCGAGTGTGGACTGTGGCATATGGAGAAGCTACTTTGGACAAAAGGAACGTTTATCGGTGGTACAAAATGTTTTTAAAAGGCCGAGAAGATGTGAATGACGAAGAGCTTGCCGGACGCCCGAGCACTTCAACAACAGACGAAAAAATTGATGAATAGAAGAAAATGGTATTGACCAATCTTCGAATCATCGATAGAGAAATTGCCGAGGACCTAGGCATATTGATTGGCTCGTGCCATTCGATTTTAATCGATAATTTGTGGAAAAACAAAAATTGGCTTTTGAACCTCGATAACGCCCCTGTTCACACATCGCTGCTTGTACGCGACTTCTTGGCCAAAAACAACAGACCAATGATACCGCAGCCACCGTATTCCCCAGATCTGGCCCCCTGTGACTTTTTCTTGTTCCCAAAACTGAAGAGGCCCATGAAAGGACGACACTACGCCACGATTGACGAGATAAAATCGGCATCGAAGGAGGAGCTGAACAAGATACAAAAAAATGATTTTTTGAAGTGCTTCGAAGATTTGTAAAAACGTCGGCACAAGTGTATAATATCCCAGAGGGATTACTTTGAAGGGGACAAAATAGATATTTACGAATAAATAAATAATTTTTGAAAATACACAAAATTCGCGATACTTTTTGAACACACCTCGTATATCATAGACATACTAAAGGTCACAATAAGCTTGTGATTCCTGTGTAGAGTTGCACTAGCTTAGCAGAGTTAACAACTCATTTGTTTCTCTCGGTGTTCGCGTCTATAATAAAATCCACAATCCGCACTAGACCTGTCTACAGAAAGTTTAAATTAAATGTAAAAAATATGCTCATATTACAAAATTCAAGATTATTTGTATGATAAAAAACCTGGATTTGAAAATCCTTTCAGCTTCATACAAGATTGCGGTTTAATAATGTAAAATTAAAAATGTTTAAAGATTGACCACCGAGTATCTTGTTGGTTCTTCTCGGTAAGAGCAACATTCCGACCCAGTTGTGTTTTCATTAATCACATTGACGATTGAAATGTGCTTGAAAAAGCTTATTTGTATAAAGATTATTTTGATTTGATTTAAACTGGAATAATCCTGCAAACACAATCAAATAGTGTGATTATATTAAATACAAGATATAAATACAAATACCATAGCAGAAATTGTATATACTATTGAATAAAGCCTTGTATTGTCTCAATAACCGTAAACCAATTGCGATGCAACGCTATTGTGTGTGACCACTGTGGCATACTTGTACTACCCACGTCTTTGTTCTACACGTTCTATACATTCTGCACTATATTATTGCGTATAATATCACTACATAGTAATAAAACAAATCGCTTTTTGTCCCTATGTCCCTATATCCCTATGTATGCCTTAATCTTTAAAACTACGCAACAGATTTTTTGAAATAGACCGATTGAAGATGAAGGTTTATATGTATAATAACATAAGATTAATCGATCTTTTACTCTTATGATCGATCACGTTAAGAACGATCATGTCAATCATTAAACAAAATTTCGATTGGTTGTCGTACATCTATACGTATATAAATACATTCGGAATTTCGAAAAGGCCTCAAACTATATTCAAGAAACTCAGCATGTAAGGGTTTCATTAAAAAACAAATGTCGTTTTATCGCTGTTCTTGGGCATTGAAAAAATAATAAAATGCAAATTATATTTTAACTGTCATTTGTAAAGTTGTGATAGATCAAGTGGGGAACGGCTGGACTAAAGAAGTGAAAATACTCGGGATCGAGCTCCAGTTATTGCTAACCTTTTTTTGCTTTTTTTATTTTCAATTTTTTCATTTATTTTTAAATTACCGAGCATGACTCGGTCACCCAGGTACTAAAATTTTAAACGAACAAATGAACACAAATTATTCAAATGAACAAATTATAGTATTTACAAGCTTTACCAACAACAAAAAGTGTTTCCGAAAAATGTTTTCAAAGTGAGTGTAAATAGGTAGATCTGAAGAACATTTTTACCTTTTTATGAGACGAAGAAAAAGCTTAACAATTTTAGCATTTCACAAAGTTTTATAAAAGAATGGGACCGTTACTGTGAATAAAAAAGGCAGCAGAAATTACCGTAAGTATTTAAGTTTTTTAACAGATATAAGAAAATTATTACCTTGATAGGTAATTTAAACTTGATAGGTAACGTATAACCAATGTGAACAACTACATTAATTATTAACTTCAAATTATGTGTTCATTGTTTGACAATTTAATTTTGACAACTATAAAACAATAACATCACGCACGTCACACTTGTAATATATAGCGTTACTATGACACATCGGCAATTCAAAATATGTCTTTTTAATAGGTCTTTTCATGGGATCTCCACACCACACTATTTCGTGCCGCTTGAATTCAGCGGCTCCCCGCGACATTTTTGAGGTCGTCAGTCTGTCTCGTAGGGGGTCTACCGACACTGCGTTTGCCGGCGCGGGTTCTAACATCTTGTTGATTTAAAGTTGCGTCTCCTCAATTCCAGACACGTATATAAAGCTTTTGAAGTTTAAAAACACATTTTATTTACATAAAAGATGCATGTATGTATTATTGAGTATAAAGTTATATGAATTGTTTATTTTTCAGTAAGTATGTTCACTAAGATTATATGTTAGTCGTTTGGGAAATTCAAATAAAAGCTGCATTACAATATAAATATTATATCAGCATCATTCTCCCGGCCTTATACCACTGTAAGTGGGGTCGGCACAACATGTTAGAAACATGTTGTCACTGAGAATGTCAATGAGGGTGGTCTATTATTATATTTTATTATTAACACTGCTTTGTGCAGATAATATTTGTTATGACAGAATGAAATAATATATAATTATAGAATTATCAATAGAAAAATTGTTTTATTGGTCCTTAGAAACTGGTAAAATATTGGACATTGATGCTTAATGGTTTTAGTCTTCAAACGTTATCCAAACCGTTTCTGCGTGATTGTATAAAGACTATTTCATTTACTCATTAACATATATGACATTTTACTCCAAGACTTTTTAAAAATACGGAACTTTCTTGTTTATGAAGGAAGATAATAAGATAACGCGCAACAGAAATTTTTAAAATCATAAAAGCAAAATCTAAAGGATACCACTTAAATAAAAATCGTTTATATCTATATATAAACTAAAAAATAGCAACTAAATACAAAAGAGGAAATGTCCTTTAATTACTACATCATTAGAATTTTGTACCAGAACCACATTATGCATCGACAACGTCTATAAAATTTTCATATCCGACTATTCCTCCCGCTATTTCCCACGGATTTCAATACGACGCAAATGTAATGCAGCTTTTATTTGAATTTCCCAAACGACTAACATATAAGCTTAGTGAACATACTTACTGAAAAATAAACAATTCATATAACTTTATACACAATAATACATACATGCATCTTTTATGTAAATAAAATGTGTTTTTTAACTTCAAAAGCTTTATAGCTTTAACTTATAATATCTGGGTGACCGAGCTTCGCTCGGTAATTATTGCAAAAAAAAAGAAAAAAAAAATTATCTAGTTGGGGATCGATCCTTGGCACTCACATTTCTCAAAGCTGCCCGCTAACCGAATAAGCTACGTCGACTTGACAGTAAATGGCGAAAATTCAATTCAATATAAATGTTAGTGTTTTTTAATGCCCAAAAATAGGGATAAATAATATTTTTTTAACTTAAAACCTAGCTAGATCAATTTTTCTGCCCCAAAACCTCCTACATGCTGAATTTCAGAAAAATCGTTGGAGCCGTTTCCGAGATTCGGAAAATATATATATATACAAGATTAACTCATTTAAATATTAAGATATAAATATAAAACTTCTGGTTAAAATATAAACATGGCAGGACACATAAATGTTAAGATTGCTCAGGTATTTTTTTTTACATTTGAGTGATAAATGTACAGATAGTGTCTTGATTGTTTAAAGACTTTCCCCAGACAGGGTTGAAACACATAACAGTCAGCAAGCAATAAGTACCTCAGTGGCTCCGGCCAAATAATTTGGTACTGACCTCAACAAAACGAAACGTATAGAATTTGCATTGCCTAATACTGCTAAAATGGAAAATATTTTCTTTAAAAATAATGTATAATACCACTAAAACAGATTCTACATCTGTATTTTTGGGAATGACCTTGGATGTAAAACTCCAATGGAGCATACACAACAACTGTCACTGGGAAACCCGGTTTAGCCGCTTACACTGTCCGAAAGATAAGACGATTTATAGACGTTGAAACAGCACAAATTGATGATTTTGCTTACTTCGATAGCATTATGTCTTATGGAATATTGTCATGGGCTAAATGCGCGGATATACTCGTACATGGGAGGCATACGTTGCAATTATAATTTAAGTTCGGCATTTATAATTTAGATATAAATGCCGAAATAAGAATTATATTTTTAAGAGAGCAACCCCCAAGTTTCTTGCTGGCTCTTCTAGCAGGAATAGATTTCCGCACCAGCAATAGAGTTGACGATTCAAAAGCACTTGTTACAAATTTACTTGAATAAAGAATGTCTTGAATTTGAATTATGACTACTATGACAGGACGGGAAAGGAATCCATTTAAACATTGCGACCCGTCTTCAGCAAATGCTGCGTCGCTTATTGTAATATGTGCCTTATTCATGAACATCTAGTTTTTAGAACAGTAACAGTAAATATAAAATTTGCTAGTTTGCTAGTTAACGACTTCAAAGAAAATTTTAATCGTCATTGGACACAACGAAATAAACACAGACATAGTCGCGGCACGGATAAATGGCGAAGTCTGGGTCACGTAGCGGCGCTCTTGTATTTTCAAAAACAGACGCTTGAGTGCCTTCGCTTAATGCACCGGTGGCCCTAAGTGGTGTAAAGTTTATACGACAAAGTTGTGCCATCATTGACCACCCGTCTCTATAAAGAAAAGATTGTATTAAATTATGAGTTTGAACAGAATGCTCATACTCAAATATCCTCATTAAAATATTAATGAAAATATTTTATACAAAAAAATAACACTAATTATTTCTACAGGCCAAATAGACATACGTATTTTTAAAAAATATATCCTCTATGATATTTGCATGCCCGTTTTTTATGATACTGATCTTGTCAATAACATTATCATACCCTTCAAGGCTTCATATAATTTGCCGTTATGCATACATCTGCGTAATATGAAGCAAAATTGCAATAACCTGTAATGCCTGTAAAGTTTGGTGTCGAACAGACCATTTTTTTAAATATAAGGCATCTATCTGACCTATATTGATTATATCTGATATATATTGACCTTTAAAAATTCGCGTTTTGAAATATTGGAAATGCAATACATCGTAAAAAAAGCCACATAAAAAAGCTCAAGGAATTACTTTTCACATATAAAAGGCAGAATTATTATTTTTATTTTAATATAATCGTAATACGAATAGTAAAATTAATGAAAAGAAAGCGACAATGCAGACATGGGAATGACTGGATTCGATCAAATCACTTCTAATTATACAGATCGCAATTCGATCATCAAGACTTGTGAGTGAGTTGTGCTGTATTCACTATTTCTTGTATAAACTATTTTAGTAACTCTAAGTATATTTCAAGAAAATTTAAAACAAAAAAGAAAATTTAATAATAAAGTCAATCAAAATACATACAATGTATATTATAATATGATGTATAATGTATAATATAATATCTGGGTGACTGGTGTAATTTTTTACAATAAAAATACTTAAAAATAGAATTAACAATTATTTAGTTGGGATCGATCCTTGGCATTCACATTTCTCGAGGCTGCCCGTTATCCGAATAAGCTACGTCGACTTGACAGTTAATGGCGAAAATTCAATTCAATATAAATGGTAGTGTTTTTTAAATGCCCAAAAACAGGGATAAAACAATTTTTTTTTACATAAAACCTAGCAAGATCAATTTTTCTTCCCCAAAACCTCCTACATGTTGAATTGCAGGAAAATCGTTGGAGCCGTTTCCGAGATTCGGAATTCATTTAAATAAAAAAAAAAAAAAAGGTTGTAAGATGAGTAATATAATGTATGATGTATGAGATGTATGGCTACGGCGAGGCCGAAAAAAAGATGGATGGATTGTGTGAAAAATGATATGCATGTTAAAGGAGTGGCACCAGAGTTGACGAATGATAGAGGAGAATGGAAGAAGAAGACATATTGTGCCGACCGCACTTGGAGTGGGATAAGGGTAAGAGAATGATGATGAATGTATATTATAATAAAATTTAGAAAGTTCAAGCTTATTAATAAAACAGTGTCCATCCTTAATGGATTGTTTGACCATCTTCCTTTTTGTTCCGAAAAAGGGTATTGGGATGTACAGAATACAATTTTCGAAAGCGAAAAAGTTACGCTACTGTAAAAAATTACGATAATAATGGCACTTGTTCTAGGTTATTTGAAGATTGATTATTTTCTATAATACATATCGTATTACATTTTTCAGTAGTATCTAACTTCTATCACATAATTAATTACCTCTATCGAATTCAGGTTTTAGTCGATTGTTACCTTATATGCGGTATGATGGAACGATTTATTGCTATCTATTTTGTAAAGATCTATGCTGAGAGTATAGAGAATATTTGTCATTTTTTGACAAAGTTTTTAAAATAATAATGATGCATCACTTATTCACGCGAGATAGTGGTCAAGAGCAGAACCATCACCGTGAAAGGTTAAAAAAGAAACCAACCATTTACTTTCGCTTATGTGCAATGTCATTAAACCCAGTTAGTAAAACGTTAGAACATTTACAAAAAAAACCCGCAATGCTTCATTGATGTCGACAACTATGTTAAAATGCAATGTTACATGTCATTTATTGAATTGTATATAGTGCCTGAATCAAAATATAAAGTTTACTTCTTTAATATTTATAATACATTTGTGTTCTCATGCTAGAGGTAATATTGTGAGAACTTTTAAGAGGATTTCTACGAAGTGAAAGCTTCTGCCATGGAATGAGGCATTAAGAGCCTTTGCTCGCATTATATTATTATATTGTTAGATGACTTAGCTCACATGAAATATGAAACTATTTTACTTTTATTTTACATTGATCATCATGGATCTTTTTAGTGACTTTATCTTTGTATAATAATTTACGAAACAAGCTCAAACAACTGTGTATGACACAAAGATAACTAAAGCCCTACTTTGCTTGGTTTTATAGTGTTTATGTGGTTCATTTCTGTTTATGTATTACATAAAGATATTACTTTCAAAGTTGGCCATGAACGATTTATGTTCACAATCTCGTTAGATCAAATTAAGTCATGAAACTTAATATATTAGTGTTTAGTTACATACGTTTGGCTCCCACGGAGATCTCCCTTTGCGCCAAACTGACAGTCTAGCAACAGAAAGTCAAGTGCCTGGGTGCTACCTAGTACCTGCCAACCTTTTATAACCTTCCACGAACGAATTACGCTAACGAATTAAGTTATACTTCAAAACTTCTAGAATTTGCGCATGTTTCAAAGGTTAGATTTCTCACGCTCCAGAGGCTAAAGAACTAATTCTTGCGGTCAGTAACTAGCTGTTTCTAGTGCATTCGATCCCTCGACCTCCATAGAGACCTAGACTTCACTACTGTAGTACCTTTTACGTACACTTCAGTTAGATCTACCCACCAAAATATAGGTACCCCATAAACTTTCCATATGTTCCTGATAATTAAATTAAAGGAATGATATTAAAGTAATCGAGGACGACAAATCAGCTAAGACGAGGTCTCAGTTATCTAACGTCGGTTAATCAGGGTGACTCACCAAAACCCGAATAGCCACCGCCATACTACAAGCCATTTGCGTATCACTAGAATTTCTGTATTCTATTTCCATTTTTCGTATCATGCCTCTATGCTCGCATGGTGCCCCTTTAAAGCCATATTATCATATAGCCATAAGTTATATTGTTAAAAATACAGATGTAATTAACAAATGTGTTATAAATTTGTGTGTTCCTAATAATCTCAACTTGTATCCCTCACTGAAACATATTTTTTCCTATTAACGCTACATATTATAAATGTATACATTTATAAGCCTCTCAGACTTCCTCAATTATTTATTATACTTTGTTTTTTTCTAGGTCGTACTATAAACATTAACTACAGAAAACATACAAGTTATGTATTTACAACATATTTATAAGTATGGTTGCTCTATATACATCTTAATGGCTAATTCGAATTTTCATCTGTCGTTGCAATTGCCTGATGTCATTTTGATTGAATTTGCAGACTGAAACAACAAACACAAACAAGCAATTAATTTATAATTGCGTTACTTCGAAAGATAAAAATCGATATCAAGTTTAAAAGTAGTAATTTACTACTCTCATTGACTGTACCTAATTTTATGATTATTAACAGGAAGTAGTTTGAATATGATAATAAAAGCAATATATTCGCTGTCCACTCGCCACTGATTTAATCTTAATACAATGAGTTCTAACATTGGTAGTTACCGCACAACAGTGAACTGATGTTGTTAATGCGTAAACTAACAGCAGGTACATTTATTTATAAAATACTGGTTACGTTTATGCTAAAATAAAATAAAAATTCGGTGATTCTAATTGATGATTGAAAACTATTAAAAAAGTGGATCCATAAGTACTCCTTGTTACTTTCTAACAAGGAAATCAAAAAATTAAAGTTATCGCATTCTATATCTAAAGTCTTTTCCTAATTTAAATGTGTTTGAAAATACTAATATTATATTAAGTTATTTTTATAAATATTCCAAAGCTCTATGTTAATCTAAACTAAGCTGCCCCCTGTTGTATTCCATTTATTTGTGTTTTCTACAATACAGTTTAAATAAAGGATTGTCTGTTTTTTTTCCTCGAATTAGCACAATACATAGCTCATGTGCTTCTTTAAAATATAAAAACATTCAATAAAATATTGAATACAGTGTTACAAATTTTATATGGTCAAAGTAAAATAAGTGAGGTCAACGAGTAAGTTACATGTAATTAGTAGGTCTGCATAATGTACAAGAGAATGCTCCAAGGCTAGTGGTATTTGCTGATCATTGAGGTAAATTAATTTGCAACATAGATTCGTAAGAAATCTTTGGAATTTTTTAATTTTGGGATTTATCCAGAAAGTAAACCTACAACGTAAACTGTATTATAACATTAATATATTTCACTAAGTACTCAAAAACATATATTATAAATTCAATAAGTAAGATAATTTTAACAAAAATATAGCAAGGAAGATATTTGACTATAATCTGAAGTATTAACAATGTATTAACCAAGTATTATAGTATTAACCTGACCTGAAATGTGAATCACTGCGCATATGCATCGTATGTCCTGAAAATTAAAATTCTAATAACAAGGATGTCGATGTTTACCTTAAAAAATAAGACACTCTCATATATACTTCAAATTAATAATTATACAGGTTGGTTAATGGTTTTTCACAAATATTTTGCGTCCAATCAATTAGTTAAAACATTTGTGATGTCTGATGATATATGATTATGATCTGAAACATGTTAATGTATAAATTATCGTGATCTGTTGCTATTTTAACATTAATTCGTTATTGTAGGGTCTTTGTTCAGAAATGCAATAAAAATATTAAGTGTCTACAAAATTTACTCTCTTTGAACCGGTTAAATGTGAATGTAAAAGCTTTTAAGATGTATGCGTACAGCATTCTAAATAACTTATGAGACAGATTAAGTAAAAATGTTGCTTAAAATATATTCCGTAGAAGAGGAGTCGAACTGATTCGTTTTCGGTATAAAAGCAATACGTCTAACATAGTTTTCGAAGAAATGAAAGAATATAAACGTGTTTACACTAATATTAATTAAATGTCTTCTTGGTTAGCCGAATAATATTTAAATGTTGCTTTGGTACATACTTGTAAATCTTTTCATGCTATTGATGGTTTTACATATACAAAGGTGACTATGTTGATAAATAAAACAAGTTTCTTTGATTCTTCTTTGACAGTTAGTGCCATGAAGCCTTAAGTTCTATTTCTAACGAAGATGAAAAAACTCAAATAAGACAATAATCCCAGAAAATAATATAGTTTAATGTTGCAAATAGATTTTTTTTTATAAATAACGTACGAATAAAAACAGAAAGCTTTGTTTTTAGGAGCGATTTTAGTTTTAAAAATTCGAAGCGACTACTTAATATATTTCAACTCTCGTATTAATGAAATACAAAAAAAAATTGTATAAGAAAACAGAGCCTGACGTGACACATAGATATAGGTGTTATAACTTTTGCAGTATCTATATCCTACTAATATTATAAATATCAAAGTTTGTGAGTATGGATGTACGTTTATTACACTTTCACGGCGAATCCGCTGAGCCAATATCGATGAAATTTGGGACAATTATTCCCTATACACCGAAGTAACATATAAGCTATAGAAATCCTGTTAATTCTACAGAAATAGGATGATATTCAAAAGCGCCATCTGATTTTAGATGGATAATATAGATAATAGACCTATCACGCAACAACAGTCCACGCAAAAGAATTTGCGGGTAAAAGCTAGTTAAAGGTATATATTGTTAGACAATATATTTTTATAATGTACTTACTACATTTCGCAAAGTTCAAAATGTAGTACACTATAAAAAATTGTAATCTGTATAAAAGACGAAGCAGAACCGACATAAGCTTGCAGATCCTGCTTTACAAAAGCAACAAAAGTACGACTTGAAAATGCCTAATACTTTAAGCTTTGCTATAATATTAAGAGGATGCATATTTTGGAGATTATTTTAATAAGATCATAATCATCATTCTCCTGCCCTTATCCCACTCTGAGTGGGGTTAACACAACATTTTTAGCCATGATTTGGCATAGATTTGGCTAGGTATTTTATGACCGGTCGCCTGCTTGATATCAACTTACCTTAGTCGCCTTATACGACACCTCAGTAAGAAATGAAGATGGTATATTCTACTCAGTCTGATACTACACGGAGGGTCATCTTATCTAAGTCGCCTTTTACAACAGCTCAGTAAAAAGTAAAAAATGAGGGCGGTCTATTCTACTCAGCCGAAGTACACGGTACATTTTTTTTTAATAAAATAATTGTTAGGACAATGTACCAAAGACCAACAGTGCAGTTTATAAATAAGACATTATCAATCTTACTACACAATCCGAATAATTTTAGTAAGAGTTTGTCGCATACGATACGAAGAGGGTCGGATTTATTCAGAACGACTGACGAGGTCGAGTGATTCCTGCGCGTCCGAGATGCCGTGCGCTAACGGTGACCGATTGTTCTAAACACAAAAACCTATAAACGATGTGCGTGCCCTACTTTGTACAACGTCTTAAGCTATAACCTAGAAGCGGATATAAATCTTTTTTGGAATATTTAAATTTAAGTAACTGAATCCGAACATCCTTTAAAATAAAAATAAAACAATTAAACAAGCTTAGTCAGCAAATACCGGTCAGTTAGCTGAATGAAAACATCGCAAGTCGTATCTTCTATATCTTCTGGCCAAAAGTTATCTCTAAGAAGCTTGGTTTAGCTCTAAATAAAAATAAAAGTCCTTATATATATTTTGGGTTCGACGTGTTTTAATTAAATACATTTAATTTCATTTGGATGGAAATAATGGATCCTATTATATATGGGCGTCGGATACAAAATTTGAAGTGTTTTTGCGTACCAAACATAAAGTGTTTCTTGTTTATATACTTATTATTGTCATAATATAAGTCAACGCTTCATCGCACATCTTGTTCCTATACGTAAGATGGTTAAGTGTGTTATAAAACTTGTAAATACCAGTGAATAGCAGAGCTCAGTATAGAATACAAGAATAATGACCAATCTGCGGTAAATGTTACAACATGCGCTTTAAATAGTATCCGCTTCAGTAATACTCGTAGCCTCCCCGAAAAGAAGGTCAATCATTTCGAAGTTTCGAAATGATACTTAAGTATTTAATACACATCCTTTATTTAATAGAACTATTAACATAGATAAGACCCACAAAATAAATGTAATATGTACCTAAAAATAAAATAGGAAATATTTGGACTGATATAAAAACAATTTCTGTTCCCATGACAAAAATATATACATTTAATTCAAACAATAGTGGGAATAAACAAATAACGTAAAGAGTTTGAATTATTAATTTATTAAACCAATCCTTAGTAACACGATCACGTAACTAGTCTATAACTTGTCTAAATTATACATGGTACTTATATTTATGTTCAATTATTACAATTGAATTAAGATCAACAAATATATTTTCAGACGTTTAATTATTATGTATTTATATACATATACTGACTATATTTATCCATTTATTACTTACGTACAGAGTAACAAAAAAAACAAAGACTATGGTAATAATGGGTTATTTTGCGCTAACAGGGTTTGTAATTTTCATCACTTATGACGAGATCTTTATCTATTTTGTACCTAACGACTGACTTATTATGGGAAAATATTCACAATGGTCTCGATTGCGCCACTTCTAGACGTCCTTCAAATCTCAATCTTAGCCTCTTAAGCGCACTTTATTTTATAATACATCGTAGCTTCTATCCAATTATATATAATAGTTGTTATGAAAGTTCATAAAACACCGAATTTATATATTGCTTTTGATTTAAAATATATATAATTTATACTATTTGACATTTTGTTGAATAGACTTTACTAAAGCTTTCATGCCTCAATATAGAAAGCTTACCTTGAATTTCCTTTTAAATCCACGAGAAATATGTTTCTAACTGATTTTCAAAAAGCGATTTTGAGATATTGGTCTTTCAATAGCTGTCAGGGGAACTTCACACACGTGTGCCGTGTGATTTTATAGCAATAAATAGCTGTAGAACTACCGTAAAACACTTTACATGGTAAGACATGTCGTTGAAAAATAAATTTTTAAAGTTATATTAAAGATCTTAAGCTTTTGAAACTGTCGCGGGATAATTTTGATATTCATTCCAGTTTTTAGATTAATGTATACTTATTTCTATGATATGCATTTTCAATTTACTTAGAGAACTTAAGGTGGTTATTCATCTTAAAAAGTATTTTATTATAATTGTTCACATAGTTGCGTTTGAAGTCTGAATGTAGGATAATAGATATTTGATCTGGCTTGCTATTCCCTTGTTATGAGATGTAATCGATGGCGTCCCAAGTATTTATAATTTCTAGAAAACACTTCTCAATGCTTCGTAATTTTAATATATACACGTAATATTGTGTAAATACATATACTTATAATAAACTAAATATATTTTTGCCGCGACAAGTCTTTATTTAAATAAAATTCAAACGAAATCGTTAAAAAAATAATAACTTCATAGCTTTAGGAAAATTTATTTTTTGACCCCTAGTACAAAATATATGGCTTGAAATATCTTTAGTATGAAACACATATCTACTTCGTGTCCTCGTGCCTTTTATTTAATTCGACAGGTTTGCATTTAGCGCGGCCACAAAATAACTAGAGCTTGACAAAGGTTGAAA
This sequence comes from Morpho achilles, assembly GCA_947086495.1. NCBI lineage: Eukaryota > Metazoa > Arthropoda > Insecta > Lepidoptera > Nymphalidae > Morpho > Morpho achilles. The sequence continues at coordinate 14,785,321 of CAMTZB010000022.1, read as the reverse complement.
CCCATTCAAGTTCTGCTTTTTCATACTTTAGCGCAAAAAAAAATCTAAACTTTTAGATTATACTTGGGTGCAAATGTGTTGGCGCCTCACTATTGTTTCCGGTTTTATATGGTGGTACTCTTGGCAATTTCTATATAATGACAGAGGATGTTTTACATACAACTTCATTGGCTATTACTAATTATGAGATCATTTTTATTTATACATTCACGCAGAATGTTCTACATTATCATTTTCCTGCCCTTATCCCACTCTAAGTGGGGTCGACACATATTATTATATATACATGTTGTTCATCATTTGGCTGGGTATTTCACGACCGGCCGCCTGCCTGACGTCAACTTACCTTAGTCGCCTTTTACGAAACCCCGGTAAGAATGAAGGTGGTATATGCAGAATGTTCTACATGTAGTTTAATATTAATTTTACATCTCATGCAGTGTAACTAAATACAAAAAAGTAATCATTAAAATTTAGGTCATAATATAGAACACTTTTGAAGATAATTATCGTGTACACATTAAAATTGAAGTACCTATGTATTGTCAAAAATGAAAGTTCAAAGCATGATGTTGATCAAAACTGATTCTATTATAATTTATTCTCCACTACAAGGTTATGATCGATATATATTGGATTCAGAAAAAAAACAAGAATTACCAAAATAATTCCCATTCATACTTCGCGAAATATGCCGAGTTATTTGTGGAAAATATTTTTTTTAGATAATTGAGGTTCAAAATATTTTTAAAAGAGAATGTTTTTAATTATCAAAAGATTTTTCATATTTTTGCAAGACTATAAGATTAATCAGATTTCAAAAGGCATTAAGCCTTTTAAAATTTGAGCAAAAATTCGTTGGTTGTGTTATATATTTTTAGTAACAAATCATTACAATATCAGGATGATATTAACTTTATCTGTTAAATTGTTCTACCTCATATTAGTAGTGTAAAACAATAAATCTTGTAATTATATTTTGTAAGACCTGCCAAGAAGTAATCAAACATTCTTATTAGGGAACAAACAAAAGTATTCGTTCTAGTAAATTTATCCTTAATTTCTTTGTAGCTCTTTTGTAATATTTCTTAATTCGTATTCGTATTCTATATTTATATTCTTAATATTTCTATTCTTGTTGAGAGGTAAATTAAAGTTATAATCATACAACTTATTCAATACCATAACATGGTTAAGCTGTATGGTGTAACTGAAATTTGAGAACAAAGGTGATCAAAACCAAATATTAGAAACTTTAACAGCCAAATATGCTAAATATATTATAAGGCTATTTAAAACTGTTAGAAATTAATAAACTTAAATAAATGTTTGAAGACAACCCGCCAGTTACTTTACGACGCGCGTGGTACATGATCTGCAGATGTTGCCGAATGTCCTCGACTGATTTATGGTCACTCGTCACATGTGGCTAGGAATTTTTTGTTAGATTTTTTTTTGCAGGAAGTATTTAAGGGTAAGGTCAAGCGTAAATTTTGTGTGGTCTATTTATTTCATATGTAACAACATAATTAGAATAAGTCTTTCGATTTAGTGAGGAAGGTACAAAAGTAATAATAAAATTATTTTGCTATAATCCGCGATGAAGTAAAATAAAAAATATATATATAATGGTAAATGTAGAGTGAACAATCCGTTTTCATACCTGATACATTCAGGATTCGTAAAAATACTTGCACAAACCTCCACCAAAGCAACCACAATACACAAGCAGTACACACGTTCACTATCACCAACTCAACGATCGTTTCGCCCCACAGCCGCAAAGCAAAGCATCGCAACGCTTGCTTGAGGTTTGTACGTGTGTTTTTACGCATCCTGCACGTATCAGGTATGAAAACGGATTGTCCACTCTACATTTAGCATTTTATATATTTTTGTTTTTACTTCATTTCGGATTATAGCAAAATAATTTTATTATTACTTTTGTATTATGGATCTCCGGAAAGTAACGCCTACTTCTATAAGTTATGACGTAGGGACGTTGGCCGTCAGTTGAAATATCGCATGTAAAGTATAAATTATAAAGTAAGTAGTAATACATGGACACGTGAAAAGGATTTTAAATATCCACATATTATAAAGTATGTATTAGCAGATTACGGCACACCACCGTTAATAGTCTGTGGTAGTAAATGATCCAGCACCACGAATTCTTATGATAAAAACAATATTTAGAAGAGTTAAGCGCTATCTTGATTCATAAGTACGGTTAGAATGGTAAATACAATTCAACTTGCCTGTTCATGCTGATTGAATCTGAGTATAATAAACTAAAAATTTAGTTCAAGTTTAAAGTGAATACCAATGTGGAATTTAATTATCCTTTATTCGCTATTTACACAATAGGAATTTAGTAGCAACTCAGAACTATCAGCTTTAAGGTTTCCTTTTGAATCCGAGGTACAAAATGCAATAAAGGAGATTATTGTTCCCTAGAGAACCTTTAGAGAAAAGAACCCGTACAAGTTTAGCACAAAATTAATTTGTCTTTCTGATCTTCCACGTTCCAAAGTTAAATATAATAGTCAACATATATTTTATTAAAAACATTTTAAACATGCGGAATAATAAATCATACACTTGGGTACCTAAGATAGGGAAGTAAGTATAGAACTTACACTTGCTCTTTTCTCACTGTTCTTTTGCATCATAAGTGGCTCAGTGGCGAATAGATTTGTTGCAGCTAAGGTTACAATGCCGAATGTCGTATTAATGTTCCATAAAACTAAATCCAGAAGCGTAAAAAGGAGCCTTAAAACGTTGTATCATTTATTGCCGTCACATGTTTTGTTTTATTTATTAACTGCGAATAAAATTAATAAAACAAAGTTATTTTTTATTTTAAATAAACCATGCTATATTTCGATTATTTTAGTTACTTGTAGAGTAATTCGAATTTCTTACCTTTCAAATAATAGTTAATTTACAAGTAATGACTTAATCGTACACTACTACTGCTCCCCGAATGTAATTTTTTCGAGGTTACTACTAACTAGCTAAAATTGAATTTTTGAAAGCATTTGCACTAAAAATTAAGACAATTATAGTAAGACCATAAAGAATAAGTAACTTGATATAAGCCTGAATTGAGTTTCCTGATATATACGATCATAATTTATCGATAATTTGGTTCGTGAAACATTAAAGACGCATCCCTTTGTAATTTGCAGCACCCTTCATTATGTGGGGCTCTTGTTGTATCTGGATTTAATAAGTAAGTGTGCTTCTAGCAAACTAATATAAATCATATATAAAATATTCCCTTAAATTTTAAGTGAATTTTTAACTGCCGCTTTGTCCCATAACATTATTCCATATGCCATAATGTTGTGGAAATAAGCAAATAAACAAGTCACGCTGTTTCAACTTTGGTTACATGTCTTATTTTTCTAACATCGTAAGCGGCGGAACTAAATCTACCTGCGAGGCAGATATATGATTGTCCTACTGGAGTTTATCATTCAAAGTGAGCCCCAAATATATGGCAGTATTTTCTATAATTAGCATTTGCTTATTAATGTCAAGTTTATGTCTGACCTAATTACGTTGGGTTGCGAAGAAATTGCAAACATTTGTTAAACAGATTTAATAATTCAATTTAAAGTAAATTTCTTTTTAAGGTCATACGATCAATATATTCTATGTGAATTAATAAAAAAAGTAAAAATGTCTGAACTTTTAGGATTTATATTTGTAATGATACTAAAGATGATGAACGTAATATGTAACATAAAAACGATTACCAGTTCAATAATATAGTTTTATACATATTTTAACGCCTAACTCAAATTCTAACGCTCTCATTGATTATTATGTCAACGTACAGAGTGAAATCGCTTGGAAAATTTATTGAAGCGTATAATGTGAATATAATTTCATATACATTTATTTAATATATGTACATATTCAAGTGACGTTAGTAGGTAATGTCCTAAATGTTCTACGCTTTTAATGTTAGCATAATTTAGTCTCATTTATTACGTTATTTAAATGGCTGAAACAATATAATTTAAAAAATTAGTTCGGAAATTAATGCCTCATAAATACAGTGTCTGTTGAAGATTGTATAAATATTCATAAGATTTCATGATTATGCCATAAAAATAACTTTTGTATTCCAGTTACAATGGCCCACTGTGAGCGAAAGAAAACAAAACTTTTAGCATATGTTTCGGCCGCTTACAAAATACGTGTCGAATTAGTCTCTCGTGTGGAAATATTCTCAGAAGGTCCATCTTTTATGCTACTATTATAAGTTATTCACTATACTTAACCTAGCGCCATGATTTTGAGGAACAAGTTTTAGAGCAATCGCATTTCATTTTTATTGACTATAGGCACATTACAAGCCTTTAAGATTATTATTATTTTCACTTAAATATTTAACACAAATTTACACTATACTTTTGAAAAAAATTGTGGATAATACTCAAGTGCACGGTGGTAAAGATTTCAGAGAGATGGTCCTCACAATACGTGCCGTCTCAAGCAATACTGCCTTTTGTATACTATGCTTGATCCAGCAACTAAGCAAGAGCCTCTCGGGATATTATTGTTATTATTAATATGTAGGCAAAAATAAGATGACATTAATATTCCTTTCTGAAACAGTTGATAACAATTAATAAGATTAATTTTTGGGTATCCATAAAATAGTTAATGAATAATAGTAAATGATAGTTTAAGTCCCTTGTAGTTTTGCTTAGCTTTCATCCATTCTGTGGTCTGTTAAAAGAGTCAGGTAAGTGATGTAATTATCCGCCTTCTTTGAGTGGGTGGGTCATATCTCACTTGCTACGAGTATATTAGTACCAAGCCGGTCATCGCGCCTGTCATACACTGTTAATGCCAATGTCCCACGCGACTATAATCTCATAAAAGCCTAAAGCGACAAACTGACATAAATTACAAAATATATTTAATTTATATGCCAAGTACTTTTTCAAACTTATGTTCATAAACAAATTAAATATACTCATACAAATACAGGCGTTTTGGAAAATAAAAATAATGATTGTATTATAATTAGCAAGTAACAGCCTCTCTAACATATTTTATACGGAATTCTAAATTTTAAACAGAATTTGTACAACTGATGTTGAATGTTAGTATTAAAAAAATAAGCTAGTTAATCAGTTATTAGCCAATTGTGTATGCGTCGTATTTAACGGATTAATTACATATTTGTGCTATTATTGTAGCTTGAAGATTTCTGGCCTAGCAATATTAACAGGGTGTACATGTAGTAAAGAGTATATGATTTGTACACGTATTAAATTTAAAAGATTTTTTACTATAATAAAAAAATATGAAGAATATGATACGACCCGTATTGCAAGTTGAGCAAAGCGTCCAGCGTAGCTGACCATTGGTCAATTCATTTCATTAAACTACTCGTAACTTTCAGTTGAAAATGTTTTGGGAAATATAGTAGCGTAACTTATTTCTAACTTGTTATGAAAGAGACTATACGTATATAGACTTTACTATATAGACTCGTTAGTTTTGTGATTATTTAGTAGTTTTACATGTTCTTTATAATTAAAAAATCATCCTCCTGCCCTTATCCCACTCTAAGTAGGGTCGGCACAACATGTTACAAACATGTTGTCATATGATTTGACTACGTATTTTACGACCGGCTGCCTACCTGACGTCAACTTACCTTAGTCGTATTTTACGACTCCTGGGTTAGAAAGAGGGTGGTCTATTTTATTCAACCGGATACCACACGGTGGGTCAACTAACCTTAGTCGCCTTTTACGACACCTCGGTAGAAAATGAGGTTGGTCTATTCTACTCAGCCGGATACCACACGGCGTCTTTATAATATAAAAAAAAATGTTAATAAACGTGACAGTATATCAGCCAGTCGCCATCACCTAACTCAAATATAATTTAAACGTTAGTTTTGTAACTGTTTAAAATATATTTGAGTGTTTATATGTATATTACAACGTTGTCAGAACGGATTAGATAAAAGGACATTATGTTATGTCTATAATACTGGAATATATTTACAGAGATCCGTTTTAAAAGTAAGTATAGTAATAAGAATAGTGTAACATTTCTCTCCGTATTGTTATTCCGTTCAGTAAACTCCGTTTACTAAATATTGATAGAGCTTAGAAGGATGTTTAAATAAGGTTTGCGCTATTTGCGCCACATATTTTACTTAAACTTCCAGGTCTACATAGATCCGAGAAGTTGTGAAAAAAAATTTAAATATGTTTGAATCAAGTACAGTATAAAAGACTGAATGAATTTTCATTATTAACTATCCAAATTTCTCTAATTGATATTTAAGCACTAGACTGTACAACTTTAAAGTGTAAAAAAGTAAGGAAAATAGATATGGATAGGTATGATTTGAAATAATAAACTTATTTACTTTTAATCTAATTGTTAAATAAATAATGCATCACACTGTAAGGAATCAAAGGACTTCACTATTACTAAGTCCTTTTTGACAAATAGTAAAAAAAATATATAACATAATTAATATACTCCCAGTGCTTAAGCACACATCATCGTTAAATTAATTAATCGTACAGTTTACATCAACATTAACGGCGAGTACATCACTCACCTTCGATTTGCCGACGACATAGTCGTTATGGCAGAGTCCCTGGAAGATCTTAAAACAATGCTCAACGACCTCAGCAGAGTATCTCAACAGGTGGGCCTAAAAATGAACATGAGCAAGACGAAAGTTATGTCAAACTCACATGTTCCGCTTCACCCGATCATCGTTGAGAACTCTGCATTCGAAATTGTCGACGAATATATATACCTGGGACATACGGTCCGGCTAGGTAGGTCCAATTTCGAGAAAGAGGTCAGTCGCCGAATCCAACTCGGATGGGCAGCGTTTGGGAAACTACGCGAGATCTTTTCGTCCAATATTCCTCAGTGTCTGAAGACTAAAGTCTTCGAACAGTGCGTGTTGCCAGTGATGACCTATGGCTCTGAATCTTGGTCGCTGACTATGGGCCTCATAAGAAAGCTCAGAGTCGCTCAGCGGGCGATGGAGCGAGCTATGCTCGGAGTTTCTCTACGTGATCAAATCAGAAATGAGGAGATCCGTAGAAGAACCAGAGTCACCGACATAGCTCAGCGGGTCGCGAAGCTGAAGTGGCGATGGGCGGGGCACATAGTGTGGAGAACCGATGGACGTTGGGGTCTCAAAGTGTTGGAATGGCGACCCCGCACCGGAAAGCGCAGTGTCGGAAGACCCCCTGCTAGATGGACAGACGACCTCAAAAGGGTCGCGGGGAGCCGCTGGATACAAGCGGCACAAAATCGTGTGTTCTGGAGATCCCATGAGGAGACCTATGTCCAGCAGTGGACGTCCATCGGTTGAAGAAGAAGAAGAAGAAGACAGTTTACATAAATTTATTTGAAAAAAAATATTATTGTCATTAAAGCACGTCATAGAATTTTTTGCTGCTACAACCGATGTTAGCGAACTTTTTAGGTCATCTTCTAAAGCTGTTTTTTAATTTTCCGTAACAGGATCGCCATTCCAAGACCCCATTGGCTATGAGTACGTAAACTTAAATGTTTTAAGATATTTTTGTCACTCATGTATCTGTCATAGACGTTACACTAATACATGCTATGTATATCTACACTAAAGCCGACGGAAGTAATATGCTCCATTCCAATTCGCTCGGTTCAATTCCAAAATACCCTTTGCATGCATCGTACGAATATGGACAAATTGCCTCTCACCCGGTACATTGAGGTTTATAAATTTTGCTTTTATATGATTTTAGGGCATTAATATGCTCTTTCTCCACAGAATTTTGAGTTCCTTTCATATACTACACGAATGGCAGTAGGTACATATTTAAAAATTAATCTGCAATGCAAACTGCAGGTGTTATTAGCTTAAAACTGACATTTTGACGATAAGGTGATTATATATTTAGAGAAATACCAAAATCTAAAATGATAATACAAAATATATCAAACTGATCATTGGCAGTTCATTATCCTGCTGCCCTTATTCCACTCTAAGTGGGGTCGGCACAACATGTTATAAATATGTTGCATCATGATTTGGCTACGTATTTTACGACCGGCCGTTTGCCTGACGATTTACCTTTATCGGATTTTACCACACCTCGGTAAGAAAGAGGGTGGTCTATTCTACACAGCCGGATATCACACGGCGTGTCGACTTACGTTAATCGCCTTTTACGACACCTCGGTAAGAAATGAGGGTGATCTATTCTATACAGCCGGATATCACACGGCGGGTCGACATACCTTAGTCACCATTTACGACACCTCGGTAGGAAATGAGGGTGGTCTATTCTACTCAGCCGGATACCACACGCCTAAAAACAAACTACACCTATCTGTTGTTTCATATGCCTGCATTAACTGCCAGTGAAACTAGCAATCACTGACAGTTATGGCAAGTATATGAAACAGATAGGCATAGTTTGTTGGAAATTGGTGTCCAAAACAATCTAAAACATTTTCTTAAAAACAAATATAATCTATATTGTAAGAGAAAAAATAGTACAACTACAACTTTACCACTTTTAATATTTAATACGAGTAGCTACGTGCTAATATTTTTTTACCACAGACTAACTGCGTATATCTGCTAATAAAATCAGTGTTGTATCAAAATAGTAACCCACGCAATTATAAAGATGCGAAGAGCCTAAAATGCATTATAAACAATTAAAGTACATATTTCTATATTTGTTTTACGTTTACTTACTACAATACAAGTATAATTTATTATTTTTTCTAATAAATATCATCAAAGTACTTTTTACGCTCGGTTTGTCTACGAAAATAAATAAAGCACATCTTATTTTTATGCTCTTAGTTGTGGGGTTAATGTGATTACAACAGAATGAAATGTGAAGTTGGATTTTACATTCATAAAATTATGTATAATACCTATATTTCGTTCTTATATGAAGTTACATAATTAAAATGAATGTTAATTAGTGAAAGTATTGCAAGTAAAACTCCATAAACTAGTACAGCGTGACTTTTGCTCTGCTGCCGGCAGTAATTAAAAGTTTTAGCTTTTGTATTTGATATATATTTTAACCCTTCATTGCTTCTTTATTTCACTTATCACGATAGCGGCAACATTTCTACCTTGCACCCACACTCTACGTTAAAGTATTTCTTTTTATTTATTTCGTCACTGAATTAGTCAGATATGCAAAATATTGGTAGCAATATCTGTATATATATTTACAGTAGCTTGCTAACTGTAAATATTAGAAAGCAATTATTTTAAAACAACGCATTTATATCATACATAGTAGCTAAGCTATCATAGTAATTTTATGTTTAAAAATTATACAATGAAGTCTCAGTCTAAATTAATGAAGCATTTTATACATTTTTAACTGTTGCCATATTTATGACATTTACAAAGAGCACTGCTGCTTTGACTGTCAAAGCGCTGCAAAAGTGAGCTACTGAGAAATATTTTCAATTAGAGATTTCAAAGTTCCTTCGTATCTGAGATATTCCGAGAAGGAGTAATTACGACTAGATGAGATTCTTAAGCGGATGTCGTAATATCAAAAGGTACACTGTAATTAAACCGAAATCTATAAGACATTCAGTAAAATAAGTTTCTTGATATTAAAAGATGGATGCAATTTCAAACATTTTTATGTTCACAATTACTTTGGCCAACTGATATTCAGTTAGTCCAAACAGTGACCAGCCATTACTTGGACATTGCAGTACATAAACAAAGCTATTTTTTTTAGTTTCCGCACCTATTGAAACATATCATGGCTCGGCGGTTAAAACTATCTCAAATCAAAGGCAGACCTTTTTTAAAAAACTTATTTTTTTTTTGACAAAAAAGTGTTGGATGTCATGGTCTTCCAGACTGTATTGTTCCGTTTTAAGCACTCTTTTAAAAAATGTTGTTCTTATTATTCGTATTATTAATATAGCTCAATCCGGCCTAAAGGAAGAAAGAAATTAATTTTATCATCCATATTGTTATCAAAGTGATTAAATTAAAGACAAAATATATTTTTTAAATAATTTTAATAAGTGCGGTAATCCGCTTCGCGATTTTGTCGTGGAGTCTATCTCCTGAGGATGCTTCGGTTACGGGGTGAAACAATTGGTGAGATTGTGGTGGTAAATGTATACTGCATACATTGCTTGTGTATTTTTGTGTTATCGGTGTCGGGTAGTGCATTAGATCTTACAAATTCTGCATGTATCAGGTATGAGAACGAATAGTACACTCTACATTTAGCATTACATATATTTTCTTTTATCGCGGATTATAGCAAAATAATAATTTCATCAGTTTTGAAGTGCGGTAACTACTAAAATTTAATTCAATGTTATGTACGGCATTTTAAGGCTTCGCCAAAGTATGGGGAACTGGCATTACACGGTAGGGCGTGTAGGCGAACAAGAGCGTTGCACTCACAAGCGGCAATAATCCTTGACGTTTCATCTAAAAATGTCAAGATAGGTAATTGTTCGCGTTAATCATGTTAAATATATCACCGTAACCACTATTAGTGATAACGGTGGTATATTTAACACATTAAGTATAGTGATAAATATTTAATGAATAGTGTTCTTTCTAGTTTTCCAAGGAACAATGGCGGCTTGACGACCAGAACCCTTATCAAGGTTACTCGATTTTTCATCTTTATTTTCCGTTTCTTTAAAATATTATGTGCTTCGGTCATATTTATAATGTATTAAGCCTTTTACATCTAATTGTACGAGTTGATGATTTTCTTTATTTAAGAAAATAATATATTTTTCTTTCTTATATCAGGTTTCAACTATATGATCCGAAAACATAGCGTAGAAGAATTTTCTTGCGTATACCTATACCTAAAACTGAATGCGCTAAGGATTGTTTTGCCAATAGGCTATTGGATATGTAATGATCTAATCGCTACGCTAAAATGACTACGAAATTCAATTTTTTCTCCATGAATATCTATGTAAAAAGATAGTTCTTTGGTTACGATGAAACAGAAAACCTAATGGAATAAAAACTTACATTCTCTTGCTATAACATACTCGAAAACACATCCATGCACATATACATAACACAGAGACATTTAGACATTAGTATTTATAATATTAGTATGTAACATTACTGAAACTAATATTGAAAACTTGATATTGATAAGCTTGCCACCTAGAAGTACTTGTCTTGTATATATGACCCCTGGCCAGCCATTATAGTTACTTAAAAGGAAAGTCCACGGCAGAAATTTCGTACTTTCTAGGTCTAAGTTAATAATACTACTACTAAACTAGTAATATTACTCTAATTTCGACCTTAAATCAGGTTCCGTGATGAAATGAAAAATTATCATCAGAGAACCTGAAATATTGAGATGTGCGTCCAGTGATCCAAGATCAGTCTTGGATCAACCTGATAAGACTAACCTCTGAAAGCCTCTTGGGGCAACCTGATAAGACAAACCTCTGAAAGCCTCTTGGGGCAACCTGATAAGACTAAACTCTGAAAAGCTCGTCGAGCAACCTGATAAGACTAAGCTCTGAAAATCTCTTCGAGCATCCTGATAAGACTAAGCTCGGAAAAGCTCTTCGAGCAACCTGATCAGACTAAGCTCTGAAAAGCTCTTCGAGTGACCCAATAAGACTAAGCTCTTAACGTATCAACACAGAATACTTACCCGATCGTGAAATCTCCACAAGCTTTGACATAACTTTTTTATGACATCTAACAAAGTCGACGATATAGTGTTTTAAAGCACTATGAACATTTAAAACATTTAAAAATCTATTACCGCTTGAAGAAATTTTATGTGTCCACAGAAAGGATTAGATTTCCAGATTACTATGAAAAAGATTTTTTTCATGTATCTTACTGGTTACAATATCGGCGAAAATTAGCATACCATATACCTATATTATATGCCAATTTTACATATAACATAAAAGCAAATAAATACATATAATATTTTCGGCATAATAGACTGTAAACTTATGTAAGTAAAGTAAAATCATTGTTATATTATACCATTAATTTTTAAATAGTAACTTTAATTTGGAAATGCTTTCTCCGCCTACAAACAAAATTTGAATAAAATGACAACATAAAGATAAAGGGGTAAGTTTCCAGGCACAATACCAACAAAGTAATGAGTTTCACAATTTTTTAAAGTTTTATTTATCCGACATCGCAAAGGAGACTGCCAGAATAGATGTTACAGTAATAATTTTTTTGTTGTTTGATGGAAAAATATTTGTTATCTTAGTATCAAATATTATTTTATTTCATTTCTATGGGGGAACTATAATAAAAATAATTGTAATTTGAAGTTATGTTATGTTTGAAGTGAAAAACGATAGGATTTGTAAAATATTACAAGGTATCCTCATTGGAATAAAATATGATATTTTGTCGACGTCAGAAAAACAGACGATTCAAAAAAATATTAATAAGCGCAACGTACGAAACGAATGACTCATAATTGTAAGTTTTTTGACATTAACATGTATTGTGACATTTTTATTTGATCTGACAGAGATTAAGATCGTAAGCCATACAGCGAATTAAAAAATATTTTATTTCATGTATTAATTTTCCTGTAAAACAAGTTTGCAAAGATGTAAGCATTATAAAAAAATATGCCAGACGGATAATTTTACTTTAAAACACGATTGGCAATTGAGAAAGGAAAACAATTCAAAGGTTAATCAAGTAGGCAACCATCACGAACAAATACAATTTTATTACCAAGGTATTAGCTCAACCTAACGCTTAACGTTAATCCCAAGAACAGCAATATGCAATTAAGTGGTTTCAGAGTAATCCGCTAACAGACAAAGCGGCTAAGAAAAGATTGGAAATTCAACGCTTTTGTAGTCTTTAGAAAGAAACAAATTAGGAATAAATAAAGTTATTTTATTAGTGGAAATAGCTACTAGGGTCTGTGAAGTTCAGAAGAAGTTGGACACTTTTAAATAATAGACCATTATTATTTAATAAAAAAAATTTCATATTCTAAAGTTTTTCTACAAGTTGACTATGTGTGATTGATTTTACCAAAATCGACCAAATGAATTTTTGTACGTTTTACTAAAAGAAGATACTTGTAACTCTAATTCTTTCGAAAAGTTTAGGTTACTAGTTACAAATGAAAAGGAAAATCCTATCCTGATCTCAACATTGCCCTCAAACGAAATGATACAACGAAGAATAATTAATGGACACGTAGACTGATCTACTACTATTTTATCAGTTCTATTTTCTGTACATTGGACCTATTTTCAATACAACACGTAGCCTTTAAAAACTCAATATATATTCGTATAGGGCAAGTATTGCATTGATAGAAAAATTTGTGTTGTATATTTATTTATTTAATGCTTTTCAACATAATAAATAAATAAATGGTTAAAGTTAAATTGAAACATCACAAAAGCGGTCCTATTGGCGTAAACAATCTCTTACAGACAATCTTTGGTGAACGGAATTATTGCATAAGAATGTGGGAATATCCTAAAATATCCTTTTATATATAAGTTATAATAATTAATCTTTTAGTCGTTTTTTTTCGATACATGCTAATCAGAATATAACGCTTTTCATTCTACAATGTTCGATTGGCATTGTTACGGTTAAGTTACAGGACTACTCTATATTTTTAGTGTTTTTTTTTATTTAATTTTATACGATGACTCTAATTTACTATGTAGACCATACTACCAAATTGATGCTTCGGATATATGTAAATGTTTATTTACGTTTACAATTTCGAATGTCGAATATTCGTATACTAGTATAGAACTTTGTAAAATTAAAAATCCAATTACATTTACTACAAAGCCCACGAGATGTACAATACTTCCTGACACACTACTTACTCAAATTACTGCTACTACAGCTTGCCTTAACAATGTAAACTGTCTGTTTGAATAACAAGCTCCCAATTTTGTTTTATTTTATGTTGAAAACAGCTTCAAAATTTCCACGTGTACTTTCATGTTTGTTCCTGTGAGCAATTTTACACTTCAGTTAATATAGTAGAGACGTACATTAATTATAGTAGTAGACAATAACGTATATAATATTTTGTAGCAGTAATAGTTCATGGAAGTGTAAAACAACTATTAAAAGGAGGCTGTTACAGAAAGCCTAGTAAACTGTTGCGGATTACATAGATGATAAGAATGGATGGGTGGATGGGTGGATGGGTGGATATATGTAGATATTTTTCAAAATTCAAATACTATTTATTTACTTCACAAATTCTCACAATATTACAAACAGAATCTGGGACCAATTAGTTACTAGTACTTGTGACAGGAGGCCCCGCTCTTCCATAAACATTATTAATTCCCATTACATAATGAGAAATATATTGGCAAGTCCGTGCGCGTATGGTGTTTGCGCAGGAGCTTGTGTGTGTGAGCGCAGTGTGTGGAGTATAGTGTATGTGAAGTGTGTGTGTGTGTGTGTACGTACGTTTGTTTGTGGCCATGAGAGCGTGAGTTTTTATATCAATGCTTCTGCCTCATCATATTTTAAACCAAGTAGCCATTTTAAAATAACAGTAACAGTTTTTTCATTGTACAAAATAGTAATGACTAAATGTAATAGCTATAAGAATTATGTATTTATAACTTATTTATATTGTATTACATTTCGAACAATTTCGAAATCCGATTCGATTTATAAACTCTTTAACAAAGCTGTCTATCAGACAAAGATAATTATGTGGAACCATTTCATAACAATATTAGAAATGTTACATTTAACCATTCATGAACTCATTTTCTACGTGTTTATAATAGGTTTATAATGACGTGTTGCATAAATTGTTTCTTAGGTCAATCAAGGTCTGGAGTATTAAATCGTTTTATTATTTTCCGCCATATATATTTATAGTGAATTCAGAAATTTTCAAACTTTAGACTGTTTATTGAATTTGAATTGAATATAATATAATGTACTCGTAATTTTACTTTAAGTATAGCATGTGCAGATCTTTTTGATCGTAATTTCATATATTTACTTTAAGTACTTATTGTAACCAAAAATAGTGAATGTGCACCAAAATTTTAACAAGATCTTAAATGCAAGTGTCATAGTGCAATTTCTTGTAATATAAGCGGTCGTAAAAGCGTGTAATGGTATGTCGTGCCGCCTCAGTTCAATTAACGTTATAATTGAAACAACTAAGCTTAACCGTTTCGACATATGCACTGAGAATTAATGGAGAGGTCGGATTAATGTCTAGCTGGACAAGTCACCCAACCAATATAGAGATTTAAAAGGATATTATTTTCACTATTTTCTTAATCTCTTTCATAAAAATATCGTAATTGACAACACAATTTCAATTTTTCAAATTCTGTTATAGTAAGTAACGGCCTGTTACTATCCCACTGCTGGGCATAGGCCTCTTGTCTCCGTTTTTTTGGAGATAAGGATTGGAGCTAAGACCTACCACGCTGCTCCAATGCGGATTGGTAGGTTACACATAACCCCAGAATTCTCTAGAGATATGCAGGTTTCCTCACGATGTTTTCCTTCACCGAAAAGCGTGTGATAAATTGCAATTATCAATTAGACACATAAGTTATAATAGAAAAACTCATTGGTGTCTGCCCGGGTTTGAACCCATGATTGTCTCTAGAGATTCACATGGTTGCACCGCTAGGCCATCACAGCTTCATTCTGTTAAAGCATAGCAATATTTAATAATGTAATTGGTTCTTTATCGAAAAGAGATTGTGATTAAACTAGTAATATTGGCAAACTTTAAAAACGATGAAAATATATTTTTTCATACGTTTCCTAGCAAATAATTTAAAAGGACGTTCAAAAACAAATATACAATATAACATGTGCACTCTTCTTGCTTGCTTACTTCTACTTCATAACAATATTTATTTATTATTATTTATAATGACTTTTTCATTTCGTTTTATACCCGGTAAAATATTACTAGCCAACAACCTGTTATTAAATAGGACGAGGTACGCATAAGTACTTTATTTGCGTGGAAACTACATTCAGTGCTATTTTATGTACAGTAAACGAGACGAATGTTCGTCTCCTCAAAAGCAGGCTAATTTGAAAAATTTACCCTTAATATTTGTAATATTGTAGCACAGATTATACTTAAATACTAATATTATTATATTTTAAAATGTTAACGGACTCTTTATTTTGGCAAAACGGTGGAATAGAAATGGTGGTGACTACTGAAACAGCTGTCGCTTGTCACTACTGAAGAAGATATTCAATCTGTTATGACCTAATAGCCTCACAAAAGTAATATTTTGAAAAAGCAGAAATAAATCCGCACCCGCTTACCATATACATCATACATATCCATATGTATACCATATATATCACTTCTTGGTATCTGATATATCACTTCTTTTACTCCCCGGCACAACCCAACAAAACTTTTAAGACGACATTATCAATGCTAGTAGACTAAGTAAGTCCTAATTCTTATTCCTTTTAAGCAATTTCTCACCAGCTTTGGTTTTTCACGCGCTTGTTCTACTAAATAAAACTGTAAAGATTGGCGTAGTTGTAGTTATTTTTAAGATTTATTAATTGCACCACTGAGTAGTAAATATAACTGAGTAAAAAGATTTATTTCTTAATTTTGCATAACAACGCATGTAACATAGAATTATATCAATAACAATAGTTACTTGCGAATATGTTGAAATGGATTGCATCTTTATTAACAATTTAGAAATGTAAAATATGTCAGAGCGTATCTGATTAGAACACCGCCGTTAGCGTGGAACAAAATTTTAATAAATATTTTAACCAAAATTCTTTTGAAAACAATATAGAATATTTGATAGAAATTAAAATTATTAATGTCACTTACTGGCATTTGATGGACTTGCTGCTAAATACATTATTAAAATTATTTATTGAAATTGCAAAATTCATTATAAAGATTTTTAGAACAAACGGGCTTTGAAAGCAGGAACTTTAAAATTATTACAACGCTCAACAATTAATAATGCGTTTAACTTTGGGAATCTGATTACAAAAAATGTAGTAGGGTTAAAACATATTGTGATAATATAATATCACAGCATTAGATCAAATAATTAATTTATACCAAAACAAACGGTTAAGGCACCTGTATATCGGGCACAGCGGTGTCAAGGAGACAGATATTCTTAAACGCAACAAGTCTTTAGTAAGTAGTCTGTGGCAACAAGTATGAAATAAGTGACTAATGAATAAATGACATGTATTGAGAAGTTTTATTTAATTTAATCCCATAGAAATTAGGCCATACGGCTAATGAAAAAAAGATTTTATTTCTAAACACCGTTTTTAATATTTGAAAAGTCATTACAGTTAACAAAGTGAACGTAATATATTTTCAGATTTTAAAATATTATGTTAATAAAAACATAATTTAAATTTAATTTTTCGTATTTATACTAAAAACGATGGAACCCAGCGCCGTACGTATAGGTAATTAAAAAGAAAAAACAAGTTGACAATTGATGACGAATGACGTTACGTATAAATGTTTTTATTAAATGAGTTTTCTAGCACGTTCCCATTAAAAGTTTATAATATTTATAGAGATATTTAATATCAGGAAAACATTATGAATTTTTTTATATATATGAAGGTTTTATACTACTTTTACTACTTTTATTTTAATATATATTTCATGTAAGTACGGGTTATTGACTAAAATTATGCTCTTTATAAATTGATAAATCCTTCTGATTCTTCCCGGATCAATCTGATTTTTGAATCTGATTTTTGTGATAGAGATACATATTTGCAGGGTTATCAACATATCAGTCTACGCTAACGAAGTTGCGGGTAAAAGATAGTTTTATTATATATTTTTTTATCACAAAATACTCATCATCAATACACTCTTAGAAAAGAAATATTGTTCAGTTCAATTACCGTCATGCGATCCACTGCTTGCTTGGTAAAATTGTTGGTAAATAGTAAATAGTAAATACAACATTAAATTACAGTTATAATTAGTTATTATCGGTATATGCCTTTAGGGTTGCGAATTCGTTACAACGTAGCTTGCTATGTTCGTTGCAACATTTCACTTTGATGTTAACTACAGTACAGGACGAATGCATGAAATAAACATGTGTTAACGCTTTGATAGCAGTTTCTTTGACAGATATTACAAATGAGTGCTATTTCAATAAATTGATATAAATAATAATAGTCCGGTAATAATTGTAGTAATAAAATAAAGGACCTTTCATAACTGCTCTGCAGCTTTAGAGGCTATAGTAAAATATACATTTAAAAGTGCCTAACAAATTGCTGAAGTCGCTAAAAATAGTCTCAATTGCTCTGCTTCAAGCTTATTAACAGTCTGAATTCTAATTACTAAACAATCAGAGTAATGTTTAATCAAGTTAATTATACAATGAACTTTCATTATAATTAAATGAACAGTTTCGGCTAATTCCTGAAGTGTGATCCGATTTCAAATTAACATTAATTGCGATTTATCGGAATTCCCAATTTAACCTAATAAATTAATCAATGCGCCGCGTTTGACCTGTACTTGGGCTTGTAATTGTCTGATACCCATAATATTAGACAGCAGATTGTTCATGTTACACAATTAGTTACAGGGAAATCTAATAATTCAAATTGAAGGCTAATAACTCAGAGTGCAGTTTTTTCATAAATTTGGACGCATAACCTCATAAGACATTATAAAATAATTAAAACTTAATTATACGGCATCTTTTCTTATGATGCACTAATATTAAGTGAATACAGAAATAAATAAAAAATAATACTATAGAAATATATATATGTATATAAACATAATATATATGTAATATAATATTAAATATAATCCTAATTAATTCACGCGTCATCTTTTAGAAATGTTTTTTTAAGTGAGTTACTAGCTTAGTTACATCATCTTCCTGCCCTTATCCCACTCTAAGTGGGGTCGGCACAACATGTTATAAACATGCTGTAACATGATTTGGCTGCGTTTTTACGACCGGCCGCCTGCCTAACGTCAACTTACCTCTGTCGTATTTTACGACACCTCGGTAAGAAAGAGGATGGTCTATTCTACTAAACCGGATACCACACGGTGGGTCATCTTACCTTAGTCGCCTTTTACGACACCTCGGTAAGAAATGACTAGCTTGGTTACGATTACTATAATATATATTTTTTTTAACCAGAAGAAGCGAGCTCTTGCCTAACAATAGGTTTTAACAAGCTGTCACATTACATAAATTACATTTTCGTTCATTGCTTGTGTTACAAGATTCAAAATTAAAAAATTCCACATCAATTACAAATTTGTTCACGAATTTCATCAAAACAATTAGTGTCTTGTCAGGTTCTTACTGAAAAACAATATTCAGAAGTGATTGGCGAGTTATTTTTATTAATTATGAAATACCAAATATAAACATTCCTCCGATTTTAATTAATTTTGTGTCTTCTTGTAATCTCTACGATTTTAATGAAACTTCTTAGTAAGTAGAGTATATAATATTGTATATTTATGTTTTATTTCAATCCAAATAAGATAAAGAATTAAAGTTAAATGTTGGTATTCTGTTACACTGGTACTCGATTTTTTTTTGGTTTTCGACGTTCCTGGCGTTATAAATATAATAAAATATCAAGGGGGCGTGAAATATTTTTCTTCGAGCTTTAGGGTGGGCTCAATCTAATTTCTATTAAAATATTTTATAGCATTTCACAACACGTTTCACACAAGCATTTTACGCACGTACATCATGTTACTAGCGAGAGCACTGTGGCCTGAAGGACACGTGTTAAATCTGGCACTCTAGATCATGGATAGCTTTCCTGAGGCAGATCAAATACCTATTCACTTCTCCTGTAACTGCTGACGGCGCTGACGCGTAAACAAACAAACAACGTTCCTTGCGTAAACAACGTTCTCTGCTAGGGTCTCTCTCACTCATTGTCAACGCTTAGAGGAGTTAAAAACCTTAAAATCTTCTTCTCTAACTCTGGCAACTGGCATTGGTAGTAAACTGTGAGTAGCCGAGGTGGAGAAAGCCGAGAATGTCCAGAAGTTCGTACTTAATATTGTAACAGTACCATACAAAATACTGAAGATAGTAATAATAAATATTAATGAATTACATCTTCAGACTGTTTACCGTACGTATTTCCCCTTTAGAATACCTTAACATCACAACTCTTAAAGTAAGCGAAGGGCATTGCAAGATCATTAAGTAAGAGTGGGTGAAAATACAATTTTTTTATAAACATCTCATAAGAAAAGTTTATGTAATCCTAACTCAACGAATAAAATAAATATGAAAACCATAGTTTAGTATAGTTTTATACGCTGACATTGGCTGACAACACACGTTGCTTTTTAATGCTCGTAAAGCAACATTGTAGACAATGAAAAAGAGTTTTAAAAAGCTCGTTCCAGCAAAGTATAGTTAAGTCGCGCGTGGTAAAACTCGGCCGTATTTTTATATCCCAATATGTAGTTCACGGCGAGCTTGGGCAACAAACCATAACAAATTATATAAATATGACTGCGATAATCATAATAATTATGCAATATGCGTGTTATAAAAATTCATACTATTTAAATTAGTTGCTTGTTGTAAATATAAAAAAAAATTATTTACTTTCCTATTCTTCTATCGTTTGATTTAGCGTTTGAAACGCACACAAGCAAGATTTTAAATACTTATAATATACTAATACAAATATTATTGGCCGAGGAGTTTTTAAAATTTTCGTGCCAGTCTGGACTATGTTGATAAATCGACTTACGTCCTCATATTTACCATATAAGGTAAATATTTCAGTGAATTTGATAAGTCTTTTATATCGCACATACAAATTTAAACGTTAACCTATTTATGGCTGAGGTGAAAAGTGCATTAAGTTATTCATGCCTCGTACGAATTTAGGCTTATATGAAATTTCTATTTCATCATCGGTTCTCCAATATCATTGACGCTTAGTAGGTACCACGCTGCTTCAATGCGGATAGGATGGTAAAATATATCCTTCGAATTCTCCGCAATTTTCTCCACGATATTTTACTTGACAAGATACGTTTTAGTTTCTCGAAGAAAACCCTCAAAAAAAGAGACTGTCCGGGATTTGAAACTTTTTACCCCTGGTGAGAGTCAAGCATCACGACTTAAAAGGTAAAATTAATAATAAGTAAAATTTTATGCTTTATAAAATAAGCTTATGCTAATGGGACATGCAACGTAAGTAAGTTGTAGAAAAGATTATTTCAGCGGATCCGCATAGAGGGGATTACATTTTAAGCCCCTTAAAGTGCCATCTCTTTCTAAGCTTTAACGTTCTTCTATTTTTATTATAGCTTAAGCACAATGTTGGATAATATTGTGATCGGTGTACGTTATATATTTGAGTACAAATCGATATTGTTTTTCAGGTAAGTTGACGTTAGCCGGTCGTAAAATACTTAGCTAAATCATGTGACCGCATGTTCATTGGTTGTCGTGCCGACCCCACTTAGTGTGAGATAAAGGCAGGAGAATAATGATGATGATTTTACTATCCTTAAAAAATCATTTTTGACTTTAATATTACTACTTATTATTCATTAGCCTTTTATATTTATTGGTATGTTATGACTTACTATAAAAATAATATAATATTATAAATATTGAATTAGTTAATGTAGATGAAATAAATATTAATAATATAATGTGAAATTTACAACTATAAAATGTTTTAGGTCAAAAGACTATGAACAGCAACAACAACAACGCAGTGAGTTGAATGAACATTGAAGGTGGCTCGCTCTTTTCCTCCCCGGGCATATGGTATGATGGCAAACGGACCGAGCAACTTTGAAGCCGCTATCGAATAACTGACCGACTCGACAACTGTCTGACAGATCAGGCAGCAATTCCTTCTCAGTAATTAAAGTACTTTGAAATCTTAGCATTTTGGAATGATCAGATAATCAATAAGCGATGAAAGAGTAGTTGAAAAGGGAGCACATTTTTCAACAACTCGCTGCCATTAGAACGTCCGCCCGTGTTCCACATTCACCCCCCTGTTTCGCGGCGCAATATGTAAAGAAGGGAGAGTAAGTAACATCTATTGAGATAACGAGTTCTGGTACAATATATTATAAATTTTTATTCATTTTTCTCTATTTTACAAACAGAAAAAGTATACTTTTTCGTAATGATAATTTCCACATATTCCAAAAACTCTCTTGAGAACTGCATGATTCTCTATGATATTATTCTTGACCGAAAAGCGTGGTATAAATTGTAAAATTCAAAGCAGAAACCAATAATAGTCTTATAACTACTATAGATAAATAAAATTCATTTAAACGTTATTGTTTTAAGCAAACACTTGAAAACAGTGTGGTCGCTGTAGTTGAAGTAATTAAATTAAGCTGCAACTTCTCAATAATTTACACAAGAATGTCGCAAAAACCACAACACGACAATGGACTTTATCAAATTAATCGTTTTGGTAACGCCAGACAGTTTTTATTAAAATGTGAAACTATAAATGTTAAGGTTGCAGCATAATAGTTCTAAAATAAATATTATCGAATGGAGTCTAAATCTGAACCGAACCGACTGCTGTTATTTGCATAACAGGAAAAAGCTCTATATATGTATTTTTGTTTAAAAGTCACGACATTTGATATGATGCAACCAAAATATCACAAAACACTGTGGAAAATTTAGATCCAAAAATATTTTTATATTTTATTCTTTATTTTTATTCTTCGAAATATTTCTGTATTTCTTAACATTATTTAAAATATTAGCTAAAGTATAACTTATGTATATCTTTTAGCGACTACAATAAGTACCAAAAGCATACCTTCAAACACGTTTTTAAAATAAATAATATAGGGTCCAACAGTACTTTAAGAACAAAACAGACTTACCAATTTCATTTATATACATATTAACATCATTATATTCATTAGTTTTTAATTTATACTCAAACGTAACAAATAAAGATTTGTTAGGTTTGTTTGTGAACTGATTACACACCAAACATAACCACAAATGACTTCATTGATTAAGCTAAAAATATTAACAATCACAGAAACTAACTTAACAAATATTCTAATATTTTTAAATATAATTGTTTTATATATATTTTATTTTTAAGTAATGACAAAACGAAGGCAGGCCACTAATGTTCTATCAACAATTTAAGTACTGCGAAGTAAGCGTCTCCTCCCCTATTTAAAAGACGTATAAGGAAGCTTAAACACACAACGCTGATGCGCTCAGAGAATCCACTGATTTTTGCCGAATTTTTCAAGTTACCTCACAGTATTTTTCTCCATCACAGTGTTTCCGTCTCATTGTTATATCAGAATAGGACATCGTTTAAAAAAATACTACTACTGTTACTGTACTGTAAATACTGTTTTCTTAAGTTAGGACCGACTTACATATTAATGATTTTCTTAATACATATATAAATACAGAAACAATAAAAATAATCTTAAAAGTTTAAAAACTCAAGGATCTAAATGTTGATTAATATATACATTATTCAGTTTATAATTAAATCTTTATCAAATCATTCTGCATATAATCTCATCTGCGTGTCAAATATTAATAAAAAAATATTTATATATTCTACACATGAACACGACAAATCTTTTAGTTCTTGTACACATTTTAGTATTAGTTATATACTGCCCGTTAAAAGAATGATAAGCTATGGAAAATGCTTTCTAAATTTCGTTTGATAATATAACAAAAACCCTACTTTTCTAAAGTTTTTGGGGCCGTAAATTTGCTTTAAGAATAAAAAAATATTTTGGTATTAACGCATAATAAGAAAGAGCAAATTTGAAAATAAATATATAAGATTTTCATTGTCTGTAAAATAATATAGTAAAATTATTACCGACGTATCAATGTAGTGATAGGAGTTTATTAATAACTACCTTAAAAGGGGTTGTAAAAGCTGGATTTCCGCACACAACCGTGCAACGTTAAAACTCTTTAAAAGAATTATGAAGGTAATACAACCACACAAACTAGACAAGTTTATCAACTAGAATGAAAGTTGTCATTTAATATGCAATATGGTTACGTACAGGGATTACTTACATGATGGACGGATAGTTTCAAAATGTGAGGGCCGAGCCGGGCGAATGGAAATGAATTTTGGCTCTTTGATGCTGCTTTACGAGCTGCCTTTGTTGTTTGAATCCCGTTGTGACATGGATGCAATACTTTTAAGTCTACTATTTTACCGAAACTTTAATGATAACTTTAGTTTTTAGTTTTACCAAAGTAATAATAAGTTGAAGTGGATTAAGAGTTTGTTCGCGTTCACATTTTTCATGGTCAATGTTTATCATAAAGATGAAAACAGCTTATTTGGTCTTCGCTAATCATTATCACAAGAGGGACTTCAAGATTACAATGCCCATGTGCTAATGGTGGCTTAAATACTTTCACTACTTCTTCTGAGTTATCGTGTCCTCCAAGGTTTACCGAGATGTAGGTTAAAACACCAAATAAACTAACGAGTTAAAAAAAACCTATAAGGCACTTTGCCGTGTTTCGATCTTGTGAACATAACTACAATGTTATTACGAGTAGTCTAGAAACAAAACGTGTAACGTACACGTGTTAAAAAAAAACTTAAACCTATGTTGTCATTTTAAAAATAATAAATATCAACAATACAAGATCTACATCATCGTTAATTAAATTGAAAACTTGCGTCTGGCGAGTGCTCATTTTTCTACCTTAAAAGAAAGTATTAAGCTGAAAGGGTTTTTAATAGCTACTACTGAAGGAGTATCTATTAAGTTAAATATAATAAAAGCTTTAACAAAATTACATGTCTTCATGAGTTCTCTCGTCTGGAGCTAATTATGGTAGCAGTATCAGGTCATGCATTGTCATAAACGTGACGAGTATGTAAGATTACAGATCCTTGCATGATTTCATTAACATGAACTTGAACAACCTGCTTTTGAATAAATATTGAATGTTAGAAAAATGAAAGAAAGGAAAATATCAATAAAGAGAAATCATTTAAGAATATGGAATTACTTAGCGGAGATCCATAGTAAAAAATTATCTAAAAAAATTTTTTTTTTTTTTAAAGAGTCTTAAAATATACCTTTAATATTTATATATTGTAAAAAGCAAATCTAAATATTGCGCTACTTTGAAAGATTGCACATTCTTAATCTCGAAGGAATAAAATATATTCAAGGGTTTATTCAACGAAAATTTTTCTTATGGAAATTCAGTTTCGTGATAAATCATTCCTTCTTGCCCTTATCCCACTCAAAGTGGGGTCGGCACAACATGTTATAAACATGTTGACACATGATTTGGCTACGTATTTTACGACCGGCCGCCTGCCTGACATCAACTTACCTTTGTCGTATTTTACGACACCTCAGTAAGAAAGAGAGTAGTCTATTCTACTTAACCGGATACAACACGGTGGGTCCAATTACCTTAGTCGCCTTTTAGACACCTCGGTAAGGATTGAGGATGGTCTATTCTACTCAGCCGGATACCACACGGCGGGTTGATTTTCCTTAGTCGCCATTTACGACACCTCGGTAAGACATCAGGGTGGTACTATTCTATTCAGCCGGTTACTACACGGCGTAGTTTCGTGATAAATGTAATTAGGTATATTAGGCCCTGTTTGATGCAATCTTCTATAAAGCATAACCGACAACTGGGGTCGCATATGTCCAATACACGGAAAATGGCCGACTAGTCGACCTTCATTCACCCACCACGGTCATCCAGTTTTGTTTCGAAATAATAAGTTGCTATGTCAGAGTGGGACTTAATGTCAATAAATTTTATACAATCATAATAATATTATTTAAATAATATCAACACTATCATAACTTACTTAGATTAAAGAAATAAAATTTCTTTTCTTCGTTTTCTATTCTAATCATTGTTCCATATGATCTGAAAAAAAATTAATGCATCCAAGATAACTTTTGAGAAACTTCTGTGCTGTAGCTATGACATCATGAGGCAGTATAATATTGTTAAAAAAAAAATATGCATATATTAGCAAAATGCGTAAGACTTTTACAATTTTATTTTTGATCCCCCAAAAAGCAAGCAATATAAAAGGTGTTTGTATTTTACAAACATCTTTGACATTCATATTAAGTAAGGAAGTTGATTTAGAGAATGATCCTTTTCAACTGAATTTAATCTGAGTCATGATCTCTCCAACCAGCTCGTAAAGAACGCGTCAAAAGCATTTAGCGAGTAAAAGTTTTGAGAGCCATATAACGGTATATAGCAAGTGAGTACCTGTACACTTGAATGGAATCTCGAATAATGACCTTTATTTAAACATATCTCTCTTGTAATAAAAGTAATCATTAGTTTCTTAGTACAGTGTTATATGTATAAAAAAATACCTAAATATTTATGTTTTCTAACCGATATAAATTTGCAGTTTTTGCTTTGCGCCATAAGCACGGAAATAGACTGCGGGTTTTGTTATTTGGATAATTAATTTTTATTAAATTAAATTAAGTTTTGCCACTTTAGTGACATGCTATTAAATATCACGTTGTTTGGCTTACGTCAAAAAAGTTATTTTAAGTCGTCAGCATAGCTTATTCGGGGAACGGGTGCTCTCGAGAAATGACAATACCTAGGGTCGAGCAACCCTAAACAACTATTTTTTCTTTTTTTAAAGTATCTTTTTTTTTTTTATTACCGAGCAAGGCTCGGTCAACCAGGTACTGTACAGGTCACTTACAGGTTATTTACTAAAATAAATAATCTGGCTGTCGAGAATACGGTAAATCTCTCTGTCTTCCCGAAATGTTACAGCAGATTTTGAGTATCACATAGAAATGCAAACTTCTTCATTCTACTTTAATAACAAAAATATTCACTCAATATAATCGGCATATCACTGCAAATCGCCGTCATTGTTTGGAGTCTAGATCTTCCAATTCATGCATCGAATGCATCAAAGCTTAATAACAGATTCGGAGACGTTCACGTTGTCATTGAGTTTAAAGCCTAAAAACGACATCACGCAAATAAAGCAACACCTAAAGCAGTCCGTGATCATTACCGACATGCGGGCCTCTTTATGGTCATGTTTTTAATAATGTTTTAATCAGGAGACCCAATGGAGACTTCATTAACAGACATAGCAAATGATGTTGCTGGTTTTATAATTATGTTATAATTTTTTCAGTGTAAATGATAATTGTTTGCTAATTAGCAGTAACGCCTTGAGGGAACACATATTTGATGTTGACGTTTCGAACAGTGGATTCATTGCAATAGGAATTGCAATTAACCCCCCGGATCGATCTGATTTTTGTGATGAATATATTTACAGGGTTGGATAGTGACAGAAGCTACTGTTTATTACAGGACTACGGTCCGCGCGGACCAAGTCGCGGGTAAAGCTATTAAAACTATTTATTGTGGATTATATCAATAATACAATGTATGGATTTAATTATTCTCTTACCTTATATAAGATATTGACGACGAAGGTAAACAGAGCATATCAATAAGATAATTGCTGGCTCTTTCGATAGACACGATTTTCCGAACTATAATTAGTAACAATGTTGAAAAGAAGTTATAAAAGTTGTTTTGAATATGGTTACTTTGAATTTGGATTTCAATTTCTTAAAATTTGAAAATGTACGTAATGTAAGTATAGTCTCAACAAAAATAATGATAGTGTTATTTTGCTGTAATCGCGGATATTAGCATAATAATACTATATATACTTTTGTATATTACTCTACAAAGTAAGGCCTAATTCTATAAATTAAATATAGTGTTATTTTTGAGTAAATAAGAAACTAACATTGTTTAAGAATCTCCAAAACAATGATATTATCTCATATAATACATATATGCGCCTCCTTAATTATAAAAAGTAAAACAATGTTTCAGATTCTGTGCGAACACAGTCGTAGCAACAGCTGTGCAAGCTGAAGTTAAAATTCGGAATTTTTGTGATTGAATTTTGTACGTGTATTTTAATTCTATTCTTTAGTTATTTTTTATGTGTGTATATCTAAATCTATTTGGTCAGAAATTATTTAAAATGAATTCACTTTATTATTTGTCATAGAAACAGATACACGTTTTTATGGTTCTTTAAATATTTATCCGTTTCAAAATTCTTAAAGAAATTTAAAGTATTTTTTGTTTCTCATTGCACTTGTTATATAAAACACCTACTAGAGATTGACATAAATATATTGTTACAACATGTTTCAAATACAATCTCCTTCATATAGTTGGTCAATAATATAAAAAAAAACAATGTCGTCGTCATTGTGTGACAAGTTGTTGGAAAAGAATTGTGGATTTTAAAAAAGCAATTTAAGGTTTAAGATTCATTAAATTATTGGGTACAATATAGTTTCCGGTTAAGTGACATCATCCGACTGCTCTACCAGTAAACAATGTCACACAGTATTTGATCGTGATCTAATGAACATTTCATGACATTGCACAAGATTCACGTCACGTTTTAGTCTAAGCGGCTTAGAAACTTTTTCTGAATATCATGTATTGATATGTAAAAAGGTGATTCCTCAGACAAAATAGTGAACAAATTTATCAATAAATATAGCCATCATCATCATAGCCAAACAAAACATAGAACAAAATTGAATGCCACTTTCAAGAACTTAATTTCAATAATAGAGTAATAATTTAGAGAGAATTCTTTTATAACAAAAAATTAGTGCCTATTTTTGAATTTTGTAAGATTATATTGGCGAGCAGTAGTGCTCGATATAGTTTAAAAATTGGAAGCTAATTCTACAAAAGTAGAGTAAAGATCAATATAATAGTTTTGAATAATAAAATAGTTTAGAACTTTTGAATATAGGTATACAAAAAAGATATGGGTATACAAGAAAGAGAAGAAAAAAGAAAGACATTTTGCTGCCACTAAAAGAAACCTTAAAACAAAAGAAAACAAAAAAAAATAGTTTTACTAATGTAAAATGAAAAAACAGTATAATCAGTGTACAAAGGTAAGTAATGCTCTACAAACTGTAGCGATACTCGAATAAGTTGACGTTGTGTGTATAGTTTGCTTGGAAAGCTTTTATTTTTTTTAGTTTTATTGAAAAACGGAATTCATACTGCAAAAATAATAATATCAAGAGAAAATGTCCGGTCATTTACCGCGATAACGCAAGACCACACACATTTATAAATACTCAATGATGTAGTTTGAAAGTGAACAGAAGTGTAAATACAAATTTTTACCGAATCTTGATTTTTATTTTCACTAACTAGATTTTTTTTTATAGTAAGTGATGTTGATTGTGATGATTTGAAGGTTAATAATTTTGACAAAAAAATGTTAAAATTATTTCTAATAATTTACTTTTTCCTATAAGCATATTTACTAGGTACTTACGAGAACGTCATTACATAAAGGAGCGCTATTTTTTTTTAATTTTTGGTAGTGTTAAGTTTGAATAGTTTGTTAAATTCTAATTAACATAAAAAGATATAAATTGCTTTGGTTCTCAAAGGATTGTGGCTAAAACAAATGATTATTAACAAATAAAAATTGAAGCTTTTAAAGTTAAACCTATGTCTAGTTTTATACTTCACGTATATGGAGCGATACAGCAAAGTTAATAAAGTGAGCTCTTAGACCAAGTAAATACACAATTGAGAGGAAACTGGCAATATCGTCTCATGTCGTCAAATTGAATTTTGTGCAGAAAAGCATGCACTTAGCTGTTCATTTAGCCAATAATAGCAAAAAGTTATAGATTCATTTATTTAATAATTTGCTCACATGTCGAACCATGAGTAACGATTCTAAATTTAAATTAAGATCTTTTACAAATTTTAAATTGTATACTTTATAATATATTTATTTATTATATAATAAACTTGTGTATTATTTAATTAAGGCTAAGTGCGCGCTCGTATTATCGGCGAGCCTGCGTGGCCAGGTCGTCGGATCCGGGCCGAGCATGATACAACAGCTCAATTCATCTGCTGCCACGTAACAACCAAACGCCATTAAATGCCATTCTGTACGCATAAAACGTGTGTGGTCACAGTGACAAGTGCATGCACAATGATCTGTTTGCTACGAAATGGTGAATCTCTTTGGTCACGGCGAACAACTGGTCGCGTGCGGCCGCGTTATTCCAGCTGCCTGCGCTATTTATGTTATGGTTAAAGCTTGTATACCGGCCTAACATATAGGATAAAATAAATCTATTTACCTTCGGAAACAGCATCAAAACACAGGCTAATGGATTATAACAGTTAAATCGACGCACGCGTCAAATTTGCACTTGTTATTCTCATATAAATGGCCATTGACTAATTTGAAAATAAATTACAATAATCCATACAACAAAACTAAAAAAAGAATAATCTGTTATTTACTAAGAAGTTTCTGTGAAGTGAGCTTGGCTCTTGAAATATCACATAGCATAATTAAAATTTCATGATGTCAATTGAATTATATATGAATGGATGGTAGCCACCACTAAGATCGGGAAACCCCAGTAACATATCAAACATCAGATTTGTAGAGATTTAAAC
This sequence comes from Morpho achilles, assembly GCA_947086495.1. Taxonomy (NCBI): domain Eukaryota; kingdom Metazoa; phylum Arthropoda; class Insecta; order Lepidoptera; family Nymphalidae; genus Morpho; species Morpho achilles. Next base: position 14,754,703 of record CAMTZB010000022.1, on the reverse strand, counting down.
CTAAAACTGGTTGGACGTTCGCAAGAATCTATAAAATCAAGAATGTGATTACGAATAAACAGGCATCATTCATGGCCCTGGCCGGTTTGATATCAAAACTTTCCCCGGTACTAGTACTAGTGACCGCTGTGTTAACCGCCCACTTTGTATTCATAGTTCTATAATATTATACATAATAATATTATAACTACTATTAGTTGCTGGATCAAGCGTAGAATATTCCTAATGGAAATAATAATAATATAAATAAAAAGGCTGGCTCCTTTATCGCACAAAGAATCAGCTTAGCGATTCAGCGCGGAAACGCTGCCAGCATTCTTGGGACCATTCCACGTGGGCATGATTTGTATAGTCCTAGCGTGTAAGTAATTTAAGATAGATATAACTTGTACATTTTTGCTGTAAATAAAATTTTAAGAAAAAAAAAGAATAAAAGATAAGGAACCTTAAAAACATATTAATGTTAACCTTTGAAAAATACAATATTCATAATGCCATGAATATTTGATTTTCAGCAGAATAGCATCTTACTAAGTAATACTCTTACCTATAGTATTTTGCACAAACATTTTTCGTAATCTTTTATACCCTTGAGTTGGTAGCTAATCTCGGTATAATAAGCATAAACTATAAAGGGAACCGGTACGATATTTCGTTCAGTGGAACAAGCGGTTAAAAACACGCAAACTACGCACACAGAGAACATAAGTGAAAGCATCGTGCAAGGGAGCATGCTAACCGCTGTCGCCTCAAAACAATGTGATTGATTTTTATATAACGAAAGTGAAATATGTCATGTTGTTGTTATTCACCTAGACTAAGACCTATAAATGTAAGTACCCGGTTCACCGAGTCTTGCCCGGTAATTTTTAAAATGATTTAAAAGAAAAATGCAAAAATAGTAGGCAGGTGGGGTCGATACTAGTAGTAAGTAGTATTTACGTTTAACAGCGAAAAATTGTGCTTGTTCTGCTGGAGGAAATCGTTGGAGCCGTTTCCGAGATTCTCAATATATATATATACATACAAGATTAACTAATTTAAATAAATATTAAAGATGAAGTCCCAATTGATTAAAATTTAATTTTGTATGTTAAAATATTTGCGATGTTTTCTAGAATTTGTAAAATTGAAACCTAAGTAATGCCATTAACTGTGAAAAGCCCGTCAGCGCAGGTGCTGCTAGTCATTCTGCCATCCGCTCTGGGGTAGCGCGTTCGGTTTCCATCGTGAGCTAACAATTGCTAGAAACACAATTTGTTAGTTATTCCAGTTTGAGTGTTAAAATGTTTTTAATCACAGACGAACGGACGAACGTGTATGTAAAAATAATATCAAAATTTTCATTGTAATGTATTTTAAAAATGCGTAGGTTTCGATATTTGTTATTCATTCATGCAAGAAGTAGCTTATGTAGCGTTTTTGGAGAAAATTACAAAAGTAAAGCATGTAAAACTAGAGGTGTAAAGGAGAATTTTGCCCCAGTCTGCTTGCTCAATTACAAACCTGAACTTAAATTTCTCTAAGGATAGCTACACAGACCCACCTTCCTATTCCCCGTTATTCCCCGCACGTGGATCCTGAACTAGGGCGCAAACTATGGGGCCTTATAAGACAGTTCAGAAGGGTAGAGCGGAGGGCGGAACGAACTATGGTTTAAGCATCTATAAATTGTACTACTTTTGTATATCCTAATAAGTATTATATTACATCTTAAATATTAGGGCATCTATAGTGTATAGATTCCCTAGTTAAATTTATACAAATAAAATTTACGAAATGATTATTGTGCTTTTATCTTTTTTTATTGCTCTAGGAATATGACTTAAAGCTTTTGCAAAATTATTATAATAATGGACATATGACTTATATCATTACCAGTTACACAAGACTGATAAGTAATTATAGACAATTAAGTAATCGTATTCTAATTTATTTCGTAATTTCATTAACTGGATGTTACTTAAAGTAATATAGACGGATTTTATTTATGTACATTTAGGATAATTCTAATTATATCTTGTTTAGCATAATATTTTAACAGTGATAATAGATCATACATATATATATCCTCCTGCCCTTATCCCACTCTAAGTGAGAAGGAGGGTGGTCTATTCTACTATAAACCGAATACCACACGATGGTTCAACTTACCTTAGTCGCCTTTTACGACACCTCGGTAAGTAATGAGGGTGGTCTATTCTACTCTGCCGGATACCACACGGTGGAATAGATCATACATATATCACATTGTAATTTTCGAGAGTCAATTGTAAACTTATATAGTTAAACTTTATATTTAAGGTAGAGCGGGGATTTTAACCCTGCGCTTAGGTTCTTTCGCACGATCAGGGAGGGAGTCATTCGTGCATTGTTCAACTCACCTTGAGCCAGAGCCGGCGCGAGGGCAGCGCTCCAAATAACAAGGCATACACACAGAAACATTTCGCAATTGTCTATATTAAATATTAGAAATAATATTTCTTGTATCACCAACGCATATCATAGCCACACGCACGTACACTGTAAATTGTCTAAACACGAACAGTTCTATCTCACGTGAAAGTAAAAGTTTCCCATTTGATAGTCGAACTAGAGTTGGCGCGCCGGATCCGGGTTGGTCAGTACGACGTATCAGGCATGCGCTCGCGGCGGACTGTCGCGGCACTCGGCAGCCGCGCCTCGGCCTGCCCCCACTGTGCGCCCGCCTTTCACCGTTACAATTCGTAACCCGAAAGACTGCGTTGAGCAAGGCTATATGACGATTGACATTCAACAAAAACAGCGCTTACCATACGGAAATAGCCTGTTAACACGACAATTGTAGTTTGAAACGATACAACTGGCTGTGTAGTGTGTGATACTTTATTTGCCAGTGAAGACTTCATCATCTTCCTGCCCTTATCCCACTCTAAGTGGCGTCGGCTCAACATGTTATAAACATGCTGTCACATGATTTGAATGCGTTTTTACGACCGGCCGCCTGCCTAACGCCAACTCACCTCTGTCGTATTTTACGACACCTCGGTAAGAAAGAGGGCGGTCTATTCTACTCAGCCGGATACCACACGGCGGGTCAACTTACCTTAGTCGCCTTTTACGACACCTTGGTAAGAAATGAGGGTGGTACTATTATTCTATTCAGCCAGATACCACACGGCGTTTGCCAGTGAAGACTTATTGTTACTTATTACTGCATATTTAATTCTACTCTTCCTCGGTCTTTCAAACCAAAAGCAATCGTGTTGTAATTGAATAAGTTAGTGGATTGATAGTTTTTAGTTAGAATACTATCGGTGCAGATTGCATCTTTATCGCGTCTCTTGTAAATAGTCAAAGCGTTCCTATATATCCTGTAGAGGCAATAATTGGAATAAGGTACTATATTAATGTTCAATATGTAAAAATAAACTTAAAAAATGTAACAATATGTGATTTTAACTTTTTAAGTACATATCACAGCTTTGAATATTACAGCTAAAATTTCAGTTACTTTCTATTCCTATTTTAGAAGGTTTTTTTAGTGCCCAAAAACAGGGATAATACGAGTTTTTTTTAATAAAACCTAGCTAGATCAATTTTTCTCCCCAAAAAAGCCCTACATACTGAATTTCAGGAAAATAGTTGGAGCCGTTTCCGAGATTCCAAAAATATTTTTATATATACACACAAGATTAGCTCACTTAAGTATTAAAGGTAAAAGATGTAGCAAAAAATAGTAATGTTAATCATGAATTGCTTAAGTTTTAAGGTAACTAAGGAATTTATGATAACAAAGATTAATACTGCTATTGAGACAGATATGTCTTTCCAAATATTGTATAGTACATCAGTATTAATAAATAAATTTCGAGTACGTAATGACCTAACTCGCTATCTCGTTCGCACCTACCTGTATATATACTTCGCGCTCTTTCCAACCGCAACCTTTTATGCTTGTCTGCCTGGGGTAGGAACTATCGAAAATGTCTGGCTAAAGGGGAAACATCATCTTATTCTTAGCCCAGTAATATATATTAAAATCGCTTTTATACTATGTCGTAAATACAAGTCAAATTTCATGAACTTTAAGGGTGTCTGGCAGGGGTTTTCCACTATGCTAAGTGTCTGGCATTGACTGACGAGATTTTTAATATTATTCTAAAGGTAATATCAAAAGATCAAGCTTTATACTATGACGAAATTAATTCGGAATTTTGCAACCTTGAGTACCTCGTATCTCCCAAAGCCACTATGATCCAAATTCCATAATCTACCATCGTTCTTACCTGTGTTGGGAGCATGCACTGACAAAGTTTCAGCTTTTATAAAATGACGAAGGTCTGGCCCTCACGGGATTTCTCTCTAATACCATAGCAAACTTTTGTAGCCCTAAACAAATTAATTTAAAAAAAAGTTTCCAACAAAAGCTTTCAAATTTCTTGTCCCTACTGTTAACCGTTGAAGAATTCCGGAGCCAATCCTGGCAGCAGTATCAGATCAAGCTTATTATCAACAAGCACTGTCATCGGCACTGGTCCAGTATGTAATATTTCAGCTCAATCGGAAACCGGGAAGTGGGTCAAATTTAATTCCACCTCCACATACAAACATACAAGGCAAGTTAAGAAGACCTTTAAAATAAGAGTAATAACCTCACCATATATTTTGTTATATCTCAAACAGACGAATTTTACTCACTCGCGACAGCTTGACTAATCAAAATTTTTTAACAATTATCAATATATTTTTTCAAATAATTTACCCAATACCAATATACACTTTTTTACTAAATCACTGCCTAAGGGTGAAAACAGTGTTTAGCGAATGATCATGCAGACAGACAAGGCGGGTAGTTGTTTGTAATATTAAGGTTATTATTTTTAGCTTCAACCCTCGACTGGTCTGCGTGGTCTTCAATACCTAATACAACGATTTGAGCCCTCTAACCAATTCCGTCCGACAATTCAATACAGTGCTCCGTATAAACATGCCTGGAGAACAAACAAACCAACACAACTCCACATTTGTAATATTAGTATGAGTGGCAAATGTATTTAATTAGTCATTTGTTATGCTGTCTTTAATTGAAGAAACAAGTTACAAGAGCATTGCAAAAACAAGTTTTTCCTTCCTTTAGAAATGTTTTTGTAATTACTCAACAGATAACACTTTGATACTAAGTTCTAGAAAAAGAAGTATCTGATTTACTTCCCTTCGCTTTGATCTGTTATGATTATGTCTTGATTTCACATTCGACCCTCAATTTTGTCTAATAATTTTATCTGATGAAGGAATCTATGAATCCAGTTTTAATAACTTAAAAAACATTATACCCGTAAATATTTTATTGACCTTTCGAATTACATTCAAAATTCCTTTTGAATATTTTAAAATAAATACTTTTTTCTACTACTATGCTAAATTAACAAGATTTCTTACAATAATTTTCAAACATAATTAAAGTGACAATATAAAATCCAGTTCACAAACTTTTAGTTTTCCTTATTCCTTCCTTTTATTTACAATGTTGACTGTCTCTTATACCCTCATTCTGCTCTGCTAATGCATATTGACCTTACAACATACACCTATACCATACATCCTCTTAGAAATAAAACACAGAGGTTTTTTATTTAATTTCTCTCAGAAACGATCTAAATAAACTAATTGTAAAAGATCATGAACAGATTTGACACAAACTTTCGAAAGTTTGGTATACTAAAATTAAGCAAAAAAGGTCTAAATTCAAACAGAAGATTTTTAACTTTAAGGATTAAGGTTTATGAGCAGTTTATTGAAACCAAATTAGTGCCAATATGTAATGTAGAGTGTGCAAAGCCAGTACACAAAGGCTTGTCCACATAATAAATGTTGGAAACAATGTTCGCTTCCTGTTCCTGTCGCGCAGAGAAAATCAATATCCTGCTATGAATACACGAGAGGAAACATTCCACTCAAAGTAGGAGTTAATTGATTTATTACTTAGCACGTGCGAGTCTTGATCTTATAAGCATTAATAATCAATTGAGACTCTCAAGAAGAAGATGTTGCAGCTTTCAACATTCTTCCCATGTGTATTTCGTATGACAATTGCTATAAAAAATAAACTCTCTGCCTTCAAAGCCTCAGTGTTAAATCTCATTATTAAGTAATAGTAGTTAGTCTCATTAGTATTAGTATTAACAGCAAAATATCGTCAAATTAACGTTATTCTCTGAATTATAGAATTATACATTTAAACATACGCTGTCTAGAATATAATATCACCTATGATAAACGCGATTTAAATTTAATTTTATTTATTTATTTATCTTTCTTTCTTTATAACTAAACAGTTTTTCTTACATATTTAATTTGCTAAACTGCAAAGCAGTTTATCGGCAGTATGCTCTCATTACTTAATTAGTTATTTATTATAATAACAACCAGCATCACTGGCACCTGCTCAGCCCTACGATACAATCTTAGATTCGGTTTATTTCTACATTATTGTAGAAATAAACCACTGAGAAGGTACAGAGGTGCTCGTATATGTTTCCGTTCTACTAACAAACTTATTCGATAATGTGCAGTTTAGGTTACGTTACAAAAAAAGTTTTCATTATCAATTAATAATCTAGTCAGCATTCTTTTCAAAGATATCTTACTACTGGTTCGGTTTATTTCCGACGGAAGACAGTTTTTGTTTTTTTTGGTAAATTTAATAGAAGGTATGGCTGTATTGATGTTAGCAATTCGAAACAGAGTTTAGGCATTTCTGTAATATTGAACTTTAAAAGTTTTCTAATTATGACTAACAACTGGAAAACTGATAAATTACGATGGACTCTTCTTGTCAAAACTTTATCTGTTCGTTAGAGTCTAGCCCCCTTATACAATACGGTTGAGGCAAGTGGGACGCTGATGGCTTGCCAATCTTACATATGTAAAGAAGTCTCAAGGCACACGATTCTGCTAAAGTGTAATACAAAGTATATCGACATTGCCGAATGTTCCAAAGTGGTTATTGGATATAATTAAAGTCTTTCACTTTTCTAATTTCAAAAAGTCAAATAAAATAAAAAGTCGAAATATTTACTTTAAATCACTGTCTTCTATTTACCTTAACAAAAAGCATAGTAGGAGGCAAACAATTTATATTGAACTCTGAAAGTCTTACAAATTAGGAAGACAATAATGATTTTTCAATAAACAACAAAATACAAATTACAAACTTAAAGATCGCTCGTAACATCTAGTTACTTTTAAAAAAAGGCGTCATGTTCAACAAGTCTATATCACATAAGATAAAAGAAGTATACCTATATCTCAAATTTAAATGAAATTTACGGATTTACGCATTTAAATTTACGGCTTTTCATTATGGTTAAACAGTAGCATTCAATTAAAAATAACTGTATATCTATTATACTTACTGACTTATTAGACTATTGATAGTCAAATAGTTTAAATCATATTTAGATTTCTAGGTATTTCGAGGGGACAGGTACTGCTTTACTACCATTTCAGTCACAAAAAAATAAAAAATTTTAAACAGAAAAAGAGATGTTTGCAAACATTACGTTAGAAACTTAAAACAAGTCAACTTAAAAGCTTTTAACAAAATTTCCTGTCCCTACTGTTAACCGTTGAGGAGCTCCCTCGTATGGAGTCAATCCTGGCATCAGTTTTAGGTCATGGTTATGATAAACATGCATTGTCATCGGGACTGGATCAGTATATAAAATTTCAGCTCAGGCGGACACCGGGACGTAGATGAAATTTAAAATACAAGCTTCTACGTTCATATACAAATATTGCAAGTTAATTTAAAGTTTTTAATGAGAAAGCAAGAGCGCTAGACTCATATTTGTTTATTAACTGGCGTTTACTCAGTTTCAGTTTTACTAGGAGCGGATTGAAGTTACGGTCACCATGCCTTGAAATAGAAAATTTCGTATTCATTCGAAAATTCGAAAAATTCGTAAGATGCAACCTAACGCCCTATACAGGATGTTGGGAATTCCAAATTAGTTGTCTACGAACTATAGTGTTCCGAAAATGTTCAGAAAAATCCGGGAGGCGGGATTCAGGTGCCAAATAAAAATAATATAGGTAATATGTACATCGCTGTAACTTAAGTAATGTAAACGCTTAAGTTATTATCATGTTGAAGGTAACCAGTGTGGTTAAAATATCAATACTAATTTGCAATTTTTTTTTAGTTGTTGGCTGAAAATCGGTTGCTAAGAGTTACAAAAATTAGATCAGAGTTTAAATGCCCTGAATAATTTAATACCCTTGGCTTAAGCTTTGCTATTATTGTTTAAGCTACTTGAAATCAGAATTTAATAATTCTATGAATTTTTAAACGTCATCTGCAAAATTTTAGGCTAACTGTAAACCACAGAAAATTCTAGCCAGTAAGCAAACTTTTCTATATCTTACGGAACCGACAATATTTAATTGTATTTTTTGTAGTTGTTTTAATAGCAGAACTTGGGTTTTTTTTTCTTCAAGGGAGGAAAAAATTCTACGAACTTCTGCCTCAAAGCAAGGTGCGTCCGACTCGCACGGACTAAAACAACCTCCCGGATAACTGCAAGATTGGCACGGAACCGCAATGCATTACTTCATGCCAATCTTCTATGTGAATTCTTTCTTATTTTTTCTTCTTGTTCTTTTATTTCTCACCGGACCATTATTTTCCTCAACATATCTTTGTAATTGCGCCATTCTTCTGCACTGGACAGCATGTGTGCCATGAGGTTATTGGCGTTGACCTCTGCATTCGCAACCTGGGCCTGGTCCTTAAGTCCAAGCAGGCAGGACATTCAAAAAGAGCATGTCTTGGGGTGTCTACTTCTCCACAAAACATGCAAGCTTCGCTTAAATCTCTCCCAATGGCAAAGAGGTAGGTATTGAATTGACCATGACCGCTGAGAGCCTCAGCGAGCCACCGGTCTACCTCTCCGTGTTGTCTGCTTATACATTTGGGTTTTTTAAGTAGTATATGTTTGCCATATGGATATGATGAATATGATGAATGATGGACATGATGAATCATGTCATTAGCAATCCGAATATCGATTAGTGAAGCTCATCCCTCTACTAATCCATTGATAATACTCCCAGATGCATCACCCCTTCTAGGACCTTCCTCAATCTTGTATAGTCGATCATCGGAATATACCTGACTATCCACAATAGGAATTCTGAATTTTAATACAAATCCCGGCACCGATAACTTTATAATAAAGTTTACTTACAAACCTTTCTATCCAGAAAAGGAGATAGAAGCATCTGCCAGCGGTGGGATGGTAATATGCCGCTACTATACTACTAGCAATGAAGTACTACTATCTATACTAGTATACTATCCAGGCTATCAGCTTACATTACAAAGGGGCTTGTATGACGTACTGGGAGAAAATGAAAACAATATTTTTGACATCAAGAGAATTAAACTTTATTCCATTATAGTTTTACATTGAGTTAAATAGACAATAAGAGATAAACTGACAATAATATATTTCAAAAACTTATATTTATACTATAATATCTACGTAAAAACTAATTTGAGATAAAAGTTCTAGTCATACTTAAAATATGCATCTATTACAAATATACTTTTTTCCCGGATGCTTTCTAAACTAATCAATTTTCTTTCAATAAAGTTGGTTACTACCAGTATTTACAAATATGAATAGCTCTCACTATCGTTAAATCTATAAGAACAATAAGTATTTATTTTCCACGATGACTGTGAATAATTGTTTTTTTCTATTTATTTAGTCGTATAATACTTTTTTTACTTAAATTTTTATTATCTACTCTAATCAAAAACGAAGAAGACAGCGAAGAATAGAAAGTTATTCATAACTTTTGAATTAATTTCATTTATAATACATATATGAAAGTGAATATAAGTTATGCAATATTTGACTAAATTAACTAATTAGAACACCTATCTAACAGGTCTATCATGTGATAATTAATATCATTAATGTAATCGAAAATTCGTAAACGTCTATTTATGACATTCTCCAAAACACATATTTTATTTTATAATAAAATCCATGATTATGTATCTCTGTATTACGGATCCATAGTAAAACAATAATCAATTAATTACATTTGTTATTTTTCTTAAAATAACGTTTTTATGTGATCGAAGAGATAGGGTAGTTGCGTTGCTCGCTACATATACATTCTCCAAAACAGCCTTCTTTAGATACCATCATAAATTTTTTAATTTTTAATAGATATTTTATTTATACCCATATAAAAAATAATCACTTCATCCATACATATATACAATTATATTTTTTGTTAGTTTGTAAATAGATTTTATATATTATAAAAGAGTAAGATAAATTCATTACACAATTCTCACTTACATATATCATAAAAAATATTTTATTACATCTTTAAACATAACGGCCTACTAGTGTACTTAAATATAAAATTATACCCGTTTGATATCTACATCTATTTAAGTGTGACTATATACGATCATTAATATTTTTTAAATATTGAATGAAAGAGAACAGAAAAAGACTCGTTTTAAAATATTACATTAAAAGGACCAAGTTCTTTTGGATTAAAAAGAGAAATGATTTGCAGATATTTAATTAAACTTTTGATAAAATTTATGAGATAATAATATATTTATTTAATAGTATATTTTTATTAGAATTATAGTCTGAAATATGATTAATACCTACTACTTTTTGTTAACCTTCTTAAACATTAATAATTGTATTATTATGTTAACACTGTTCAGATTCTAATCAAAAAATTAAGCTTTATAAAATAAAAATTGGACGATGTAAGTTTTGATTTCTCTGAAGCATTGTGTGACATCTTTTGACACATCAAGCTTTTCTGCAGACATCAAAATTCTACTTTTTGTGCGTAATTCCAAGTTTTCACCATTTGTACAACTTAAATTCTATATTATTCTTTATTTTTATGTACACTCAAACTAGAGTTGTACGAAGATCATCTACGTTAAAATCTTTAAATTTTAATTCTAAGCAAATTAAATTAATTTATGCACAAAATATCTATAAAAGTTAAAATGTGTAATAAGATTTAAAATCTCTGTAAATAATCTTATTGATCGGTTAAAATGCATATTGAAATGCTAAAAGATATTACTCTATTAGAATTAATCTAAATATTAATTTTAAACATTCAAAAATACTAATGTGTTATTTTTTGTATTGTTTTTTAAAAATTTATATTTTCGAATAAACAACATTGATATTTTAAGTTCAAAAAGATTTCGCGCTACAAATTTTGAATACTTATAAATTAAACGTCATAAATGCGGCGAGCGGAATACATTCGTCGATGTTGATCCATGATGTGGTGCATAATATGCACCTGAAAGTCTCGAGGGACATATCGGTATTCAAGCATCCGTCGATGTCGGTTTGCACGCGAACTTGATAGAGAATTTTTACAGCAGCAGTAATTGAAGAGATGCCCAAAAGCGCGTCTAAAGTTCCTATTGACTATAGCATACAAAAGGCTGGTAAAAATGGTACGGAGCAATCCTAGCCAGGCTAAGTTATAGTATGTAGAGTCAGTAGCATCGGGGAATTGGCTGACTGTAATAAAATAAGGAATCCATCCCACAACAAATAATATATAGGCCGTTATGTTTATTGAAGTAATAGAGTAATCCCTTTCATACTGTTGAGATCGCCTGTACTGTAAATGCCTTCGAGCGCGACGTTGGACGTGGATTATTGCACTAAACAAATAGGATAGTGTCAAAATCATGGGGATCCCATGAAAAGAGGCCGCAGTAGACATCCTGAACATAAAGTTGCCGTAGAACTTCCGCTCGCAGTAGTCATAGTCTAACTTGTTTACAACACCAACAACAGACATCGCAAACGTCATACAGTAGATCAAAAAAGACATCAGGGCGAGTGGCATAGATTTGAAGAGGATGTACTCTTCCTTTGACCCACAAATCCTGTAAAAGTTTTCTGCGGCAGCCAGCTGTTATGAAATACCAAAATAACGTTATCCACCAATAATCTCAAATCTATACACTTAGTAGCGGCCTGTTACTCTCCCACTGCAGGAAATAGACCTCTCTCTTCTCTCCGTTTTTGAAGAGAATGATTGGAGCTAAGACCTACCACGCTGCTCCAATGCAGATTGGTAAGTTATACATAACTCCAGAATTCTCTAGAGATATGCAGGTTCCTTCACGATGTTTCCCTTCATCGAAAAGCGTGTGATAAATTGCAATTATCAATTAAATACAGAAGTTTCAACAGAAAAACTCATTGGTGTCTGCCCGAGTTTGAACCCGTGACCTCCTCGAAAGAGTCGCACGGTGTTACCGCTGAGCTATCACAGCTTTTATACTTAAAAATATTATATATATATATACCTAAATACGTAGTACTCTCTTTCAAAGTACGTTAACCGCGTTTGGTAATTTTACAACCTCGAGGCGACCACGGGGTTTACCAGATTGCTAATTTTAATTGTTTAAAATTTATAAACTCAAAACAAACGTAGATATTTTCCGAAATACAAGTATGAAAGTCAAGTTACTATTGACTAAAATATACTTTATATGTTAATTTATATATAACTTAGTCTTAGTACTTAGTATCATAGCTATATCAACGGTAAAATGTTATGATGTAACTTTATTATTACTATTTTAGTTGTTAATTGAATGATGCTGATTGAAATTAAGAAATTGGTTTATTGATGCATTTTATAAGCTAGCATTCAACAATTACAGAGTAATGTACTTTATTTGTTTTGGGTTATTGTGAGGAAAGCATTCAACAACTTATTTCAGTTTACAACTTTTGGAGGTTACAATTTTTTATATCCTATAGTCGGTATAAAGTGTTGAAGTTTACAACTGTTGAGGGTGGAGTAACACATCACAAAAGACCCCGGATATCCCGGCAGTAATTTTAGGATACAGTTAAATAACTAAAATGAAGCTATACTTACCAAGAAGAATATGCTATACGCATATGTAGCAGTTTCCGTAGCAAGCTGCATTGTTCGGCAGACAGGCACAGTATCCCACTGTCCCATTGACAGTATTACTACGGAACTTGCACCCATTACTATGGATGTCACTACTAAGTCAGCCGTACCCGCACATGCTAGGAATATGTTTCCTTAACAAAAACAATTATATTAATGTTAGACATCAAATATATGTAAAATGTTAGATGTTCAAGTATTTATTTATAATCATGTCCCGGTTCTTTCATGATCAGCTATGTCCGCGAAAAGTAGACGATGGACAACCGTCGGTAACAGGTCAAGTTCTGTAGACTAAATAAATGGACTAGCTGCAATCCGTTTCTTTTATCTTATCTGCTACCTTTAACGAGAGAAAAAATAATGAAAATATTATTTTGCTATAATCCGCGATAAATTCTATCTAAAAATTTATCGCGGATTATAGCAAAATAATATTTTCATTACTTTTGTATTATGGATCTCCGCAAAGTAACGCCTAATTCTATAAATTATTTAACGAGAGACGGAAGCCCCATTTAATACTTATAGAACAGTTCTATTAAGCAGACGTGCATGATGCCCACTAAGACTTGGGTCATTGGAAATTTATCCTTTACAGTGAAGTGTCAAAACTAGTTTCCCGGCTTAAGAAATACTATTAAGTGTAACTCTGATAGTATTGTGATGGTGCGTTATAAAATATATCTACACTTGTACCATGCACAGTTTATGGATTAATCGCAGTTTCCTCAAACACTATAATAGAATTACCCGCTACTTTATTTACAGTAGTATGACGGAAAAAAGTTTTTTTATATATTATTTACGGCACAGTACCTTAAAAAAATTTGATAATCAAAGTGGACTAATTTTTAAAAATAGCAGTTTCATACCTAAACACTTATTATTTAGTGATCAACAAACTTCCTTAGATCCCTAAAACGGCTGAATTAATATAAAAATAGACTGGCAAATAGAAAAATAGTTCTTTTACTTAAGAAAGTCACGATGGCTTATTTAAAGAAAAAGCCTTGTGAGAATTTCTCTAATCAAGATTTAATTTGTTTACAGAGTGGTTCAATAAATTTTCGTTAAGTTCTTGTCACCTTAAATGGTGGAAGTCACTGTTGGCTTAAGGTCGTCTATCTAAATAGTGGGTGGTCTACCAAATTTTTAATAGTCGTTATTATTTAGTAGATATAAATTGTGTATCTCTTAGAAGATTTTTACTAATAAATAATTAGTACTCGACTTGCATGTATGTGTACAACCCATCTATCAGTCTTTAGCCATGGGTGTGAGCAATTACATTGCCGTTAATCTATTGCTGTAACCTAGTCAAATGGTAAGCAGAACACACCGTGGAAAAACGTGTTAAGAAATTGGAAATAACTGTTCTTCTTTGCACAAATTCTAGTAAAGAATAATATAACAGTATTTTAAAATTTACGCAGTTTTTATATAAAATAACACAATAAAATGTTAATGAAAAATTTGTAATATTCAATTTTACATTGAATACCACATTGATATTTGTATTTTACGATATTTGTATTTTACGATTGAACTGTTTAATAACATATATTCCTTTGTTCGCTTGCATTTAACATTAAAATCGCGAATAAATATTAAAATCGCAATGCCTACAAATTCGCCCAAGTCCTTTATAACTTAGTTACATGCTTCATTGGGATCTTAATTTTTTTTTATTTAAGTTTTACTATAAATTTACTATTTTAATTTTATTTAATTTACTCAGTATTTTATTATGTTATTCTAGAACGGATTAAATTAAAGGAATATTAAACTTTAAAATGTAATAATTCTTCGTTTTGCAAGTAATAAAAAGTAGTTACTTACCCACTTTTTTGAGTCTACGTTCTATAGTGAATGAGCATACGAAAAATCCATTCATTATAGTTCCAAAAACGGTAAAAAAGAACATGAAGAGAAGACGGCCAATTTTGGGCCATTCGTCATTCAACATTATAGGCGAGTATGTCCGCTGAGATCCTGACGCGCTGCCGTTATACGTGGAGTTGACCATTATGATAACTGTAAAGAAAACAATAATTAAATTTTTTTTAAAATTTATTGAACCAAATAAAAAAATATATATAGAAAATTAAATTTGCGTCAATATACAAACTAACTTTAACTCTATCAGAAGAAATTTAAAATTAAAACAAAACGACATTCACTATAGAAACATTAACCACCACTTAAATTAGCAATAAACTATTAAATAATACAAGATATATGAAATTTAAAACTACGTACTTTCATATCAAGCGATTTAGCAAACTGTTGGGGGTGTTGCATCGGTCATCCCCTAGCATAGTCTAAAACAAGACTGGTGCCGTTTCCAAATGACGCTTTCGCGCTTCGCTTGGAAGCAGCGCTCCGCGCTTGCTGCGGTGCGTCGCGCCGGTGTAATCTTTCAAGCACAACGATCATCTATTTCACCTGACCCACCCACTCGAAGGATTCACAATATTTACAAGCTTACGGTATTATATATTATAGTTGTTGAAGTCAATATGTATTTACATTTAGATAAGTTTATTTATTGTACGTTTTTATTGTTAAGGGTCAAGCCGCTACTTGTTGCACGGACCTAAACGGCGGTGAATCAGCTCTAATATGAGAATGTGTTTTTTGAGCACTAATTATATTAGAAAAAAAATTATAATTCCGACTCTATACTGCGTAATAAGATAAGATTCATTTTTATCCTATGTCTCATTACATTATAGTAAACGATAATTAGCCAATAACTTACATATTGTCCAATATGATTACAATTATTGTCATCTTGCCACCAGAAAAATGGAAAAAAGGAAAGGATGTTTAATGACCTTTAATTGATGAAGATTTGTATAAAGACGTCTATTCAACCTTATAATTATAATTTCAATATACCTACCTACATATATATTTCAATAATTGGACTTTTGTACATAAAGAACTTTACTTATTGCTGACTTTACCGATTGGTATCGGGTATTCAGTACAGGAAAAAAATAACATATCGGTATTCATTCCATTGCATAGATTCAAGAGTTAAGAGTTCAGCTATTCACGTGGACTTTTTAATAGCATGGTACAGATATTGACCGATATTATGAGTAGGTAGTATATTACAAAATGTTTATTTGCACTTCTTACACAAGAATATTTTTCTTCAATTATAATGTATGTGAACTATTTTATTCGATAATTTTGTGGCAACTTATAAATAATGATATT
This sequence comes from Morpho achilles, assembly GCA_947086495.1. Classification (NCBI taxonomy): domain Eukaryota; kingdom Metazoa; phylum Arthropoda; class Insecta; order Lepidoptera; family Nymphalidae; genus Morpho; species Morpho achilles. The sequence continues at coordinate 14,738,470 of CAMTZB010000022.1, read as the reverse complement.
GATAAATAATTATATATGTTTTGCAAATAAATAATGATATTAATCTCCTTGGAGGAAGATTATCTAATAAAAAAATTACATGAATAGTGTTGAGTCCTTTCTTGATCCAAGGATATGTTACACTGAAAAGACTAAATTTAAATGTAATGAAAAAAAACGTAGTTTAGTTTTATTCAATATTTCAGTGTTGTAATTTGCACTTTTGTGACATAACTTCTACTACATACATTGGTTAGCAGTACCTAAAAGCTATCTATACCATCGATAACAAAGTTTGAATTTAGTATAGGAAGGAGTTCCTCCTGCACTCCATTTGCCAATTAAAATGTTTGAAATTTCATATAAACTTGCTCGCATAAATGAATCACAATATACCGCACTATACGATATGATACCCTTAGATATGATACACTAAGATATTTGATAGGAGATTTTAATCTGAAGAAAGGAAGTCATCGTTTTTCTCACTTAAGAATCTTCCAACAGGTTCTCAAACGAAAGTTTATAGAAAATTACCTAATTATCTATACTTATTATAGAAGAAAGTCCCCCAAAAGCTGTATGTGATCGAGTTTCTAAAATCTACTGAAAGGATTTTTGTATGATTTTTAAATAAAAGGTAGAGCAATTTTTCCGAAAGATTTATAGAGAGAGTATATTATATATATATATATATATATATATATATATATATATATATATATATATATATATATATATATATATATATATATATATATATATATATATATGTTACATCATGGACCGTGGTGTCTTTTTAGGACTCGATAGATAAAGAGGATAGTAAAGTGAAAATAGCATTAGAATTAATTAAATATCAAATTAGGGTGTACTAAAGATTTTCATGAGATGTTCAATGATTATTTAGAATTTTGTTAGTGGAGCCCGTGATAATGTTAAGATATTTTTTTTCCGAAATAATAACTCAAATTGAATTTGTTTGATTACAATAGATATCTACCATCAGCATGATTTTAGTAGAATTAATGTAGAGTAGTAATTTCTAAAACTACTACTCGCAATATGTAGATTTTACATATATTATACGCTTCGGATATGCGAGCGACAGCGTGCATTTTACGTAAGTAAATAAAACGCTCTTTGCTTCTCGATAAAGTTTATTGATCAAATCTCATTGGAACAGAATACGTTTAAGGAGGAATTACGACCAACCATTTTCTTTTACTTATTGTTTCAATAACTGTCTACGCTTCTATACGATAATTATAATAAGATATAATATTATTGTTAATTATTAATGTTATATAAATTCTCATACTTCTTCGAAACGGCTTGACAAATTTTCATCAAATTTTATATGCATATTCAATAGGTCTGAGAATCGGCTAGTATCTACATTTCATACCCCAGTGATAAGGGTTGTTCACCCCCAACATTTTTTTTATTTTTTGGTCAAAAACTTTTTTTAAAATATATTAGAAATTCCCTAGAAATAATGCATACGGCAAAACAATGTTTGCCAGGTCAACTAGTGTATATTTAATACATAGTTGGTTCATCAAATAATAAATAAATAAATATCTGATTCTGGTCAAATACCTGTATTAAATTAAGTAATTCAGTCAAACACCTAATTTTTATAGCTAAAAACATAATTATAATAGTTTAAATGTTAAACAAATTTAATTTGTTTTAAATGATTTTCTTTTTATTGCATTTAACATCCTTAAAATTCATACAAAAATATAAATTAATAATAAAAGTTTTACTTAATCTAATAGTGTATAATAAGTGAGTTGGAAAAGAATTTTCGAGAACAAACAACAATAAACTCAGAGGTTCGGATACAACAAAAAATATTATTAAAACAGGGCATAACATATATTATTATTTATAATATATATTATATATATAATGTTATATTTGACACGAAATCATGCTACCTATTCATTGATTTAACATTAAGTTAATCGTTATGCAATTAATTACTATATGTTTTGTAATTAATTAGTTAATTTAAATTGTATTTATTCATTTCATTGTTCAAATGACTTTTCGCAAGTTTCTATAAATATTGGTAAATGTGTCTTGTTAATTAATAAATTCATTAAGAAATAGGTTATACGTGAACAATATATTTTGATACGCTTATATTTTATTATTAATAAAAAAAACTAAATAATACTCATAATAGAGCAGTTAAGAAATTCGAATATAAGTAACGAAATAACAATTTATAATTTAAACAATGAAACTCCGACCAAGATGTAATCGTCTTGGTCGGATCTAATGGAGCTAATGTCAATTATTATTTTGGTCCCATGTTACGTTGATTTACAGAAGGATACATAATGTTATTGGAGGCATAAGCATTAGCGAGTTATAAGTAATTCATTAAAAAAACTGACCGCCTCTGTTTGCGAAGCAACAAGTGATAAAACGACAAAGTTCTATACTCTCAGCGCTGGAGCTATACTAATTGCTAAGAGAGACGTCATTTAAATAATCTTTAATAGGTATTTTATATTTAAATGAGTTCATCTTGTATATATATATATATATATATATATATATATATATATATATATATATATATATATTTATTTATTTATTTTTTTTCGGATTCTCGGAAACGGCTCCAAATGATTTTCCCGAAATTCAGCATGCAGGAGGTTTAGGGGGAGAAAAATCGATCTATTTTTATTTTTACCCTATTTAAAAAAAAATTACAATTTACATCACTACATAGTCTAAAACAAAGTCACATAGTTTGTTTATCCATATATCCCTATGTATGCTTATTTCTTAAAAACTACGCAACAGTTTATGATGCGGTTTTTTTTAATAGTAGAGTGATTCAAGAGGAAGGCTTCCATGTATAATAACATTCAATAACGAGTAGAGAAGTACTTTAATTTTTGAGGTTTCTAATGTGATGTCGTAAATAATTACATTTTTTCTGCTTACATTGCAAACGCGGGCTAAACCCTACGAGATTTATCAAAATGATGTACTAAGTATTTGTACACCTTAAATAGGTCTACAGAAAAGTCCGGATGGTATATGTCTATCTCTTATGGATAACCCACAATAGCATTTTTTGTCATTTACTTTTTACGAAAAATAATGCCATATTTTTGAAGCAATTTTTATACAATACAGCATTAATCCTTATCCAGTTAAATACCTTAAATACATTGTTGACTTAATATAGATCAATAAGGCCTTTTACAGCATGTAATTAAAATGAATAATTTCGGAGATATCACAGATTTAAAATCCTGCGAGGGAGCCGCGCCTCGCCCTAGAGCACTTCGAATTTAACAGCGATCGGACTCGCAACTGTCGCTCTTTCAAGAGTAACCTCTAAAGAAAGCATGTTTGTATTGTCTAATAATGATAAGAAAGCTATGAATGTTGTATATAAAGACATTCTATAATGAATTAATCAAAACTACTGGATCGATTTTAATCATTTTTTTCACTGAGTGACAAACTAAATAGTTTATATAGCCCGTGCGAAGCAGGGGCAAGCCATTAGTTGAATATAAAACATTATTTTTGCCGTAAATTGTCAAGTCAGCGTAGCTTATTCGGGGAACGGGCAGTCTCGAGAAATGAAAATACGATCGAGCCCGACCTACCAATTATATTTTTCTTTTTTTTATGCTTCTTTTTTTATTTTGTTAAAAATTACCGAGCAAGGTTCGGTCAACCAAGTGCTATATATTATTTAATACTATTTCATTATATTTTTTTAAATATTTGGTTTAATATTTAATTTGAATATCGTAAGATAATTAGTAAATACAGAACAGATCGGAATGAGACCAATTTCTTGAATCAAATCTATAGAATATTACTGAACTAGTGTTTCATAATTAGTTTAATCCGTGTCTAGTTCATCCTTAGTTTAACTATTTTATACACTGAGATTTATGATTTAATAGAAATCATTGTTATGGTTTTAATATTGCATAAAGCAACCAAACGTTAAGTGAAAGAATAAAAAACAGAGATACAAGCAGAAAGCTCAACTTGTACAAAATGACATTGACATCTTGTAACGGTAAAATTACGAAAAAAATCCCTTTACTTAGCAATCGTGTTTGTATACACTACCATTGAATTAATTATAAGTAATAATAAATAATTCTCCTTATTACCGAATTCTTAATTGCATTTATCAAACTTTTAAAATTATTATATAAAATATGTAAACTATACAAACAACAATTAGGGTCCTATATATTATTCTTTAAAATATTCATGGGGTTAGTGAATATTATCTTAATATTTTTTAAACGTTAATATTATTTAGGTATATAATACTGTTGTGGTTCACCTGAAAAGTTTTATTTATTTCTATATGACGAAAAAAGTTATTAGTTTACAATACATACCTGTTCTAACTTAACTTCGCAATAACTTATAGGTATTATCAGTCTTTTTTCACTTGTAAATTATAAGAATTAAGTCACAAAAATGATAAACACTTTTTTTAAAGTTCACTCAGTCAAAATAATTAAAATTATAATAAAACTTTATAAAAATATTGAATATTAAAATTTAGATATATATAGTCTTGTGCGTTAATATACCGTGTATAACTATACTTTTTATTAACCTAACTCCTTCAGATTTAACAAATTATAACACCTCAGGTTGTTTAGATAGTGTCTATTGTTGCTAGGGCGTGGAGGGTGGGTCTAGGGTATGAGGATCAGATGCGCTTTAAGGGAAAACAACGTACTGCGCAGTGATCTGACCGAATTTCAGAATGGGTTCGCCGACTTGGCGGCACCAAGGCGGATTAATGACGTAAGTTGTATGAGGTCAGAAACAAACAGACAATATCTAACTTTCTTATTAGTATAAATACTATCCAAATGGTTATATCATATCGATACTAATATATGGAGCTGAAGGGTTTGTATGTTTGATTGATTGTTAAAACGCGCTTATCTCAGGAACTACTGGACCGATTTGAAAAATTCTCTTAGTGTAAGATATTCCATTTCTCTCTGAAGACTATTTATAACATCTCGCTATCTATAATGAATAGGAGAGGAGCAGCAATAAAAAATCAGGCGCAGCTAGGCGCAAAGCAGGAGCCGCAAATTTATGTCGGTTCCTACTTTGTATATTATAGACATCACCATTTATTGTATTCTTTATATTTTTATGAACAAAAATTCAATTGCTAAAAATATACTGTGAAGCCAATGTAAGAAAGAATACCTATTTCCTAAAACTTCTCTAATCACATGGACACGATTTTGATGCAACTTTTACTGGATCCTAGATTGTGGAGCAATGTACTTTCTAACCTAGAATTCTCACGGCGTCGAGAATAACGTCGGAAAAAATTTTGATACACTGATTTGATCCACGCAGGTGAAGTCGCGGGCACATATTATAATAAATAAATGAAACAGGACTAGGCAGCGGTGAAATCGATTCATTATTCTTCACATATATCAAATTTTGTATTGATTACTTACATTGCATCCATTTTAAGTGCTAATTATGATGAACGTAGAATAACGCAGCGTAGTGGTATAAAGAATTTGCGAATGACAAAAACCAGACCGCGGTCGACCGACCGACTCGACTTTATAAATATTAAATATGGTATTGTCTCGTCTATGGCGATGTCAACTTTGGGAATAACTATTTATTATTATTATCTATTTAATAACTTATTAATTTATTGTAAATTTATTTATTGTAATAATTATTTATTGCGAATTGTCAAGAACAATTTTCTGGACAATTTGCATCAAAAGGCTTTGCTACCTGTGTTATAATTGGTTAACTTCAATGCTATCAGGTAAATTATACCAGATTTCGCTAGGTACGCAAGTACGATATTTGTTTAAAACTAATGAATACTACTGGCATCTCTAGTATGAGAGATTAAAATTTATCTTATGTTTAAAGTCTATTTTCAAATATAAAAGACATTTTAGTAATAAATGATAGCAACAATAATTCAAAGTGTCGAATGGACTTCAATGTGCTTTATGAAATAAATAATGTTTTAAAACAACAAACAGACGTTCATAGCACATTAAAATAAATTTGAAAAATGTTCTTGATATAAATATTTTTATAGTAAAAAAGTTCTTTACGAAACACACTAGTATTAATGTAAAAAAAATGTTTTTGTATATCTCGACCTGAATCGCATAAGGTCTGATGTGTATTTTGATGACTTTGAAGAAAAGAAAATTTAATCTAATCGGGCTAATATTCAATTTTTAAGGATTTTAAATGAAAAATTGCTCTTATTTTAGCGAAATCAACAATACTCTGAATGCTGATTCACAATATCGACTTTTTGCTTTAATTTTTTTTGGGCTTTTTTTGGCTTTAAAATGAAATAAGCTCTAGGATATTTTAAATAATAAATTTTGATTAAGTATATATATTAAAATTACATACTTGTTAAACCTGACAGCCAAAAACATTCAGTATAATGACAAATTTATATAAGAAAAAGATACCACGAGCCTATTTGAACCGCAGAGTTTTTTCATGGACTATATTATGTGTAGCCTACGTACCGGTGCATTTTAAAAATTATATTAGTTATATTGGATTGAATTATATAATTAATGATTGATTAGTTATATTACAACTCCGCCATTGCCGGTCCCAAGCCCGGATGAAAAAGGAGGAGGGTTGGTTAGGAAGTGACAAAGACCAACCGTAAAACAGTCAACGCCGAGCATCAGGCGGCGGGAAATAACCTGTTACTTCGCAACCCACCCATGGGTGCGAGCGGCTTCCAGTGACCCTGAGGTACTAAATCGCCTCAAAAAGACTGGCGCAGAAGGATCTGGGAACCCACTGCGTCTATCTTCCCAAGAAAACCTCAACATGGAAAACGTAGATATGGATATGAGTTTGTTTTGCGACCCGACTAACGCTCGGCGCCGTTCAGTTGCCAGGCTGAGCGATGTGAAATTGGCTACTGGTACTCCTGAAGGGGACAGCCACCAGGACCCTGACGGCAATAATGCTACTGGTGTGATGAATTCCGACCTTAAGCAAGACAAGATATCAATACGAGCAAACCATCGTATTGCTACCTGGAATATCAGAGGAGCTCTAAAATCAGGGAAATTGAGCATAGTGGAACGAGAGATGACTAACCACCATATCCATACTGGGTATTAGTGAGACTCATCTACGAGGAAATGGACACTTCAGGACCGCATCCGGCAACACTTTGTACTTCTCTGGCGCTGAAGACTCCAGTCATCATGGAGTAGGATTACTCGTGCCAGCTGCTATCAACAAATTTGTACTTGGTTACGAGCCAGTGTCAGAACGAATTATCACCATGCGACTCAACACCAAACTTTGCCTCTTAAACATTATCCAAATATACGCCCCAACCCTGCAATCGTCGGAAGAGGAAATTGACAGTTTCTATGGTACTCTCGAATCTGTCTTAGACAAAATTCCTAACCGGGAAATCACAATGATACTTGGTGACTGGAACGCTAAAGTCGGTGAAACAGCTGCAGAGGATCATATCCGAGGAGTCGTAGGAAAATACGGCCTTGGTGTCCGTTATGAACGTGGCTCTAGACTCATCGAATTCTGCATCAGTAGAAAATTGACTTCACTGAACACCTGTTTCCAACATCACCCGAGACGACTTTATACTTGGAGATCACCAGGCGATAGGCACCGTAATCAAATAGACTACATCATCATTAACACCCGCTGGCGATCTTCGGTGACAAATACCAAAACGTTTCCCGGTGCAGAATGCGGATCAGACCACAATCTCCTTCTTTCTAACTTTAACATCAAGCTGAAAGGACCAAAAAAGTCTCCCTTACAAAAACCACGGAACTTGGAGCCCCAAGATAGAGAGGCTTTCAGAGACCTACTGGAGAACAAGCTGAGTACCACACCGCTCTTGGACAACAAAGACTCAAATGCCCAGTGGGAATATCTTAAGAGCAACATAAATGTAACCTTGGATACTATAAGGCAGTCGCGGCAAATTGTCCGAAAGAAAAGCATGTGGATCTCAGAAGAAACCTGGAAGCTGATTGAGCACAGTAAAATTGTTAAAGCACAAGGTGAAACAGATAAATATGCGAAGATCTGCAAAGACATTTAGAAAAAATGCCGCCAGGACAAGAACTGCTTTATTGAATCCATATGTACTGACATCGAAAAGCACGCCCTAAAGCTGCAGACATCAGATCTTTTTAAAAAGGTTCATCTGCTGTCTAAGAAGTTTAAACCTAAGACCTGGGTAATAGAGGATGCTAATGGGCAGGCACTAAATGACCTGATCGAGATCGCAGAAAGGTGGCGCCAATATTGCAAACAACTGTACACGAGCACAACAAATTCATCGCAACCCAATTTAAATCACATACAGCCACAGAACCTGAATCATGAACCACCCATATTAAAATCTGAAGTCGAAGCAGCTCTAAACAGCCTCAAAACTAAGAAAGCTCCGGGTCCTGACCAAATAACAGCGGAAATATTAAGGACAATGGGTAATCGTGCCATCGATTTGCTACACAAAATTGTCAACACTATTTGGCAAACTGGAGTGTGGCCCAAAGACTGGACCGAATCGGTGATACTCCCACTTCACAAAAAGGGTTCAACGAGGAGGTGCGACAATTACAGAACCCTTGCCTTAATATCCCATGCCAGCAAGGTACTGCTCTACATTTTAAATCACCGCATCCGCAATTATCTGGACTGGCAAATACCGCGAGAGCAGGCAGGTTTTGTAAAGGGTAGGGGAACCCGAGAGCAAATACTTAAGTCAGGCAAGTCACCGAGAAAGCCTACGAACACAACGTACCCGTCATTATGTGTTTTGTGGACTACTCTAAGGCATTCGACTGTGTAAACTGGAACTGGCTTTGGAAAGTTCTTACAGAGTTAGGAGTTCCTGAACACCTGGTCCTCCTTATACAAAGCCTTTACCAAAATAACCAAGGCACAGTTAGAGTAGATAGCATAAACTCAAAACCATTCTATTTCAGACAGGGAGTACGTCAAGGCTGCATACTATCTCCCATTTTGTTCAATATATATGGTGAATACATCATGCGACGCACCTTAGAGGACTGGACAGGTGGCGTAAACATTGGTGGTGTCAAAATTACCAATTTGCGATACGCGGATGACACCACACTGTTTACAACGAGCGAAGCTGAGATGTCCGCTCTTTTGAATAAGATGGAGACCATCAGTAAGGAAATGGGCTTATGTATGAACAGGTCGAAAACTAAGATCATGGTTGTGGATAGAGCTCACAAATTAAATCTAACTGGCGTGCTTGATATCGAACTGGTTGAGAATTTCATTTATCTGGGCTCCAGCATTACAAACAATGGCTCCACAGAGTTAGAAATCCGAAGACGCATTGGCATGGCAAAGTCAGCAATGTCACAGCTGCAGAAAATATGGCGGGACCGCAACATTTCGCGTAAAACCAAAATTCTTCTGGTACGCACACTCGTGTTCTCCATTTTTCTGTATGCTTCTGAGACATGGACTGTCAAGTCTGCTGACAGGAAACGCATTGATGCCTTTGAGATGTGGTGCTGGCGTAAAATGTTGGGCGTATCTTGGACTGAGCACCGGACCAATGTATCGATACTCAAAGCTATAGGAGTAACCACCAGGCTCTCAACTACGTGTCTCCGCAGAGTCCTTGAATTTTTCGGACATATCGCTAGGAAGACTGGAGACAACCTGGAAAAGCTAATGATCACTGGTTCGGTAGAAGGAAAAAGAGCAAGAGGCCGCAGTCCGACTCGATGGTCCGACCAGATCACTCATTCACTCTCCATTCAAGTCCACGAAGCCTTAAAAGCAGCAGGTGATCGTAAAACCTGGCGATCAATCATCCGTACAAAAGTGATCCGTGATAAAGGTCACGACCCTCAGCACTGAGGAAAACGACTCAAGGAGGAGTTATATTATAACCGAGACGGACCTAGCGGCTCACTGCCGGTGAGCCGCTGGTTTCAAGCCGCACAAATTCGTGTGTTGTGGAGATCCCACGAAAAGACCTATGTCCAGCAGTGGACGTCCATCGTCCATGAAAAAGAAGGAGAATTAGTTGTTAGCTTATGTTATTGATTTTAACTTTTTTGTTTTATTTTGTTACTTCAGTGTTAATAAATTCATAAAAGCGTATTAATAGTTGTATTAAATGCCAAAATAAATATTGGTTTTAACCGATTATTTGACGAAAATATCAGAAAAACACTGGAGCACGAATTTGTAATAGATCGACGGTTCTATCTTTAAATCATATAATATTTAAATGAGTTAATCTGTGTGTGTGTGTGTGTGTGTGGTGTGTGTGTGTGTGTGTGTGTGTGTGTGTGTGTGTGTGTGTGTGTGTGTGTGTGTGTGTGTGTGTGTGTGTGTGTGTGTGTGTGTGTGTGTGTGTGTGTGTGTGTGTGTGTGTGTGTATGTGTGTGTCCTTACTAATATTATAAATGCGAAAGCCTGTCTGTGCGTTACGTTTTCACAGCTAATATCGATCAACCAATCTCGACCGCTACACTAATATCGATTATACACCGGATTAATATACATAATATATTAACATGATAATTCAACATGAAAAATTCTCACTAGTCACGGATAATTCAACATGAATGGGATGCCATTAAAAACGCCATCTATAATCAACTTGTGGAAGTTTTTTATTCACGATGTGTCAGAATCAAGTCAAATCTGTATTTACAAAAGTAGATGCTAAGTTTTTCGGCTTACGTCAAATGGACTAGCTTTAAGGAGTTTTTATATATATTATATTCGTTTCTTACAGAAACGAACATACCTAATATATATAAAAATGGATAAATTAGACTGAGGTATTACAATGGTTAAATAATATAAGTAATACGGGTTCTTTAATAAAATATAAATAAACTATTCACTACATAGTATTAAACAAAGCCACCCACAATAACATTTTTTGTCCCCCACCCACATTAACCCACAATAACATTTTTTGTCAATTACTTTTTACGAAAAATAATGCCTTACTGCAACTGTCGTTCTTTCAAGAGTAACCTCTAAAGAAAACATGTTTGTATTGTCCAATAATGATAAGAAAGATATGAATGTTGTATATAAAGACATTCTGTAATTAATTTTAAAAATAAAATACATGATAAGAGATATATATAGAATAAATAAGAGATAGACATATACCATCACGGACTTTTCTGTAGACCTTTCCAAGGTGTACAAATACTTAGTACATCATTTTAATAAATCTCGTAGGGTTTAGCCTGCGTTTGCAATGTAAGCGGAAAAAAATGTAATTATTTACGACATCACATCAGAAACCTCAAAAATTACAGTATTTCTCTACTCGATATTGAATGTTATTATCGTACAAACCTTCCTCTTGATTCACTCTATCTATTAAAAAACTGCATCAAAATCTGTTGCGTAGTTTTAAAGATTTAAGCATACATAGGGATATATGGACAAGCAAAGAATGTGACTTTGTTTTATACTATGTAGTGATATACATGTCGCTCGAACTAATCTGTGATCACTACCGGTATAGAACCTTTTTAGAACTGTTACGTCCTGGACCACTTCTTTTCTGTCAGTCAAAATATAGCCATACTCGTTTTTGTGTATACCATTTGGGTGTCTTCATATCCATTTATGTTGCCTTTTCTTTTCTCAAAAAAAAATAGTTTAAGGTTCTGAACAAATACAAGTACCATACTACCAAGCATAAGTACAAGATACCACAATAACACATTAAAACAATAGGATTTGTGATGAAAACACAAAAATAAGGTTTAATCATTGAAGTAAAAGTTGATCATTTATATTTTTGTCGTCAAAAACAGACGTTTCGAGAAAACACATTTATGAACGGAACAAATCTTTAGTTAGTAGTCTATGGCAGCAAGTACAAAAATATTGAGTAACAATTGACATGTGTCAAGATATTTATAATTAAAAAATAAAAGAATTCATAATCCATAAATTCGAAATGAAAAAATCGATTGATTAATAATAGACTTTTTATGACTATTTGAAGATATGCCTTTTTTAATATAATAATTTTAAGAAAATAAAGGGGACCAATAAGTAATAACATATAAGTTGTTTGCGAAAGTTGATTAAAATGTGTGGTTTGGCTACATTGGTTTCATCCAATGATGCATCTCCTTCTCCTTGCAACGTTTCCTCAATAATAGGGATAAAACGTGACCCCACGATTCACGTTTTGGTGTTACCGATGGTATTCCTTTCTCCTTGCTTGTGGTTGGTTCCCAAAACCTTCCACATCAGTCTTTTGAGAGAATTTAATTTCTCAGGGCTACTGGCAGCAACTCCGAAAGGATTATGGTGAAGTCAGGCTATTTGGCGCCGCCCGATGTTCGGCGTTGACATTTTATGGTTGGTTAGTCTTCTCCACACCAACCCTCATCCTTTTTCATCCGGGCTTGGGACCGGCATTGACGGAGTTACCAATGATTCATAACTTATCTTAAAAAAACAAGAAAAGAGTGTAATCGTATGAATAAGAATCTAATAAAAAAAATTATTATAAAATGGATTTATAATCGATTCGACTTTACTAATCGATTATGATAATAAAACAATTGACTAATACAAAAATCGATTATTTTTCACATCCTTAATAATTACTTCAGTTAATATAATAAAAAAAGAGTTCCAGTTTTGAATAAACCGTTTAATTAAAAAAAGAGTTCCAGTTTTGAATAAAGCGTTTAAATAAAAAAAGGTTTGTCAATTACAACTATCGTATAAGTGTTATGACCTTGTCCGTGATTACTGGCGGGATAATTGATTTACTGAAGACCCCTGCCAAGACATATTTTAAAATCATTGTCATTTCTGTAACTTTTTTAACCTTGCGTAACTCAACAAAGTCTTCATATATTTTATTCTATGATTACAGTTCAATCTCATGATGGATTCCCAAGCTATACAAATATTTGCGAACGCGATTAGTACAGCCACTGTTCTATCATGTTTATTTTTAAAAGTGCCTCAAATAATGTATATAAAAAAGAAAAGATCTGCAGATGGAATTTATGTACAAGCAATGCTGTTAGAAATAACTGGGTATGGCTTTACTCGAAATATTTACTTTATTTGACATATTTACGAAATTGATTTCCAAAAATACTTACTTGAGGACCAAGAAAATTAATTATTAGTGTGTCCTTGGTCACAAAAAACCTCCCAAATCATAATATATCAGCTTAATTCTATTCTCTTATATAGTAACTTTAAAATTAGGGAGTATATAAAAGATTAAAATGGAAATTTAATGCAATGGTAACCATAATTAATTCAGCCTTATTGCATCTATGTAAGATCTGTATGATCTATCAAATACTGTTTTGTTGTGTATGTGGTACAAAGAGTCCTGTTCGTGGACAAGGAGTCCTTCATCCTATAATATGACTTATGTGGTATATGTTGTAGATAACCTACATTTTTGTAGTTGGCAACAGAATCTTGTTTACCTTTGCTGTAAGTTGCCATGTACTATCAAATCACAGCAGAATGTGGAAGAGCTCAAACTAATTCAATAATCAACGCGCTTGACATGTATGTCGGTAATCTCTAGCCTTATTGTAACTAAATCAATTTGGTGTTGGGGTTGGACCTGGTCATGAATAGGAATATTTTTAATTGACCAATTGCAATTTTTTATAGTCTAATTATATAAATTATTCATTTATTATTTCTAGATTTACTATTGTGACATTGTATAATTATACAAATCATTATAGTCTAATGACTTATCTAGAGTATCCCATAATATTGGTGCAAGTGTATGTTATGTTATACTATGTTTTGAAGTTTAAAAATAAATTATCTGCACCAATAGTGCCTCTTGGAACTTTAATATATTTTACTGCAATTGTTGGCTTTGCTTTTGATGTACTACCAAAGGAAGTGCTATCATATTTAGTGGTGAGCATACTTGATTTTTAAATTTATTTTTAAGCTAGGACTGACTTCAGTTCTTATAATTATAACTAGCGGCCTGCACCTGCTTCGCTTGGGCTATATAAAATATATAGTTTGTCACTCAGTGAAAAAATGATTAAAATCAATCCAGTAGTTTTGATTTATTCATTACTGCCTGTGGCCCGCACGCGTTAAATTTGGAGAAAAACAATTTGCCTCTCCCTATACCAACAAGATTTCCTGCTATCTTTAGAAATTTTCCCTATGAATTTTATTTTTACAATTAATTACAGAATGTCTTTATATACAATATTCACTGCTTTCTTGTCATTAAACAAACTCTTGAGAGAGCGACATATAGCTACTAAATTCGAAGAGCTATAGTGCGAAGCGCGGCCTCCTCACGGCATTTAATTCTGTAATATCTCCGAAAATATTCACTTAAATTACATGCTGTAAACGGCCATATTGATCTATATTAAGTCAAAAATTAATTTAAGGTACTTAATTGGATAAGGATTAATATTGTATTGTATAAAAATTGCTTTAAAAATAAGGCATTATTTTTCGTAAAAAGTAAAGACAAATAATGCTTTTGTGGGTTATCCTTAACAGGTAGACATATACTATCGCGGACTTTTCTGTAGACCTTTTCAAGGTGTACAAATACTTAGTACATTATTTTGATAAATCACGTAAGGTTTAGCCTGCGTTTGCAATGTAAGCGGAAAAAAATGAAATTATTTACGATATTTATTAGAAACCGCAAAAATTACAGTATTTCTCTACTCCATATTGAATGGTATATATACATATAAATCTTCCTCTTGAATCACTCTATCTATTTAAAAAAACTGCATCAAAATCTGTTGCATAGTTTTAAAGAAATAAGCATACATAGGGATATATGGACAAACAAAGAATGTGACTTTGTTTTATACTATGTAGTGATAATATTCTAATAAGCTATTACCAGAATTTTTAAAATTTATTATGCATGAGTTGAGATGTACCTTATTTATTTCAGATTTTTCTTATGGTTATTTGAAGAAATACACATTACAATTTTGGTGCACAATTTTTTTTTTTACTTTTTTCAGCTGTGAAAGGATTTGTTAAAATATGTGTATTATATTTATACTTTTATTTATTTATAAAACTTATTGTACACAAACCAGTGCCAGAAAGGTTGTAAATAAAAACTTACAAGGTTTCAGTTGTACACTAAAGCTAATGCTAATGTGTTGCTGTTAACTAATAATCTCTTTGATAGTGCCTTAACTAAATTTAACATGTAATCATATTTTAGCCTTTTTGTACACCATTAAGTGGATCAGCTAAAGTTACATATATTTATGGAATAATTAAAGCTGCTAATGCTGATGCTGTGTCTCGCACAACATGGGTTATTTCTTCGTTAACAAATATTTGTAAGTATTTACAAAAGAATATTATTTATTCAAACCTAACATTCTGCCCATTACACTGATGACACTGTTTAATATCAAATGTTCACACCTGTATTTAAAGTGCCAATATGATCATTTGTATTATAAATTTCATTTTACTGTAGAAAATTTATTGATTGAATATTATAAAACTAGCCTTTCAGTCTAGGAGGTGTATCTATTATGAATCTTATACCTGAAGTACAATTAACAAAAAAAAGATGTTGGTAGCCTATTGTTCTCCATATTCTTATACAGGGCAGAGAAATGGACACTCAAACTGACAGAACGCAAATGCATTTATGCATTGTAGATGTGGTGTTGGAGGAGATTGGTATGCATACAACAGATGGCACATCTGACTAATAAGTTAGCACTCTAATAACTTAAATAAATAGACAGTCTCAGAGGCTCAGAGGGCCATATGGCTGAAAGCAGGAACAAGTGGCAGACCATTGTCAAGGTCAATCTCTCAATCAAATCTGACAGAAGACATCTCTAAGTGCCTGAAGATCAATGACTTAGGAGTAAATATCTTTCTTGCTGCTGATGAGGTGAATCCATAATTTGTTCGCCAATTATCCTTATTAATCCAGACGACGATTGAAAATGCTCAGAGTGTCTTTCTGTAATAAATCATAAGCAAGGAGATCTACATACACACCGTCAAAGCATAATGAATCCCATAGCTGAAGTGGCGATTATGAGTATAATTACATATCCATACACATGTGATAAGCAATGATGGGTGGTTTCTGAGGTCTACAAGTGACAACTCAGTTCCGAAAATAGTTCCTCTAAGTATGTGAACAAATAATCCTGCAAAGAAGGATCCCCTAAATTTGTGTAGTGCTTGCTACACAAATTTAAAAAATTAAGGCAATCTTAATAATAAAATGTAAATATTAATTATTTCGTGAAACAAACAGCATTATTAAGAATGTGATACTATGAATGAGTATACAAAACTAAAGCAATATTTCCTATCCATATTTGATTTATACTTTCATAATCATCATTCATCTTTCTCTTATAGAATATAATTTTCAAAAAATGACAATTTAGTGTACAATTTATGTACTGGGCTTATGGTGGCAGTGACGCTGCCACCTGGGGTCGCGAGTTTGACACCGAAGGCCGACATTTTATAAAAAGAATTTGTATGTTTTTTAGCTGTGTGGATATCGGCTGAGTAGAATAGACCCACCCTCATTTCTTACCGAGGTGTCGTAAGAGGCGACTAAGATAAGTCGACCCGCGGTGTGGTATCCGGCTGAGTAGAATAGACCATCCTCAATCCTTACCAAGGTGTCATAAAAGGCGACTAAGGTAAGTTGACCCACCATGTGGTATCCGGTTGAGTAGTATAGACAACCCTCTTTCTTACCGAGGTGTCTTGAAATACGACTATGGTAAGTTGACGTCAGGCATACGGCTGGTCGTAAAATACGAAGCCAAATCATGTGACAACATGTTTATAGCATTTTATGCCGACCCCACTTAAAGCGGGATAAGGGCAGGAGAAAGATGAATTTGTATGTTCTTCGAGTCTTGCTGTATTTATTTAAGTATATATTTAGAAATTACATGTTATATTTATCAGCTGTGTGTGTATTGTCACATATTTATTATAATTTATTTACTAAATAACACGTCATTTTATTAATAAGTATATATTTTCAGCGCGCCTGTTCACTGTTTATGTTGACTCTGCTGACACCAACCTGATGATTAATTTCGCTGTGTCGACAATATTAAGTGCCAGTGTTTTATGTACTGCTATTTATTACCAAAATACTAAGGGATTACAACGAAGACGAAAATCGTTCGATCGACATAATAACCATATTGATTAACAGTGTGAAATTAATTTAGAGATTATATTTCTAGTGTTTAGTTTCGAAATAAAATTATACATTTAAAATAAAATAACAGTTCGATTCTGAACAGTAATTTTGTTTAAAAATTGCACAAAATGCACAAATTGACTTTATTCTTCGATTAGAGCGAAATTACTAAATTTTCTTACTCTTCTGTTTTTGGGTATATTTTTATTTATATATTTGTTACATTTATAAATTTTTTAAATACAATTTTGTTGTTTATACTGATAATTGAACGTACCGATCCGAACCGAATATATCACTACATATTATAAAACAAAGTTGCATTCTTTGTCCATATATCCCTATGTACGCATAAAACTTTAAAACTACGCAACAGATTTTGATGCGGTTTTTTTTAATAGATGGAGTGATTCCAGAGGAAGGTTTGTACGTATAATAACATTCAATACGGAGTAGAGAAATACTGTAATTTTTGAGGTTTCTGTAAATAATTACATTTTTTTCCGCTTACATTGCAAACGCAGGCTAAACCCGATTTATCAAAATAATGTACTAAGTATTTGTACACCTTGAAAAGGTCTACAGAAAAGTCCGCGATGGTATATGTCTATCTCATATGGATAACCCACTATAGCACTTTTTGTCATTTACTTTTTACGAAAAATAATGCCTTTTGTTCAAAGCAATTTTTATACAATACAGCATTAATCCTTATCCAATTAAGTACCTTAAATAAATTGTTGATTTAATATAGATCAATATGACCGTTTACAGCATGTAATTTAAGTGAACATTTTCGGAGATATTACAGATTTAAAATGCCGTGAGGACGCCGCGCTTCGCCTTATAACACTTCGTCGACTTTAGCAGCGATGTTGCTCTTACAAGAGTTTGTTTAAAGACATTCTGTAATTAATTGTAAAAATAAAATACATAGGAAAAAATGTTAAAATTAATACCCAAATATGTACTATATGAATTTAGATATTCAAAGATAGCAGGAAATCTTCTTGGAATAGGGAGAGGGAAATTGTTTTTCTCCAAATTTAACTCTTGCGGATCACGGGCAGTAATGAATAAATCAAAACTACTGGATCGATTTTAATCTTTTTTTTTTCACTGAGTGACATGGGATATTTAATACCCGTGCGAAGCAGGGGCAGGCCGCTAGTTTGATACTAAAGAAAATATTTGTCAGATAATCCCATTTTTTTCAGGTAATCTCTGTAATAATTCAAGATCTTAATAAATCGGTAGCTGTGTTTTTATTGGAATGTTGTCTAGTCACAAAAAAAAACCACTTTTTACTTTATACTGAAATTACGTGTATAATTATGATACTAGGAGCGTTCAATAAAATTCGAGGCTAAGCTTTTTATCAAGTAACTTTTATCCTTCTTGAATATCTGTTTTGTTATCAGTTTAGGAAATAGTTACTACGCGCACGATCTGATATACATAGATAAGTTGTAATATAGTATATAAATGCTTGAGTATTTAAACCAGCGTATTGGTTAGAGCCCTACTTTATTTTATACCCGAGGGACTTTGGTTACCTAGCTGTGCCACTAGATTGTAACGCTGGTTTATTATTATTTACTATTTCTTATATAACACTATATAAATTGACAATCTCATTATATTTATTAAAATAACAAATAATTTTAGTGATGTTCATGTGCCTATAGTGTCATGTTTGTTGGACATAATTTATAATATAATATAAATTAAGTTTTTTTATGTGATTAGGTCACTCCAATTAATTGAACGTCTTTCCTTTATTTGAGTCGTTATTCTATATTCTATATAAATTTAGAATGAAAATACAAATGTGTTATGATAAAAATTTAAAATAAATTTTAATAATTTTATTTTTATAAATTCCACTAAAGAATTACCACAAATAGAAGCAGATACTAGCATAATAATATTGACATTAATTTCAATATTTTTACTTTGTTTTCAATGTATATTTTTTATTTTATATTATATGATTTTATTTTTTTATTATTTATCAAAAAAATATTTATGCGCGTGTATAGGTACCTATTCGATTGTTTTACATTACGCACCTCTGTGCTTAGTGCGAATTCTATTAACTTACTCGATTACGTTGGCGTAATGGCAATTTGTGTAACGCTGCAACAGCGACATCTCTTGACCGTGTTCTAGCGCCATACAAATTGACGTTACGCTAACACGAAGTTAAAAAAACTCGCACTAAGAACACTGATTCATGCACTATTTCGTGTATTGTGCCTTCATGAAAAAAAAATCACTAGTTATTTATATATTTTTGTAATATTACATATATTAAAATGATAGTTATTAATATACATGAGCAATAAATACATTTTACATACTATTTTTATTTGTTTTATTTATTAAAAAAAAATTATATTTTCGATAAAGGCCTCAGTTTATATACTAAAATTTATAGTACTACCAGACTCATCATATTATTTTATAGAATTAAATAAATCAAAATTGACAAAGTGCAATACATAAGAAAAGTATTGAGCCATTTACATTACTTAATTAATATATTACTTTAACTGCACTGTTGCGGAGACGCCGAAGAATTAATAGTTCTATTATTTTAGGTTATTCCTTACTGATCCCCGGTTTTCGTCGATCTAGCAGACATCCTTCAACATCATTTTCTTTTGAGAGAAGATATGAAAAACATGTAAAATCGTTATAAGCAATCACCACTTTTAAGTTCTTGAAATTTCTGCAGGACTTTTTGTATTGGTGATTTATTAACGATACTTGAAGATTTTATTGTTTCTAACTTAGATTTTTCTCCTTCCTTATTCAAATTAAGGCAATGCTTTTTCTTAGAAGAACTTTCTTTTGATGAACTTTTATACTTTGCCATTAACAAATGTGAACAAAGGACCCTGGGTGATGTCTCTAATGAAGAAGTTGACGATAATTTGGTACCATAGGTTATGTCAGAACCGTGCTGTGGTGAACTTATATATGATGGTTCACATCTGTAAACTTCATGGGATGGCTCAATACTTAAGCTTTTACATTCCGGTAAAGCTGGTAACTCTTCCGGTTCACTCGCTGAGAAGTCCTTAAAAATTTCTTTTTGTTTTGCATTTTGTACAGTACCTTCTGGTGCTTGAGCTCCGAAACTAGCGCGACTAGCTAGTCGTTTTCCTCGAAGTCTAGTTTTTGCTTTAGCTAAGTTGACTGCACTTTGAGATCCAATAAGATGTGTATTTTTATCGATGTACTTACATACTACCTCTGCTTCTTCTACTGGGCTTAAATGTGCGTCACGGTAAAATCCATATCCGTCCCGAACATCATGATATCCTTCTATAACAAGCCATGCTAATGTGAATATAACAAGAGAAACTGTTGTGCACACCGCAATTATAGTAATTGTATCAGGTCCTGTAAGGTTATAATGAATTTTTCCTAGAATCCCGTAAGTGACATAATTTCTTGTTCGCGTACTACCACGTGCTCGGCAGGTATAAAATCCTATAAGTTCATTATCGCCTGTTAGAAATAAACGTAATACTCTTCCATCGTCAACAGAACGTACATTCCTGTTAAATTTTAGTACAGTATCTAAATTAAGCCAGTAAGCGACATGCAATGATCTCAAGGCTCGAGTGTAAAGGCATGTCAAATTTAGTTTGGTTGATTCGCCCCAAGCAATTTCATGATACGAACCGGATATACTAGCAGTTCGAGAAGATACTTGCACGACACCATCTTTGT
Source organism: Morpho achilles (assembly GCA_947086495.1). Taxonomy (NCBI): domain Eukaryota; kingdom Metazoa; phylum Arthropoda; class Insecta; order Lepidoptera; family Nymphalidae; genus Morpho; species Morpho achilles. The sequence goes on along the minus strand of CAMTZB010000022.1, from coordinate 14,717,451 downwards.
CCCTTTCCATAGTGTGATCGTGTAAATCCAATAAATTATTATTTACTCGGAAAGATGCTATAGTACCACAAAAGGGATTGAATTCTTCGGATAAATTATTTTGTTCATCTGTAGGTATTCCACCAATAAAAAATTCATCACTACATATGTATTTATGTTTTGTGTTATTATTACATTGCGATTTTTTGAATGAATGTTTTGATTTCAGATTATTTAAGTTGCTATATAAGTTAATATGCTTAATGGAATCTTGGTACTCTCTCAAATCGTCATTCAGAAGTATGTGAAGACGTTCACCAGCATTTATTGAAATTTCTATTGAATTTTTATCCCTTTTTTTAACGATTGTTATATCAAGCCATTTATCAGGTAGGCACTCGGTGGAGCTGATAGCTTCTGACTTGAAATCATCACGTGCAAATTTTATTTTTATCCTCATGTTTTGCAAAGCCATATAGAACCAACATTTATTTTTATTATTTGGTAGATAGAGAATCAATCCGTCTTCACGTTTTGATTTTATTGTTAATTCTAATTGCCATTCATCTTGTAGTTTGAAGCAAGGCAATCTTAAGTATTGATCATTTAGTATATTTAAAAATGCTTCTTCTATATTAGCATTTTCGTAAGCCATGTTGGATGCTGAACTGGGAAAGAAATCAATTCGCCCAGCTCTACGTTCACGTTCTATAATCATATTTAATGGTATAAAGTTGAGAATTACTTCTTGAACTTCGCCGTGTAGCCTTTCACCGAGATAAAGATTCATTATATCATTTCTTAAACCTGGATCACACGGAAATGCACTACGAATAAAGAATACATCATTTAATCTTAAGGCGGCAGCTATATTAGTGACAGTAATCATAAGGGTATGCCACATGCCCGGTTCAAGTGCGGTAGGGGAGCATGTTCGTGGAATACTACAGGTTTTCGATAAACCGCTTGCATCTAAACAAACATGCCATTTGTGTAAAATTAGTCTTATTTGAGGATTTTGTAATGTTCCACGGCGTATAAGAGTTCCAGAAGGAGATAAGGGCATAAAACGAATATAAAAATGAAAGAAAGTAGACCGTTTTCGTGGAAAATGATATTGCAAAAATGAATCTCCATTAAACACACCAATCATATGTGTATAAACTTCACAGGGAGCCAAATGGCAGGAATCCACTTCGACTTTAGATCCCATGCAGTTCGTTCCATTACCTGAAGGAATCGGTCTTGTACAAGATCTGGTTCTTGATCTTCTTCCAGCACCGCATGTTTGTGAGCACGGGCCCCAAGCTCGCCAGCCAGACCATCCACCATTAAGTAAACATTTTTTGCTGATACATGCTTCTAGTTCGTCATATTGTCCTCGGCAATGTGTCCTCCACGTAATAGCCGAATTTGGAATACGTTTTTCTACACAATTTCTTTTTCTTCTTCGAATACCCGCTCCACATTGTTGTGAACATTTGCTCCACTTACTCCATTCACCCCATCTGCCACTTGTACTATTTTCCGTATTTTCTCCTTCAATAGCACATTGATCACCTTCGCACTCTTTATACAGCAATGGAGTTCCTGTGCATACTAAATGAGCTACTGACGGCGGCGGTGTATCGCATTGCCTTAGTCTCCAACGCTGGCCTTTGCCACAACGCGCTCCACAGGCTGACCAAGATCCCCATGGTCCCCATTCTCCAGTTACAGGACAACCTATATCGTGTTTAACACATTGCAGTGCATTCCACAAAGACTCAGAATTGAACTGCCAAATATTTTCTGTTGTCAAAGCTACAACAATAGCTTCAAAGGGACATTCCATTTGTAAACATCTATCCAATAAAGTTGGAATAGCTTCTAGTTGGATTAATGCTTGAGTTCTGGAACTATCTCCTTCAACTAGTTTGCGAAAATCATCGGTAGAACAGTTATTTAAATAACAAGATTCAATTTGCTCGTCTTGACCAGTGCAAGACAAGCCGTCTTTCGAAGGTGATGGATTGTTACATTGTCTTAATCTTTTACGATGACCTACATTATCGCAGGCGCCATGACAAGCTGACCAAGATGCCCATGATGACCAACCACCATCAACCGGGCAGTCTGAATCGGAGATAACTCCCAGTTCACATTCAAATCTCCATGTTGCCTGAAGTCGTTTATTGAATGGTTTTTTACTTTGAAATAAATATACCACCGTGAGATGCAATATGATATAGGACATAAAAAAGGCATACTTAAATGACATCTGTGTAAGTCTAATAATATCATATAATTTAATAACTTGAATATTATGATGATACACAGCTATTATTAAATATAAGAAAATAGTGTTTTGATGTTCGTTAGAATGCCTTCTTCAGATAAAATATCTAATTATCCACATATTTTCACAGTAATGACAAGGTAAATGACACAAACAACTCAAATAAGATTTATATCTACATTTTTCCATATATTTTATAAAATCTTCTTAATATCGCTACCAAACAAGTTCGACACAAAATTTCTTATTTATTGTATTTAATAAACTCTCCAGGTGGATAGTTTAACATTTTTCTTTATGGCCTGTACAGCGCAAATTATGGATAGTTAATTTAGGTATATCCTTAAAGCACAAATTATATCCTTAGCCAAGTCCATAGATTACTAACTAAAATAGTCAAGTCATTAGTTTTTGTTTGTGATAACAAAAGAAAAAAAAAAATGATATCATTTGTTATCATTTTTTTTTCGATGGGACTATATGCTGTTCGCCCTAACGGCTTTCACAGCGTCACTAAATAAAAAAACTACATCTTTATTTTTGATTCGTTTATTAACGGCCTGGAATCCAGTCCTTTCATAAAAAATGAAAGTTGTTTTTTTTAATATTATATAGAATAAAGCCTGATTAAAGTGAACAGCTACCAATAAATAATAACAGTTGCGCTGTTTGTGAAATTCGATTAAAATGTGTAGTTTGGCAACATTACATATATTATCTTAAAAAATAAGAAAAAAGAGAAAAAAAAGGAAGAAAAAGAGGATAATAAAAAATAATCGTTTCATCAAACATCGATTATTTTATCACACCCCTAATAGTTACTAAAATTAAAATTTTGTAAAGTTAAGAAGTAGGGATGTGACTTGGAGTAAAAATATAAAACGTATAGTAGTACATCCCCATTTTTTAATATTTTTTTTGGATTCTTATGCACAAAAATTAAGTTGTTAAAATATACTGTAGAATGAGCGAATACTTAATTAATTCCTTATTCTCTCACAGGGAATCACGCAGATTTAAATTGTTAATACCAATAATTATGTTCTTATATACATATTTATATATTGCTCTTTTTTGTAATACAAAAATTTGTGATGAAAGCTATGATAGCCGAACGATGTTAAACGAGGTCGTGTGCCTCTCTCTAGGGTGTTATGGTTTCAAACCTCTGACGTACATCAATGAGTTTTCCATAATTAAATGCCTAATTGATATTTGCAAGATTATATCTATAACTTTTCGGTGAAGAAAAACACCGTTGGAACGTGTATAACTGTGATCTCTGGACTTCGACCTCGGGCATCAGAGTTTTCTATAAAAAATATTTTTTTTTAATATTTTTAATTTATCATGAGCCTTTCGCAGAGGAACAAAATGTGTGATAACCAGCACGTCTCCGTAGAATTCCTGCGACGAGAACCCTACGATATTGTAATGGATCAGAAAGTTACATAGGATTTACATAAAGTTTTGTCTCTTCATTGTCTAATTTAATTCGGCTAAATCAGTACTTAAGAGGTACTGAACTAAGATCCAAATAGCAGATGTATTGAACATAACTTCTGGGGATAAACAACATATTAAGTGTGAATATTTTTTTAAAGAAAATTCAACAGCCAAAATTTAATGTAGTACAATTAAAACTACACATAACAATAATAACTTTATTGATATAATAAACATCAATTCATATATTAAAAAAACGGTAACAATCCAAAAATACTTTCTACTTTATTTCTAGCGCAATAATTTGTACACCTCTTATAAGCTGATTCGTATTAATGTTTATATTATTTACTATTTACTAATGCGTCATTTAACGGGAAATAACGTTTATGTATTTAGTAGGTTTCAAATTTGGTTGATGATCAAAAAGAAAAACTAAACAATAGGATTTTATCCTGAATTTCAGTTAAAGAATCCCACACTTTAAAACAAAAATAAAACTTAGACGACAACAATATCTGCATATTGATTGAAAATGATAATGGAATAAAGAACTCATACAAAAAAATAAAAGAATGACGTGTCCCTGCTCAGACACATACGATTATGCTTTATGCGACGATGCAATTTTTTTTGTTGTTTATATAGTAATAGGACACGATAAATATTAATAAATATTTTTTTTTAAATATCTACATCTTATGCAGTTAATAGCATGAGGTAATGAGTATTTGATGCCATAAGTACATGTGTAACATGAACTCGATGATAGTACTATAAAAGCGTGTACTTCTATATGCTCGAAAATGATAAAATAATACAATTATCACATAAATACAGACACCTTTATTTATTTTTAGTTTTCCACGCTAATAAGTTATTGTAATAATATTACTATTATTTGCAGCGTTTGACTTATACGTAAGTCTTACGAATCGTACATACGGCTAATACACAGGCTGATTTTATGGATCTTAAAAATTATGAAACCGAAACTTGGTTGTACGGTCTTATAATAAAACTCAGAATCCTGTGTTAGGTGATCGAGCGAGCTATTGGAGTCTTTACGTGTTCATATTGGGAATGACTAGAAAAACCAAAGTAAGCGATATTGCTTAACGTGTGAAGCTGAAGTAGCAATTGGCGTACATGTAGTACGAAGAACTGATGGTTAGACTCCCCTACGAGATTTACGGAAAGCTGCCGGATCTAAACGGAATAAGATAGAGTGGTGTGAAGATTAATCGAAGAGTCCTTATCCCCAATAGTTGGTCGGTTGAATAAGAAGAGAGAAGATAAGTCTTATCTTATACTTCCAATTATGCTTGTGAGTTGTTGTGAAGGGCCATTTTGGAAGGTGGTGTGCGATGAGAGAACTTTTTACAAAGTTCAAACACAGGTACATATTCAATGAGGCTATTTATTTGGTTAATATTAATGTTACAACAAAAATTGCAAGTCAAGCTAAAATACTTTTAATATGTGTTAAACAATTGCATTCTTCATAACTGGAAAAGAATTTGTTATATGATGGAGATCTAAAAGGCATTAATAAATAAGAACCCAATTTTGAGGGTGATTATATGCAAAAAATATTGGACAATGAAGTAATAGGGAATATGTGCTTTTATCTGTACTTTGTGATACGTGAAGCCACTGTTGAAGCCAATCTCTCATATCTTGATTTGTTAAATGACTACTGTTTAAGCCGCGAATGGTACATGCATATCGCAATGAATCTGTACTTAAATTTATAACACCGCCTTCTCTAATAATAGCTTTATCCATTTCAAGTAGCAGAAATGCTTTGTGTTTCAATTTTTTTTTCCTGAATAAATTGCGCCTTAATCCATACATCTTGAGTAAATGTCCCTAAAAATACAAAAAATATATGAAAGTGTAACCAATTAATAATAAATAGCATGATTCTGCATTTCTTTCAGTATTTAGTAAAAATAAAACGTTTATTCAAATATCAAATGCCCATTGTTGATTCAATCTGTCTATTTGATTAAGACTAAAATCAAACAGTGAAAGAAAGCAGCTGATACTTAGAAATATTTGATCCCATGGATGTTTCGTTTTGTACCAGGACCTAAAAAATCGATCATCATCATTCTCCCTTATTTTACTGTAAGTGGTGGGGTCGGCATGTTTTCTCTTCCATTCTCTTTTATCATTCGTCAACTCCGGCGCTTCTACAAAAGTAATAATAAAATAATTTTATTATTACTTTTGTATTATGGATGTCCGCAAAAAAATGCCAAATTCTATAAATTATTTCTGGCGTTTCTCCTTTTATATACATGTCATGCTTCACGTAAATAACACATTGTTTTTTTCGGCCACCCTCTATTCGGTCGAATAAACAAACAATCTATAGGCATAGCAAAATTGTACATATTTGGAATAAGCCATTTGTCACAAAATATATTACATCATCACTTGAAACGTAGTTAATGTATTATATAGACTCAACCTCAGCAACATTTTTGTACAATATGCTCTTTCTGTAAAAAATCTTTTTTAAAAAGGTCAAAGAATACTCACCATATGCTTGTATGACAAATTTCCTAAATTGTAGGGTTCCTTACTAAACAATTCTTTGCAGCCAATCAAATCTTGAGCAGTTGGATGAACACCTGACCCTAGCAGTGCTATTATTCTCTTCCATTTTTCTTTTATTTCTCCATTAGGAACATCGTCTATTTTCGCTTGAAGTGATCTAAATACCGGCTTATTATTTCTAAGGCGATCTTTTAAATCTTCCATTGAGAATTCAACTCTTTGTTGTATTGACCAAAAATGTGAACATAATAATGTCTTTGGTTTTAAGAATCTGCAAGAACATGGAATATTATATTATAGCAATAGTTACCAAATAGCATCATAAATGCAAGAACAAACATAAACTCAAAAATCATGCTTCACTAATTACCAATACTTTACTAATAAGCTCCATTGTATATGTTAACAGGAAAGTCATTCAAACAATAATAAATAATAAAATTAAATTCAAACAATAATAACTAAAAAAAACCGTTCCCAGTGGTGGTTTGTCTATTTGTTTGTAGCGATAAACTCAAAAACTACTAAATGAATTTTTTCTGAAACTTCAACCAATTACATTTGCATATTTTGTCTCTATCAAATTAATATAGATTTTGGTGTCCTGAAATTTTGTTGCCAGAGCAGTGATAATATAATTTTAACTATGTAATTAAATAATAGTATTATTATTATTTTGGTCAGATAGCTCCGAATAACATCGACAGCATCAAAACACTTGTAGGCAAAGTGTCCACAAAAGGAGATCATGTGGATGTCGCTGAAGATGTCGGACAGACCAGTTTTTTGTAGTTATGTTATGGTCCATTTTTAATAATATATTTAACATGAACTCAAAATTCTTAACTCATTTTTTGGGTAGAAAAGAAATGTTAATATTTTTTTCCAAATTTTTAGAATCTTTAAGTTTAGCATTACATTAACATATAATGCTAAACTTAGATTCTGACAACTGATAATAAAATAATTTCATGAATCACATATTAAGGCACTGATATCAAAAAAATGTTGCTTACTATTGTGAGTTATTACTTAGTACACATTAAGAAAAGTAAACAGTTATCTTTATACACATCTCAATCATACTCACGCTAAAGGAAATATTATATAGTTTCCAAATGGTACTGCAGATAGAATTAATACAGGAGCTATTCTTAACATATCTGAAGGCATCTTTTGATAAAGCTCTATATCATGACGGGACATATTAGAGAAACCACCATTTTTTGTTATTTTTATTCTCAATGAAATATATGTCTTTAGGTCTTTTAAAAAATCTTTTATTCCAACACTGAAGACTCTATACATTTTCACTGCAGATGGAAACCTTTTTTCTAATACTTGAGTATAATTTTTAACATAGTCAATATATCTTTGAACAACATATGTATGTAGCTTCTCTCTTTCTTTTTTCATACTTTGTGTGTGCTTTGAATGAAGTGTGTGTTTGAATCTGAAATTACAGAAATAAATTATTGATAATTTCTCGTATATTATAAAGAACAACACAAGAACAACACAAGTTCGGTTTTATTCCAGGACGGAGTACGAACCACGCTATTTTCGCCTAGCGTCAGTTATACGAGAAATACCGTCATGCGCGTAAAGACTTGCATACGGTGTTTATAAACCTAGAAAAAGCGTACGATAGTGTTCCCCGTGACGTTCTGTGGTGGAGTTTGAATAAAAAGAGACTGCCCAGGAAGTATGTACAGATTGTATGTTCTATGTATGCCAGAGCTAGTACACATGTCCGGTCTGCAGGTGGAGTAACTGGCGATTTCGATGTGGCTGTAGGCTTACACCAGGTATTGGCTTTAAGTCCAGTTTTATTCTCTTCTAGTAAAAGATGCACTTACTGCTAATATTCAAGAGGAGGCTCCTTGGTGTATGTTATTCGCCGATGACATTGTACTCGTCGGAGAAAATGCAACTGAGGTCCAAAGCAGATTGGCGAAATGGCACAACCAGTTGGAGAAAGTCAGTTTAAAAATCAGTCGTACTAAAACTGAACATATGTACTACGATTTTAGTGGGACCTCCAATTTCTCCCCGATCGGTTTGGATGGGAACATTTTGCCAGTCTGCTCTGATTTTCGGTACCTTGGTTCGCTTTTTCAAAACGACGGTGAAATAGATCGAGATGTGGGTAAAAGAATGAATGCAGGATGGATGAAGTGGCGGCAGGTCTCAGGCACAATATGTGACCCTCGAATGCCCCTTAAAGTTAAGGGAAAAATTTATAAAGCGGTCATAAGACCTTTTGTATTGTTAAGGTGGATGTGGGGTGTGACAAAACTGGATAAAATACGAAACGAGTATACAAGGGGAAGTCTGAAAGTTGAGCCTATTATAGAAAAGATGAGAAGTGCAAGATCGAGATGGTATGGACATGTAATGAGGAGGGAGGAAAATCATGAGACCAAATGAATCTTAAATTTGAATGTGGATGGATATTTGCCTAGAGGGAGGCTTAAAAAGAGATGGTTGGATTGTGTGATGTACGATATGCATATAACAGGAGTGGTGCCAGAGTTGACGAATCATAGGGCAGAACAGAAGAGAAAAACATGTTGTGCCAACCCTACTTTGAGTGTGATAAGGACAGGAAGATAGATATATAAAGAACAACACTAAAAATTAAAATTGATTAACAAAAAATTAATATTCGAATTTTGAAGTAAATGTATAATTGCAATATAATATTGGTTTGTTGTGTTCTACAAATAGAGTTTATTTTATTGTCAAATATGAAAACTAATTAATACTTACATACATTAAATAGATTCTAATATTGAGTTATTTATATATTTAATGTATATAATATATTTATCTCATATAATTAAAGAGAAAAATTATGAATTAAATTGGTTTATATTAATAATAAATGTTACACACACATAAAAAGATTTTTAATTAAATTAGGAAATGGGATTAAATATATTTTTAAAATATTTTAAGATAATAAGATAGTGAATTAATTTTTTACCACTTTCATTAATTCAAAGTATTACCTAGTCTCATATGAAAAGCATTACCTGCTTCCATATAATTGATAATAATTTCCTCCAGACGCGGCGCAAAAGCGGTTACATTGGAATATTACTTTAGATACTGTTACTATTCTAAAATTAGACATTTTCGGAAACAATTATTCACTCTTTTAGCTTTTTATTATTTATGAGTCACATTTGGAAAATATAGTTGTTTTTTACGATCTTCATATTTGTTTCAAATTTCGGTACTTTGACATATCACAAATGACAGAAATCAGAATGCGTAGAATATTACTAGTTATGTAAAATGACGTAAAAATAATCGATTTTTATATTAATCGATTATTTGTGTCTTATTCTCCAATTATTTACCAATCTGCTTTGGACCTCAATTGCATTTTCCTTGACAAGTACGATATCATCGGCAAATAGCATATAATAAGGAGTATCCTCTTGAATATTAGCAGTAAGTGTATCTAAAATGATGAATAAAAATGGTGTTAAAGCTGATTCTAGGTGTACAGCCACACCGAAAACGTCATTTACTCTATTTACTCCAGCTCTAGAGCGGATATTTATCATAATGCTGTATTGTATAAAAATTGCTTTGAACATAAGACATTATTTTTCGTAAAAAGTAAATGACAAAAAATGCTATTATGGGTTATCCATAAAAGATAGACATATACCATCGCGGACTTTTCTGTAGGCCTTTTCAAGTTGTACAAATAAATACTTAGTATATCATTTTGATAAATCTCGTAGGGTTAAGCCTGCGTTTGCAATGTAAGTGGAAAAAAATTTAATTATTTACGACATCACATTAGAAACCTCAAAAATTACAGTATTTCTCTACTCCGTATTGAATGTACATACAAACCTTCCTCTTGAATCACTTTATCTATTAAAAAAATCGCATCAAAATCTGTTGCGTAGTTTTAAAGATTTATGCATACATAGGGATATATGGAGAAACAAAGAATGTCACTTTGATTTATACTATGTAGTGATACATCTGTGTGTATATGTATATGTAAAGATATATCTTTACATATACATATACACACATATACGGTAAGGGATACAGAGTTTTTGATTGTGTAAAGAATCTTACTTATGCTAAAACAGTCTAGTTATGACTGTCCGGTTTATTTTTTTTATTTCTGGCCCTTCAATATCTGTCAACAAACTGAAAATGTTTTTCGAGTCATAGGGCGAAATATTGACGCGCTGTATATCAGAATAAACAAATATTTAACCTCAGCGTTTTATAAATATTTTGCTTTGTTTATCAATCATGTCTTTTGCCTAGCAATAATGTATAATCAGAATAAATTGTAAGTACATACTTATGTAGACTAAAATCTATTCCTAATATCTTTTTAGTACATAGATTTTAAATTTTCTCCCCGCTTTTATGCTTTAAATGTTCTCCCCGGTGTGTTAATATATTGAGTGAATATATTTAAGTGAAGGCCTGTTACTAACCCACTTTTGGGCATAGGCCTCTTCTCTCCGTTTTTTTTTTTTTGGAGAGAAGGATTGGAGCTATGACCCTTCACGCTGCTCCAATGCGGATTGGTAGGTTACACATATCCCCAGAATTCTTAAGAGATATGCAGGTTTCCTTACGATGTTTTCCTTCACCGAAAAGCGTGTGATAAATTGCAATTATCAATGAGACACATAAGTTTTACTAGAAAACTCATTGGTGCCTGCCCGGGGTTTGAACCCTAGACCTCCTCAAAAGAGGCGCACGGTGTAACCGCTGGGCTACCAAAGCTTACAAGAATATATAGGTACATATTATAAGAATATATTTACTTTATTAATATTATGTTATAGATATACGATACATGTTGCGTTCATCTTGAATCAATAACACTCGTATACCTATTGCTTCTCTTGAAAACTGGAAACACAAAATATAAAAGAGAAACGTTGAAACGAGTAGCTAAGTAAGCTAGGTTTAGACGTAATTCACATTTTTTCGTATTACTAATAAACGTTCCTGGCTTAACTTTCTTAAGTCAGTATAGTAGGTATACATATCGCCCCATCCAAGAATAAAGTTACATATTCCGTGTATAGACAAAACTTGAAAATTTATTCTTCGGATTGGGGGGGGATATAACAAGGATATTTTTTCTTACACTTATTAATATAACGAAATTTTTCCCTACACTTATTTAATAAATAAGAAGCAATTTTCCCAAAAGTCAACCCATTTATTCTTTCTCAACAACTTAATGTGACATTAACGGCGACAACGGTTTTTTCTATATTATTGGCCAACTGTATGAAGGAAATTGTAATTGAAACTTGTTGTAACCATATGTTTTATTTACAATATGTTTAGGCTATTACGTTGTTGCGAAAATTGTCAAAGAACTTATTGCGGAGAATTTAAACAAGTCATTAATCTCAAAAATTCTGGATTACTAATATATATTCACGAAGATGAATTAAAGGTATTTTAATAGTAGCTATGAGTAGCAACCGCCTCTGGCGTCAATGTAGTTTATAGTAGAGCATATTATTCAGTGTGATTCGCGGTTGTTAATTTTTACTTTGTCATCGTAAGATATTCCGATAGGTAAATGTATTTTTTGGTACGGACTATATGCCGGTACTCTATCGTCATCGGTTGAATGCAAATTCACCTTCGAGGATGCCAAATTGGGAGAGTAGATCCCGAAAACCCTTCTAGCACCGGTGAACTTCACTTTAGGGTGCCACTTATGAGTATCAAATGCTACTTTTTAGTGGAGGATGGAGATGCATGTATGCTTCCTTGTCGTAGTCATATATTTTTTGCCTATATTTTACTAAGTGCCTATAGAGATAATATAATATGATAAGATCATAAGCAGAGCTATTATTATTAAACTTACTGTAGCTAAACTAGCTGTTTTTAAAGTAATAGCAAAATATGTAATGTACGTTAGTCGTGTAAGCTGCGTAATGCTTTGACATGGTAATGTAAATTAAATGTTAATTGTCAGACAACTGCTAAACATTGAATTTTGACTTAAATGATTGAAGTTAAAAACTTTTCCGTCAGCACAGTATCAGGGATCATACCAGACGAAGTATAATTTTGTATAATTCGGGCGAAAGAGAATTAAAAAGATTTGATTATATCGTAGAATTATGTAAGTACCTATATTTTTCTTGTTACTCTATATCTGACATATAGTTTATATTTGACACCTTTTATAAGGAGAAAAATTTTAGGTCGATATAAAACAAAATGCTTGAGATGTACAGCACTGATACAACGTGTTCGTAGTCTTTTAGATGATATAACTACTATAAGTAAAGATGAGATCGTTGGCATATGTGAGTACTGTAAACACGCAACTAAAAGAAACAAATGCAAAAAATGTTATTATATAGTTGAAAAATTTATAAAAAATAAGACTCAAGAACGCCAAGACCGCGAAGAACGTTGCATGACATGGTTCAATAAAGTTCAACGGCTATTATTGACTATAGCGCAAGGTCAAGTTATTTGCAAGCATAATATTTCTTTGGATTTTGAGTCAAAAATTCACTTAGATAATTTAATAAGAAATTTAAACCCACCTTTGCCTGTAAATCATCCCGTTATAGATATTCACCCTGATATGCTATGTCACGAAAGTTCAAAAAATAAATTATTAAAAATAAACAAACTTTAGATGAATTCCTTTCGAAACAGAATGCGGATATAAATATTGTAAGAGACGAAAGTTTCAGTGACAGTACAACGGTATCGGAAAGTGCGTGTATTTGCAAGTATTTACAAATTGATAAAACCAATTATGTATCTTCTCCAATATCAGAAACCCTATCAAAACATAAAACCCTACCAAACATTTTAACGAAAAATAGTCACGAGGATAAATTTTATAAATTTGCTCCGGATTATAAAGAAACGTCCTTACCGCTAATTGATGAAAAAGCAAAACAGGTAACAAAGCCAAATAGTAAAAATGAATGCGTTAGCGACATGAAAGAAAACCTCAAAGCAAAGAAGTATAATACATTTAAGGAAAGTAAAACAATTCAGAATAAAAGTAAAAAACGACTTTCGAGTGATAACATTTTATTGAAAATGATAAAAGAAAGAGAAAAAGAAAAAAAACTAGAAAAGAAATCTATTAAACCTGAGAAAGTAAAGAAAATGCCAGCAATACCGGATTTACCATTTATTAAAAATAAGAAGAAAAATAAAATTAAAGAAAGTGAAGACTTAGACAGTGTGATTGAATGTAATCACGTGCATAAAAATAAAATAAAAAATATGATTAAGGGAAATATTATAGTACCATATGATTGCCACAATACTAATAACAGCTACGTGAAAATGCCTTTATTGTTTAAAATTCAAGCTGATTTTGATGTACCCGTTATAAATGCGAACCAATCCCTTTCCAACCGTTCAGAAACTATAAAAGTCAATCATAGAAAGTTTAGAAGAAATTCATCGCACCCGGTTAGTAATTGTTTATTAAACACACAAACTTAGATAGTGATCATAAGAAACGAATATTGTTCGTTATTAGAATTACTAACTACTAAATTAAACTATTTTTTTTATTAATTACATGAACATTGTGTTTGATTAAATATTCAATTAATTCACCATTGCAATTATTTTCGTATAAGGACAATTCAGGAATTATGTTATACAAGCTATCAAATCCTGAATTCATTGAAAATGGATGGACGAAATTGCCAACAACTAAAATAATGAGAAGGGTATGTTTGTTTATAAAAGATTTTTTGAATATGAAGTAGTCAAATGTTGATTTGTATTTTGTTGTTTCTTATAATAGCCTAAACCGAATTCTGGGGTAGGTTTTTACTCACTCCTAGTATCCTTACGTATCGTAGGGTACCAAATTGAAGTTAACGCAGACTCAATCAAACTACAAGATGCCCTGCATCTAGGTTGGACGAAGTTTCTTAGAAGTAATACTGATCAGTAATTTGTAAACTCCGTTGGTTTCGAGATGTTCACTGCGAATTTGACAAGAAACAATTTCCTATTCTTTTGTGCTAATAATTTATTTTTTATAATCAGATGAATATTTACAAAATGATCCCGTCTTGCTATGAGTTCGATTGGTTTAAAAATCATAAGGATCAAAAAATATTGTATTATGACACCGGCGAAAAATTAGCAGAGGTGTTTGAAAATGGATGTGGAAAATGGTTTTATAGAAATGGAGATATTGCTCTTGACTACTACTACGCTAAAGGTTCATTATTGTTAACGAGGCCTAGTATATACAGAATTTTTATTGTTTAGCGGTTTTAAATGGGCTATATGGGAGTACTTGGTATAAATATTTTAACTTTTTGTCAATAATTTCATCGGTGGTAATTTCAAGTATTCATTTCGTCGGATTGCAAAACAGCGAGTGACACCGCCCAATAAAAAATACTGTGTGCTTGTTGACTCAGATTTGTTTCTTAAGCTTGCATTAACTCCACAATATAACTTCTACTTACTATGAGGCTTATTTTTGCAGATACTATGTCTAACAAAAGGTACATAGTTTACAGTAGCAGTGATGACACTATTATCTTGAATAAGAAGAAACCAATTACTGTTTTGGCTTGTTTTGATTATCTTGGAAATGGTGTTGTTTACGATCACATAGGAAATGTAAGGTAAATATCTATTTGAATAAATCCTACTAATATTATAAATGCGAAAGTTTGTGAGTATGGATGTGTGTTTCTACTTCATTCATTCTACTTTCTACTCATTCACGGCGAATCCGCTGAACCAATATGGACGAAATTTGGGACAAGTATTCTTTATACACCAGAATAACATATAGGGTGTAAAAATACTGTAAATTCTACAGGAAAAGGATGACAAAAAAGCGCCATATATTATCCACTTATTACGCGACAACAGTTCACGCGAACGAAGTCGCGGTAAAAGCTAGTATTTTATAATTCAATTAGATTTATAACTTTACATAAATATAATATAGTACAAATTACCTCGCCACGTGCGTGCTTAGCGGAGTTCCATTATACGAAAATAATAATGATAACATTATTGTGCCATAGGTATGTTTATATCGGTTTACAATTTTTTTTTATTTTTATATTATATTCTTCACGCGACCACATGTTCTTCAAATCGAGTTTTAAATTATGGTCACGTATGTACCATTCATTGCATTCAGAATATTTAATTTTGTCAACACTTTTTGTTTTCGAAAAGCTCATTATATGTAATTGTATGTCTTTAATATGTGGTTTATTTTATTTGAACATGATTCCAAATTTAATTGTAATCATTAGCAAATAAAACTTGTACAAAATCGCGTTCTTTCATTAATGGAAATACTAACTATTTTATGATAATTTCATTCATCATTTTCGAGCGGATATGAGTTATGAGTATAAACGTAAAACGTATAAAAAAATCGTTATTCGCCTCTCGCCAATAAATGTAATACAAATTTTTCAAGACATCTTTGACAAATTATACATTTACAGGCTAAAGTACAATCAATCAGAAGGTATGGTAATAGATGATAAAGTTGGTCCACCTGGTCGATGGAAATGGCATACATTGAATGACCCACCAGTTCTACAACAAGTTTTTGCAAACACTCAAGTTAAAGAGGACCCTTGCTTGAAAAAAGTTACAAACAGCAGTGAAGTTATAAAACAACAAAACGATGATATGATTGCAATTGAATTAGAAAATTTGTTGAAAGAGAAAGCTCACAAGATGTTGCAAAAATTTAGGCCGTTTGAAATAAGAATAAAAGTATTAAAAATTAATGATAACTTTTCTTTGAGAATTATTAATCAATCTTCTATTTATTTAATGTTCAGATGTGGGCGGAATTCTTTAAGGCAAAACCTGGGGATGTTGCTGAAGAGTGACGAAATAGTTGATTCTAATGTCACTGAGTTGGCTGATGTATCAACACCTTATGATGGCCTTCTAACAAAGTCGGAAAGCTTAAACGGCATACAAAATATTATATTACAAGCTAAGAAATGTATATAACCGAATGTGAAATCTTGCTTGCTGTTAAAGAGAATTAGACTAATAAAAGTAATATTAAAAATAAATACTAAGTATTAGTTTTTACTTTTTTATCTTCGAGCGAAAAACTCGCGGATTTTATTATCTTAACGTACCCGCTGAGCCACCAAAAATATTGTCGTAAAATTTTCCTTATTTTTATGTTTGTAATTTTCCCATAATCTTATGTAGTTATCAAATATTTTGTAAATGATAATTATTAATTTATTTCATGTATTTTATGACGCAAAATAAAATATTAATAAGTTATATTTGATGCGTGCTTATTAATTTAATATTAATAGCAATATAAAGAATAACTTCTTTTGATAATCGATAACTATAGAAATAAAAATTATTATTGATGAAATAAAAATATCCATAAGTGTTAGTGATCCCGAATAATATCCAGACACCAGAACTTATGAAAATGTGTATGCAGTTATTTAAAAAAAAAACATTTTTATCCACTTATGCCAAAATAATTTATTTCAACAAATACAGTAATTTCCATACAAGTTGTAATGCTGAAACTTTGACAAATAGTACAGCAACATCTTCCTACGTTAATATTAGAACTTAATCAGAAGACAGTTTGTTTCATACTTTAATACTTTCATAGACATACTTTGGTAGAAATGCATATACCTTACAAGAGAAGGTTGATTTATGCTATTCTCTCTGAAAACAAAGTCTGATTGCGATGGATGTCTACAAAAAAATGTTCGTATTACTATAAAATATATATAAATTTTTTACTAAATTAGTGAGAATATATTTACACATAGTTTTACCAAAAATCGGAATCGTTACGTTCTCAGTCAAATTAACAGCGAATCTAATTAATACACCTAACCGACTTAAGTCAAACTAGAGGTGAAATAATTACCAACTTTTTATTTTGTCAAGTACTCCACAAAAGCATTAATCAGCCAAAACTTTGAGTGGTTTATGATTAGATATATATCTAAAAAAAAAATCAGATAAAAATAAAAAGTGAAGTCGTCATTCCGAACATATTACAAAAATTAAATTATCGTTTTATACATTTAGCCAAGTAATCAGCGACGAATAATCAACGGAAAAAGATATCCCAAGCGAACAGCTCTGGTCAGAGAACTAAGTGGCTCTTTAGCACTATGCATGACAAAGTTTATTTTTTTTAAAGTCTTTTTTGTTTATTAAGGTCTAGAAAATTTCCTCCTTATGACGTTCGCCTTTAAAGCGCATGTAAATGACTCATGAACGCATATAAAAGTGCAATACGTCACAAATAAAAACACTTTAGCATATCGGAATAGGAAAGGATAGTAACTATCCGATTTTAACTAACTAAAGCCCTCTCAAATATTAAATGTACTTACAATATAACTTACACCGTTGGAAAAAGTAATTTGTTGTATAAGTAAATACTAACTATTGAAACAATCTTGACGAAGTTGGAATAAAAGGTTATTTAAACGTACGTACGTACAAATTGAAAGTATTGTCTATAAATTTAAAACAAATATTATTTCTATTAATACTAAAATTTCAGACTTCATACCAATTAATTGGAAATTTTAACCACTTAAATTGACCAGATTTGCTTTTTTATAATGTCATCCGCTAATTGCAAACTTACATAAAAATTGGGTACTCTACACGTTTCAATCAATTATTTTAATACAGTAAGCTCAAGTTTTATCGTGAATACTACTGTTAATTCTGAATTCTGATTGTGGACAGAAATAATAAAAGTAATTCTAAATACTAAACCGATCGACAGTGTTTCAACTCGCTTAGATAGACAAATTTAAACATTTATGTCATTAATGTAATAACTGTTTAATCGGTTGTTTTTTCCCCAACTTAATTAAACTCGTCTTAAATCGTTGTTTTTTGTATAAGATATTCGAAGTCAGCAGGCGTATTCCATAAATCACACAAAATAGATATTCTAAATTTTACTAATCATAATCTATAAACACAGTTGGTACATAATTCTTATATGACTTTACTGCTATTGTTAAAGTAATAATCCTAAATAGAATTCTTACAATACAAATCTCCTTCTAGTACGGAATATGTGACGAAATTTAACCGTATCGCAAGTATCTCCACAAATAGTCAACGTAGTTTCATCAAAAATTACGATGACGCAAAGTTTTTTTGTTGATATCTTTAAATTATACCTTAGCACATCATAACAGTTTATGTCCATAGTTGGTCTAGAAAATATAAAATCATAGGCTAATCTCAACAGTCCAGCACTATAAAAGGCCAACGTGCTTCACGATATTTGCTAAAGTACAAGAACAGGGCAATTGTTAAAAATACAATTGACAAAAATTTATAGCTTAAAGCATATTATCCAACTCACTCTCTTATTATTTTACTTACAAATATAACAATTTATTCACACTAGTATTTATTCGATAAAGTTGTCTACTTTTGTTAAAGTTGCCCATTGAACATTCATTGTCAACTTACACAATTTATGGTGAATAGCCGGATTATCGAGAATTGCCTGTACAAAACAATTTAAATCTTTTCCTGGATAAAAGCATGAGCAAGACAATGATTGACGGATGCTCGTTTGGGTGGATCTAACATTAACATTCTTTCAAGTAAGTCCTTGAGTTGTGTTATCTTCTTAGCCTCTGGTGCTGGTAGCCGATGGTGGGGCGGTGCCAATTCCGCTTGGAGATCCCTTGTTGCTTTTATGCTTGACATTATAACGACTTTTTCCTGTAACAATAAAAACCTTATCACTATATAGTATAAAACAAAGTCACATTCTTTGTTTTTCCCTATATCCCTATGTATGCTTAAATCTTTTAAACTACGAGGATGGTTTACATGTATAATAACATTCAATAACGAGTAGAGAAATACTTTAATTTTTGAGGTTTCTAATGTGATGTCGTAAATAATTAATTTTTTTCCGCTTATATTGCAAACGCAGGCTAAACACTACGAGATTTATCCAAATAATATACTTATCATAAGTATTTGTATATCTTGAAAAGGTCTACAGAAAAGTCCGCGATAGTATATGTCTATCTCTTATGGATAACCCACTATATCATTTTTTGTCATTTACTGTTTACGAAAAATAATGTCTTATGTTCAAAGCAATTTTTATACAATACAGCATTAATCCTTATCCAATTAAGTACCTTAAATAAATTGTAGATTTAATATAGATCAATATGGCCGTTTACAGCAAGTAATTTAAGTGAACATTTTCGGAGATATTACAGATTTAAAAATCGCGATGAGGCCGCGCTTCGCTCTATAGCACTTTGAATTTAGCAGCTATATGTCGCTCTCTCAAGAGTTTGTTTAATGACAAGAAAGCAGTGAATATTGTAAATAAAGACATTCTGTAATTAATTGTAAAAATAAAATTCATTCAGGGAAAAATGTAAAAATAAATAAGTAAATATGTAGTTTATGAATTAAGATATTCCAAAGATAGCAGGAAATCTTCTTTGTATAGGGAGAGGCGAATTGTTTTTCTCCAAATTTAACGCTTGCGGGCCACGAGCTGTAATGAATAAATCAAAACTACTGGATCGATTTTAATAATGTTTTTCACTGAGTGACATGGGCTATATATTTTATACCCGTGCGCAGCAGGGGCAGGCCGCTAGTTTGTTATAAGTCAAATGTAATTAGTGCGGTAAGAACCGCACTAATTACATTATTACCGGTTATTGGGTTTAAATTCGAGTATACCGGAAATGGAGTTCGCAAGTGTTCAACAGCGAAAGTATGAGTTTCTAAGTGATTGGTGATTGTCATTACATAGCGGGGCTTTCCATGGTGAAGTCAGTCCCGTCCTCAACATTAACTACTTCAAATCTCGAGTGGAATATAGCAAAGTTAGGACATTTACCAATAAACTCATTAATTACTTTTGTTGCTAGAGGCTGTCTTGTGTATCCTTTTATCATTCTTTATAATTGAATTAAATTTGACGTATATACATATATTACATCAATCAAAGTACAACGTACATGTGTTAATAGTTCACTTAGAATCTTAAATGTTAATATTTTAGCTTGTAATATTAAATTTCTGAATGTTAGTATGATATAGGCAAAATATCGCTTTTAAATTTGTACATTCCAAATTAGATTGCCAGAAATTGTATTTTTTTATCATTTATTTCAATTACTAATACTAATACATTTCAAGTACTTAACTAAATTGTCATAGGATTTTATAATAATTTTTTATGTACAATTCCTTTTTATAAATATAACAGTCTACTTACTCTTTCGGTGATCCTATCAAGTTCATGATAGAGGAAATTGCAATTAGTATCGAAGTGATGTTCTTTGAAATGTCCCTTCTTGACCATCTTATTAGGTAGTTTTCCTTTCAAGTCCATAAAGTATTTAAGCATCTCGTTATTGGATTTACCACTGAACATAATTTTTCCTGTTGATAGTTCATATATAGTACATGCGGTAGACCACATGTCGATACCATGATCATATGGCACACCAAGAATAATTTCAGGAGCTCTGTAAAATCTTGATACAAGGTATGGTGTTATTTCATTATCGGACACATGCGATGCAGATCCAAAGTCACACAATTTGAGCATCAACTTGCTGTCATTAACCAAAATATTATCTGGCTTTATATCTGTAAACAAAGACCACATTTAAATCTTCGCCCATATCGTCCAGCAGGGTTACCAAATAGGAGTGTAATTTATCAATCTTTCAATTTTAACCTGCAAATCCATATTGGTGAAGCACGGGTTTAAACTTCAATGTTTTTCTTCAAATGAGGTGGAGGTTCAAATGAGGAGGAGGTACCACACGGCTAATTAATTCTTGTTAATTCTTCCAGTAGTAAGTTATAGTTAAATGTTAGTTTGGCAATGAAAGCAATAAATGAAAAAAATATTTTTTCGAATAACTACATATATATATATATATATATATATATATATATATATATATATATATATATATATATATATATATAATGTCACACTCACTAAAATAAGATAAATTTGGTAATTGAAAAGGTACATTTAAACAGATTCAGTAAATACTTTTAGCGGAAATGAATTCAAGTGCAGCGTTTCTAGTTTTCTTTGGAGCTGTTAAATCCTATCCTGCTAATAATATTAATGCGAATTAATCTTTCACGGCGAATCCACTGAACCAATATCGACGAAATTTGGGAATACACCGGAATAACATATAGGCTATAAAAATTATTAAGTTAAATTAGAAAGCGCCATCTATCATCGACCTATCACACGACAACAGTCTACGCGAACGAAGTCACGGGTACAAGCTAACTTATAAATATACCTAACGATACTAACCTGCATGCAATATTCCAGTCTTTTTCAACAATTTCAACGCCAAAAGCATTTGTTGTGTATAACTCCTGACAGCTTTTATATGTATGCCGCTGTTTTTTCCATATTTCTTGAGTATTTCTCGTAAGTTCATAGAAAGAGGTTCCATGACCATGCAAAGATGGCGCTTGTGGAAAAAGTGACGGAAGAGACGTAGACAATGAAATTTATCATCAGGATCGGAATCATTCAACCGCTTTAGAATCTCCAACTCACGCAGTCCAGTTTTGTGCCTAGTAAAATGAAATAGTGATTGATTATTTACAAAATTATTAATCTTCTCATCCCACTTACCAATTTATAAACATCCACTGTTGGACATCTAAAATTTCCACACCACACGATCTTGTGACTTACTACCTAGCGATATTTTTAAGGTTAAACTTGTTCGTAAGCTTTTATTTGACTTAGCATGAAATAGATTTACAAACTAGTCTCAGCCAGATTGTTGTATTGTCATAAAAATACTCATATGTTGTATTCTCATAATTTCGTCACGTTTATAATTCTAAGTACAGAATATAGAGATCATATTGTGTCTTTTTTACGTAACTTTTTTATAGGGGATCGAACTATACACTTTGAATAAACGCTGCCTGCTCGCTCGCTCGTCGCTGCATTATCGGTGATGATCGTCAATCGCGTGATCGACTTTAATCATCACGATCGTCGTGCAATTATCTACATGATCGTCCGCATTATCATACAATCATACGTATCACTTAACGATTCCTTTGAAAAATCGTCAATTTTAGGGTTGAGGTGGCTCGTAGGCCAATCACAAACTATGATTGGTGAGTACAGCGCTTGATCGTTTAAAATCGCCGATTATGAAGAGCAGATTTTATATATTTGCCGCGGCAAGGGAACGGATTGGATTGTAAATGTCGCTTGTTATTAACTAAATCACATTGGTTGCCTTTTCTTCAAGTAGTAAAATAATAAGTTAAAATTCGTTCTCAAATACGAGAGCTAGCCAAAGTTACAAAATATGTCTGACTATGTTCAGGAATAATTAGGTACGACGATATTGTAATACGAAAGAAAATAGCAATAACAATTTACACCACAAATAAAGACAAATTCACATGTTTTTATCGTACAAGAAGTATTTGCTTACTTTCAGGATGGCTGATGTTTCCTTCATACTACTTAACTTACTAGGTAAATTATTCCATCATATTTACTACCGTGTAAACCAATCAATCAATGTTGACACATAATTTGATTATTTATCACAGATGATACTCACATTATCTCGTTGTTTCTAATAATTTTCACAGCAACATCTGTATTTCCGCGTGCTTGATCTCTTGCACGGATAACATTGGAAAACACCCCTTGCCCTGTGTAGCCATATACAGTATACCTGTTGTCAAGCGTTTCGCCAATCCGCACTCTGCAAAGATATTAATGATATATTTCTTATTAATCAAGACTATAAATGATTGTTATACAAACTAATATTAGTTTGGTAGCCGTGTGGTATTCAGCCGAGTAGAATAGACCACCTTCATTCATTACCAAGGTGTCGTAAAAGGCGACTAAGGTAAGTTTACCCGCCATGTGGTATCCGGCTAAGTAGAATAGACCAACCTCATTCATTACCAAGGTGTCGTAAAAGGCGACTAAGGTAAGTTGTCCCGCCGTGTGGTATCCGGTTTAGCAGAAGAGACCATCCTCTTTCTTACCGAGGTGCCGTAAAATATGACTAAGGTGCTGACGTTAGGCAGGCGGTCGGTCGTAAAAACGCAGCCAGATGTATAGAAGACAGCATGTTTATAACATGTTGTGCCAACCCAACTTAGAGTGGGATAAGGGCAAGAGGATGATAAAACTAATATTAGTTTGGATAATTATTAACCGTCTTTCCTTCGGGAACGAAGTTAAAAACACGTATTGCATTATTGAGGATAATGAAACACTGAAGTCGACGATAACGAAATCACGGAACCACTTGCATGTTATATTTTGTTACAATGATCGCATTGCCTATTAGCCTATTATTTAAACTCCGTTCAACATGTTTCTAAAAGATATTAAAGTTAATGAACCCTGCAGAATATTAGGTAAGCAACATTAAGGAGTTCTTAAATTAGCATCGGTAATAGAAGAAGATCTCCAAATACTTGAATATCAGATAAATAACTTTCTCTTACACGGAACAACCTTAAATTGAACTATAATTGGTTTTCAATCCTTAACCAAGTTTTAAAAGTCAATGGAATCAACTGAATTGATACTACATGCTGGATAAGTTTTACCTAAAAGCGTAACTTAAATGATTGAACGAATGTTATAAATTATTCATTCTAAGCATATTTTGTTAACAAGTTAAATTGGATATAAAAAATAATAATTTAAGAAAGACGGAGATATGTATCGTTTTGGTATTGGATACTCAACCACTTTTGGATGAACGATAAACTAATAACAAACAAGCGTATGAATTGATTTGGAATAGACGACGTGCATAGCATCAAACGAGTAAAGTGGCGAGCATTTATTTCAACTCTTGGAAAGCAAATTTGAATGGGTATCAAGCAGTCAAAAACTTGTATTTCGAAACGAAAATAAATGTTAAAAGTAGAAAAAGTAATAATAAAATTATTTTGCTATAATCCGCGATGAAGTAAAATAGAAAATATATATAATGCTAAATGTAGAGTGGACAATCGGTTATCATACCTGATACATGCAGGAGTCGTAAAAAACACATGCACAAACCTCCACCACCGCCACCGTGATACACAAGCACTATATACGTTCACTATCACAAACTCAACAATCGTTTCGCCCCGCAACCGAAGCATCGTCAGGAGATAGACTCCACGACCAAAATCGCAAAGCGCAAAGCTTTCAAGTCCAAAATGTCACTTTACAGACCAATATAGTTAACAAGGCAATGACGCTATCAGCTGCTTAATATGAAAAAGCAAATTGTTATATATACATAGATGTAATACATACCTATAGTAACCTTCCGCATCATCCCAGTTATCGGTAAGCGACGGATTTTCAGCAGCGTTCCTATTTCTAGGTCTTCCAGCAGACGGGGTCTGTGATAATTGTATGAGATATAAAAAAAGGAATAAAAATATTATTTTGCTATAATGCGCAATAAAATATATGTAATCGTAAAAGCAGAGTGTACTATCCGTTGTAATACTTGATAAATGCAGAATTTATAAAACTCACACACTACCCTCCACCAATAATACAACAACACAAGCACAGCACACATTCACCACCACAACTTCTACGAAATTAATCGCTTTGAATTTCGGATTTTTTTTGTCGTGGAGTCAATCTCCTGACGATGCTTCGGTTACGGGACGAAACTATTGGTGAAATTGTGATTGAAAATAATATTTTCATTACTATTGTACAATGCACCTCCGCAAAGTAACGCCTAATTCTATAAATTATTGTATGAGATATGTTAGTTATTAACTTAACTTAAAAAATTAAAGGTCTTAAGTATTTCATTTGATCCTTATATTAAATTCAAATTCAAATTCAAAATATTCTTTATTCAAATAAACTTGTAAACAAGTGCTTTTGAATCGTCAACTCTACTGCTGGTTCGGAAAGCTGTTCCTACCGAGAAGAGCCAGCAAGAAACTCGGCGGTTGCTCTTTTAAAAATATAATTCTTAATACTATTTACATTATGTCGTTACTGTCTTGTACATGTTCAAAGAGAGCTATATCCACACATTCTTATCTTCTAAATAATCTTCAAGAGTATAGTAGGCTTTCTATATCAGCCTCTTTTTGTTGAACGCGAAAACATTTGGTGTATACGATACGTAATACATATTTTCTATTCTTCGTGTAATTCGGTAAATAAAACTATCGAAAGGAAACCTGCACTTTTTTCTGGTTGATGGCGTACAATGTATAGAGGTGCAATGATATATCTAATCTGATCTTTAGTAAAAATTCAATGTGGTAAATAAACTCTAACGGTTTTTACGCAAGATCGTACTAGAACACCAAAAGTCTATCTCTTTAGTATTATTAAATTAAATCAAAATGTCGTTCATGTAAATATAAATAAATAATACTTACATCTAAACTGTTAAAGTTATCCTGTTCTGCGAACATATCCCACTCTTTGCTTTTAATGGTTTTGTCCAACGGTACACCAGCTTTAGATTCATTTTCAGCATCCTTATTCGGTCCACTAATATTGCCTCTGTCGCTATTTAATTCAACGGTATTGTCGACTTTTGAGGTAACATTTGCAAATTTAATTTCCTTAAGGTCTTTAATTTCCGGCGTGACTACTTCACTATTGTTCGTATCGGGCAAAGCTGCTATACCAGTGGTATTACTGCACCCCAGTCTCTGCAAATATATTTATTTATCACATTTACAGACTGTGTACTGTATTAGAAAGTATAAAAAAACCTACAATTTTTGGTCAAAAAAGTTACAACATCTCAAAAAATTCATTGTAAAATATACCTTTAATAACTGTTCCCGCTGTTTCCTTCTTCTTTCAATGATTTGTTCTTCAGATTCTTCTTCATCGTCAGTATTAATGGATATGTCTAATTCTTCATCACTGGAGCTAGGTACTATTTGAGCCACTTCATTCGAGGTGTTCTAATGAAATTAATCAACTTTATTAAATATATTACACTTTCAAGCGAATACTATATTTTTTAAATATAAATATCAATTAACGACATCATTTCCAGTTCTAAGGTTAACATAAACGTCTAATTTTATAAAATTGGGACGATCTCCAAAAGATCGCAGAGGCAGGCGGTTTCAAAATTCTATGAAAAGACCTATGTTCAGCGGTCGATTTCCATCGATTATAAAGAACAATAAGTTTTATGAAAGCTGCGTTAATAACGTTAAGACCTATTTATAGAAAAAAAAATTATCTCGTACTTACCATATTTCTGTCTTTATTATCTGATCTGTCTTTTTCTCGGTCCCTAGATCGAGGTCTGTGTCTATCTCTACTTCGGTCACGTGACCTACGATCTCGGTCGGAATACCTTCTATCGCGGCGCGATAACGGTGATCTATCCCGGGATCGTCGACTACGCAATATATCCCTATCACGTCGTCTTAGTTCTGAAGACCGATCTCTATCTCGTTCTCTATCTCTTTCACGTTCCCTCTCTCTCTCACGCTCTCTATCGCGTTTTCGTTCACGGTCCCTAGTACGTTCTTTTTCACGTTCCCTCTCTCTCTCACGCTCTCTTTCTCTTTCTTTTTCCCTTTCACGTCCTCTCTCTTTCTCTGCTTCAATCTTACGTCGCTCTCTCTCCTTGCGTTCACGGTACTCCTTCTCTTCTAATCTTTTTTCCATTTCTTTTCTACTTTCTCTATTTATTGTTTCTCTTAAATCTTCTTCTTGCCGTCTAGATTTATATTTGTCTTTTTCAGGAGATCGATCATTGTTATATTTATGTTTACTATTTTTTTTGACTTCTGAATCAAGATCTCTTTTATCCTTTTTGTGTGTGGGAGTTTTATTTTCTTCGTCCATAATGGACACGACCTCTATACTAGTTTTTTTATTAACTTGTTCATC
Organism: Morpho achilles; assembly: GCA_947086495.1. Taxonomy (NCBI): domain Eukaryota; kingdom Metazoa; phylum Arthropoda; class Insecta; order Lepidoptera; family Nymphalidae; genus Morpho; species Morpho achilles. The sequence continues at coordinate 14,690,200 of CAMTZB010000022.1, read as the reverse complement.
ATCACTTCTATCTGAGTTATATGCTACTAAACGTGCTTGCAAAAACTCTTTTTGTTTCATTAATTCTTCCAAATCTAAATCATCTTCAATAACTGTTATTTCGGGGCTAGCACAATCTTCTTGATAATTTTCTGCATCAGAATTAGATGATATAATTTCTAAAGCATTATCTGTTTTATGTGTATCACTGTTAGGCGACTTTATAACCAATGAATTACTTTTTTTTGGTTCAGGTGTTTTTATGGCCTCTATTAATGGTGTGTCTAATGAGGACTCATTTTTTGGAGGTTGACATCGCCGAGATTTCTTAATTAATTCCTCCACGTCGGAAAGTGACGTTTCACTTTCTATTTTAGGACTTCTGTATTTTTCTTTTTTGGTCTTCTTTTTTTTCTTGTAAGATTTTTCATCCTGGTCATCAGTTACTCTTTTACGTTTTTTATGCTTTTTATTTTTTTTCTTTTTTCCGCTGTCATCATCATGGCTTTCACCATTCGTTGATTTCAACTTCTTTTTCTTTTTGTCATCGTCCTTGACTTCACCATTCGTCGAAGTCTCCAAATCCGGTTTTTTTCTGAAAGAATGTAAGGTTTTGTATGGTACTTACAATGTTAAATGATTGTTCCTCATCCTTGCTATTTACAACACATTGCACAACTCTGTAATGTTAGATTTTATCAGTTCTGAAAGAAATATTTTGAACTATATATCTTATTAAAATTAAATATCATACCTTGCTTTAATTGCAGATTGATCAGTTAATTCAATACATATGTCAATTGAAAAGTTGGAAGTAATCATTATTCAAAAAATATATATTTATACTGAATACCGATTGTTTCTCTATTATGTTATATGTTCGCAAAGCTGGTAAATATTTGATTTTAATATAAGTTAACTAATCATTGAAATAGTAGGCACAACTATGAACGTGCGTGGATTCTTAACTGTGAAAGTTTTACTTGACAATGTCAATACTATACAATTCTTTTTAAATCCATGCCTAAAAACAAAATATGAAAAATAATAATAATGCGTATATAGTATAAACCTAAAAAAAATTACTTTCTACGTGTCTATTGTACTGCCTGTTCGCGATAACTTCAAATTACTAGTAAATATTTACTAGTTATTTTGTTGTATTCCTCTAAATATATCCATTTATATTCCTATGTAATCTATTCATTGAATATGAATGCCTACTCGTATATAGCTCTGAGACAATTGAAAGAAGTTTAGAGTAATAAATACATTAAACATCGTTTTATCGTTTACTATAATAATCATCCTCCTGCTCTTATCCCACCCTAAGTGGGGTCGGCACAACATGTTATAAACATGCTGTAACATGATTTGGCTGCGTTTTTACGACCGGCCGCCTGCCTGACGTCAACTTACCTAAGTCGTATTTTACGACACCTCGGTAAGAAGGAGGGTGGTCTATTTTACTCAACCGGATACCACACGGTGGGTCAACTTACCTTAGTCGCCTTTTACGACACCTCGGTAAGAAATGAGGTTGGTCAATTCTACTCAGACGGATACCACACGGCGGGTCGACTTACCTTAGTCGCCTTTTACGACACCTCGGTAAGAAAAGAGGGTGGTACTATTCTATTCAGCCGGATACCACACGGCGGCGGCACATCGTTTACTATAATAATATTCCTCTTCTATAGTGAAATATGTGAAATTTAATTATTGCCTTTCATAGTACAAATCAATACCCAAGGACTCAACAAATAAATCCATTTCTCTATTTAATAACACTTAAGGGTGACTAATGTAACTTATCACAACACACGTCCACAAGTCAGAAGAGGTGAATGGTAAGTACGGACGAACTAACGTCAGGTATTATTCGTAGCCATCGTTATTAGATGTCGCCAGACATTTTCGCAACAGAATTCTCGCTGGTAGAGCAATCTATGAGAGCCGGTGGACTATGATATGAGTGGTATTGGTTTGGGTCTACAGATTGTCAGTTTACTCTTGTACTATTTGGAGTAAGACAGAAGAAGTTAATATAGGATTTACCCATATAGAGATTCAATGCAGAAACTTCCCGATGTAAAAAGCCTTGCATCTTCTAAAAGCAAACTACTGTGATAGTAACATACATATATTATAGTGAATTAACTTTGTCCAAGAATTCGTTAGTATCAATAACATGATAAATCAGAATCAGGAGATCTGTGTACAAACATAATTACAGATATAACCTAAAGAATCCTAGAATGACCATGTGCAAGCTATAAATAGATGTAAAAATACAATTGAAGGGAAGGTTCATGGAAGTAACACTTGAGTATGATGAATCTTTCAGTGAATTTGTTATCAATTTTAAAATGTATCGTTAATTTGAAATTTTTTAAAAGGTATTTGTTAATAATTAATCCAACAATGTTAAATTACATAGTCTACAACTTACAGCCATTGCTTTTCTACAGGATAACATTTGCTCAGGTACTACACAATCTTTTTCACTTAACTTGACATAAGGCATGATGGATCATGTTACTATAGATAACTAGCTGAGAATGGAGAAGTAACAACTGCCTGGGTTCCAGGACATCATGACCATGCAGGGAAGGAAAAAGCTGACAAATTGGCAAGAAAGGGATCTAGTCAAACATTCACAGGACCAAAACCCTTATATAAAAAAATAGATAAAAGAATAGAGACAGAATCGATGGAGGAACACAATGTTTACTCAAGCAAAGTTGTTTCTCAAATCATTTAATACAAAGAAATCTAAACAGCTAATGTTTTTTAGCAGGGAAAATATAGCATTTGTAACAGGCATTACTACTGGGCACTGCCTATGTCAATAATGAGTATAAAAGATGGTACTGTGTGTCCAGAGTGTGGAGAGGAAGAAACAAGTCTTCAACTTATGGCTGAGTGCCCTATGTACTTGCTGGTCAAATAGAAGATACTTGGTAAGGATGAAGTTGACAACCTAACACATAGGGGATATGTGTTGGGTTGTCAGGGATATTATCAGGTTTGTAAGAGGAACAATTAGATTAGAGCAGGTGACACTGTGGGGACAGCAGTGAAACCCTTCCCAACATGGGGAAATAGGTGGAATAGTCCAAAATAGGATCTGACCACCCGCCCTGCACCGACGTCTCCGAAACTAGATAGAGATAGATCAATTGCATTATTATAAATGAAAATCTCACATGTAAAAATAAAATTATAAATAAAAAACTTTTATTGATAGAAGTAGTGTAGGTTACTTTGTGGAGATCCATAACACAAATAAAATTATTTTGCTATTATCTGCGATTAAGTAAAATATAAATAATGTTAAATGTAGAGAGGACAATCAGTTTTCATACCTGATACATGCAGGATTTGTAAAAAACACATGCAAAAACCTACACCACTGCCACCACAATACACAAGGTACTACATATGTTCACTATCACAAACTCAACAATCATTTTGTCAACTGAGGCATCATAAGGAGATAGACTCTACAACAAACTGCGATTTAGCATTATATATATGTTCTATTTTACTTAATCAGAGATTATAGCAAAAAAAAATATTATTACTTTTAAATAAAAAACTTAATAAGAACAAAAGAATATTAAAGGGGACAAACAAAGTAATACAATATTATATGTAAGGTCATTTAAAATTATTTGGTAATGAGCCACATTATTCAAAATTCAACTTATTTTTATAATATTTTACAATCAATTCAATTGTTCCTTTTTTAATATTCGATATATATAATCTGTTTTAAATATTCAGATAAGGATTTAAGGAAACAGTTTGTTGGTAGATTTGACTTAGTAGCCATTTGATAAAAAAAAAGAATTGAGTTTGTTTGTTTATGGTGATTAAAGTGGTAAAAGGAGTATCATGTTTTAGACTTAGCTTATGACATCATGAAATTATAGCAAACAAGCCACAACATTACATAAAAAAATATGTACTTACTCACTACCCATTATTGATTTTAAAGAATCTCATCAGCAGTACAATCTGTAAAATAATGCATTTAATTTGTTAGTATTTATTCTCTATACAAAATTTTTTGGAACCAATATGGTATCAAACACACATTCAAATACACCATTTATTAATAATAAGTGGGCGAATAAGAGCATACAATATCGATTTGTATAGGAAATATATTGAGAACACAGTCATAACACTACTTAATATACGGGCTTCCCTCGACAGGGATCCGGCAGAATATCAGCGTTGCTGGTATCTTTTACCTCCAACACTAAGCTAAGCCAGAACCTTTTCATTGGCACAACACACTCTAAATTCACCTTTTATATAATTTTCTGTTGTTACTGCTTCTCTCTGTGTGTAATTTGTTTATTTTGTGTTGTGTGAATGAATAAAGCTATTCTATTCTATTCTATTCAATTACATCAAATTAAAAGAAAGATAAATTGTGGTTTGAGTGAAGAGAAGAAACCAATTATCAACTTATACTTCACTGTGATAGATATTAAATAATATGGCCAATCTTAGATAGCTTTAATAATAAAGCTAACAACCTAGAGAATAGAGTAGAAAAGATCTCAAAATGGATTTGTTGTACATGACAAAAATTACTTGCCAACAAATTCATAAAAATAAATAAAATATAATGTTTATCATCAGAAAAATTTGTACAAATATTATAATGTAAAACTTTATTCAAACACTTTTTAAACAATAAACAGGCACACTTCATTAAATCACCAATTTAAATTAATGCAAAAGAACAAATAGATCTTAGATATTTATATCATAACCTACATAGAAAATTTCTAAAACAATAATGTTAATAAGTTGTTAATATTATATCTGAGAAAAGTTTCATTAACTTGAATTTTAAATAATAATGGAAATAAGCGAATAAGCAAATAATATGCATTTCTAAAAAAGTTTTTAACTGTTTTTTTTTTATATATAGCGGATTACAAAGATCGTCAGTTTACAGTACAGTGTCTCTCTACAGATTGTCAACACTACGAGATTTAGAAGAATTATGGAGTAAAAAAGTTTTTGCCTTAAAAAGAAATTGAGTACAGAATAGAAATCAAAATGGGACAAATCATTTGCCCGACATTACTAGATATTCTGAACGTTTTATACCTTACGTAGTCACAAAAAACACTAATAGAAATAAAACTCATTTATTTTATTGAAGTCATCAATTTCTGAATATGTTTTTCTTTAAACTACTATTGTGAGGTATGTTTAAAAATACTGATAAGTTAAAATTACTTTAGTTGTATTCAGCAAGTGTACCTTGATGTAAACACAAGCAATTACACTCGTGTTACAATATTACGTAGAAAACTACTAACATATATCTTAACAACACTATTTACGAAGTAATAAAATAACAACTTTGTTACAATATGTACATGTAAAAGTAACCGATTTTTAATTATATTCTAATATGAGATTACCCATCAATCCTCCATTTATAAAATATGATATAAACCTCGTAATTCGTAAAGGTGTCACAGAATGTTTATTAGGAGTTGATAATCTGTTCTGGTTTGACTCCACAGAATACACACCATAGACTACTAAATAATACACTCAGAACTTAAGCATATATCTTTTTACGCGTGGATATATTACCTATATGCATCCACTCTATATTGGTATACTTAAGTACCATCTTAACTACTTAGTATTTAGCATTGTGTACACTGTAATCTTTGCTACTTAGCTTGTAAATTGCATGATGACGTCTTTTGATATAAGACATAAATAATACACTATGTATTATCAATGTCTTAAATAACTTTTATTTTAAATCTTTGTCCTGAATTCGTTACTTTTATAGATAATACTACAAATACACTATAATATAAGTTACTTTTAGTAACCTATGTTTCCCAGGAACGGTTTTGTGAATTCGGTAACGTTGATTATATATATATATATATATATATATATATATATATATATATATATATATATATATATATATATATATATATATATATATATATATATATATATATATATATATATATATATATATATATATATATATATATATATATATATATATATATATATATATATATATATATATACGAAGAAAATCTTAGCCTTGTACGATAAGTATTTTAGTTAGCAATCTATTACGATAAGTATCTGTCTTCTTCAATTATTCTATTATATCCAATGTTCAGGATTTTACAACTAATTTTATCTATTTATTTAATTGACTACAGAAAAGTTTAACGTAGTGATTCTATTCCATAGAGTCCTATTGTCTATGATTATTATAAATATTGCGATTTATGCGAATTGCGATTAACTTTTCTGGAAACTGGATTCCAATTTCCATTTTACACTCCTAGGTATGTTGCTATTTTGATTATTATTTATCAATACCACTATTAATTCATGTTATATAAAAAATATGTTGATTACAGAAAAGACTTTTACAACGACGAAGAATTTAGAACCAATAAATAGTACTATTGATAGAATGGCCAGATTAAAGAGATTTTCTTGTGACGATGAAACAGGTGAAGTTATCACTTATCAAGTCAATGAAGAAACTGGCGAGCCGTTGGTGATAACAAAAATTCCTAATACATATCTTGTGGACCGACTGTCCATAAATCGAAGATTTTTAAGATTTCCTGGTGGTCATGTTAGCCAAACGAAAAAATTCCAAGATCTCAAGGAAAAGATTATAGCGGGAGCTAACACAACAAGTCCAAGAATGTTACTTCTAATTCCCACGCTAATGGTTTTTCCTAGCGTTGTGTGTGTAATACTGATGTTGTTGGAAATATTTTTGCATATTAGGTGCCATAAAAAAAACAAAAATTTAAGAAACACATCTTTATATTACAGAAGTCCTTTTCATGTTATTACTAGCACATTCTGTGGCTGGTGCCGTGAATGTGATATGGCTTCCAAAATTGGGCAAATACAAGATAAAAGGAGACATAAATATGATTATCTTAGAGGTGCACTTTAATTCAAAATGAAGGTTCACAAGTTATATGGAAAATAACCTAAATGACAAATTCATTAAGGAAAATATTTATTTATTATAAACATTTTCATTCATCTTTTCAACTTGTTCATTTTTTAACCTTAACCTTCCAAATGTGGTATTAAAGATTTCTTTTTTATTTGAATTATGTTTTCATTTAATCTAAAGGACATATTATTATAATTTAGGAATTATTGAGACACTTGTAAATGTAAGTAATTCAGAAGTAGATTGAACAAAATTTCAATGTTATGCAGAATTTTATAAAAGATTTTTTTATAGTATCCCATATTATATAAAGCTCAATGATTTTCTACCTGCTTTTTGACTTTGCATTTGTCATATATGGTGCATACTGTAGGTTTACAAAAAAACATTGCCAGTTTATGTTTTAATATATTGCAATGATAAATATTGGATTTCCTGTCAAAATTACTGTTTATTGATAATTAATGATGATAATTTTAATAGATATAAAATGATTAATTAAAAATTTTCTCACCATTAATAATACTAAAACACAATGTCAATACATTACATGGATGTTGAAAGAATCAAGATTCTTGCCAATTCTACCAATTAAATCCAAATTTGCTTAACTATGCATTGAATAATATTTTGAGATTCAAACTGTATTCTTGTTAGTATTTTGTACATAACATATACAGACTACAATGTACATGGAAAATATAAATTTTATAACAAAAAGGTCTATTTGTTAATTTTAAATGGGTGCCTTTAGTGAAAAGAATTTTCTCATTACCAATGTGTCCATAAAATTAAGAACGTAAAGAGTATCAAATATATTATTTATAAATAACTCTGCCTTTAATTCGGTAAAGACTTCAAAAGTTTATATTAAGTCTTAGAACATTTTAGCAATGGCAAAATAATATTCCCATATCACTGACTTCATGAATGTAATAACATATATAACCTTTTTATCTTAAAATAATATGGTTAATTCATATTATAGGCTATTTCTCTTAATTGATACAATTTTTGCTGTATCTGACGCTGCACCATGTCATCAAGTATCTTTTATAATTATTAACTAGAAGTTATACTATTTAGTGTGAATATCATATTATTTTTTTAACAATAACCCATAAATTGTACCATTTCCCAAGTGACTTTTGGTTGTGGTGTTATAATAACACCTATAAGGTGGCCTAACCCTTATGAATATCATATAGTTTTTTGTTAATTAAGATAAAACTTACAATCTAAATGAAGATTATATATAAATATTAATTGATTGATAAATAAATTAGCTCTAATATGTAAAACTATTATTAAAACTACTATAAAATTTTAACAAAATCATATAATCATTTTAATTCAAAAAATAAAATAATTTTGAAGATAATTTTGTTCTAGGTTTGACCTAAACAGTTATATTGAAATTGTTAAAATAATCATTTATACTTTAGTATAAGTTACGGATAGGGATTAATTTGGGGACCTTTGGTACAGGCCTCCATAAGTGATATGCACTCATGGGCGGCGGCAGCAGGGTGCAATTGCACCCCTATGTCCAGAAGGAAAGAACAACTTCTCTTGTTTGAAAATGTTTTTCGAGTGTATATGTAATAAAATATATTCTATATTTTATGTAGGTTAGTATGCATTTGTACCTATCCTTAGGTACCTACACTACATGACTAAATTACGGTTACTGATTTGATGTATAGTTATTAATGCGAGCATCATAATCTTATGTTATAAACAATATTGGACTATTTGTGTCATTGCCTCTCAAAACTATGAATTCCTTCATACTTTTAAGAGACAATCTCCAAAGCCTAGGCGTTTATATCAAAATATTTGTTAGTACAATATTTACACCATCAGCTGGCTTCAACATGTCCTTGTTTTGGTATTTGTGTAGGCCTTTGTTTAACGTATTTTACAAGTTATACACTGTCCATTATATTAACCATCTTTTGACAGATTGACGATTTACATATTTAGTGATGTCCTAAAGATTCTCGTATGCGATACCATTCCGATTATAGTACCTACTATCATTAATCGAATTACGTACCTAAGTAATTCGATTAATGATAACCTACGTAAACTAATAACAGATATAGAAATCAACATTTTGATTTAATATTGCCTTAGTTTTTTGAAAATAAATGTTAATCCGTGTGTATTTATTATAATCATAAAAAATATATTATACATCAACTGGCAACATCAACAGACCTTCCGCTCGGCCGCCATTTTGACGTGATCTGTCACTCTCAACGAAACGCCCGTGATAGTCACACGCATTTACGTTCGCTGAGTGTTCTCTCGCATCTGTTACACCTTGAGTTAAGTAGCTTTATTCCTCGGAAAAACTTTTGTGAAACTTATATTAATTGATCGTGAAAATGCCGAAAGGACGTGTGTTGAAAGCACAATCGAGACAGTTAGTGTTAAAACTTCATGAGTATTTTGAGCAAGAAAATCAAAATGGCGGACCTCTTATACCTATCACGCAAGTCCGAAACCGTGTTGCAGCCGCGTTGGGGATCAGTCTATCAACTGTGACTAAAATCACTACTGATGCCTACGGCAGGAGCGGCTTGGAGCAAAACAAACCATCTACACCAAAAAGAAAGCGCCGGGCTCATAAGGTGACAGCTGTTGATGACTTTGACGCTGACGCTATTCGTCGTCATGTATATGATTACTACTTGAGAAAAGAAATTCCAACTTTGAGAAAACTTATTGTTTCTTTGAAAAGAAGTGGTCTATTTCATGGTGAAAAATCTTCTTTGGTCAAAGTTTTGAACACAATTGGCTTTTCATATAAAAAGTTAAATAAAAGAAAATTATTAATGGAACGCACAGATATAGCTATAGCACGTTGTGATTTTTTAAGAGAGGCAAAGAAAATACAAGATTGGGCAAATATTGTTTTCACGGATGAAACATGGCTCAACGCTAACCACACACTATCTCGTTTCTGGACTGATGATACTGCTGATTCCACTTCCTCAGTACCAATGGGAAAAGGTGAGCGCCTAATCATTTGCCATGCAGGTACAGCAAAAGGATTTGTACAAGACGCACTGTTGGCATTTAAATCGAAGAAATCAAATGACTACCACGAAGAGATGAATGCAAATGTGTATGAAGAGTGGTTCAAAAAAATGCTCATTTCATTGGAAGAACCATCAATAATTTTTATTGATAATGCGCCCTACCACTCCCGTCAAATTGACAAAATGCCAACACAGGCTAATAAAAAGCATGAAATAATTAATTGGCTTCGGGACAATGAAGAAAATGTGGACGACTAAATGTTAAAAGTTGAATTAATAAAAATATTAAAAACCAAAAAGAGAGCAAAACGCTATGTAATCAATGAAATGGCAGCAGAATATGGCCATACTGTTCTTCGGATTCCTCCATACCACTGCCAGTACAACGCAATAGAACTTATATGGGCACAAGTAAAAGGGCATGCTGCGAGATGCAATACAAGCCCCCCATTCACAGCGAATAAAATGTTGCAATTGCTAAAAAATGCTTGCACCCACGTAACGGCCGAGAACTGGGCAAGTGTGGTGGAAAGAACTAAAAGAGTAATATTCTCTGATTGGGAACGTGATATTGCGTTTGATAATATATTATCTACACAAGAGCTAATAATAACTGCTACTGAAGACTCCTCATCGGAGGAGTCTAGTGTTGATTATCATTCCGACGACTCGTGCTAATAAAATAAATTAAAATATCCTGATTGTTTTATTTGTATTCATGTATTAACTAAGAAGAAAGTAAAACTTTATATAATGTTATTAAATGTCTTTTAATACTCGTAACATCGATTTCTACCGATTATTTTTAATCTGTGGCATAATCGTAGTAACCATTATGTGTGACATCACTAAGTGGGCGGTACCCATCCATAAAGTACAAATATTATTTGTATGATATTTGTACGTAAGCAATACAAAACTTAATGAGCGTGAGCTGTCAAAAGACTGATAATATGATGGACGCAGTATAGGTAAAATTAGTATTGGCGTTATGGGTGATGGCTAAAATTGTATTTCATTTCAATAAAGTCTGAGATAAAACAAACACTCATTCAATTTAATAAAATACACTTATAATAGGCAATTTTCATTCATACATTTAAAGTTAATACTAGTAAATAAAATGGCATCTTCTAACTTAATACTTGTGGTATGGCTGACAGACAACTCGTAAATATATACATATGTAATTTTAAATACATTTATACACCCAATTTTGAACAACTAACAAATTGTTTACCTAAAGAAAATATTGGCGTTGGCGGGAATCGGACTCGCGACCCACGGAGCTGAAGGCATGGTCACTGTCAACTACGCCACTGGACTGGCCTCCACATTTATTAATTGACTGCCATCTCACGTGCTCAGAAAGGAATGGTGCTTTTAAGTTGAACGATTTTTTTCATATCAGCATAAAAATACATGATACTGATTCAAATTGATGATTACATACAGAATAAACAGTAAAATGAAGAGTCAATTCAGTTGTATATTTGTATATCGATAGTGAAGAATAACTTTCGTCCCCAATCGTCCGTCCCCAAAATAACTTAATACTTGTGTTGTAGGTGACAGACAACTGGTGAATATATACTTACTAGCGGCCTGCCCCTGCTTCGCACGGGTATAAAATATATAGCCCGCCCGCACTCAGTGGAAAAATTATTAAAATCGATCCAGTAGTTTTGATTTTTTCATTACTGTCCGTGGCCCGCACGCGTTAAATTTGGAGAAAAACAATTTCCTTTCCCTATACCAAGGTGATTTCCTGCTATCTTTGGAATATCTAAATTCATATAGTACATTTTTAATTATTTACTTTTACATTTTCCCTATGTATTTTATTTTTACAATTAATTACAGAATGTCTTTAAAAAAAACTCTTGAAAGAGGGACATAGCTGCTAAAGTCGAAGTGTTATAGGGCGAAGCGCGGCATCCTCACGGCATTTTAAATCTGTAATATCTCCGAAAATGATCTCTCACTTAAATTACATGCTGTAAACGGCCATATTGATCTATATTATATCATCTATTTATTTAAGGTTCTTAATTGGATAAGGATTAATGCTGTATTGTATAAAAATTGCTTCAAAAATATGGCATTATTTTGAGTAAAAAGTAAATGACAAAAATGCTATAGTGGGTTATCCATAAGAGATAGACATATACCATCGCGGACTTTTCTGTAGACCTTTTCAAGATGTACAAATACTTAGATTATTTTGATAAATCTCGTAGGGTTTAGCCTGCATTTGCAATCTAAGCGGAAAAAAAATGAAATTATTTACAGAAACCTCAAAAATTACAGTATTTCTCTACTCCGCATTGAATGTTATTATACGTACAAACCTTCCTCTGGAATCACTCTATCTATTAAAAAAGACCGCATCAAAATCTGTTGCGTAGTTTTAAAGTTTTATGCGTAATTAGGGAAAATGCGACTTTGTTTTATAATATGTAGTGATAGTGATATATTTTTAAACACATACATAAATACAAATATACACCCAGGCTCAAAGACCAACAAATTCATTTATAGAAAATATTGCCCCTCGGCGGGAATCGAACCCGCGACCCGCGGAGCCTAAGGCAGGGTCACTACCCACTGCTCCAACGGGCTAGTCAAGTCATATTTTTAGGTTAGCTCTCCTACTCCAGCATAATTACTCTATGATAAAATCACATCAAATGTACATATTCATATAATCAACAAATATACGCGGAACTGCACTTCAGTTCCAATAAAGTGAAAGGTAAAATAAAAAGCCAATATTTTAAAAAATAAATATAACTTTATAATTATGAATGCGTCTAAACTGACAATTAATGTATAAATACAAATAAAATATCGATAAATCAGCTAAAATAAATACAAGCAATTTATTGAGAGATCTACCTGAAGATACACTTACATAAGCAGTGATTGTATGTCAAGACTGAATAAAACATAATTTTCAATGGCTAAAAATATAATTTGCATCACTACAACAAACATGAAGATAATTTTTTTCCTACATATGTTCTCTTTTAATGCAAAATTTTGTTACACAAGATTGTTAAGAAAGTCATCTAAAAATCATTAAAACATGCATGTGCTCGTTAAATAATATATCTAATAAAATTTGGATAATTTGACTGGTTTAAAAATGTCATAACAAAGTGAATCCAATCCATATCATACAATATTTACAATTAATATATACACACAAATACGAAAATACATATACATAAAATAAATAAATAAATAAATATATGGGACACTTACACACACGGTCGTCCGCTCCCAAAGTAAGTAACTTAATACTTGTGTTATGGGTGACAGACAACTGGTGAATATATACTTATATATATTTTTTTTAATACATACTTAAATACAAATATACACCCAGGCTCAAAGACCAACAAATTCATTTATAGAAAATGTTGGCCCTCGGCGGGAATCGAACCCGCGACCCGCGGAGCTGAAGGCAGGGTCACTACCCACTGCTCCAACGGGCCAGTCAAACCACATAAAAACCTACATGAATAATGAAAATACTGTAGTTACATTTCAGTCTATAATAAAATACCGATCTGACTTTGTCTAGATTTCATATTTTGTTAAGAGAGGTTTGTTTGGGTGCGAATTCTTGCTTCTAAGTAACAGTAATCATTTAGAAGGATTTTATCAACAAAATTAAAATTTAATTAATTAAAATTCCTAAATAAAAACTAAATTCGACATGTCGGTCACAAGGAATAATGTCTTGGAAGAACATTCTTCAATTAAAAGGAAAAGACATTAAGGATATTCATAATAATTATAGCTTGCTTACAATATTTGCATTAAAAGAGAAATAACCATCTTGTATAATAAATTATATCATTGCTATATGTTATAGGGCTCTAATTAAAATTTCTACGATTTTTTTTTTACTTATTTCGTTACTTTTGTAAAACTTGATTAATAGAGTTCTACATATTTCATCGGATCTAGTTTATTTTATGTACAGGAAAATTTATCATAATACATATATTATTTTTAATATTTTTTTAATTAAATACAAATAAAATGCGATAAATTGCGTACCATAATGAAATAATGTGAAAAAGTATCTAACAAACTAGGCCTATGTATAAATTCACCATAAAATTATAGTTCGTTAATTTAATCGTCATAATATATTCTTAAAATTAAGCTATTTTTGCTCAGATTCCAATCACACTGATAAAATAGAACAGTAAAGAACATCAAGTACATATTCCATATGCATAAAAATTGAATATGGAATTTTAAAATTATGTGTAACAATATAATTAAAAAATAAAATTTACTTTTGTCAAATCAATAAAAAGAATTGTTATTTTAGATCAATCAGATTTTTCTTAATTTTATCATATTTAATAAAATGTTAAAACACATTATTATCACTTTATTTCATTAATAAAAATAGTCAGTCTATGTATAAAAGATTTTTATAAAAAACATTCATATTATGTTTTATATAAAAATTTATTATACATACTGCTATATTTTAGGAATCAACAAAACTTATTTTATATTTAAAACATTAGTTTAAATTTTTTTTTATGATATTTCAAAAAGTAAAATAATGCTTTCTGTAAATGAAGCTTGAATTAAAAACATAAATAGTGTAAATGGTTAATTCGCTTTTTCGTTTTAAGTCAAATTTACGAGCCAAATTTAAAAGTGGTTGGTACTTGTGCAGGAACAGTGAATGAATAACCTGTAAGAGAAATAATGAAGTAAAATTAATATTATAAAATATTTTTGATGAGATTTTAATAATGCGCCAAAACAAACTAAAAATTATTTTGAAGTAAATTTATCATTAAGAGTTATATAGTAACACAATATGAATAGAATGATTCTATAGCTGAATAGAATAGTACCAACCTCATTTCTTACCAAGGCGTAAGAGGCAACTAAAGTAAGTCGACCCGCCGTGTGGTATCCGGCTGAGTAGAATAGACCATACTCATTCCTTACTGACTAAGGTAAGTTGACGTCAGGCAGGCAGCCGGTCGTAAAATACGAAGTCAAATTATGTGACAACTGTTTGTAACATGTGTTTATAACATGATGTGCCACCTCACTTAGAGGGGGATAAGGGCTGGAGAATGAATGATGAATGATGACAGCAATATGTATTGATGTGTTAAACATATCAAAGAAATGTTTAAAGCATTTATTCTTACTGTCTTTATATAAAACAATTAGTAAGTTTTAAACATATATTTTCATATTCATAATAAATTACTTAATATTTAAATAAATTTCTATTAAACATCGTAAAGATAATTTGATGAATAAAAAAAAAGTTGTCAAGTATGAATTCATCCATAAATTTTAAATAAACAAACAAAATAAAAAATGAAATTAAAAAGAGTAAAAATATAGTTAATACGATATTAATCATTAAATCTATATTTAAACACAATTTACATAACGTTTATAGTGAGTGGATAAAAATACGTACCACCACTTTGTTCAATGCGTTTGCTATCCTGTTGCGCCTTACGTTGGTCGGCAAGTATAAATATAGCATTCAATTGTTTCTGTTGATCCTCTGTTAATACACTGGTGAGAGCGTGGTACAGTGCCGGTTCATTTGTAGATAATGCTGTACGAAATATAATATTTTTAACTCTGGTATTGTCATAACACTGTTAGTTGAGTATGTCAGACGAGAGAAAATATTTGCAGCACTATACCATACTATTATAAAGCGGTGATGGCCTAGCGGTGCGACCGTGTGAATCTCTAGAGACGATCATGAGTTCAAACCCGGGCAGACACCAATGAGTTTTTCTATTAAAACTTATGTGTCTAATTGATAATTGCAATTTATCACACGCTTTTCGGTGAAGGAAAACATCGTGAGGAAACCTGCATTTCTCCAGAGAATTCTGGAGATATGTGTAACCTACCAATCCGCATTGGAGCAGCGTGGTAGGTCTTAGCTCCAATCCTTCTGTCCAATAACGGAGAGAAGAGGCCTATGCCCAGCAGTGGGATAGTAACAGGCCGCTACTTACTTACTTACTTACTTACCATACTATTTGTTAGGAAATTATAGATTACAGGTCTTATAGGGGTTTGAGTTATATTAGATGCCTAGATGTTCAGTCCAGGTGGTCACTTTCGGTTAGTTTGGTTTAACTGGCCCGTTGGAGCAGTGGGTATAGCTCCACGGGTCGCGGGTTTGATTCCCGGCGAGGGCCAACATTTTCTATAAAATTAATTTGTTGGTCTTTGAGCCTGGATGTATATTTAATTATATAAGTACATATTCACCAGTTGTCTCTCACCCATAACACAAGTATTAAGTTACGGGGACGGACCACCGTGTGTGTAAGTGTCCCATATATTTATTTATAATTTATTTATTAGTTTAAAGTATGGAGATGTGGCGATAGAGCTCAAGTGCCTAGTTCAAATTGTCTAGAAAATGAGAAACAGAATCTGGTCATTCTATCCATGCTGTGTCATCCACAAAAATGTAGTTTTGAGAAAGAGTAAAGAAAGAAGGTGGTTTAGCAAATCCAATTTTAACTTGATCTGTTTTAGGTAACTAAATTAGAGAAGGTTAGCCCAAAATCGACAGTCATATTTTATCGCATTGTATTATAATCCTCCACAAACTAATGTTAAATTATTAAGTAATTTACAGTTGAGATGTTACAATTAAACTACATATTGGGTATGGATATTGGATGTATGACTAGGGAAAATAGGATGGATGGATTATGTGAAAAACAATATGCATGTTAAAGGAGTGGCACCAGAGTTGACGAATGATAGAGGAGAATGGAAGAAGAAGACATATTTTGCCGACCCCACTTTGAGTGGGATAAGGGTAAGAGAATGATGAATTGAACTACATATTGGGCTAATGTTGTATTTATTGATTACTGTTGTTTAATTGTTTGTATGTGTTCTATATTTACTCACCTGATAATGCATTTTTAAATTTGATATATTCATCAACAGTACAGTATTTTTCATCAAGTGGTGTTGTGTAGCACTCAATAGCTGTTTCATCTGGTTGATAATCATCATCGTCCTATTGGGAAACACAAAATACAAAACAATAAGATATTACAGATTATTACAAAAATATAATCACTTGACAAATCAATTAATTTCATATCTAATTTAAAATAGCAGTTATATCAAGTGATGAACCATTTCGTTATGGGACTTTATTATATACTAGCTCTGCAAGCAGCTTCGCCCGCATGGAAAACGGTGTCACAATTTTTTCCCGAATTGAAATTTTGAACATAAAAGTAGCTATCGTGAGTTAATTGTAAGAGATTTTTGAATAACTTTCACCGTTTACTTAGCTCCTATTCATCTTAGCGTGATGTTATATAGCCTTCCTCGATAAAAGGAATATCTTACACGAAAATAATTATTCAAATCGGTCGAGTAGTCCCTAAGGCTAGAGCGGTCAAACAAACAAACAAACTGTTCATCTTTATATATTAGTATAGACTATAGATACACTAATAACTAGATCCGAGGGATCCAGAAAAAGCTATTCGATGTTCAGGGAGCTTGTATTTCGTAAGACTACTTCGTAATACTTCGTCGTTTGTTTGTTACACTATATATTTTGACGTTATAATTTTTTTATAAAACTATTTTTTATTCTTTTTTTTTTGTATCATATTGTAGCTTGTTTTACATATACAAGTTCATTTGTTTTACATTTATGAAACATAACCTGAGAATTATGGTCATCTGGAAATTATATAATTTACAATGACTGAATAACTCTTTAATGCACACCAGGTAAATAATAGAAATAAACAAGAGAAATAAGAACATTTAAGAGTGCAAGGGCGGTCTTATCACTAAAAGTGATCTCTTACAGACAAGTGATCTCTTACAATATTGGTTTATTACATTAATTAGATTATCAATTAATAAGATATTATTAATAACATTAGTTTAAACTCACATCGTCACTGTCGTATTCTTCAATCTTTGCTGTAAGATTAATGCCTTGCTGGGCACTGTTTTTACTAGCCATTCTCGCAAGGTTCTCAAGATACTCATTGTTCATTTGATCGATATCGTCGTCATCACTTGACAAAACCTCTGTAAATAGCTTGTGTTTTAGTTTAGTCTGTGCAAATTGTTATTGATATCCCACTGCTGGGCATAGGCCTCCCCTCTCCGTTTCAGGAGAGAAGGGTTGGAGCTAAGACCTACAATGTTGCTCCAATACAGATTGGTAGGTTACACGTATCCCTAGAATTCTCTAGAGATATGCAGGTTTTCTCACGATGTTTTTCTTCATTGATAAGCGTGTGATAAATTGCAAATATTATTTAGACATAAGTTTTAATATAAAAAGTCATTAGTGTCTGTCTGGGGTTTGAACTTGTGACCCTCTCGCAAGAGTCGCACGGTCTCACTGCTGGGCTATCACAACTTAATTTGATATGACATGATATGAGCAGAGTTGATAAATTACAAATAACTCGTTTTTAAATCATGTATGCAATGAATGTATACCCTCTATTTACTACCTATTTCTGCAACACCACATAAGTCATAAACAGCAGTATTCACCGCTGAGCTATCACAGCTGTATATTAGTAGATATTTGAAATTTGTCAATTGTTTACATCATATATGGATGTTGTGTTTAGAATATATTAGGCGTTAGTGTTTGCACCTTAATTCCTCCAGCCAAATTGTAATAAAAAAATCTCTACCTTCGTCATCATCACCATCGTCTTCTTCTGATGATGTATCCTCGTCAGCTTCAGCTCTTGCCTCGTACGCACGCTTTAATCCTTCAAACAACACGAAGCATGAAGGAAGTAATTTGGGCAAAACCTCATCAAGGTTAGGCCTTTGGGGTCCCATTTCAAGAAGGGTGCAGATACCAAGCACACATAATTTTCTGTCGTGTAATCTAAAAAATATTTAAATATTAAATAAAATTAATACAAATGAATTTATTTATTTCTATACATATATTTAAAAAAGAGAAAGAAAAATTTAAAAAAAACACATACATAAAGGCGGACTTATCCCTAAAAGGGATCTATTCCAGTCAACCTCTGAGTAATAGAAAAGGACAAGAATTGAAGGAGAAAGAGAGTACGTATATAGAGAAAAAAAAAGTTTATATAAAATGAACTATTAAACTAACTATTTACTATTGAATTAATGTTAATCTACAGTACTAGAATCATCCTATTTAAAATGACAGCTATTATCTGAAGCAGCATGTTGATTACATCCATATACTAATCAATACTAAAGTTTGGTGGCTATTGGCACATTTTGTTACGAGGCAAGTCGTAGTTTTGTTTAAAAGCATAAATGTAGGCTGTGCTCTCTTAATCTTCTATTTCTTGACTTTAATTGATTTAATAAAATCTTAGGCTTCTATCAATCCTCAAGATTAGTGCAAGATCAATTCAGTCAATCCAAACATACTGTAAAATAAGTAACATAAAAAATTGTTACATAATGTTTGTCTAGACGATGAAAAAATAAAATTTATTTATATATTCTCATCTAGTCTGTAAACTATTGTTTGAATGTATAACATATTCCGACTGTATAAGTTATACTCAATTTCCATAGGGACACAACAACAATATTGTAATTTTCTTATTCATGAATTTGATTGCACATTGGTTTCAAAAACAACATTAGTTACTGTCAAAGATAAGTGACAGTACTCAGATATTCGAACATTCTATGTACTAGAAAAATCTTTAAATGTAAAAATTCAGTCTCAATATTTGTACACAATATAGTGTATTTAAGTGTTTTACTACTTTACTTATTTTATTATTTTCCAAAGCACCTGCACGATTGGAAAATTTGCAGTTTAATCCATAATATTATAAATGCGAAGGTCTATCTATTACGCTTTCACGGCAAATGCGCTGAAGCAATATAGACGAAATTCAGTAAAATTGGAGATTATTTACCGGGCTAACAAACAAGACAAAAAAACCTGTTTCATATTTGGGAATAGGATAAAACATGTATGTACATATATTCCAGGTATCATCACTACTTAGTAACATTACTTAATAATTACCCCATGAAACAATCAGTATCATGTATCCATTGTTTAATAAAGTGTTGTGTTATAGATGCATTGGGCACAGACTCTTGAAGCTTGTCAAGTATCGTAAACAGAAGATGTGGGTTGCAGTACAAGATGGCAATCAGCACCTGATAACAGAAAATAAACAGAAGAAAGTGAATTATTCTCTTTATCATATGATATATTATTCTCTTTATCATATGATATGATAAAGAGAATTATTCACTGTGTGTTATTCAGTAATCACCCTGTTAATATCCATCAATGCTTTTAGTTGACATATTTTCAATATTTACACAATAAACAAGCACTTAAGATTTGAACAGTTCCTTTTATTGCTTTAACCCATATTTGACACACTATCTTTGCCGAGTGTCCTCTACTAGTCCATACACAACATATTAGCTAGTTATTACAAAGAGATAAATGTTACCTAGTATTAACAGTTAGAGTGAAGCATTACATATGTTAAAGTAGACTGAATCATATGATCTTTGGACTATGATATTTTTGTTTTGTTTAGGCACAGATATAAGTAGTGGTATTTAAGCACTTTGACATTTTAAGCTTTAATAAAAGCCTATTCATATCAAAGGCAAGAGACTCAAAGTCAGGTTAATAAAAAGATATTAATATGAATCTATATAATTGTGTATTTAATTCAGTTTATGAATAGCATTTTTTATTGAATACTATAATAGGTAATTACTCAGAATATTATTATTACATTAAGATTATTTAAAATTTTGAGAACTGTATTGTATAAAGCAACATATCGCCTATGAAACGTATGGATAAGTATGTATATAAATATTTAAATTATTGACGTACATGACTGTGCAATTTGTATATATTTTATGTAGAACGTCATTCTACACTCCGATTTGCAATATCATTATGGTATTATAAACAACATATAACAAAGTCAAATATAAATTTATTCAATACTCAATTTATGGCTACTCTTCATTAAAATTTATATAGGGTAGTGTTAATAAAATAAATTTATGCACACAACAGTGGGAGCTTGAAGTTCCGCAATATGAATTTAACAGAAAGTCTTTATAGTACAGTGGGACCATAAATGGGAACGAGGAAACAGATTCAACGAGTACATTCAATTGCAGCAGAATAAATATAATAAGGAGAATTAAATTCTTCCATGTGTAATGTATATTTACATATCCCCCTGTAATGCTAAAAATTTAAACTAATATAAAATCAATATAATAGTATATAATCGAATTTATCGTACCTGCAGTAGCATAGTTCTTAGTTCAGATGTCTTAACTTTTCTTGTCAGCCTGCTAAGTACTAATTCAACAAATGATGGTAGACAATTATCTATTTTCCCAGAGCACTGCAAAACTATTACTTCAAGGAGTTTAGCTGCATATACCTCAGATTCGTCTTCCGCATCTGAATTAAGAACCTGATGGAGAAATATTTTAAGTATTGAATATTTTGCATGAAAAGTATATTCATTTACTTCGCATTTGCTTGTATGTTCATTATATTATGGTTGCATTATTATTATACAAAACTAATGTTTACTTGTATACATAAAATCTACACAAAATGTCAATATCAATAAATATAATCAATTGAGTAGCACAAGATATTGTTTGAGTAAAATGAGCTGCTAAAACTATTATAATTATACACTTCCTAATTATAAGTAAGTAACGGCCTGTTACTATCCCAATGCTGGGCATAGGCCTCCTCTCTCCGTTTTTTTTTTGGAGAAAAGGATTGGAGCTAAGACCTACCACGCTGCTCCAATGCGGATTGGTAGGTTACACATATCTCCAGAATTCCCTAGAGATATGCAGGTTTCTTCACGATGTTTTCCTTCACCGAAAAGCGTGTGATAAATTGCAATTTTCAATTAGACACATAAGTTTTACTAGCAAACTCATTGGTGTCTGCCCGGGTTTGAACCCTAAACCTCCTCGAAAGAGGCGCACGGTGTTACCGCTGGGCTACCACAGCTAGCCATCCTAATTATACATATAATAAATTATAATAAACATTATACTATACATAAAATAAATGTTCTACTTATTATTAGCAGTGCAAACATTTTATTAAAAAGTACATTATTTCGCTTTCGTGTATTGGTTATAAAATAAAAATCGAACGCATTGGTATTGTTGCTAAAATGTATATTATGGAGAGATATTTACTAAAATAACATTAAATTCGCCCACCAAAAATATTAAGCTTAATTTAAAATAAATAGTTATTGTCATATTTCAACAAATTTACACAAAACCTTAGAAAAACGAAACCTTTCTCGTGAATCACTGATACACTACCTTATATCCCGCGATTTCACCCGTGTACATACCGAAATCATGGCAGTGGAAAGTCTGACTATAGATTTATTTTGTTGACATATAAGTTTTATTTCAATTAAGTTTCTTAGTTTTTACACTAACATTCATAATTTAATGAATGTTAGTGTAAAAACTAAGTTATATTGGCATAACTATAGTTGTGGGATATATGGTATCGCAGACTTTTTTCTACATAAGAATACGATCTATAATACTGTTGAATTTTTGGTCTATCATCAACAGTTTCCACAGCGCACGCGATGACAGATTTTTATCACAATTTTTTTACACCTTATCAAATTTTGTTACAACTTCCATTTTTTTTTAAAGTGTTATAAAGCTGTTGCTCAGTATAGATGCAGCTTTTTTATGGTAAAAATTTTTTAAAATCGGTCCAGTAGTTTTTGTGTGAAAACAATACAAATTTTTCCTCTTTATAATATTAGTATAGATAAGGATTAAACACACATAACACAGATTTTTACACACAAAACACAGATTTTTATGTTTTTTTTTTAATTTGTGTCACAATTTCCTATCAAGTCACATCTTTGTGTTTAGTTTAGAGAAATATCGTGTTAATGTTGCTTAACATAATAGGTACATGAATTATTCTTAGCTAAGTCAATTTAAGAAATTTGATCAAAGTTTATATAAGTTAGAACCTCTTTTTGCAGAAGGACAGCATACTCAAATTGAGATTTTACTATAACTTATGACAATCATTGTAAAGTTGAAAAATTATTGACTAATACAAAGCTGGTAGTAAATTTTCTGAATGTCCGAAACTGCTTCAACGATTTTCAGTAAATTCAGCATGTAGGAGTTTTGGGGGGAAAATCTAGCTAAGTTTCAGTACAAAAAATGTCTTGTTATATGTTATACCCTTTTACGACACTGAAAATACTCAAATGTAAAATAGATTGCAAATCATATTTTAGCTGTCAATTATAAAGTAATCATAGCTCACTGGATAACAGGCGGACTAAAGAAGTCAAATACCCCAGATCAACCCTAACTGCCCGATTATTTTTTAATTTTTTTCCAAGTATCACCTTTTTTGGATCTTTAATAAAATTACCTGTATATAAAATTACTGTAAATTTAAGTGTAATATGTAAAAATGCATGTTTTAATTTATTTTTTTAAAGCAAACCAAAAAAAGCACAACCCTCTTTTAAAAAATAAAAAATTCTAAAGCACAATCAGCTTCTTAAAAATAATTTATAAAAACTACTTTTATTTAAAAATCATATTTCTGATCAAAGTATATAATCAAAGAAACAGTTATATTTAGAATTTGTTAGTAAATTAATATAAATTATAATCCCTAATGTAATGATCGCATTGGCACAAAATTCATTAAACAATATCTAGACAAAGTTATACCATAGACATAGGTATACCTTATTAAGGTTATAATTAGAGTTATGTCAAGTATAAATAATATGTATATACTCACTGCTTTGGCCATATTAAACATAGCTAGTATGTGATTTTCATTTGAAAGGAAAGCATTAGTATCTATGGTAATGTAGTTGTGAAGGACAGGCATCATGTCTGTAAAATAATCAAAACCTTCCTTTTCAAACACCTGATATAACATCTCTAGAACTTTCCACATGTCTTCAGATATAGATTTTGCAGTTAAATTACATAATAAGGTCATAGCTTCTTCATAATACTCTGAAAATTCACATTACTTTGATTATTGCTGTTTTATTAAAATTCAGGCTGTAATAAATTTATAAATGCAAGATTTTGACCTGAAAATAAAATGTATATTACAATACTTGCCTGATCCAAAGTCTCAAATGATGTTGAGATAGACCATCTTGTTTTGGTACATCAGGCAGTGTTCCAAAATATTAGACTTCAGATCTCAATCGAATCACAATCAAACAACTTATTGTCGGATAGAGCTTCCAGGCCCATGCCTCGAGGCATCCCCCTACCTGTTGGTGGGAGTAGACAAGGACAGATAGTATTCACTACTAAAGAGGAAAAGACAGAAAAAGGATGTGGAAACTATGGTTTATCTCATCATTATAATAGACTTCGGATCACTGTACAGTATTTTAAAAATAATTCAGTATTTTAGGTCAAAAGAAATTACCTATAATATTGTGATGAAGGATGTGTCCAACAACTCGTAAAACAGTTTTTTCCAACTGCGCCATTATTTCTGGATTATCTTCCATAACATTTAGTACGGTTTGCATTGTATTAAGAAGGCCCATAGCTGTGATTGCTTTCTCATCAGTTCCGGAATCTGTCTCAATAACTTTACTGAATGTTGTTGCTAAATGATCTGTGATCTCATAGGCCATAGGCATTAACTGCTCAGTGTACAGAGGTACAATCTTTTGTAAAACATTTGCTATATTATCATTCTCAGTTTCACGAATTACTTGAAGCAACTCTGTTGTTACCGCTTTCACTTGAGGTTCTAATAATTTATGTACTTTTTCCTGAGTTGTTAAAAGCATCTGAATTGCAATTGCTGCTTCAACTTTTACTGGTAGTTCAGAATCAGTAAGCAGAGCATTTACAGTAAGACGGACAGCATCTATCAGAAGAGGTTCATTCTTGAAACGAACACCAGCAAAACAATGCAGTACCCAACATGCTCTGGCTCTCATGTAACCTAATTGATTATGAAATTCAGGAAAAACATATTGACTAAGCAAAGAGTCAATTTCTTCCTTGTAGAACTTTTTCTTGATAAGGATGTCATTTAAAGTTCCCACCATATGCAAAGCCCCATCTCTTTTTTGTGGACCATATTCACCACTTTGACTTGTCAATACTTGCATACAAAGGTGCATTGTCCTTTCTAACATATCTTTTCGTTTTTTACAGCATGATGTGAGTAGCGATTGTGCTGCAGTCACAGGAGATACAAAATCTTCAAATATATCTATAAATATAATCAATAATAATTGTTTTGATTTTGCACATTAAAATTAAATAATAATAATATATATAGTTTTCCTTACCAAATTTGATACGTATGTATTCATGGGGATCACTAACCCATAGTTCTTCATCAGACTCTGAGTATGACATGAGGGGAAACAGCACATCTTGTATAATAGCAAACATATGAGGTTTTAGCAATTTCCATGAGTGTGCATGACTGACGCTGCAGACAAAACCAATGTCATTACCATTTGTTCTTAATAATAATAATAATAAGTGTTTAAAAGAGTTAAAAAAAGAGACAATTTTCAATAAACTTAAAACCATAAGCTATCATCTTAATTATCATTATCTTGTTTAAGTAAAATGTAATTATCTTTAAAGTCCTTTTCTTCATCTTTCAATAGAACATTTATTGATTAATTAATTAAATTAATAAATAATTTTTCCACAATATATTTTCTTCCCTTTTGTTTCTTTACATCTGAATTATTTAGTTACAGATAGATATAAGTTCAAATAATTATATTTAAATAACAAAGAGAACAAATATGAAAGATATTTATGTCAAAACCATAATATATTTTCAGTACTCACCATTGGTCTATATAGCTTATAGTTTGCTGTAACACTCGTGGTGAAACATATATTTTGTTCCTGTACTGGTCTAGAACTCTAAGTAACACTTCTAAGATTCCACCAGTGAAAGTTGTTAAATACCACTCTGCAAACTGAACATATTCCTCACGTGCATTTACTGGGCTTCCATATCTATAAATATATTCACAAATAAACTAATGTAACACATATATTGGTGATCACAATAGATTAGTAATGGTCAAAGTGATACTGGGCCCTCAGGCCCTGCAGAGCCACTACACCCAGAAGAAGAAGAACACATATAGTAAAATACCAATATCAAATTACATAGTCTTCAACATCGGCGTAGAGTTGCCTGTCTATCGGTCTTCTACAGGATATATTTCGGAGAGTGTGCTGAGGCTCTCCATAACCTTGTTCCTCCATCGCCTTTCTATTATCGCACCGCAAGGCACTGGGAGAATTTCCACCCCTACATCATCGATGTCCCACGAAGGCTCACAGAGCGCTTCGCGTCCTCTTTGTTGTTGCGTACGTCAAGGGAATGGAATTCTCTCCCGGCATCAATATTTCCCACTTCATACAATATGGGTCTCTTTAAAGCTAGAGTGAATAGGCATCTTCAAGGCAAGCTCGCTTCATCTTAGGCTGCATCATCGCTTACCATCAGGCATGATTGCAGTCAAGCGCTCGTCTATTCCGCAATAAAAAATAAAAAAAACTTCCTGTCTAAGCACACTTGACAAAGTTTGATAAAAGAACTTTAGCAGTTGAGTGTTTAAGTTTTATACATATTTAAAGCTAAATACAAAAAAGTAAACCTGTAAATATATATATATCTATATATTATATATAATATACATATTATAAAACAAAGTCGCTAATTCCGTATGTATGCATAAAACTTTAAAACTACGCAACATATTTTGATGCGGTTTTTTTTAATAGATAGTCACTCTATCTATCTCCAGAGAAAGGTTTGTACGTTTAATAACATTCAATAAGGAGTAGAGAAATACTGTAATTTTTGAGGTTTCTAATAAATATCGTAAATAATTTCATTTTTTTCCGCTTACATTGCAAACGCAGGCTAAACCCTATGAGATTTATCAAAACGATGTACTAAGTATTTGTACACCTTGAAAAGGTCTACAGAAAAGTCTGCGATGGTATATGTCTATCTCTTATGGATAACCCACTATAGCATTTTTTGTCATTTACTTTTTACGAAAAATAATGCCTTATTTTTGAAGCAATTCTTATACAATACAACATTAATCCTTATCCAATTAAGTACCTTAAATAAATTGATGATTTAATATAGATCAATATGGTTTACAGCATGTAATTTGAGTGAACATTTTCGGAGATATTACAGATTTAAAATGCCGTGAGAACGCTGCGCTTCGCCCTATAGCACTAGCAGCTATATGTGGCTGTTTCAAGAGTTTGTTTAATGACAAGGAAGCTGTGAATGTTGTATATAAACATATTCTGTAATTAATACATAAGGAAAATGTGAAAGTAAATAAGTAAAAATGTACTATATGAATTCAGATATTTCAAAGATAGCAGGAAATCTTCTTAGTATAAGGAAAGGAAATTGTTTTTCTCCAAATTTAACGCTTGCGGGCCACAGGCAGTAATGAATAAATCAAAACTACTGGATTGATTTTAAACATTTTTTTTTACACTGACTGACATGGGATATATATTTTATACCCGTGCGAAGCAGGGGCATAAAATATATATCCCATGTCAGTCACTATATATTCATTTTAAATAAGATTTTAGAATTTAAATCTGACCTTCACAATTAATTTCAGTTAAAATGCATGTTAATGCCAATAACCAACCCTATAAGTTCAATAATTTCAGAAGAAAGGAGATAACTGAATTTAGTCATCTAATACTAGCAATGCTAAAATTATTGGAATAGAAATAAATTTCACAAGTAACAGCCATATAATCAACTATCTAAAGGAATTAGTTTCAAATACCTCTCAAATAATCTATATAAAGTGTGAACAGCCCATTTTTTACACTTCCACCAAGGTAACTCCATACGTTCTTCTTCATCTACTTGAAGAGTGTGCTCTGGCACTGCCTGTTCCATGACTGATCTCAAAATCTCCATCCACTTGGTAAATATCTCTTTAGTGATCAAATCGAAAGGTAAAATATACTGTAAAGCAAAAAGGGATGTAAATAACTCAAAGCTATAAAAAAACAGTAATACTTTTATATAAAATATTAAGTATTTACCTTTATCAAACCATAAAAACATTTGAGAATTTGTTTCTGGATAAGAACTGATTCCATAGATTGATCAGCCTGAAGATTTACAATAAGGTTATACATCATAGGCAATAATAAATTCATAGCTTCAATAAGTGGGACTCTTTTTTCAACTGTATGGTACTCATAGGTTTTAATCAATTGGTACAAGCATAAGAGTGCTCCCATCCAGCTACTCGGTTCATGGTTTTGCAAATAAATATGGATTTTGTCAACAATCTGTGCCCAGCGTGAAGGAAAGTCATGCTTGATTATAGTCTTGAGACAAACACAAAGTTGATCTCTTATTATGTCTGGTGCCTGTACAACAGCATCTACAATCATATCTCTGATCATAGCACGATCCTGTTCATGTATGCTAAATGGTATTGGCTCACCATCCTCTGCTTCTTTTTCTTGCCATCCTGATGTAACCATATTCTTTAAATAGATAACTCCAGCTTGACGAACTGGTATTGGAACATCATTCAACATTACACCTTGCAATAATGATGGTGCAAAACCAATTATTTTATGTATCTGAAAAAAAAAGGATGTCATAATTGTTTGTTTAATCAAAAATAACACACCTTACTGGTTCGCGAATCCAAACGTGAATGACGAAAAATATGATTATCGCATGTTAAATAATTCAACACTACTAAAAGCTGTTACCAGATCAGAGATCTGCTCCAGGAATAAATTTTAATATATTCACAATACCCAATTTTTTCTTCATCTTTTTATGGTACATTTTGTATTCTAATATAATTCGTCGAAATTTAAACATGTTTATGTTAAGCTATTCATACGCGAGTAATGTGATATACGAACTGTCAAATCGAGAAACTTCCAGGTTATGCATATGGCAGAATATACCAAATTTATTATTATGATTATTCAAACACAATACAAAAAGTCGGCACTAGCACGGCATGTTACAAATCGGAGAAATTAGGATGTTACAATTTTAAACTTGCAAATAAACCAATTAGGAGTCGTCTTAATTGGTCGCATAGTACATTTTTCGAACATGTGGATCATAATATGCAATTTACCTGAGCAAGCTGTTCCTCTGCTTGCTGCCTCTGATTAGGATCAATAGTCGCACGCAAAATTTCCGTCAGCTTCCTGGTGTCCATGTTACCGTAATTAACATCAAACTTTTTAACACTTAAAATTTATTAGACGACATGAGCCGCCACTACCGGGCGTGGATTGAAAAGAGCAGAGAGACAAGAGTAGAGGCCTGAGGCCACGGTATGTTATCTTGGAACTAAAATATCTACCTTTTTTAGCGACATCTAGAAGTGAGCGAATTAATACTATGAAGAAGGTCTAGAAGTCTTCTACTGTCAAGAAAGTCGTGAAAAAAAGGAGGGCGCCACTGTTTTTTACATGGTATCACTATATACTTCGATTAATAAATTTTGTTACTTCATTTAAAAAAAAAGAATCAATCCTTCATTTAAAATATTTTTTTAATTAATCATAGTCAAAATCAGAAATAAGGTATTCAACTCCTGAAATGTGTCCTGAAGATCAAGCACAAGGAAGTTGCTCCATTTCTGCATTTTCAGATTCACTGGAACTGTCGCCTACTGTTATGATCTGTTCGTCTATATCATTATACAGAGTCCCACCTCGAGCATAATATTCATTTTCAATTTTAATGACATGGTCCGTACAATTTTTCCATTCTTGTGGGGTAACTGATTTGAATACTTCTTCTGCCAACTTTACAATAGTTATACCACTAACATTTTTTTGGGCAATACGCTTTTTTAAGATGGCCCAAACCAGTTCAATGGGGTTGAGATCACAATGATAAGGTGGCAGTCTTATCACTGTATGCCCATGTTCCCCTAAAAGCTCATCAATGTGGTACACCGGTTCAGGTTTATGTTTTTTAACTAACATTAATAAGGACAGTTTTCTTAATGTGGCATCAAATAAAATATTGTTTTCACGTAACCACATTTTGATCTCTTCAACACGTGAACTAGATGTTGGAGCCTGAAAAGGTTCAATTTAGTAATCAAATTTCAGATTATACATAATGATAAAGAATGTGACAATAAGAAACATAATATGTAAAAATAGTACCTTGTTCATTACAACTGAATGATATGGGGCATTATCCATAACAATTATTGATGCTTCAGTTAAATTTGGTATTAACTTTTTAGTTACCCATTTTGTAAAATTATGTGTATTCATTTCAGAATGGTAATCTTCAGTCTTGTTTTTACCACTAAATATTCACAATGCATTATTCACAAAACCTTTTTCACAACCAGCGTGCAAAATTATCCACCTTTTCCCTTTCGATACATTTTGTTAAAACGCCAGAAATATTTATAGACTGCCAACATTTAGTTATTTTGTAGGAGTCATGAATATAACTTTCATCTAAATAAATTGTTTTTTGAAGCTCTTCTGGCAATCTTCTATTTTCAAGAATTTGCTTCAAATAATATTCACGTTTTGAAGCTATAATTGGCTTTTCTATAAGCGCCAGTCTATTTGTTTTTGTAGCAACCCAAGTATTTCGGGGAAGTCCGCACGTTATTTAGATTAGTACAGAGTTGTTAAATCGTTCCCGCCTCACGGATACATCTTTGAATTCGAGTCAGACAACGCCTGCGCGGAGGCGTTGATACAAGTCTTTAGTCTCATTTTGTATAACGTTTCGGTTAAGTTTCGGTATTGTTGTTTAAAGTTAGTTATAATCACTGTTTTATGTTTGTAGTGTAATAGTTTTGTTTTAGTCAACGCATAGTATACGAAGTTCTGCCCAAACTATTTCTTTTATTTCGGGAAACCGAACCCATTATTTTGTCACCCACCTTAACTTGTGATAAATACCCCAACGTGTTATTGGAGCCGATCGTGACTGATATTAGCGCTCCACCGTGACATTGACACCCACCGTGATATTTTGCATTTTTCGAACTTAAATCCAATTGAATGTAATATCTGTCTGAGAAGTTCATGGCTGCCATCAAAATCTAATTCTTGTTTCACCACAGCTAATAGTTTTCTTAACGTAGGTACTTCTTTTTGGACTGTGTAGAAAAATTGAACTTTTTGACGAATGGCACATAGACTGAAATCATCAATCTGTTTACTAGGTCTGCCCTTCCTTTTTTTTTCCAGGCGTTACAAATTCGCCTCCATTTTTCATACCCTCGTCTACTATACGTCAAATGGTGCTTTCAGAAATATCTGGAAAAAAAAATTTAAACATTGTAAAAAAATTGAAAGTATCAAAAATTTTTAAGCGTAGTAATATAGGAAAGCTATACCTACAATAACATAACTTTTTAAAATTCGAAGCAATATTATCACAAAGTTAAATTATCACTTAAAAATGTACAATTTCAACCTATTTCATTTCTGTTACAGTGTCTAATATTAAATACGAGTACATACCTGTTATTTTAGCTGTTCGACCGTAAACATCGCCCAAATCAGAAAATAACTTTCCCGTTTGAAATTCACTCATAAATTCTTGAAAAACCTTAAATATGATCTGTCTAGTACTACTTTTATAAACAGTGCGATTCATTTTGACCACAAGACGGTTAAACGATAAGAAATATTCGCAGTAATTAATAAAAATCTAGTAAGCTAACCACAACAACCTCTGATTTATTAACAATTGATGTACTCAGTTAGACAGGAATACAGTGTTGCCATAACAAGTAAAAGCTTTAGTTCTCAAAACATTCTTTTCATGACTTTCTTGACGGACTATAACAGTGTTAACATAATATTTAATTAAAGAGTGTAGTGCAAATTGTAAAGGTACCGATACAATGTCAGACAATGTACTCGAAACATTAATATGTCTTAGTATCAGAAACAGAAAATAGTTATTGATACGCACTTTGATTTCATTCCTGAGTAGCAACAGATTTTGCATTCTTCTTGTTTTCTCGATTGAAAAAACCAGATTTCCAAAATATATCAAAACAATTCTTAAACACTTTATTACTCTTAATTACTTTAATAACAATTATTTTTCGTCAGAACAGAATGCCGATAAAATGAATTCCTCTTCCATTTTTAAATCACCTTGTTGGGATTACAATATTGAGACTAATGCCAATATTTATACTTCCTAATACACTAACTGCACGAGAAAGTTAATCGCTGAAGACTTCCACCGTCTGGTGCTAATCCTGGAAGCAACATCAGACATGCTTATCATAAATATGCATTAGCTATCATTGGAACTGATCCAGTATATAACAGTTCATGATTGACTTACCATAACTAATGAGTATACAAGGGGTTCACAAAAAGTTAAGCCCATTATAAAAAAGACGAGAATTGCAAGATTAAGATGCAAGATAAGATTAAGATTAAGATTAATATGGACATATAACGAGTTAAGATGAAACCATGTGACCAAAAAATGTTAAATATAAATGTGAATTGATATGTGATTAGAGAGCAGGAGAAAGAATTTGACAATGAAGGAGAATGGCTTATTTTCGCAGCATTAAAAAAATATGAAAATAAATAATTAGTCTATTTAATATAATATCTTATTATAGAGACCAGACCATATTCATGGTATGTTATCTTAGAACTAAAGGTTCTGATTCGGTTTTCAGTGACATCCAGAGTTCAGTTTTTGAAACTATGCAACAGTGTTTACATATTTTTAATTAAAGAGTGTAGTGTTAACATATTAAAAAAATAAAAATTTCTAAATTTTATATTTGTAATTATTTTTTTATGTTATGTTGTTTTAATTAAATAATTTAACAAGAATAAGTAATATTTTATATAATTTGAATACAATAATTTTTCAACATAAAAAAACTATAGCTAAACTTGTCTTTGACCATAGATGATACACTATAATGAGTGCTTGACAGATATCTGTTAAATTTGAAAAATTACAATGAATATATGTAATATATGGACTTTGATTTGAATATTATTAGTTTTTGTATGTTACGTAGAAAAAAATGTCGCAAAATGTTTTTTGTCTAACAGTCTTTGGTGAAGGTGAGTGCTTATTATTAAATTAATCAAAACTCCTGCTGCGTCTATGGCAATGACGTTTATACTTAGATTATCGAATAGTATTAATTTATATCTGCTTAAAATAATTGTTGCAGATCCTCTAAGAACATGGATTTATTCCAAACTTGGGTACGGAGGATTGGAGGTCCGCTAAATATAATAATTGGGAAGCAGATTACGTGTTCAGAAACCGACGTGTTTTGGCGCAAACATATTTACATACATCCGTTTTTATTTCCTTAAAAAATATCCATTTCATTTTAATTTGTTCGATTTGTTAATGTTGTTTTGGTGAGTTATTTAATACACAAGGCAAGTAGTAAAGCCAAGACTTTTCTATATGCATCATTGCTTCTAGGTGTAATAAACGATATAATATCAGATAATTTACGTATGACGTTCTTTTGTTAATGTTTAAAATAAGTTCGATTCCCGCCGAGAGCAAACATTTTCTATAAATGAAGTTGTTGGTATTTGAGTCTGGGTGTATATTTGTATTTAAAATTATATAAGCATATATTCACTAGTTGTCTGTCACCCATGTCACCCCACACAAGTATTAAAATTAAGTTTACTTACATTGGGGACGGACGACCGTGTGTGTAAGTGTCCCATATATTTATTTATATTTATAATGGCTTGATTTGTATTAATAACTTAAATTTATAATTTGTAGATATTACTTGTTTATTTTGGACATAAATAATATAGTGAGCTTTATATTATAAAGTTAAGCTTTTCGCATATACTTTATATATATTTATAAGCCTGTAATACTAAAGTAATTGTAATTTTCGTTATATTCAAATCAAAAGTAATTTATTGTTAAAACGACTGTATTATTTATACAAAATAGATAACTTTTCAATAATTTTGTTTTTTCATTTCTTTTGTACCCCGCCCTACTGCAAAAATATTATATGTATATAGTATATATAGATTTATATGACCTTTTTAGTACATAAATTGATCTCCAGATGGCGCTATTACGGATCACAAAAAAAGACTGCGAGTTACCCATCTATTTCATTATGTACACTGTAATCTTTGACCATATTTTAGCAGATTAAAGTAATATATGTCATAGACAAAGATTACAGTGTACATAATGAGTCTTAGACTTCCTTAATAATTTATCTGACTAATATAAGTATATTGGGTAGGTATTATGTAGGTATGCCAAGTAGGGATGTAACCTGGGAAAAAACGATTTTTAAAGAAGTAATTATTTTAATAAAATAGTCTATTAAAATAATCGCTTTTGTCTAAGTATTTGAAAAGTTGCCTTTTTAAATATTGATTATTAACTAGAATATAGCCTAATTAAAGTTGAAAACTAGGAATAAATAATAACAGATGAGCTGTTTGTGAAATTCGATTAAAATGATTCTTATCTCTATCATAATCTTAAAAAACAAGAAAAAATAGTAGAAAAGAAAAACTGGATAATAAAATAATCTATTTATTTAATTTGATTTTTAATATAAAAATCGATTATTAATAATCAAAAAACATCCCTAAGGCGAAGCCATAGACTACTAACTGAAAATGCATGGCATAGATTACTAACTATAAAATAGATGGTTGAGATTCATACATTCGCGCGAGCCTATTTTCGGTGGTATGGGGGGGGGGGGGGGGTTGCAGAGGAGCACTATAGCTACTTACATTCTCATTCTTTTAAAACTATCTGCCTCTCACCTTTTTCATTCCTAAAAACGGATTTAGTCTCAGCTCTGATTCTTTCTCACATAGGAGTAGTAATATATATAACGTATGACGTAAAATCGTAGTAAAATTAGTGATGTACTTGGTGTGCTAAAACCGTAATTAGTGATGTCAAAGTTTTATTGATTCGCACACCGCTCTTACCGATTTTTTGGATAACCGGCTCTTACCGGTTTTCCTGTTACATATTAATAATGATTCCTAAATATTAATAAAACAAAATATTTAAGGAACTTCTTTATTAAGACTTCTACTGTAATAAAAATATATATATACAACAACCGTTTTACATTTCTAAGTGCATACTTCTTTTAAAAAAAAACATTTTTTCCTAAACACGCTAAAAGCACAACTTCAAAAATTATTACTATTTTTAAATAGGAAACATGAACAGCAAGCTGAGTAAAAGTTATCCAAACAGAGCTTTCACAGGTCTCAAACTATCTTGAAAATGTAAGAATTGTAATTTAAATTATTATATATTATTATTAAACAAAATTAATTTTAAATATTCACTGGAAAACAAATGTGCAAGATTAATATTTGAAACAATAGATGCTTTCGTTTTTACCGTTTAAGTATTTAGGAAAAAACATTATACTTAAAAGGAGTGTACTTGATGGTAAATTATAATTATTATAATTTAAGTCTTTTTTAGATATATTAGTAGTAGTTTTATAGAATATTAGTGGTTTTTATCTCTAAGTATAATATTTTCCATGATATCAGTTAACACTTCGGATTTATACATATAAAGTAAGAATTAAATTTTTGCCATATTTAATGTGCCAATTGATACCAAGCTTTTCAAATGTAAACATGTCAAAACAGGTACTTTATAGTAGGCATTATCTGCCTACTATAAAGTACCTTTTTTTTATTACAACACATTATACTAACATTAAATATAATTTTTAATTCTTTTAAAGAATTTAAAATTATTGATAGTATTCGCACCACTTTATTATGGCGTGATTGCTATCAATAATTTTTACAAACTTTGAAACAAATAAATAAGAATATTATTTAATATCCACTTTTAAGAACTCAAACGTAACTATAATATTATATTTATTATTTGCTGTAGCATTCCTACGCGATACTTAGCACCAAGAGGTTACAGTATCACCAGTATTTTTGTATTTTTCAATTAAATTGCACTAGCCTAGTATGTTAATTGTGTTTTTTTCCTTTTTTTAATATTCTTGATAATAAATACATATTTTATGCGGTCAGTCCTAAGCCTGAATAAAGTATGCAGGGAAGCTCATTTAAGATTAAATTTTTTAATTTTATTATTAAAAGTTTATTACTGCGTCAAGGAAGGACTAAGGAGATTTTATAATTATTTTGTCTTTAAAATATTTTACGGGAAATGAATTTTATGTTCCCCTGATGTGACGCAAATTTTAATAATAATTTTTAAATCTTAATCAAAATTATTTGTATTTTCGATAATACGTTGAAACATATGGCTGTATTAAGAGTAACGAACATAACTAATTCCTCAACATCAACAGCTGTCAATCGTCTCCGAAGTAACTATAACACTTCAATAGAATAACGTCTTAGCCTTGGCCGTGAGTTTTGAATAAGTAACTAGTTACGAAAATAACTAGTTATAAAACAGGTTACATATATATCTTCACTAGTTACGTTACATTATGCGAAAATCATTTAACGACCCATGTCTAATTAGACAGTCAAAATGAGAATGATCAATGGGTGCGTAAAAATATGTATGTAAGAGAGTGGAGCGAGATGCAGCTGAGACTATTTTCATACGATTCATTCATAAATACATGTGCAAGAGGGATGCGAGATAGCATGTGTTGGCGCCTGTAGTAAAACCGCCCTGATGCAAAGTAAAACACTTGACTATATATAAAGTTTGTCCTTTTAGAAGATTTACGTTTCTTAGAATAGTACAAAGTATTTATTATGAGGTGAATATAAATGTGTATCAAAATCAATAATAAAGGTGTGGCTGGTTATTGTAACACAAAATAATCATTAAAAAAATATATAATATTATAATGAGGTTTAATAAACAAGAGTTAGCTGCATTAGCTTCACAGAATTCCCAGAGTTTCGATCGCGAGGGAATAATGTTAATTAAAGAAAAGCAGGATAGTTTTTTTCGACGTTCTGAAGGTAAGAAAAATAAATAAAAATTTTGAACCTCGTCGCTCTATACTTTTAATAACATTAAGTAAATATTATTCTTTTAACTAGTTTCACGATAACTTCCATCAGCTGTCTTAATTGTTATTTTCTTTGTTAAATTCTTATATTTTTTAAATACAATGATATTTTCATTATCATTTGTTTCAGGCTACTACTGTGCGCGCTGGTTTCGTCTTAGAGGAAATCTTTTATTTTATTTAAAGGGCCCTGGACCATGGCAGGAGCCTGTTAGTGTTATTGTGTTGGGGGAACATCAAATTAAAGAACAAACGCTTGATGAAACTGGCTATTGGCCATTCCAGCTAAGTATGTTTGTAATAATTTATAGAATTAGGCGTTACTTTACGGATGTCCATAATACAAATGTGTATGTATCAGGTATGAGAACGAATAGTACACTCTACATTTAGCATTGCATATAATTTCTTTTATTGTGGATTATAGCAAAATAATATTCTCATTACTTTTGTATGTTTGAAATAATAAAGACATGAAGCAGCTTTCAGCATGTTCAAATAAAGAATGTAATGCATATACGGACAGTTAATGTGTATATTTAATCAGAACATTCTTATTTCTAGTCTGGGAAAATGGAGTATACTATAGATTGGCTACATTTTATGAAGCCGAGCGAATTGCGTGGATTAAGGCTATAAATATGGCTCCATATAGTGTTATAAATTCACAAATTGTTGCAATGAAAGAAAAGCTTAATAGAATGAGAGCAATTACAGATATAACAACATATAGGCTACAAAAAGGAATAGTGCTAGGTATGTAACATTACAATATTATGTTAAAAAATTAATCAATTCACAATTAATAGTTACAAAATACTGAATATAAAATATTATTGTCAGTCCATATCTCTTTTCGAAATTTCCTTGGTGTAAGTGAACTGGACGTTTTCAGTTTAACAATTAAGTTATAGTTGTAGATTATAGTTGTTACAATAATATGACTATAAACTCATGATAGCACTAGGCAAAATTCTATTAAATTATATTTGCTGATATGTTTTAAAAAAAGTTTAAAATATATACATTCAATACTCAAAACAAATCTGCAATACATTAGTATTAATATGATGTATAAAATTATTAATGTAACGCCGTGTGGTATCTGGCTGAATAGAATAGTATCACCCTCATTTCTTACCGAGGTGTCGTAAGAGGTGACTAAGGTAAGTCGACCCGCCGTGTGGTATCCGGCTGAGTAGAATACACCAACCTCATTTCTTACCGAGGTATCGTAAAAGGTGACTAAGGTAAGTTGACCCACCGTGTGGTATCTGGGTTAGTAGAATAGATCACCCTATTACTTAACGAGGTGTCGTAAAATACGATAGAGGTAAGTTGACGTCAGGAAGGCGGCCGGTAGTAAAAACGCAACCAAACTATGTGACAGCATGTTTATGACATGTTATGCCGACCTTACTTAGAGTAGGATAAGGGCAGGAAGATGATGATGAAAATTATTAATATACTAAACAACTTTTCAGACATGAACGAGGTTCCACTTTGTGAACTAGCACTTTCTTGTGATAACTTATTATGTGATACACATGGTCGGCCCCCTTCTCCAGTAATAGTAATATATGTAAAATATTCAAAGGGTTTATGTATCAAATATGGAACAACAGAAATTGTGGAAGTAAGTAACAGCCTTTTAATATCTTACTTATACAGTAAGCTTTAGTTTTTTCGAATTATATTTATTGATAAGAAGCACAGCCAACTATGAATTTTTGTAGTGCAGTATGTTTAAGTTCCTCCTATCTCAATATTGTACAATAAATTCCTAAAAAAAAGGATTTATTATTAATTTTATAAAGAGGATTAGGAAGGACTCATTTAAAATATATTATTTAGGTATATGATCATAATTTGGTATTTAGGTGGATGGGGATTAATACTGTATCAATCTAAATATAAACCTTAAGAGATATATACCACAAAAAAATTTTTTGTAACTCTGTTAAAATAGGTATACCCACATATTGTTTTTTTAAAAAAAGATATATTGTCATCTGTGCCCAAAGTGTAGTAGATGTTGTTGTGTTATGTTGAGTTATGGATGCCAGGCCACTGGTTAATACATACATATACATAAATAAATACTTAAATTTGTTGGCCTTTTGCTGGAGGCAAGGCGAACCTGCTACCTCCAGTGCTGAGAGCAGGGTCACTGCCACTTGCGCCAATGGGTGGGTCAACAAGCAATGCATTCTAACAAAAATACAAAAAACTTCTTCTAAAGTTAAACGTTCTTGTTTTCAACTGATAGGTTACTTTGACAGACATAGATCCCTTCCAGAGATTTACAGAGAGAAAAATAGGGAGAGACTTGCTCAACCGGAAACAGAGCGAGCTATTCTTGAGATATCTCTATGTGATCAAATCAGAATTGTGGAAACTGTAGGAAAGATAAAATTACATTTATTAAATATACTTCTTACATATACAATTAAATATACTACTTAATACAAATATGTAACAAAATTTATCGTCATAATTAAGATTAAATACTTTCGTATTTTGACAGACCTGCAGTAACCCTTGTTT
Source organism: Morpho achilles (assembly GCA_947086495.1). Classification (NCBI taxonomy): domain Eukaryota; kingdom Metazoa; phylum Arthropoda; class Insecta; order Lepidoptera; family Nymphalidae; genus Morpho; species Morpho achilles. Next base: position 14,650,412 of record CAMTZB010000022.1, on the reverse strand, counting down.
TTCGAAAACAATTTTATTTCGTGCTAGTGATGGCTTGTCAAGGGAAACAATAGTCAGGATAGTTGTATATGATGTTAAGGAACGCGTGTCAGAAACTGCAGTACCTATGGGATTTACTTTATTGCAACTCGGCACTGTACAGGTACATAGTGTTTAATTTTATTACACTCAGCTTCATGTCTACATGGCTTCCATGCCGCAGCAATGTGTGTTGGCAGTTCTCGTTAGTTATCCTGAGAAATTCAGGAGGTTTCCTAAAGTTATAAAAATATATAAATGTGTCATAAAATAGAACTTTAAAAGTAATAGACATTAAAGGTCAATTTAATTAATTAATATTTAATAATTTTAAATATTTTTCAAATAGCCAAAGAAATTGTCTGCGTATCAATAGATACATTTTTATATAAATTACTAAAGGCCTGCCCTGCTTCGCACGGGTAAAAATGTCACTAAGTGTAAAAAAATGATTAAAATCGATCAAGTAGTTTTGATTTATTCATTACTGCCCGTGGCCCGCAAGCGTTAAAATTGGAGAAAAACAATTTCCTCTCTCTATATCAAGAAGATTTCCTGCTATCTTTGGAATATCTAAATTCATATAGTACATTTTTACTTATTTACTTTTACATTTTCTACTTGTTTTTTATTTTTACAATTAATTACAGAATGTTTTTATAAACAACATTCACAGCTTTAAACAAACTCATGAAAGAACGACACAGCTGCTAAATGTGAAGTGCTATAGGGCGAAGCGCGGCGTCCTCACGGCATTTTAAATCTGTAATATCTCCGAAAATGTTCACTTAAATGACTTAATTAATTTTATTGTAAACGGCTATATTGATCTATATTAAATCAACAATTTATTTAAGGTACTTTATTGGATAAGGATTAATGCTGTATTGTATAAAAATTGATTTGAACATAAGGCATTATTTTTCGTAAAAAGTAAATGACAAAAAGTGCTATTGTGGGTTATCCATAAGAGGTAGACATACACCATCGCGGACCTGTAGACCTTTTCAAGGTGTACAAATACTTAGTACATCATTTTGATAAATCTCGTAGGATTTAGCCAGCGTTTGCAATGTAAGCGGAAAAAAATGTAATTATTAACAGAAACCTCTAAAATTACAGTATTTTTGTACTCCGTATTGAATGTTATTATACATACAAACCTTCCTCTTGAATCACTCTATCTATTAAAAAAAAAACCGCATCAAAATCTGTTGCGTAGTTTGAAAGTTTTATGCATACATAGGGATATATGGACAAACAAAGAATGCGACTTTGTTTTATACTATGTAGTGATTATTTCACTATGCTGTGTGGTATCCGGCTGAATAGTACCACCCTCATTTCTTACCTAGGTATTATTATTATTTCACTGTTACATCTAACAAATATGTTAGATGTACTAGTGAAATAATAATTAACATAAAAATGTAAATTCAATTGTTCCCTCATTACCGTAGCATGTTTTGTTTATTCTTTCAATGCAGCTGTAATATTGACTTGTCACATGATTACATGATTTATAGTAATAAATGTATTTATTGCTGTTTGTTGATTTGTAACTTTCTAAAATATATTGTATTTAATTTCTTTAATTTGTCAGAATTTGTCAATTATGATTACGAGACCGCAAAACTAATTTTAGGACAAATAGAAAAAATAACTCTGGATTATACATTTTAATTCGGATTCAGAAACGTTAACCGTTAGCGTTAAAATAACAAACAGATTCACTCATGTATGATAATCAGAGATGAAAGTTTTGTTGACATTAATTTTAACAAAGTAATCCAAAAAAGGAAAATTCAGTTAAAGGAGCCGTTTTACCCATATTGGTAACATATGTAATAAAATATTGGTGATAAAGTGATACTATTTATATAAACTTAGATATAGATAATATTAATCTCTTAATTTGTTGCTACACAGGAAGCTCAAAGATTGCGTGTTGCACTTAATACACGTGATAATAAAACAGTTGGATTTGTAACTATAAATGGCTGGAGCTTGGAGCCATCGTACATAGGAACTAGCCCTAGTCATTCAAACGACAGAAATTGTATAGACGTCCCGCAAAAGGTTCTCTGCCACCGGCGTTCCCAATCATTGCCTCCGAGGCTCGGGTTAAATTTGAAATTTCCTTCATATGGAAATCTTCTAAAACAAAATTTCGTTAATAGTCACCAAGTCACCTATAGATTTCACTCAGGGCTCGGCGGAGATATAACGGTGCACGAAATAATGGCTGAACCTAAACTATGCTATCAAATTCCTATGCAACTCTTGTAAGTACTTCTCTTGGTCTTTCTTCTGTGAGTGATTGTAAAATTATAATGAGAATAAACGTAAGGAAGAAAGAATTAAGTAAGCTGTGCACATAATATGTCCAATGTATCTAAACAATTTTTATAGAATTTTACAATCTTGATATGTAATAAGGTCTTTAAAAAGTTAGTCTTTCAATTTAGTCTTACTCATGTGTTTACCCACTTTAGCTTTTTATAAAATTCTTAACATATATAACTTTTATTATTACAAATTGTATTGAATTGTTCATTAGGAAACAGAAATGATAAGTTTTAGGAAGAATAGTTTTTTTTTCGATAAATTTCCGAAATCTAGCATTGCATTTAAATGGCCCGGAGCGAAAAGGTTTAATTTGCGTCGATTTCATTTTTTAAATACAAGCTAGCAATAAAATTACCACCTATGGGACTTGGGCCACAGAAACACTGTTCAACCAAACTAAATAGTGATTATTTGGGTTCTATTGAAAGTTGCATAGTGGCATGAAAAGTATATAAATATACTAATTAAAGTTTTGTATATAGATGATATATTTCTGTTTAAGGGACATATATATTCAAAGAGAAAAGGAGTTGCTAGAGGAATTATTATCAGTCGGTGAAATTTGCGGACATTGGCAAATCAAACAGTTGGATTTGGCGGCAACACATGTATCGCTTTTGAAGCATTACTGTCATTCGAAAAGGTGTTTGCATCAAGCTGAACATGCTTACTTTAAAGCAAGCTCTAAAAAAGGTGAGTTGCACGAGTTACGTTTAGAGTAATTGAAAGTTATATTAAACTGAATTGTTCTTAGAAATTTATTTCAAAAAAATGTTTAGATCATAATTCATCTTCCTGCCCTTATCCCACTCTAAGTCGGGTCGGCACAACATGTTATAAACATGCTGTTACGTGATTTGGCTGCATTTTTACAACCGGTCGCCTGCCTGACGTCAACTTACCTCTGTCGTATTTTACGACACCTCGGTAAGAAATGAGGTTGGTCTATTCTACTCAACCGGATACCACACAGCGGGTCGACTTACCTTAGTCGCCTTTTACGACACCTCGGTAAGAAATGAGGGTGGTACTATTCTATTCAGCCGGATACCACACGGAGTGTTTTAGATCATAATTAGAAATCTATAAATTTTAATTCTGGTTTAGAAATGTTTGTTAAATTATAAAATTACCATTTTCTCCTGATAATACATATTTCCTTTTATATTAGACGATTCAAGTTTGGAGTTTGCTCCGATCAATCTTCATCTACAGAGAATGTGGGTGTACAATGATACATTGAATAAGACTGGATTTCATGACGTCATGACTGCGGGTGCATTCGCAGCGCATACGCATAAAGCGGAAAGAACCGGTGGACTTATCAGGTATATGTAAACTTCAAGCATTCTTGTCTTCCCACTGTTTTCTTTATACACAATTTTGAAATATTGTATTATTTCATTCAACGGTCTGGCTCCTTGTGATTAGGATGCAGCTTGTCCACTGACCTGCGGTAGCCCAGCGGTAACACCGTGCGACTCTTTCGAGAAGGTTGCGGGTTCCAACCCAGGCAGACACCAATGTGTTTTTCAGTTAAAGCTTATGTGTCTAATTGATCATTACAATTTATCACACGCTTTTCGGCGAAGGAAAACATAGTGAGGAAACCTGCATATCTCTAGAGAATTCTGGGGATATGTGTAACCTACCAATCCGCATGCGCAGCGTGGTAGGTCTTAGCTACAATGCTTCTCTCTAAAAACGGAGAGAAGAGGTCTATTCCCAGCAGTGGGAGAGCAACAGGTCGTTACTTACTTCTACTTACTTTTTGTCCAATGAGATCTAACAGTTTTATAAACTAAACTGCTAAGAATTTTTTTGATGTAAAGCTACATTTAACGCTGGATTTCTAAAGTGTCAATGTCAATGAAATATGTATATGACTTTTGTTTCTAGGTTAGTTCAGCAAGTTAAGGATATAAGTAATACGAAAGCAGCAATAAATTTCGCGGCGGCAAATAAAATACAGGCTGAATATGATAATGTCATTGCCCTGAAGAGGCTACGTGACGAGATCCTTATGGACATGGACAGGATCGTGGTATTATTACAAGCAAACCAACGAGACGAAGTTATCAGAGTTACTAAAGGTATACATCAAATTATAGATCCTATTAATATTATAAATGTAAAAGTTTGTAAGCATAAATGTATGTTTGTTACTCTTTCACGGTTAATCCGCTGAACCAATATCGATGAAATTTGGCACAATTACTCCTAATACACTGGAATAACATATAGGCTATAGAAATCCTGTTAATTCTACAGGAATAGGATGACATTGAAAAGCGCCATCTATTATCAACCTATCGAACGAAAAGTCTTCTCTTAAATATTCAGGAGTTTAGTAGGAAATTGCGAAGCTCTAAAGTCAACACGCTTTATGTTTTGAACTTATTATGAAGAATACTGTTTTTTTTAGTGATTAAAAGCAAGGCGAAAAGTATGCTTGAACTGTGGGAGCCCGCAGTTGTAGAAGAATCATTGGCTATAATAGGCTGGCCCAAACATAAATGCAGCGACGACCAAGAAAATCAAGTATGATATTTTGTTTAAGTATTCTCTAACTTGTTCCCATTATTGTATAACTAAATTATAATTACTGACTTACACATAGTGGCCAGCATATTTAGATTTAAGTATCAGCTTTTGCCAATGCTTAATTCCATAAAGCGACTTTTCTTGCCTCACCTCAGTGATTCATAGATACATTATAAAATGAGATAGATACACCACATAGATTTCCGAACTCAAACTATGGGGCTCCTTCCCAGAAGGTGGCGCCACTGGCACTGAAGATAGTGGAGCCATTTATTTTAGATTATAGCAAATAATTTCATTATTACCATTGCATTAAAATATAAATAATGTAAAACAAAAGTAATAATAAAACTATTTTGCGATAAAATGCAGATTATAGCAAAATTATTTTATTATTACTTTTGTATTATGCAAAGTAACGCGAAATTCTATAAATTATATAAATAATGTGGCTAATGTGGAAATATATTTTTTTATCTACTATAATACAAAGATTATAAAACTGAAACCAAAATTCTTATGACAAACATTACGTAAAATTAAAAAGTTTTTTTTACGATACAGGTCTTGTATGGACACCTGTATTATAATATAACTTTTTAATCGTAACGATACAACTATACAGCCTCAAGCTAGACCAAGGAGGTTGAACCTCTACGTTAAAAAAAAAGGTTTCAATGAACAAGTCCGCGGCGACGCAACACGCATGCGCAATCGATGTTTGCGCCTTGGCGCTAACATTTGACATTTAAAAAAAAAATCTTTCCAATATTTAAACAAAGTTTGGTTTTTATTAATATTGTTTTACGTTTTATAATATGAGAGTAGATAAAGTAGTGTATGACACTGTACATAACTTGGTCTTATAACACGAGTGTGTTTTAAAAAAACCGAACCATTATTATGCAACAGTATCATAATCTACTATTATATTTCAAATTAAAAATATAAATTTGTCATAAGTTGTCTAACGTATTTCTACACTTTTATAATTTTCAGGCGCTCACAACAATAATGCGTTTAACCGAACAATTAAGTATATTCGACGCTAATTCTGATTGTGAGAACTTCGTTGCCTCATCTAGTTCCAGTTCTAAGGAGACCTCTCCGACCGTTGACTTTGCGACCTTTCCATCATGTTCCGCTAGCCAATGTACTAGCAACGGGTACAAGGAACAAAACCCGTTAGGCATATGCGAACCAGAACTACAATTTCATAACGATTATTTTAATAGTGATGAAAGAAATAGATTAAATCGTTCGTTCCGTTCTATTCGTTCGCCTCCAAAGTCGAAAATGAACGATCCAGACAGTTTATCGTTCGATTCGAACAGACCGCGACATGGCAGCTTGAGACATGATTTTAAAAGTACAGCATCCTTAGAACAAGTTTCGTATCGATGTTTGGTCGAAAGTTTAAGTGGGATTGATAAGAAAAAGGTATTGTTTTTTTATTTAATTTTTAAATAGTAATTATCCTCCTCCTCTTAACCCACTCTCTAAGTGGGGTCGGCATTACTTGTTATAAACATGTTGTTACATGATTTGGAGACGTAGTTTACGACCGGCCGCCTGCCTGACGTCAACTTACCTTAGTCGCCTTTTGCGACCCCTCTATAAGAGACGCTGTTATATTTTACTCAGCCGTATACCACACGTGGGGTCGACTTACCTTAGTCGTCTTTTACGACACCTCTGTAAGAAATTAGGGTGCTTTATTCTACTCAGCTGGATACCACTCGGCGGGTCGACCTACCTTAGTCGCCTTTTACGACATCTCGGTAAGAAATGAGGGTGATCTATTTTAACAGCTGGACACACGCCAGTTTTTTACGTCTTAATGAATAAAATTATAAAAGTTGCTAAAAATCTGATTACCATTTAATTTATTCGAAGCAATACAATGACGTTATAAATATTGTTATAAAAAAGCGATGTTTTCGTAAGTTGAGATATTTCACCAAATAATGTTCCTTTGGCATTGCAGAATTATGTATATTAAACGTTTGTGACATTAACATTTTACTTACAATAGATATTTTTAGATAATTACATTTTCTAAGTTGCGTAATGAGTTATTGAATATCTTGTATTTATTTATGACATTTATTGTTTATATTTATTGCGAAACAATTTTTTTTGTATTAAAAAGTTTATTTGTCGATTTATTTATATAGTTCATGGTGGATAAGGCAAATGCTAATTTATTTTGCTATAGCGAAACTAATAATATAAAAATATATTAGAATAAGATAAGTTATGAGAATCATTGTGTAGGAAGAACTACGTTACAGTCTATTTCGATTATTCTAAATGTTGGGCTGAAATAATGATGCTCTGGCGACTGTTTAAGGGGCATAGAATTATTCCTAATGACTGACTTAATCTGCTTCTTCGTAATTAGTTATTTTCTATATGATTCATCATACTCCTGTCCTTATCCCACTCTAAGTGGGTCGGCACAACATGTTATAAACATCCTGTCACATGATTTAACTGCGTTTTTAGGACCGGTCGCCTGCCTGACACCAACATACCTTAGTCGTATTTTACGACACCTGCGTAAGAAAGAGGGTGGTCTATTTTACTAAACCAACTTACCCTAGTGACCTTTTACGACACCTCGGTAAGAAATGAGGTTGGTCTATTCTACTCAGACGGATACCACACGGCAATTTTTTTTATATTTGTTTATTTATATTAGTATTATGTAATATAAAATAAATTTATTGATTAAAAATATTAATTTTTATTTGTAAAGCAATGCGAATTATATTGAAGTTGAATTTGAGTGTAAGTGAACGATTTTTTTGGATCTAATTTTATTTCGTATTGACAATATTCTGGTAACCCTAACGGCTTATTCTGACTTATCGGGCGGTAGTAGCACAACTCTTGATTCGCAAATTTTTATCATCTTTGGTTAACCAACGCGATACCTTAATGGTGATGATTATTTGAGTGATAGCATATCTTAACTGCAGTCAGCTACGCATCCAGCTGCAACGATTATCTTGTAACCATCAAATTGTAATAATTGTTTTAAAAGATTAGCCGCCGAGTTTCTTGCTGATTCTTCTAGGTAGGAGCAAACTTCCGAATCAGTGGTAGCTTCTTTAAAACATTTGACGATTCAAAAGTACTGTAAACAGTCCACTTGAATAAAGAATATTTTGAATTTGAATTTGAATTTGATGATTTTGGTAGTGGTGAGTTCTAATCACTGACCTTTGAGTTCTCTATTAAAAATTAAAATTTTGTGTGGCTTATATTAACACGTGGTCACGTGTTTTACAGTAAAGCTTATATTAACATGTCGTCACGTGTTTTACAGTAAACGACGTCATGAAACCTATGATATATTTAATATTATTTTACCCTATTTATGCTCTCAATTTTAAAAGATGGTTATTTTTGTTACAGATTGCAGGTGTAAAAAACGAGTCTTCCTCTCTTCCAAGTATAGGCCAAATTGATTCTACTACAAGGGAAAATAACTTAGCGAACTTGAAGACCGTAGGTACGGACGTCGATGTCGCAATTACTTTAGCGCTGGAAAATGTGATGAAATATGTAGAACGTAATAAAGGTATTAGTCTGTTTTTATATGTTCACTTTTTCTTTATATTTATGACTAGCAATGCCACCGGCTTCGCCCGCGTGGAATTATTAAAAATGGTTAATGTGGGTGAACCTTAAAAGCTAGACATGTGTTGTCGCGGGCTTTTATTTAGAACTTTTAGATTGGAACAATTTTGTAATACATAATTTTTGAATAACTTTCACCGTTTACTTAGCGCACGCAAGGAAAGCTTTAAATTTCGCCGTTTTCGCTGCTAATTCTGCATTGCATTCGTAAAAACGCATGTCTCTATCACCACCACTACGATACACAAGCAGTGCACATATTCAATACCACAATCTCAACAATCGTTTCGTCCCGCAACCGAAGCATCATCAGGAGATGGGCTCAACGACAAATTTGCAAAGCTTTGTAAAGGGTTTTCAACGAATCCTGAATGTATCAGATATGAAAACAGATTATAAACTCTACATTTAGCATTATTTACATTTTCTATTTGCTCTATCGCGGATTATAGCAATATCATAATTACTTTTCTTTTACTTCCGTAAAGTAACGCCTAGTTCTATAAATTATTTTAAATGTCGTTTTAGACTTAACGGAAAACGATCTGGAGTATTTAAACAACGTGTCGGATGGATTTAAAGTGGCAGCTGAGACTCTTTTGCGATGGTTGCGAGTATCTCACGCGGCTTTGCGGCTGAGATGCGAATCACCCTCATGGGCCCGCGAGCACTCGGCGTTACAAACAAGACGCGATACTTGCTTTTCACAAGCGGTAAGGCTACATTTTAACTTTATATGCGGCCTTGCGTGTCACATATATAGACAAACTTTCATAGCGATCAAAGATAAATAAGGAAGGCTGCCAGAGATTAAACGCGGCTCCAGAATATTTAGAAAAATCGGGGAATAACTTATAAGACCAAAGCTCGAGTAGTCAGACCCCTAATATTCCTGATTTTTCTACAGAGTAAATAGAGATTTGGACAATCTCTAGATCTATCTCAATAGATGCATTAGAAATTTTGTGTTGGTAGCGAATGTTCTGAATACTCTGGAAAGCCTAACGCACAAATGTATCTATTCTCTCTCAACTCGGCTTAAAAACCCGACTGTCCTCAACCAGTCTTCAACACATTCGTATTTCGGCCACATAATGCAAAGAGGACATGGCAACCTTGAAAAGCTGATCTTTGTAGGCAATAGAGAAGGCAGAGATAGAGATAGAGGGCAAAGATAGAGAGGGGCAGAGAGGCAAGATAGTCTGACCAAGTGAAACAAGCCATTGCCATACAAATTCTATTAAAAGGCTACTTTAGACCGGAGTTGATGACGGCAGATTAAACGAAGGAAGGGTTGAAGGACCTAGATCCTCAGTAATAAGGGACCGAAAGGATAAAGATTGAATTGTGTAGGAGGACGTATACTATACGCCGTGTGGTATCCGGCTGAATAGAATAGTACCACCCTCATTTCTTACTGAGGTGTCGTAAAATACGACTAAGGTAAGTTGACCCGCCGTGTGGTATCCTGTTTAGTAGAATAGACCACCCTCATTTCTTACCGAGGTGTCGTAAAAGGCGACTAAGGTAAGTTGACCCACCGTGTGGTATCCTGTTTAGTAGAATAGCCCCACCCTCTTTCTTACCGAGGTGTCGTAAAATACGACTAAGGTAAGTTGACGTCAGGAAGGCGGCCGGTCGTAAAAACGCAGCCAAATCATGTGACAGCATGTTTAGAACATGCTGTGCCGACCCCACAGGGCAGGATAAGGATAAGGGCAGGAGAATGATGACGTATACTAACACAGTGAGACGATATGCAAGAAGTCACTTAAAGATCTGAAGATAAAAGAATTTCCACTTTTTTTTATTCAGCTTAAACTTAAAATTACATTGCAAAAAATTGCAGCTTAATGTGCCTCCATTAAAGCATTCTATTCATTATTTCTACAAATGATTAAGTAGGCGGAGTACGTAGAAGGAGTCACTTATTTAGACGATGCCTTTTAAATGAGGAATAATTTATTGTAGCAATTATGTGGTTTATTTTTCAGTTGACGACGTTGACTGCGGGTTTATTATGTTGGTTTTGTTCAATACCAAGTGACGTTGTTGTTAAAGTGTTAACATCTGAACTGGGCCCGTTATGCGGTTTCGAAGGCCTTTTGAGTCTGTATTCGACTGAGAAAGCTATGTGGGGTGACATGGTCGTCGCCGTTGAAGACTTGCAAACAGTTGTTTTCACTTTGACCAAAGTTGGTCATAGGTTTGTATTTTTCGTTTGTACAAATTCTAAGTCAGGTTTATATATAAATGTTTCCTTTGAAAGTGGTTATTGTGAGATAAAAATATAATAATGACAGACACTAACTCCTTAATACTTTAAATACGCCGTGTGATATCCTGCTGAATAGAATAGTACCACCCATATTTCTTACCGAGATGTCGTAAAAGGCGACTATGGTAAGTCGACCCGCCGTGTGATATCCGATTTAGTAGAATATACCACCCTCTTTCTTACCGAGGTGTAGTAAAATACGACTGAGGTAAGTTGACGTCAGGAAGGCGGCTGGTCGTAAAAACGCAGCCAAATCATGTGACAGCATGTTTATAACATTTTGTGCAGACCCCACTTAGAGTGGGATAAGGGCAGGAAGATAATAAAACTAACTCGTACCTTAATATACCATGTAGCTATGCATTATTTCATATTATTGGTAACATAAATACTTATCACTTTATACAATAGTATAGTAACGTAATCCATCCTAATATATGTAATTTATAGAATTAGGCGTTACTTTGCGGAGATCCATAATTCAAAAGTAATAATGAAATTATTTTACTATAATTCGCGATCAATTTTTCCATGCTAATATCATAAATGCGAAAGTCTGCCACCATTCATCTGTTGGACCAATATTGATAAAATTTGGTTCAATTAATGATTATGCATCGGGGTAACATTAGGATTAAAATATTCCAGCTTTTTTTACTATACTCACGTGTTATTCTATCGGGTTAGCTCGAGACTAGTCGGGCTAACCCGATAGAATAACACGTGAGTATAACCGGTTTCTATACATTAACTTAAAAAAGATTTTTATGTACCTTTTTTGTAGTAATATGGCGTTACCTCAAGTGAGTGGAACAAGAGGCGCGCTTAAAGTATATATTCCAGTGTCTGATTCACTCTATAGCAAGTTTACTAATAAAGAGGTAAATTATCTTTATAAATAATCTATTTAAATTAATTAATATAAGCCGTGTGGTATCCGGCTGAGTAGACTAGACCACCGTCTTTCTTACCGAGTCGTAGTAAAGCGCAAATAAGGTAAGTTGACGTCTGGCAGGCGGCCGCTGGTGAAATACCTAGCCAAATCATGTGACAACATTTTTATAACATGTTTTTGCTGACCCCATTTAGAGGGATAAGGCCAGGAGAATAATGATAACGATTTATATTTATTATAGTATCGGCCTGTTACTATCCCACTGCTGGGCATAGGCCTCTTCTTTCCGTTTTTTTTTTTTGGAGAGAAGGATTGGAGCTAAGACCTACCACGCTGCTCCAATGTGGGTTGGTAGGTTACACATATCTCCAGATTTCTCTAGAGAAATGCAGGTTTCCTCACGATGTTTTCCTTCACCGAAAAGCGTGTGATAAATTGCAATTATCAATTAGAGACATAGGTTTTACTAGAAAACTCATTGGTGCCTGCCCGGGTTTGAACCCTAGACCTTCTCGAAAGAGGCGCACGGTGCTACCGCTGGGCTACCACAGCTTATTATTATATATTTATTAATATACATGTATCTGTTAATATATATATTTTTTTTATTCCACATATTTACACACATATATAGCTGATAATGAACCTTTCATTAAATTTGTGCTAAGAGTTTTATAAGATTGACAATTTGCAATTCTGAAATCGTTACATTTTTTTTACTGAAGCCTGTTAACTGAATGCTAGTATTTTGGTTTCACTTCAATTTTGTAAATACAGTATTGAAACTACTTTTACGGCAGCAGTTTTGCAATACTTTAATTAAATCAATTTGTTTTTTTAGCATTTAAGCTTCACGATAACGGCTGTATTTTTCAACATCGGAATCAACGAAAAGGCTACGCTGGCCGAAGCCTTAGGGGAGACAACACCACAATTTCAATCAAACAACGACAATCTGGATAGACTTTATAAATATTACCACAAGTATAATAAAGTGTTTCCCGCTGATCATACGGCGCCAAGCCGAGGTTAGTTGATTTTTTCAAAATCTTTTCCAATAACAGAATAGTCTATATCAAAATTTAAAATTCAATACAAAATATTCTTTATTCAAATAAACTTGTAAACAAGTGCTTTTGAATCGTTAACTCTACCGCTGGTTCAGAAAGCCGTTCCTACCGAGAAGAGCCAGCAAGAAACTAGGCGGTTACTCTTTTAAAAATATATTTCTTATGACTAGTTACATTTAGTCATCTTGTACAGGGTCTAAGCGAGCTATATCCACACATTCTTATCTTCCAAGTAGTCCTCAACAGTATAGTAGGCTTTCTTGATCAGCCTCTTTTTAACAGTGTTTTTAAACTGTTGTAATGGCAAAGCTAAAATTGATTGTGGAATTTTATTATAGAATCTTATACCCAGACCCACAAACGATAATACGTAATTTTGCAAGGCGCAAAGCAGGAGCCACAAGCTTATGTCGGTTCCTACTTTGCCTCCTATATACATCACCTATAGTTTTATAATTCTTTATATTTTTATGTACGAAAACTAAATTGCTTAAAATATACTGTGAAGCAAATGTAAGAATACCTATTTCCTTAAACTTCTCTCGCAGGGAATCACGCGGGTTTAATTTGTAAATACCACGAATGGCTCTTTTTTGTAATACAAAATTTTTTTCATTATCCGCGCATTTACCCCATAGCAATATACCATACGTCATAATGCTATGAAAGTAAGCAAAATAAACAAGTTTTGCTTTGTGTATCAGTAAGCGTTACTTTATATGTATAATATTAAAACGTTATCTATTATAATAGAGTTAATATTATATAGAATTAGGCGATACTTTGCGGAGATCCATAATAACAAAGTATAAAATAAAATTATTTTGCTAGACGCAGACCAGATCTCGCAACTTCTTGTTTTGGCATTTTTTCCATGCCTACTTTGACCTTTCTAAAATTTTTATGCCGCCCCTATTTAACACATGATTTTTAATAACAGTTAAGAAACACATATGCTAGGTTGAATTAAAGTAATCAATAAATTTTCTCGGCTGTAGGATAGTTGATATGTTTTACTGTCAAATTTGGATATTAACATGAACTCTCTCTCTCATCAACCAATAGCCGTCCACTGTTGGACATAGGTCTCTGCCATGGACCTCCACGCCACACGATCTTGTGCCGCCTGGATCCAGCGGCTCTCCGCGACTTTTTTGAGGTCGTCTGTCCATCTGGTGGGTGGTCTGCCTACACTGCGTTTTCCGGTGCGTGGTCGCCACTCTAGCACCTTGAGACCCCAACGTCCATCGGTTCTTCGAACTATGTGCCCATTGCCACTTCAGCTTCGCGACCCGCTGAGCTATGTCCGTGACTCTGGTTCTTCTACGGATCTCCTCATTTCTGATTTGATCACGTAGAGATACTTCGAGCATAGCTCGCTCCATCGCCCGCTGAGCGACTCTGAGCTTTCTTATGAGGCCCATAGTCAGCGACCAAGTTTCAGAGCCATAGGTCATCACTGGCAACACGCACTGTTCGAAGACTAGTCTTCAGACACTGAGGAATATTGGACGAAAAGATTTCACGTAACTTCCCGTTAAATTTCGAACTAAGTATGCAATTTAAGTAATAAAGTATGCAATTCCCCTTAAAATTCGAACTAAGTATGCAATTTGGTTCTAAAAGCCAATTTTAGAATCAAATTGCATACTTAGTTCGAATTTTAATTTTTAGGTACTTAGTGCCTTATTTACTCCAAGTGTTCACATGGTCTTTCTTATTTCGGATCTTAGCGTCTCCTCGAAGTAAGTCGCTGGAAGAAGTAATGGAGAATCTACGTGCCACTGTTCACAAGAAAGTGCCCAAAAATATTGAAGTATTACATCTCGCCGCCTTAGCTACAAGACTTATGAACGGTTAGTTTTCATTTTCTGAAACATCCATAATTAATGAAATATAAAAAAAAAATTTCTTGATTGAACAATTTTTGATTACTAAAAATATGCAGAGCATATTTTAGGAGTCATGACGAGTCAAAGTAGCATACTTTTTGGAAATTTTCACCAAGACAACGTAAATTACACAAGCTGTGATTGCCGAACGGTTAAACCGTGTAACTCTCTCCAGGGGATTATGGGTTCAAATCCCAGGCAGGCAACAATGAGTTTTTCTATTTAAACTTATGTGCCTAAGTGATATTTACAATTTATCACAAGCTTTTTGGTAAAGGAAAACATCCTGAGGAAATCTGCTTATCTTTGGAGAATCCCTGGAATATGCGTAATCTACCAGTTCGCATTAGAACAGCGTGGTGGGCTTTGTTCCAATCCTTCTCTTCAAATAAAGAAAGTCGGCCTATGCCCAGCAGTGGGATAGTAATATTATATATGTTATAAGCATATACTAATTATACCTATAGAATTTTAATTTACCATATCAATTGTTTTAAGCATATATGCCTACGTCTTTGATGTAATTAAGACATATCTATACTAATATATAAAGCTAAAGAGTTTGTTTGTTTGAACGAGCTAATAAAACTAAACTACTAACTAACTAAAAATAAATCTAAACTCAATGAATGTAAGATAGTCCATTTATCGAGGAAGGCTTATAGGCTATATAACATCACGCTAAGATGAATAGGAGAGGAGGAGAATTAAAAAATATTGGGTTAGCGGCATAATTAAAGTGCGCTAAGTAAACGGTGAAAGTTATTCAAAAATCTCTTAAAGTCAACTCACAATAACGACATCTATGTTCAAAATTTCATTTCGGGAAAAATTTGTGACTGAAAACATGCGGCCGAAGCTTCTGGCACAATAAACAATAAATATACACAATAAACAACAGTTGCGTTGTTTAAATATTTCAGGTATTCGATTCACATCGTGCAAAAGTGCTAAAGACAGAACTGGGATGTCTGTTACTTTAGAACAGTGTACTATACTTGCTATGGAGTACCATCTCGCCGAGCACGAAATGAAAAAAGCCCTTAACATTATGAGAAGGTAACGTAATTGTTTATAATAGATTTATCGAAATATTGGATTTAGTTTACGTGTAGACGAGAATGGAATAAACACAACTATTCCGAGATGAAAAAAGTAAGTAAAGTAACGGCCTTTTACTATCCCACTGATGGGCCTCTTCTCTCCATTTTTGGGAGAAAAGGGTTGGAGCTAAGACCTACAACGCTGCTCCACAGCAGATTCTCACGATGTTTTCCTTCACCGAAAAGCATGCGATAAATTGCCATTATGAATCAGACACTTAAGTTTTAATAGAAAAACTCATTGGTGCCTGCCTGGGGTTTGTACCCATGATCGTCTTTAGAGAGTCGCACGGTCTTACTGCTGGGCCATCACAGCGTCGTCACTACATATCATAAAACAAAGTCGCTTTCTGTGTCTGTCCCTATGCCCCTATGTCCCTCTATCCCTTATTTATGCTGAAATCTTTAATATTACGCAATAGATTTTGATGCGGTTTTTTTATTAGATAGAGTGATTGAAGAGGAAGGTTTATATGTATAATAACATTCAAATGGAGTAGAGAAATACTGTAATTTTTGAGGTTGTATTGTATAACGACAAGAAAGCTGTGTATGTTGTATATAAAGAAATTCTGTAATTGATTGTAAAAATGTGAAAAGTTAATAAATAAAAATGTAGAAGGTATATGAATTAGATATTCCAAAGATAGCAGGAAATCTTCATAGTATAGGAAAAGGTGAATTGTTTTACTTCAAATTTAACGCTTGCAGGCCACGGGCAGTAAAGAATGAATCAAAACTACTGGATCGATTTTAATAATTTTTTTCACTGGCTGACATGGGATTTTATACCCGTGCGAAGCCGGTACTAGATAAAAATGATGTTATTATAAAATGTTTATTAAATAATCTATGAAATTAATCGGAAAAAGATCATTTTATAATATACAAAATTAGAAGTAAAATAAAATTACCAATTACTACTTATTATAGCAATTATTTTAATATAATCCGCGATGAAACAAAATCAAATATTAATATAGGCACTGTCTTTTAATGTTTTTATACATACACAACTACTTAATATGATATGATGATTTTGTTTTATAGAAAGGTTTTGATGAAATTAATATATCTATTCTAGTGAGGGTTGCCGTCGTGAGAATACGTTCAAGAATATTGGTGTACGAAAATACGCATTTGCCAAAAAACAAGTTATGGCACTTCCAGCAGAATACAGACCACCACCTGGTACTTATGGTTCGACACAAACATAAGTGGTAAAATTTTAAGATTTAAGATTCCAAATTGTGTAATGTGCTTAAAGATATTTTTAATATAGAGGACAAGTATGACATGAAATCAACTCTTATATTTTATGAATAGTATTCGTTTCAAGTCATTAGTCCAAAGAAATGATAGTGCTGCCTATATTTTGGTTTGATACCAGCGAAAAAAATGAAATTAAAAAATTATCAAATCAATTTATCAATGTATAAAGTCATGTAGAAATCAATTCATAGACAACTTTTACACTTTTGCGGATAAAAATAACTGTTGAAAATTCATATATGATTATTATGATTATTGTGTAAGCGATAATACATAAAATCTATAAAATGTTTTTAGATTTTTTTTTAATAGTATATATTTATTAAACAAGGAAATAAACAATAAAGTAAAAGAATAAACGATCTAAAACATCACTACAGTACGTCTCAGTGAGAGGATTCGGGGCAGGTACGGCCCCGTTTTCCAAGAGCTCGTACACGTTTTGTTGCGAGTGATATGAAATTAAATAGTGCATTTTGCATTTTTATAAAATTTAATACGGTAACAATTATAGGGGAAAATATTTACATGTTTCGATTTGGGGTAATGCTCAAATAAGTAGAATTTTTATAAAATGTAGTAATTAAGTATCTATTATTATAATTTAACATGAACTTTGTAGGAAGGCTGAAAAGATCCTTAACAACATATTTGGCTTATGCTTTTTCGGGCAATACCGTGATCCGTAAATGTTCAGATGTGAAAATTGTTTCGATCTTCAATTTTTATTTAGTACGTGGTAATTGGTTTGGCATAACCAAACCAATTATATATAATCAATTTATAGCATTGTTATATCTGTTTTGTTAAATGTACTGATTGTTTGTATTATCCATTTTCCCATTTTTATATACCGCACAAATTAAAACACTAGAGTGTACTTCGTAAGTGTAGGGATAATCTTATTTCTTAGTTCTAATTTCTACAACATTCTATTCTATTCTGAAAATTAATAACGTTCATTTTCATAAGAATATTCCGCCACCATCGATTTTTGTTTTAGGCAAAAGAGTGGAAGAAAGAAATATAAAATTAAAAGAACTCGGCAAATTTCTTGCTTTTCCTTTAGTAATATTCGTGTTTATTATTATATATTCATATTTAGTAGTATAGTAAAAGCAATGTCTAAGAATTATTACAAAATTATGCAAAAATACGTACAATAAAGTGCTAATAAAAAAATTGTTACGCAACATTATTTAAATGTCAAATAAGTATTGAATGCGGACGTTTTGTTTAGAATTATTTTTAGAAACGATGTCTAAAGCGCAAATAAGGTAGAAATATTGGGTTTAAAGGATACTAATTGAAACAGGTTTTCAAGGGAAACGTGAATTCATATATTCATAATGAATTTCATTCAGAAATGGTTACTTCCACTAATAATATAAATAGTTATATAAAGTTAATTTATTAAATTTCTTTGTCTCAGCCCAAACGAAAATATAAAAACATTATTTATTAAACACAGTGTTGATTTAATTTATTATACATTGTTTTTCAAGCTAAATTACGTAAAGCTAAATTTGCAATGCACGACATCTGTAATTCATTAAAGAATTGAATTGAGAAGATGTAAAACTATAAGCTTTTACGGAACAGACTTTATCAGTGCATTAAACTAAAAGTAGAAGAATTTTGTGCCAACTACCGATATAGTGCCATGGATCTTATGATCTAAATCTTGTGCCACTGATAGCCAGACTTAGGATAATTGGGCCTTATTTTTTTACATATGTTAATTTTGATATATTATGGTGAATCAGTGAATCCAGGTCATATGTCATTAACAATCAAACGACTGATTTATCTTAATACCAGTATCTTTATAAACACAATCTTGGACCTTACTACCGAGCCACTGGAATTATAAAGTTGGATCTAGTTGAAATATAATCATTGATGTGCTTAGTAAGTGTTCTTTGACGCAAGGGTGTTCAGGTTTTTGTTTAAAATGAAATTTAAAAAATTTAAGAGTACAAAGGGATTAAATCTACCTAGATCTTTTTGTTTATTTAATCCCATTGTAGACATAAAAATTGTTGTATTTGTATCTATTCCATTTCGGAATTTGTTTAAATATTTCATAATAATGGCAATAAACAGAATAACAAACGCAGTAAAATCCACCATTGATGCTGCTTGTATAGTCTAATAGTGTTTCCCGACCTTTTTTGGTCCATGCCCCACGTTAAAAGTTATTTTGCCCCCCTAAGTAACATAAATAATTTTTAATATATAGAATTGTCCACTTAAAGAACATAAATAATAGGTTTTAGGAAGAAAAATTTCCTTTTTTTGTTAAATTTAGCACCGAAATCTGACATTGTATTTAAATGACCCAGTGTCGAGTTGCCCCCCCTTAACCATCAAATTGCCCCCCTGTGGGTCGTGGGCCCCACGTTGGGAAACACTGGTCTAATATGTCATGAAGCCGATCAGTTTAACGAGCTTAGTGAGTTCTTAATCAATCTTGGAAAATAAAGTTGTTGACGCACTATATACATCCGTATGTGTAGAACAATGTTTAAGAAAATGATGTACAATAAAGCCGTATAAAATAAGTAGTGAACTGCTAGAAATAGCTTAATATGGAGTATAAGTAAGTAATTTTGTCTTGTGCTAACTAAAAACAATACGTACAATGACACCTTAAATATCGGAATAAACAGCTGGTTGTTTGAAGTTATTCAGAAATATTTGTGATAAGATTTTACTTTTGTTGAGCGTCTTCCATATTTATTCGTGAAATAAGAGTCATTAGCTGTGACGGAAATCGACCACCCAATTTCCTTTTTTTATAATTGGTCTCATTATATTTAATCATTTAACCAATCCAAAATTAATATAAATATTATAAGAATATATACATCAATGTGTTTATATTTACACAACGAAATTTTTTGTGATGCGAAATTTTTTCGTTTAATATTAACTACTGATCGTAACTCATTAACAGTTACTGTAACTTAGTATATATTAAATATTTTTGGAATTGTTAAAATTTTATAATAACTTCGAAGAGATGTTAGTTTTTAGGATTTGCTAGATGCAACTGTAGTTCAGCACTAAGCACTTCAGCACTTATATGTAGCGTTAATCGATACAGCATTTCTGAAGCGACTTCGAAGTAGCCTTAGTTTCAAATAAATTGAATACCTTCTCGTATGCCATTAACGCCACGCGTAGGTTATACTGTTCGGTCTTCTGTATAACGGTCACTTCCGCCTTAATCTGGAGTCTGATGTTGTCATATTAAATGGGTACTTAAACTCGCTAAGTCAGTTTTATATATGTGTTGAATAACCAAGATTTTAAATAGGAATACTTAAGTATTGTTTTCTTTAAATGTTAAAACGTTTACGTTAATAATTCTCGTTCTTCCAAAACAGTTGTGCCAAATTATGGTCTAATATAAGCATAAATAAGTTTTTAATATACATCCTAATACTATTATAATTTTAGACTCTATAAGAATATTTAATTTAATTGTTCAGATCCTTATTCCGATTAGATTTAATATTTTATTTTTTTACTTTTTAATGATTAATTTTTATCCTATTAGTTGGTAAGAAAAAGTTAAGGAAGTACTTTAATAAGGAAATGGCAAACAGGACAAAATATCCGCATAGTTAAATGCTATTGACACAATTGTATTAAATTTATAGGAGAGTTTGATTATTTAAAACTCGTTGTACTTAATTGTTAATCTACAATTCCAAAGATTCTTGAAATTTTTTAATCTCATAAAAGTTACTGTTTGACCAGCGTTTGCAAATTTGCACGATAATTAAAATTAAAGTATCAAATCTTTCTTCACAGTTTTTATTTGTTTTAATGTATATGTCAGTAGAATCTAGAAATTGGTTACTTAACTAATAATACTTACATAAAACAAGTAAAAATAAATTTTTTATTAGCAATATTTCAGGTCACAGTTTTTATCAAGATTGTATACAACGTTTCTTTTTACGTGTGCTTTTTTACTACTGAAATTTAAAAAAAAAATACCTATGTTGTAAAGTATATTTAAAAGAAATTTTTATTTTTAAGGCAATACCAAAAATTTTTGTGATTGAAAACACCTTTAAATAAATAACACTTTGACAATTTAATTTATCACTTGATGCACCTTTGTTTGTACATGTGTTGCATTTATCAAGACCATATAATTATTTTCAATGTATTATTTAAAATTCTTTTTTTATATCAGGGTGTTTTTAAGGTTGAAATTTAGAAATTTAATAATGGGTTTTATACCACGCTGTTTTATCTCGAACTTAAAATATTTATGTGAAAATAACAGTGATTTTTATAGTCTGAAGATATAGATTGAAAATTATTTATGTTGTAACGATATTATTACTCATAACTCCATATTTGCATCTTTTTTCTTTTCATGGGATGATAAGGGTTTCAATTATTTTATTCTTCAAGCAAAAGCTCTACCCTGAACGCTAAAAATCTATTTTGATACAGGTTAATTTGTGTTTAGATTATATACGGATGTGTAATCCGAATAATTATGGACACCCTATTAAAGATCTGTGTTTCAAATTATGGCATAATAATAATGGGCTAATATTAGACGACACTGGCGTCTAATATATTGGAATTTGAATTAATTTAGGTAAGTCAATAAAAAAATATTACTGTTTATCGTTTCCTTTTTATTAATTTAAGTTTTGAATATTTAAAAAAAGATTTGATTGTGCAATTAAATTTCTATTATATGAGTTTTTCTTTAGATAGTTTTTGAACAGACAGAAAATTTAATTATTCTTTCCGTCTTCTTTTTAAACCGATGGGTTTGTAATACTAGAAATAGGTCTCTACAAGGGACTTCCTTCACACGCAATCCATTATTGCTTGAACTTGAACAAGCTGCTCGTTGCTACTTTTTTTCGTCTGGTCAACTGAGTGGTTCTGTCAACGCTTCGTTTTCCTATTCTAGGGCGCTATTCCAATACAATTCACTTTCGCAACACAACAAGCCATGTCGGTAATTTTTATACATCGATCTATTCATCCCCGTTACTAATGCAACTCTAATGTCATTTGAGGTAAGTAATATCAAAAAAATTACTTACAAGTGCCTCAAATTATGAGCTTTTTTGGCTAGATTATTCAGTTCACCTCTTATGTTCAACAAATAACCACTGGACTGATACTTTGGAAACATCCCTTTTAAGAAATACGCACTACTGGGAATAGGATTTGAATAAGATGTTTCGGTTTATATTTACTTACTATTTAGTTTATCACTAAGATTTTATTGTTCAAACTCATTGTATAATGAATATTTTTGTCTATTTCTGTATATATTTTTTTAATACCTATAAATCTGCCATGAAAATAAGTGCTATATTTTTTGAAATCTCGTTAATTCATATTTTTTTTATTATACATTGTTATTTAGGTTCTCGATGTCTCTGTTCTGAAAATATTGTTGTACATGAGTAATAACCAACAGATTTTTCGTGTCATATATAGTTGTAGTTACTGATGGTTCTGCCTGTATAATACTTCTGACGAGGAAGACTGATCTGCCCTATTTTTATTCGGAGCCTATACTTTGTGTTCAAAATTTTATTTATTCATAAGGAAACTTTTATTTAAATGAAAAGAAAGGATTTGTATCGCAGGTTTATAACTTACTAACTTTACTTAAATTCTTATAAATGTTTTTATTATTACTCATATAAATTATTATTTTTTGAACAGTTAACATTTGGGTACTACAGTTAGCCAAAGTAGATAACAGTATTTTGTAAGAATTATATATGACTTTTCGATTTTTATTTTATATAACCTACTTAAGTTAAATCGTGCAGAATCTATGTGTGTAATGTTTTCACGATAAAAACGGTTCCAATATATTCTCTTATATTTATGTTAATGTTAAAAATCTTTGTTATATATATTGTTTAGAAAAAAAAATGTTATTTATATGTTTAAAAGAGTAAATTGTAAAATATTCTTTATTAATAGTACACAACAATGATATGTAATTTGTTATTTATTAATAATAGGGTAATTTTGTTTTATTGTTATATGTCTAATAAATAAATATGTACCTAAGTCATCATGATTTACCTTCACATGAGATATGTGAAGAACTGAAACACGAATCTATCATTGTTAAAAAAAGTCTCATTCAATCTCACAAATTCATTGCTGTTTCTTTATATATGTTTGGCAAAACGCCATAAAACTTACGAAAACTGTCGTTATTTATGGTTTGTAGTTACATTTGTTAATGCACAGTGTATGTAACAAAGATTTATATCATATTTTTTAGTCTTCCTGAATAATCACTTGGTTCTTCCATTTCATTTAATCAAGAAATACTTAAAATATTTTTATCTTCTGTTCTAAGATTGGGCTGTGAGTAAACTGTATTTTGTAACAAGTGATTGTTAGTGAATATTAAATTATGTTGCTTTTCGTAATTGTTGTTTTATTTATTTTTTAATAATGTTGTACTTATATTTACCTAAATACTGGCAATCGGATGAGAGGAGAATCTCAAATTTTTTAGGGATAAAAATAGTAACATTAAATAATAAACATTACACTTTTATCAAAGACTAAACTTTCTTACGTGTAAGTATTTAAAAAAAAATATATTATACATATAACTGAAACAAAAAACAGACAAAATTACTTATAATTTAATATAGTTATTAGACTAGAGTGGGGAAGCATGCCTACAACGTGTCCTAATTCAATAAAGAGAAAGCATATGAGCCTATATCTATCTGTCTTTGTTTATTATGTGTGATTAGATAAAGGATAAACATATGAGTTTCATCTTTCATTATTTATTTATTTATTGACCAATTATAGGAAGTACATTTTACACTTATAATAGAGAAAAAAGGACTAGAGTAGCTACATTTGTTGTTGGTGTATTGCAATATGCAGCCCAAATAGACCTAGGCCTGTTCTAGGGCTAGCAACAGTCAACAAGTTTTCTGCTTTACTTAATGCCCGGTAATGACTAATATGTACAAATATATATAAAAAATTACAAATTAATATTAAAAAAAATTATAATTTTACATTATAATTTTTACAACTTTTATATTATAATTTTACAAATAAAATGTAAAAAAATATTTTTAATGCGTCACTTAAGTAGAGTATACACAACAGCGAGGTTTATCGCCGGCGACTCTAAAATTGATATGTGGAAGTGAATATTAACAGCGTCTTAACATAGCTACAAATGCGGCGACTGGGTCAATCCAACTATAAAGGCGCTTGTCGCCAGCGATATTGCTGCTGTGTGGACTCAGTAATATATGGCTGCTTAATGTCAATTTCCAGAAGAGTTCGGAAATTCCGTATAATTTCGAAATTCCATAGGTCCATCTGCTATCAAATGGACAATGAACGATCGCTTTAAGGTGGACACAAAAGTTTTAAAGTCGCTAACACATTGACGTTCAAACACATTGGCAATCAAAGTCGCTGCGTGAGTCCCCACCATTACAGGCTTGCCTATGGCTCTCCTGGTCCTGCAGATTAATAACTCTATGTAATTTAAAAAGTAAATAATATGTCAAATAAAACAGTTAGTGACAAATTTGTCCTTGTCAAAAAATCTTGATTAATATGGCCGCAATGTAACGGTCAACGAAAGTGTTTATATACTTTTGTGGTATCAGTACAGTAGACATTTGTGATAACTGTATTTAGTAACCTATTTATTATACGAGAGCACCCAACCGACAACAAACTGCTCTGGTTAACGGTGTTCGTTAATATTATTACCCTATAATAAACCAAATTAACGTCTAACCCTTACGTTTACTCTGTTATTTTATTATTGTTGCGATTGATCGCTATGGTATTTAAATTGTTAGCGTTTGATAAATTGTTTCGTCTAGGAAGGATTATTATGCAAAATGGCGGACCAATCGGATCCATACTAAGAATGTGGCGAACTGATACTTTAAAAGTAAGTATCACATCGTAAATGTGTGAGAATTAAAAATAAAAGAAACATTAATTCTTTTCTCGAGTATTATTAATAAAAAATCCACTTATATAAAGAATGATGATTGGATATATCACTATCATTATACGAAATAATTAGTTTTTGTCAGAAACTTTTTTCATAACCAAATAGAATTACCTACTGCATGTCGCAGTAATTTTTACCTGTACCTTTTTTTAGTTTCAAGCAACTAATTAAACTATGAAGTTCTGTGAAGTAAAAGAATAATTTGTAGCTATAATCTGGGACTTTCATTTGATCGTAGTCAAAGTCCGCGGTTGGAATATTTTATTATCCCGGTGTACCTACCTAATAAACTAAGAGTAGGTACCGAAGAATCGTGAACTCTGTTTTTAGCTTTTATCGATACTAGGTCATAGTCTCCTTCAAATCATATTTCATAAATAATTTAAGTAACAAATTAATTAATTAATTTGAAGAATAATTTAAATAAATACCTACAGATAGGCTTAGCAATGAATATAAAAATATAGAGTTAATACAGTTTAATATTCTGTCAATAGGAAGGAAAGCTTGTCGGCAAGGATTGTTGGGGCAACACGTATTATGAAAACCCTTATTACATGATAGGCCGTAGTCGGTGGGTTATTTTTAACCCTTCAGTGAAGTTTGAATATGATGCTAGTCATGTAAGTTAAACAGTCTTTAATTTTCCCAAATCTAGTTAAAAGTGGGCCATAGTAGAGTCCCTTCAGAGATGCCGAAGCAATTATTATTATGATAATAATTAATACCAAGTGTTAAACAATGCTGGATACCTCTGCATTGGGGTATGTCTTTAAGTTTCGGAATGATCACTTATCGCAACATTAGATTTAGAAAAAATATAGTCCCGCGGAGTCTCTAGAATTGTTGAGAACGACCTGAGCACAGTATCTCAACACGTTTGCTTTAAAATATAATGAGAAAGGTGAAAATCAATTCTAACGCAGATGTGCTCTACCAAGTCACAATTCAGTTCAATGAAGTTCAGAACTCAGTACTCGAAATTGTATCCTAATATATATCTGGATATATGATGGCTAGGTAAGTCTCTTGACAGCCTAAATACTAATATAATACTCGACATCTTGACAGCCTAAATTCGTAAGTGTCTAACCAACATCTTCATATAGTGCGTGTAGCATCGATGTTATATAGGTCCAAAACTAGGCCGCTGACTATAATACTCAAAAAAGCTCAAAGCTGCCGGTGATGAAGCGAGCTTAAACTAACTCTATGCGATCGAATCAAGATTGAGGAGATCCGTTGACAATTACCGATGTTGCTCAGCATTTCTCGAAGCCAACGGACGGGGCAAATAGAACGAAGAAACGATTTGTGTTGGGGTTTTTTCAAGATCTTGGAATGCGACACGGTAACCCAAAGCAACGAAGACGGTTTATCAGTTGGGAAAGACGAAAAAGTAGAAAATACAGTTCTTCAACTAAACTTTTTCATCTTACGACAGTGTTACTGGTATTGAAATCAGTGATCTAAATTTTACATTTAGTTTGATTTAATAGACCCTATTGTCTACCATTAATTCAAATTCAAATTCAAAATATTCTTTTTTTCAAGTGGACTGTTTACAGTACTTTTGAATCGTCAACTTTTTTTAAGAAGCTGATTCGGAAGTGTACTCCGAGAAGAACCAGCAAGAAACTTGGCGAATAATCTTTTTAACAAAAAGCAATGTATGCTAATAATGTGTTGTAGTAGCAAAGTGTAATTATGAGTTGATTAAATAGCGTAACACGTTGGAGATCCATCATGATAAATTTTGTAGGTTGGAGGACACTAAAAGTTAAACATTAGGATAACGAACGAGTGATAAAGTGGAGAACATAGTTATTTTGTAGGGAGCCTAAAGTTGTAAGTAATACATGTAACAATATACTTTCACATATTAATAGATAACTCCAGAATGGTACGGATGGCTTCATTATAGAACTGATCGGAAACCAAGTGAAGACTGTGCCAAGTACTGTTTGATGTGTTGTCCCTACGTGCGTAACTGGCTTCTTCCGCATTTGGAGAATGTTTCTGGGTCTGATCAAGCTTTCTACCCGTATAGTACAACCCGAGCTCATATACAAGTATGGGGTGGTATGTTTCTTCTATATATATAACATTAAGTCATACCAGACAGTGCCGGTACTATCATACGAGTATGTCTTCATTCGTTTTAAATATTTTATTAATTTTACTTTCTTCATGCATCGATAATGTCAAACTTTAAGGCAAAAGCATAAAACTTATGATCTGATTATCTGGTGGGGATGGTATAAAGGTATCTGATGATGAACTGATTATTTAGAAAGGTATTTCGTAAGAGATACATAGATTTCCTAGGTAATCAGATAGGTTTAACGTTGTGTTTCTTTAACACGTTGTCACATAAAACGTTGGCAATAATCTTTCCGTCCCACTTAATCACAATTAACTCAGTGTATTGTTAACACAGAAGCTGTGATAGCCTAGTGGTAACACCGTGCGACTCTTTCGGGTAAACTTTCGGGTTCTTTGGTTTAAACTCTTAGCAGGCACTTATGAGTTTTTTTTTTATTAAAACTTATGTGGCTAATTGATAATTGCAATTTATCACACGCTTTTCGGTGAATGAACACATCGTGAGGAAGCCTGCATATCTCTAGAGAATTCTAGGTATATGTGTAACCTACCAATCCGGATTGAAGCAGCGTGGTAGGTCTTAGCTCTAATCCTTCTCTCCAAAAATCGAGGAGATGAGGCCTATGCTAAGCTATGGGATATACTATTGTTAACAGATACATTTAGTGCAGTGCCTGGTTTCAAGATAAAGTTTTTAAATTAATTTATAGAATTAGGCGTTACTTTGCGGAAATTCATAATTTTCAACCATTTTATTACTTTTATGTAGAGTATTTTGCTAAAATCTGAATATAGGTGTATGTAGGTAGTAGGTATTTTTGAATCTATATTTACCGCCTTGTTTTATTACAGGTAAAAGTTCTTCTAAACGTGCAGCGGCAGCCCTCGACAATCCTTGTAAAAAATCGTAAAACAAAAATAAGAACTAAAATAAAATTTTGACTTGCACTAGTATTTATAAATTTTTTAGAATACTTATACCATCATTATAGCGATAAAACGTTTATATTTACAATTTTCTTGTATCTATATTATAATATTATACTATTAATACGACCAAAGTAATGATAAGTGAAATTATTTAGTTATAATCCGCGATTAGAGAAAATCTATTTAATACAAAAGTAGAGAGTACTACCTTTGCCTGTATACGCTTTGCAAGCACAATAAATCAGCTTACTAGCACTACATTACTAGCACTGCACACCTTCACTACCACAATCTCAACAATCATTTTGTCTCGCAACCGAAGCGAATTGTATTATGAGGGGCGAGTGTCGGGTATATAAACACATTTTTTTTTATACAGCAATGGATCCCTTATGGGTACCGTCGCTCGACGGGGACAGGCGGCGGTTATGTCGCACTCGCACCGACTAAAACAACCTGTATGGTCCACCATGCTACTGGTGGCGGAGACAGGGCGCCGTTGTAATGTTGTCTTGTGCTGTTGTACCCGTTAGGGCGGCATGCGATGGTCTTGTGCAAACAAGCTTTCCTGTGGTGGATCTCATCCAAGGACTCGACTCCTTAAATCCACCCCACCGCCTCCTTCCGCGAGATAACGTCTCTGCAGAAGGAGGTCATCGCTGCCTGCATGATCTATCCCCGTCCACCATGGCACGAACTACGATGAGCAAGATGAGATCGTGGTCTACCTGCGCCACGAACGCTGAACAGCCCAAGCTGGACAGTCCGCGAGCGTGTGCAACGCCGTATAGAACACGCCGCACTCGTGGCATTCTCAGACGCTCCGCGCCCGGTCACCTTCCACAGATACATCCCGAAACAACAATGTCCGGAACGCACCTGTGTCAGGCGGAAGGTAAGGACCCCATGCTTGCGGCGACCCATCCCTGGAGAATGGGCTGGATGGTCAAACTCGTCCAGACTCCTGAACTGTGCGATTCCAACCACCGCCTCCATTGGCGGAAGAGCTCCTTCGTAGCTGCCATCCACCAGTCTACCTCTACTACCGCTGAGTTCCCCTCCGATGAACGGGCATCGACTCGACGGCAGTAGGTCTGAACTCGTATCTCGGCCTCTAGGTCCCCTGGAGGGATGATGGAGGAGGGAGGAGATGGTTCGAGAGTTCCGCACAAATTTGACCGCCATTATTCTCTGCGCCCTACGCAGCAGCGGCAGGGATTTTGGCAGTCAGCCGCTCTGGCCATACGGGAGCGCCGTAATGTTACATTTCTTCATTGTAGTTTATTTATAATAGTAATAATTTCTCTTATACTATTACGCTAGCGTAATACCAATTTGTGTGAAGCTTCAACAGCGATCACTAGATGTCGCTGTTGCAAAAACTTGCACTAAGCATACAGGTACCGCATTGTGAATGGGAAAGCAAACGGTGAGTAGACGTAAAAAATCATCACACATCATCAGGAGATAGACTCCATGACAAAATCGCAAAGCCAAGATAATACTATGGTTTATGACGTCTGTGGTGTCGCAGAAATAGGTAGTAAATAGCTAAGGGTTTTGAATCATATATACATTGTATGCGTTTATTACATACATGATTTAAAAAGGAGTTATTTGTAATTTATCAACTCTGCTCATCAAATGATGTCATATCCAATGAAGTTGTGATAGCCCAGCGGTGAGACCGTCCGACTCTTTCGAGAGGGTCACATGTTCAAACCCCGGGCAAGCGCCAACGAGTTTTTCTATTAACACATAAGAGTCTAATTGATAATTGCAATTTATCACATGCGGTGAAGGAAAACAAAGTGAGGTAACCTTCGTATCCCTAGAGGTTTCTGGGGATATGTGTAACCTAACATTTCACATTGGAGTGAGATGGGTCTTAGCTTCAACCCTTCTCTCCAAAAATGGATAAATAAATGAAACTACCAACTTTAAAACCAAGTTATAAGAACGGTTCACTCACCGAAGCTGAGTCTGTTGTATGCGATGAACTAAAAATAAACTTTATCGGTACAGCTATAAAAACGATTTTTACTCGACAATTATCGAATGCACTTCTAGTTCGGAACAATGCGTTTACCGAGAAGAGCTTGTTGGTAGTTTTCAATTTTTTTTTATAATTTGGTAACATTGTATATCTTTACTTTTATCGTTTACTAGCGTTTGTTTCCTTGGTTCCTGTGGACTGTTGTCGTGTGATAGGTGATAGGTGATAGGTGATAGGTCGACAATAGATGGCGCTTTTCAATGTTATCCTGTTCCTGTAGAATGAATAGGATCTCTATAGCCTATACACTGTCCATTATATTAACCATCTTTGACAGATTGACGATTTACATATTTAGTGATGTCCTAAAGATTCTCGTATGCGATACCATTCCGATTATAGTACCTACTATCATTAATCGAATTACGTACCTAAGTAATTCGATTAATGATAACCTACGTAAACTAATAACAGATATAGAAATCAACATTTTGATTTAATATTGCCTTAGTTTTTTGAAAATAAATGTTAATCCGTGTGTATTTATTATAATCATAAAAAATATATTATACATCAACTGGCAACATCAACAGACCTTCCGCTCGGCCGCCATTTTGACGTGATCTGTCACTCTCAACGAAACGCCCGTGATAGTCACACGCATTTACGTTCGCTGAGTGTTCTCTCGCATCTGTTACACCTTGAGTTAAGTAGCTTTATTCCTCGGAAAAACTTTTGTGAAACTTATATTAATTGATCGTGAAAATGCCGAAAGGACGTGTGTTGAAAGCACAATCGAGATAGTTAGTGTTAAAACTTCATGAGTATTTTGAGCAAGAAAATCAAAATGGCGGACCTCTTATACCTATCACGCAAGTCCGAAACCGTGTTGCAGCCGCGTTGGGGATCAGTCTATCAACTGTGACTAAAATCACTGCTGATGCCTACGGCAGGAGCGGCTTGGAGCAAAACAAACCATCTACACCAAAAAGAAAGCGCCGGGCTCATAAGGTGACAGCTGTTGATGACTTTGACGCTGACGCTATTCGTCGTCATGTATATGATTACTACTTGAGAAAAGAAATTCCAACTTTGAGAAAACTTATTGTTTCTTTTTAAAAGAAGTGGTCTATTTCATGGTGAAAAATCTTCTTTGGTCAAAGTTTTGAACACAATTGGCTTTTCATATAAAAAGTTAAATAAAAGAAAATTATTAATGGAACGCACAGATATAGCTATAGCACGTTGTGATTTTTTAAGAGAGTCAAAGAAAATACAAGATTGGGCAAATATTGTTTTCACGGATGAAACATGGCTCAACGCTAACCACACACTATCTCGTTTCTGGACTGATGATACTGCTGATTCCACTTCCTCAGTACCAATGGGAAAAGGTGAGCGCCTAATCATTTGCCATGCAGGTACAGCAAAAGGATTTGTACAAGACGCACTGTTGGCATTTAAATCGAAGAAATCAAATGACTACCACGAAGAGATGAATGCAAATGTGTATGAAGAGTGGTTCAAAAAAATGCTCATTTCATTGGAAGAACCATCAATAATTTTTATTGATAATGCGCCCTACCACTCCCGTCAAATTGACAAAATGCCAACACAGGCTAATAAAAAGCATGAAATAATTAATTGGCTTCGGGACAATGGAGAAAATGTGGACGACTCAATGTTAAAAGTTGAATTAATAAAAATATTAAAAACCAAAAAGAGAGCAAAACGCTATGTAATCAATGAAATGGCAGCAGAATATGGCCATACTGTTCTTCGGATTCCTCCATACCACTGCCAGTACAACGCAATAGAACTTATATGGGCACAAGTAAAATGGCATGCTGCGAGATGCAATACAAGCCCCCCATTCACAGCGAATAAAATGTTGCAATTGCTAAAAAATGCTTGCACCCACGTAACGGCCGAGAACTGGGCAAGTGTGGTGGAAAGAACTAAAAGAGTAATATTCTCTGATTGGGAACGTGATATTGCGTTTGATAATATATTATCTACACAAGAGCTAATAATAACTGCTACTGAAGACTCCTCATCGGAGGAGTCTAGTGTTGATTATCATTCCGACGACTCGTGCTAATAAAATAAATTTAAATATCCTGATTGTTTTATTTGTATTCATGTATTAACTAAGAAGAAAGTAAAACTTTATATAATGTTATTAAATGTCTTTTAATACTCGTAACATCGATTTCTACCGATTATTTTTAATCTGTGGCATAATCGTAGTAACCATTATGTGTGACATCACTAAGTGGGCGGTACCCATCCATAAAGTACAAATATTATTTGTATGATATTTGTACGTAAGCAATACAAAACTTAATGAGCGTGAGCTGTCAAAAGACTGATAATATGATGGACGCAGTATATAGGTATGCTGTACATCGCCGCGCTCAGCTGTATATCGCCGCGCTCAGCCGTATATTGCCGCGCTTATACGCGGCGTATACGGATGACATCCTCACCCTGCGCCACCATCTGCGGGAAGGGGAGGAGGACGTGCTGTTGTCGCTCTTCGCTGACGACAGCGCGTATTTCGCGTCGTCCTAACACCAGATCGTCGCCACAAACCGCATGCAGCGTATGCTGGATTTGTTGCCGGAATGGCTGGACAAGTGGAGGATGGCCGTCAACGTCGGGAAGACGGTCGCTTTGCTGACTAGTCGCTTCAAGCCGCTAGGTCAACTGATTCTGCGAGGCCAGGACGTAGAGTGGAAGACCACAGTGAGGTTTTTGGGGTGTGAGTTGGACCGCAGTCTGCCCATGGTCCCCATGGTGAACCGTACCGTGGGCCAAGCTGCTGCTGCCAGGTCCCAGCTCC
Organism: Morpho achilles; assembly: GCA_947086495.1. Lineage (NCBI taxonomy): Eukaryota > Metazoa > Arthropoda > Insecta > Lepidoptera > Nymphalidae > Morpho > Morpho achilles. The sequence goes on along the minus strand of CAMTZB010000022.1, from coordinate 14,617,434 downwards.
ACACGCTGTTCACATCCTATCTACCTATCACCACCAAACTGCGGGTCTACGGTGCCTACGTCCGCTCGCGCTTGACGTACGCGGCACCCGCCTGGTACGCGCTATGCTCGGCCTACCAGAGGTGAAGACTGCAAGTCCAGCAGAACCGCTGCCTGCGACTGATCGTAGGAGTCCCGAGGTATGTGCGGAACGACGTTGTGCACAGAGACACCCAAATGCCGACCGTGGAGGAGTTCGTTCGTCGCCTTGCGCGCCGAATGTTCTCACGAGCGGGACAACAGCGCGCACGTACACCTTCACGGCATCGCGCCACTCCACGCACGACCGCCAGAGGGACGTTCCCTGCCTCGCGAGCTCCTGCGATCAACGTCACCGTGGCCCGACGCGGACGACGACGGCGACGACGAGGACGACGCGACGGGCGAGAGGGCGACACCACCGGATACGACACAACCACCCGAACGAAACACCACTACCACCGGACGAGACACCCCCGATTTGGACATCGCGGTCTGGGAGTTAACACTCCTAGGCCCCCCCACCGAACCCGACAACCCTTAGGTCACCCAGGTGACCTGGGCCTACGGCCCGAACATAGTCCAGGCCATTAAAGCCTGCGAGGACCGGCCCGGGCAAAGAGGTTCGCCTCGAGGCCCGTACCCCGCCAACCCCTAAGGGTATGGGAGATGACCCCCCTACTACCTATAGTTTATGTTATTCCGGTGTATAAGAAATAATTGTGCCAAATTTTACCGATATTGGTTCAGCGGATTCCTGCGGATTCGTGAAAGAATAACAAACATACATCCATACTCACAAACTTTCACATTTATAATATTAGCAGGATAGGAAAGAGTATAAACAAAGTTTATTGAGTTTCCTAGAGAGACACTGAGATGTCATGTTCATCTATTCAGGAAAATATATGATGTTGGACCTGAAAAATATATGAGGAGAAGATGAAAAGCTGACGCTGAGGGTGACGTTCGCCGTTCATTAACATATTTGAACATAAATTGTGGTTTTTATCCCACGTTATATCTAACCTTATTAATAACTAACTCACCTCACTACAGAATAAAATAAATTACATCCAAAACAGAAAAGAGTAGTTCGGCGTATAAAACAAGCTCGCATCGGAACTGAGCGATCTCGAGAGCTGTTATGCATTGTAGGAGATGAATGCACTAGAAAATACTTATCTTAAATATTTATCTTAATGTAACTAAACTAATTGTATTAATAAAAGAAGTATTCTAAATCAGTTTTATTCTTTTCATAAAAAAATGCTAAAATGAAATCAAGGCAAACTCTCATTCGTTATTCGCGGGCTAGCTGCTAATGACATCTCCCACGTCAAAATGGCGCGAAAGGCTGTGGCAAGATGTGACGTCATGGCTTGCTTGCAGTAACGACAAGGCGGCGTTGTTACATTAAGTAATTATATATTTGAGGCATCTTTTCATCTATTTTTTTACCAAAATTAATGAAAGATTAAATAGTTAAATTTATATAAACTTTTTCTTGTTCTCTTTATTACCAGTATGCTCTTTTTTCTTGAATTCTTCTTGAGAATTTGAAACAACCTTTTCCTTCTGTTACTCTAAGGTTGACTGAAAGAGATCCCTTTTAAGGATAAGTCGGCCTTTATGCATGTGCTTTTTTACTTTTTCTTTTCTAACTATATGTATAAAAAGAAATAAAGAAATAAAGCACTGGTACGGAGAATGCAGAATGGATAGATGATGATAAAGTTGACGGTAGTTTTGAAGTAAATGCTTTAAAACCTATTGTAAATATCAGCATCCTCCTGCCCTTATTCCTCTCTAAGTGGGGTCGGCACAACATGTTACAAACAAGCTGTCACATGATTTTTTTTTATTTTTTTATATATAAATAAATAAATATATGGGACACTTACACACACGGTCGTCCTTCTCCAAAGTAAGTAACTTAATACTTGTGTTATGGTAGATAGACAACTGGTGAATATATACTTATATATTTTTAAATACATACTTAAATACAAATATACACCTAGGCTCGAAGAACCAACAAATTCGTTTATAGAAAATGATGTCCCTCGGTGGGAATCGAACCCGCAACCCTCGGAGCTGAAGGCAGTGTCACTACCCACTGCACCAACGGGCCAGTTATTGGCTACGTTTTTACGACCGGCCACCTGCCTGAAGTCAACCTAACTTAGTCGTATTTTACAACACCTCGGTAAGAAAGAGGGTGGTCTATTCTACTAAACCGGATACCACACGGTGGGTCAAACTTACGTTACCCGTCTTTTACGACACCTCGGTAAGAAGGAGGTTGGTCTATTCTACTCAGCCGGATACCACACGGCGGGTCGACTTAACTTAGTCGCCTTTTACGACACCTCGGTAACATATGAGGTTGGTCTATTCTACCCAGCCGGATACCACACGGCGGGTGCAAAGGTTATATTATAATAATATAATATAATAATTATAATACAAAAAATGCAAAGTTAAATAGGTTTGATGTTGCGGCGAATATAATGTATCCGTTTCCGAGTTTCCGAACCTCCGATAGATGGCGTTAGAAGATCTCAGAGCGATTACTTTATCGCTATGATAGTCAGTATTGTGATCACTAATATAGTTGGGCACAGTAGCGTAGCCAGGTAACCGGAAGCCTGGACAAAATAAAAATAGGGCCCCAACTAAACTATTTATAATGGTCCTTTTGTATTAAAGTCGTGTTCCTGGAATATCGTTTATTTATAACTAGCGGCCTGCCCCTGCTTCGCACGGGTATAAAATATATATAGCCCATGTCCCTCAGTGAAAAAAATGATTAAAATCGATCCAGTAGTTTTGATCTACTAGCTGTCCGGCCGCGCGTTGCTGCAGCTCATTCTATTCGAATACCCCTCGAAACAGAACTCAATAATAAAAATGCTACGATTGCCACCGTACTTTACAGGATCATCCATTTTGTCATTCTAAAGACTTTCCGAAATTTTCATTAAAATCGGTCCAGCCGTTTCAGAGTCTATAAAAGACATACAGACAAACATTCATTTTTGTATATAAAAAGATGAATGAATGTATTTGCTACGGAATATGATATAAATCAATCATAAACAATGTTTTGAAACAATTAGATATGCACCTGCTAGGTACCTATATATTTTGTCAATCTTTCCAGTAAATAAAAATATCCGTTAAAAAGTGAATATTCCCTTATTTTTTAATCAAAGAATGTCAACAAAAATCACTTTATTTTTAGAATACTATGTGACAATAGTCGTACTACGCTTACTGTAAAACGTGGGTGTTTAGGTAAGTAATGTAAACAAACACCGAGAAAAAGTTTTCTATTCATTCGCTGAAACGTAATCCTACACCTACGCTCTTTTGTTCAGTAACTATGAAATCGTGAATCGCCACGTAAACCATTCAATTAACAAACAAAACTATGAAAAAGTAAAAAAAATATAGTGCGAATAGCGGATTGATCGCACTAAAACTATTTCAAGAGTGAGCCGCTTGAGCGCAATTCGTTTGCAAAAAAAGTTGCGTCAAAAATTCAATGACAACTTTGGTGAAAAAAAAAAACAGCCGGCCCGTGTCCTCAACATCTCATCGACCGGCGGGCGGAGTCGGAGGCGGGGCCAGGCCTCCTCCCGGCCGCGGCCAGGGGACCAGCGCGTCCGCAGTCGCGAGTCCGACGCGACGCGCCGCGCACGTTGACATGCCCCGCGGGCCGTGTGTGAGTGCCAAAGTGTAGTGGGGCAGAGGCCCATACGTTCGAAAATAGAAAACGGAAAAATTGACCCCCAGATGGGAGTGTACGAAGAGAGGGGGGCGATGCACTGGGTAAGACTTTCGGTGTACTTACTTTACAAAACTTTTTAGCGGGCTTTTACAAGTTCAACGACAGCTTAGAAGTTGTTATAAAACTTTTAAGTTGCTTCAACTTTTCTTTAGTAGCGGTTACGCTCCTACGTCAATTATGCCATTTATTATTATTATGAAAAATTAATAATGATCTATTAAATAATAATATCATAAAATACAATGAATTCCCATAAAATTACAAGAATTAAATAGCTTATATGTACACAAAGTAATTTGAGTGCGTAATCTTTTTGAAACTAATTTTTGGACATTAAAATCGAACAATAAAATTATTTGTATTCTTCAGTAGAACAGCAAGTAGAGAAAAATAACGGTAGAGCAACATTAAAGAACACATTTATTTTAATTATTTCACTAGAACTATTTTATTTTTTCTTACTTTTAAAGAATAATATATTTTTTTATGTAGATATATTTTTTCCTTAATGGAATATAACTAATTATACCGTAATAAAATAATTATATACATACTTTTATGCTCGCTTGCACTGAAGTTAATGCATATATTACGTTAACGTTACTACAACGTTAATATTTACGATATATTTATGTCACAGCATAAATATATCGTAAATATTTACGTTGGGTGAATCTCGTCGAAGTATAATTTTACCGAAGATTTTGTATTCGTTAAATGAATCAATAATATAAGTGTTGTGACATACAACCACAAAAGTCATAATTTTTGCAAAATATCTCAGCCGACACCTACACTGAGCCGCCGGTTCTTCTTTATTCGTTTATATTTATCTAATAATTATTGTAATATGAAACAAGGTGAATATAAAATAATTAGGTTGTAACTGTTAATGAAATTGAGGAATCGGTGTACTGGTTTTATAGAACCTTGCTATATAGGGTATTAAGGACGGATGGGAATTAATTTATTTATGAAGAGTAATGAATATATCGCTTACGAAACAATATTCCGTCAAGTTAAATCCTAGTCCCTTATATTTTTATTTTATGTGAGATGCTATATAGGTATAAGGCATTTGTGTTAGTTAAAACTAACTTGTTAGTTTTTATTATGTAATTTTTTATGTAGCAACAAAAGCCGTAAATGACTAATGAATTTTTGTGATATAAGTAATTTTGTTTAATATACATTATCAATTTTTTAAGTATTAACATTGTATTAACATGATTCGGTTTATAAATTTATACTTAAAAAAATTAAAACATGTTTAATATTGAAAATTATATATAATTAAATACGCGATATTTATGTTATATATTATTTTCAATGTTTTAATGTTTAAATGTATCACGTTTAATGTAACATTAATTGTAGGAATAAGCTAATTAATTAATTGTAGGAATACATGAGTCATTTTTACGTTGTGTAGTAATTTACCCATAAGAGGACATAGTAACAAACAAATATGTGTAGTAGGAAATATTACATTAATAATACCTTCAATAACAGGGAATAATCTCGTTGATAATTGTGGATCTTAAATTAATATAAATTTCAGAATTATTTTTGTTTAAATACATACTTTTACAAGCTCTTTTAAATAGTGAGTGATTATTTCGTAGAAAATAATTTTTGTTTTAGCTCCGATAATGTTCTGATTAATCGTCTGGCCTGTTGGCGCAGTTGGCAGGCACCTTGCTTAGCTCCGCGGGTTGCGGATTCGATTCCCGCCGTGGGCAAACATTTTCTATAAACAAATTGTTAGTTCTTCGAGCCTGGGTGTATATTTGTATTAAAGTATGTATTTCAAAATTATATATGTATATATTAACCAGTTGTCTGTCACCCATAACACAAGTATAAAGTTACTTTAACAACGGACGACCGTGTGTGTTTCATATATTTAGTTATTTATATGTAAAGACTTAGCAAAATGGTTGTACGTAGTGGTTGGTTTAATTTATTTGTTTCAGTTGGGTGCAATTTTGATGACTCTTATATTATTTCAATGTTATACTTTGTCGGGCTGTTGTAAGTCACATTGCTCTTCTAATCATATATTTCCGTCCAAATTTTTCCAAAAGATCGTGATGCTGTATATCTTTGTTATTGAGAGATGAAGAGTTATTAGATAGTGGTGTACCACTCTCCCCTCTCCTTAAAGAGAAGGATACAGTTTTCACAATTGATTTATAGCGTAGGCAGGTTCGTAGGCAGGTTTTGTAAGTATTTTTTACTTCATTATAAAGCGCTTCAATTGCACGTAAGTTTTTGCAAAACAATTTGGAAATGCCCGCTCGGGACTTGAACTAGCGAACTAGTGAAGACGCACGTTTTAACCATTTGGCCACAGTGGATTTTAAAGAGTTCTTACAAGTGCCTGAATTCGTAAAAGTTCTCGTTTTATTTACTCCCGAGTTCACTCTCACAGAGAAAGCGTCGTTATTTCCAGACATCTTTTTCCGGCTCAATACAATAGAAATAACATATAAGCGCTAAATGTATTTTGTGTTTACGTACAAAAATAAAGTCGCGTGTCTGGAGGCTGCTATCATGTTGACCTAGAAAAGTATATCATATTACGCTCATAGTAAACTCTGAACACGTGCTGGATAACTTTTTGATATTACGTTAACGTTCATTCAAGTTCGTAGGGAAATATTTATATAATACTAGTGGCCCGCTGCGGCTTCGCACGGGTATAAAATATATAGCCCATATCATTCAGTGAAAAAATGATTAAAATCGAACCAGTAGTTTTGTTTTCTTCATTACTGCCCGTGGCCCGCACGCGTTAAATTTGGAGTATTCCCCTTTCCCCTTTCTCTTTTCTTTCTTTCCCAATTCCCCTTTCCCTATACCATGAAGATTCCCTTTGGAATATCTATATATATACTACATTTTTAGGGGCAGACAGAGAACGCGACTTAGTTTTATACTATGGAGTGGCGTTTAGCTATTATTTTGAAATTTTTTTACCATAATTAACCGAAGACAAAATTACGTTTAGCTGTCATTTATGTTTTGTTATTCCACTGTCATTTGCGTTTTGTTATTCCATGTCATAGTCGTTTTTGTTATACCACGTTTTATAGTGACTTGACGGAAACGCAGTCGAACGAGATAAAAAGTATCCTATGTCCATCTCCTGGTTCTAAGCAACCTATCCACCAATTTTCAGCCGACCAACCAATTTTCCGTTCTTGAGTTATAAATAGTGTAACTAAGACCAACTTTCTTATATATATATAGAAGATTTTTGTGAAGATCGAACTTTGACAGTCAACTCTTTTATTTTCTTTGCACGCGATCGATATGATAAGCCGTCGGTTTCGGTGATAATACATGTATTAAAAATAACATTTGTTATTTTATATAACTATTTCGGCTAAAGAGGTTTTACCAAAGTTGGTTTACCTGGGTTTAGACTAGCACCTATGTATTTAATGTTAGTTGGTATTAGGGTTCGTCGTGTGTTTTATTATCATGTTGAAGCTTGCATATGCCCATAGAATATCTGAGATTTGTGTAACCTGACGCTTGCTCCTGGCTATCCACAATACGTCCCAGAAGAAGAAAACTGTGTTCTAACGTTACGCAATACTGGTTATATATACTGTTATAAAAAATCGGATATCGGTCTCAATCAATCAGGATGTTACAATTACAATTAACAGTAAAAAAAAAGTAATTCAACAATCTCATTTTCTTATAAGACATGGAGAACTAAATTCAGATATAATCTATAATAATAAAGTTAAGAATAATATAGGTATTAATAAAATAAAGTGTCCAATAAAAAGTAAATAGTAAAAGTAAAAGTCCAATAAGTAAAAATTAAAAGTACGCCGTGTGGTATCCGGCTGAATAGAACAGTACCACCCTCATTTCTTACCGAGGTGTTGTAAAAGGCGACTAAGGTAAATCGACCCGCCGTGTGGTATCCGGCTGAGTAGAATAGACCAACCTCATTTCTTACCGAGGTGTCGTAAAAGGCGACTAAGGTAAGTTGACCCACCGTGTGGTAGCCGGTTTAGTAGAATAGTTCACCCTCTTTCTTACCGAAGTGTCGTAAAATACGACAGAGGTAAGTTGATGTCAGGCAGGCAGCCGGTCGTAAAAACGCAGCCAAATCATGTGACAGCATGTTTATAACATGTTGTGCCGACCCCACTTAGAGTGGGATAAGGGCAAGAAGATGATGATGAAGTAAAAATTAAAAGTAACATCTGTATATGTAGATCTTATCACGTTTATCGTGTCACGCGGGAAAAATTCTTCCGGTGAGTAAAAATTTTTTTTGTCACCATTTTATTATTTTATTTGAGAAATATTATATTATTATTACCTAAAGCTGTGATAGCCCAGCTGTAACACCGTGCGACTTTTTGGAAGAGGTCACAGGTTCAAACCCTGGGCACCAATGAGTTTTTCTATTAAAACCTGTGTAATGTGTCCCACGCTTTCCGGTGAAGGAAAACATCGTGAGGAAACGTGCATATCTCTGGGGAATTCTAGAGATATGTGTAGCCTACCAATCCGCATTGGAGCAGCGTGGTAGGTCTTAGCTCCAATCCTTCTCACCAAAAACGGAAAAAGGCCTATTCCCAGCAGTGGGATAGTAACAGGCCGCTACTTTACTTTTTTATGCGTGTAATGCTTTTATCTCACTTGGTAACTTATTAACAATTTTAATACCCATTGCGTATTGCTGTAAATGCTAAGTGATTTGATTTTTGTGTCCCATCCGTCGAATCGAGAAACTACGAAGCGTAGGCAGTTTTGATACATAGTTGTAAAAACGTCATTAAGTTTTTAGCAAGTAGCGTCAATAAAATTTGATATAATACGTAGGTGTAATAAAATTTGAGATACCCTTAAACACAAGAATTCAATTTGGTCCTTAGATGTTTTATCGTAGCTGGCTACATAATTAACCTTTTGCCGTCGGCCCCGTTGGCACGATCGAATCCGTTCAAATACTTTATTTATTTAGGTTTATATATTGTTAGTATAAATAAATCACAAATGACACTTTTAACTTCTTAATTACAGACATTAGTCTTATTTATGGACGTTTGTACGATAAAAAACGTATATCCGAGAAATTAAAAATGTATGCAAAAGCTACCAACGTGTTTACTGCTCACTAATCCCTATTATCGGTAAAATATAAGTAAATAATATTTTATACGTTGTTTTTCCAATTATTTCCTACGATAACGTAACAAGTAAAGTTTGTAAAACCAAAAGTCAGAAACTTATATTTTGTTTATCAGTTATTATTATGTGAAATGTCAATAATATGTTCTTAACGAGTTTTTGAATTATCCGTCGGTTAGTTGGTTATAGAAGTATCAATGAAGTTGGGAGCGTAGTATATTGTTTTAAAAAAGCTCTAACTCTTCTCTCAAAAAAAGAGAGAGGTCATCTATGCCCCGATAAAGAACTCGCCGCGACGCTAGAAAGCAATTATAGAGTTCCCTGTCACCGACCGTCTAACGAACACAGCCGATGGCTGGATGTGTTATCCGGTTGAATAGAATAGATCACCCTCATTTTTTACGGAGGTGTCGTAAAAGGTGACTAAGGTAAGTTTAGGTCAGGCAGGCGGCTGGTTATTAAATACGTAGCCAAAACATGTTATGCCGACCTCATTTATATTGGAATAAGGGCTGGAGAATGACGAAATGTGAATGTCTGTATGTGTGTTGCGCATTTATGGCTAATCCACTGACTCAATATTGATAAAATTATAGTATAAAAAAATCCCGTTCCTCCTTCAGGAACATGAAATAGTGCACAACTGAGGGTGTTTTTTTAATTAAACGAGTAAACGGCGTATGTAAATGTGCCAAATACGATATATTCTTCAGGTTTTATTGTTAAAAAAAAGATTGGACACAATAAATTATTGAAATAAAATTCTCTTTATTTTTTTCTGGCGTTAGAAGAAAGTGTTCTTATTTTATTCGCTTTCGTACCTTCCCTTTAATAAAAGATTTAATAAAATGCTACAATTCAAACTTGTTTATTTATGACTAAAATTACAATTACTTTTAATCGCCCCTTTTGGCAATGATAGATTGGCGTGAAAAGATTTAAAATGATATGCTTATTTTATTGTTTCAAAATATTCAACGGCCGAAAATTCTATGTATGTGAACGGGTTTCTGCTTCATACACTTATCATTACATATATTAACAACGGTTAATTTTTTAATAAACGAGGATTTATAGAAAAAAATAATTATAACATAACATCTCAATAACTCTTTGATGAGCAAGTTTTGTCATTATGAAGTTCAGTTCAGAAAAGTATGCAATATTTTTTTAATGTTAGCTATGTTATTTATTGATAGTATTATTTTAGGTTTTAGTACTAAATTAATTGCGCCTAACTGGGGTTAGTATCTGTTACCCACTGATAAAGATCACTCAAATCGGCTATCATTGGTACCTATGGTTGGTTCTAGTTTGAGAATTTCTTTGGGTGTTATACTCGTTGGTGTGCTGTAATCAAAAGCTATTTAAAATTCTGATATTTTTAAATGTTTGCATCATTCTCTTGCCCTTATCCCATTCTAAGTGAAGCCGGCACAAGATTTTAGAAAGATGTTATAACATGATTTAGCTAGTTATTTTACGACCGACCGCCTACCTGACGTCGTATTTAGTCGTTTTTTCGACACCTCTGCAAGAAATGAAATGGGTGGTATATTCTACTTAGTTGGATACCACACGTCGGGTCAACTTAGCTTAGTCGCCTCTTACTTCGCCTCTGTAAAAAATGAGGATGGTCTATTTCACTCAGCCGGATATCACACGGCATATTTAATTATTGCATAATTTTCTGAATGAATCTCTTATATAGCTTTTTGGTCCTTATGTACAATCTACGAAATTCCACCATAAATAAAAAGATATTTTTGCTTGTGGACTTAATTAGTTAAAAGCTGTCTTTACAGAATTCAAAATGGTGAACTTTGTGAACACATTGAGAACCTATTGAATTGAGAGTCACATATCTGAAGAACTTAACTTATTTTTAGAATTTGATAACACTTCATAATAACTAATAACGTGTAATAACACTTCACAATTATTTACCTACACGATTTCAGAAAATCTACAAAAGTTTTGTTTTATCCACATTCAAAATTAAATTCATGTGGCATGTATATTTATCATGCTCAAACATCGTATTATTTTCAGGGCTCATTTAAATGTTTCCTGACGGGAAAAATGTTTTCATATAAATTTTGTTCTGAAAAAAAAGATGTGTGGAGAAATATAATATTATTAATTTACCAAGCTGTGATAGTCCAGCGGTGAGAACTTGCCACTTTTTCGAGAGGTTCACGAGTTTAAACCCCGGGCAGACACCATGTGATGACATGTGATTACATGATGATAATGAGCAGACACCATGTGATCACATGTGATTACATGATGATAATTAGCAGACACCATGAGATGACTTTTCTGTGTTTTATTAAAAATTAATTAAACATAAATGTTATGTATATGTATGTTTGCAAATTATCGCTTTTGAAAGGAAAATATCGTGAGGAGACCTGCATATCTCTAGAGAATTCTACGGATACGTATAATCTACCAATCCGCATTCAATTCAAAATATTCAAATTCAAAATATTCTTTATTCAAATAAACTTGTAAACAAGTGCTTTTGAATCGTCAACTCTACTGCTGGTTCGGAAAGCTGTTCCTACCGAGAAGAGCCAGCAAGAAACTCGGCGGTTGCTCTTTTAAAAATATAATTCTTAATACTATTTACATTATGTCGTTACTGTCTTGTACAGGTTCAAAGAGAGCTATATCCAAACATTCTTATCTTCTAAATAATCTTCAAGAGTATAGTAGGCTTTCTGTATCAGCCTCTTTTTAACGGTGTTTTTAAACTGATGTAATGGCAAAGCTGAAATTGATTGCGGAATTTTATTATAGAATCTTATACCATTGGAGTGGTATTTCTCTTAGCTCTTACTTAAACCTACTCTCCTAAAACGTAGAGTGTACCAAAGAGTGGCCTTTGCACAAAAGTGGAATAGTAAGCGACCATTATTTATTTTACTTTACTATTTTTCCATAACAATAACGCATTAACGAAAACAATAATGTTTCTTTACTTACTGTCATCATCATCTTCCTGCCATTATCCCACTCTAAGTGGGATAATGCACAACATGTTATAAACATGCTGTCACATGATTTGGCTGCGTTTTTACGACCGGCCGCCTGCCTGACGTCAACTTACCTCAGTCGTATTTTACGACGCCTCAGTAAGAAAGACGGTGGTCTATTCTACTAAACCGGATACCACACGGTGAGTCAACTTACCTTAGTCGCCTTTTACGACACCTCGGTAAGAAATGAGGTTGGTCTATTCTACTCAGCCGGATACCACGGCGTTTCTTTACTAACTGTGCGGGCTGGTTTCATTTATAAAAAAACATTATTTAGGAAAAAATTTGTCTTTCTGTATTTAATGCCTATATTTATCATCAATCAAGAGGCATTGCGTGTAATTAAACAAAGGCTAGAAGAGCAAACTTTAAAAAGTAAATTTACGAGACATATTTACAACTTTATAACGGTTACAAATAACAGTTTGAGCGTTAGTTTGGCAATGTATATGTAACTCGGCTAGACGCTATGCTACCCTAAAAACCGCGGTAAGTAGGTATTTATCGTTCCGGCACAGTGCTTAGATCTGATAATAAGACTAAAGTAATGATAACAATGGATGATATTGAAATTGGAATCTAAATAGTTAATGTATAGAAACCGGTTATACTCACGGCTTATTCTATCGGGTTAGCCAGACTAGTTTCTAAATAGCCCTATCAGGCAATATAAAACATGGAATCTGTATTTTGATTTTCCATTGTTGCCGTGAATTGTCTTATTAATAGTGTTTTTTTGCAGATATTAACTATCTGTTTATTGCTTTACTAAACCTACAAACATAGCTTTTAAATGGAAAACATTAAAATTTTGATACCTAATACCTGTATAGAATAAATAAATATAAATAAATAAATAGATATATGGGACACTTACACACACTGTCGTCCGTCCCCAAAGTAAGTAACTTAATACTTGTGTTATGGGTGACAGACAACTGGTGAATATATACTTATATATTTATTAAATACATACTTAAATACACACCCATAAAATATACACCCAGGCTCAAAGACCAACAAATTCATTTATAGAAAAGGTTGGCCCTCGGCGGGAATCGAACCCACGACCCGCGGAGCTGAAGGTTGGGTTACTACCCACTGCTCCAACGGGCCAGTCAGAATGCTTTAATCATAACAAATTTAAACCTGAGCGAAATACTCGAACGCGATCCTCTTAAGTAAGATAAGGTGTTTAAATAAATATAATATTTTTTCACCGTCATAGTAAGCAGGATCATTTTCGGGGAGATTATAAAATCAAATTAGTTTACAGAAAAATGTATTTGTTTTTTTAATTAAAGTGAAATAAAGAAAGAGCTTTCATTTTTGCTTTGTACGGGTGTCAAAGTTAATTTTTTTGTATTTGCTTTGCCGGCGACTTCTAATTTTGTAAAAAATAAAGGTGAAATAAATAAATATATATATATATATATATATATATATATATATATATATATATATATATATATATATATATATATATATATATATATATATATATATATATATATATATATATATATATATAATTGTTTATTTTAGGTTAAAATAACAAGTACTTATATGGTCGTATGTTATTAAAATTACCACTCACTGGAAGGTTGATCCTTCTTGAGGCTCTCCGAGAATAGCTTGCTCCATCTACCGCTGAGTGATACTGAGCTTTCTGAAGGGGTTTATAAAAATATTAAATACTCTCACGTATATTGTTGTTCTCGTTTCAACGTAATTTTTCCTCGTATAAAAAACGATATCATTTAGCTTTCAGGGCAAATCTCTTTACCTTTAGGTATTTAAGTTACAGACTAGAAAATATTTGTCTTATTATATCTTAGTAGCATCTTTTCATCTTCTTTACCAAAATTAATTAATAGATGAAATAGTTCAATTTAAATAAACTTTTTCTTTTTCTTTCTCTCTGTATTACCCGTATTCTCTTTCTTCTTCACTTCTTGTCCTTTTCCTTTTGTTACCCAAAGATTGACTGGAAGAGATCCCTTTTAGGGATAAATCCGCCTTTATACATGTGCTTTTTTACTTTTTCTTTCTCTTTTCTAATTATATGTACAAAAAGAATTAAATAAATTAAGAAATAAAGCATTTCTTTTTTATTTTACTTACACTGTAAATAATCTACAATGTTACTGAATTTTGTCAATTACCGGTTCAGCGGTCACGTGGGGAGGACACAGACAAAGATGGATAGAGCTGGGCATTGAATAAAAAAAATAGCTTCTATGAATTTGAATGTAAAGAGAGTAGTTCAACTTTGATTCGCATCTACTTTAGTTTTGAAAATACCCTCTATGTTTTTTTGCCGTTTCCAAAAAAATAGAAAAATTTGTAATTTTTTTTATCATATATGTTACTTTTTTATATACCTAATATATAACCTTTAATTGTAGCAAATTTGATAAGTATTTTGTCAGCGGGTTATTGGAGAAAACGTTATAAACAAAACGACAGACATTTGCATTTATAATATTACTAAGGATCTTTCTAATATTTCCACAAAATCTAATTTACTTTTAGTTTTACCAGCGTTATCTGTAAATCACACCCCCGCTCAGACGCCTTAGCATAATCTTAGCCTTCTTAGGATTATGCTGCGTGTTTGATTGTAACCATTATTATAAAATTAATTTGAAGTTTGAATTGTAAGAAGAATAAAGAATGAAGATTTATGTTCACAATAGCTACATCCGCAACTTTACTAAGTAAAGAATTAAGTATTGGCCTGTTACTATCCCACATCTGTGCATACACCTCCGCTCTCAGTTTTTGGAGCTGAGACCCACCACGGTGCTTCTAGCGGACTAGTAGGTTACATATATAACAAGGGTTCGTCAGAGATGTGCAGGTGTCCTCACGATGTTTTTCCTCCAAAAAGAGTGTAATAAATTGTAATTATCAATTAGACACATAAGGTGTGATAGAAAAGCTCATTGATGCCTGCTCAGTGCTTGAACTAGAAAGCTTAGCTCCTTTAAAGGAGTCGCACGGTCTCATCTTTGGGCTATCACAGCTATCAATTTTAAAGAGGAATCTAAAAATTATCAATTTTTTGAAGAAATTAAGAAACTTCGAAATTTACAAAACTTATTGCATATGAACTAATTATTTGTAAAAATTATAACTTCAATCATAATATTTACGATTATAATACAAGTGATAACTTAAGTTTATATAAGTACGATAAAGCCACATCTAGTGACTTTAATTCGTTAGCAAAGCTTATCATACAATGTTTTATTTTTGTTTTTGTATACAAATTTATTGTTTTTTTTTCTTAGTAATGTTTATTTGTGACATTTTATGTTACGTTATTATTTTTTTTGTTTAACGCGCTCCTACATTTCATAAATATTACCTAGTTAAGTTTTTAGTTCTAAGTTCTCACTTAAGTGAATGTAATTCTTATGAGAATTAAATTTTCTTAAACCGCCAACTTCTTAATAGTCCTATTGCGCTTACAGATTCGTCATACCTAATCGAATAATTCAATTTTAAATTTAATCATTTATTATATTTTGAAGCGGTGATAGCGGAATGTTTAGGGTAACGCACTTGCGATCGAGAGGTCGTGGGTTCGAAACTCAACCATTATACTATCAACGTGAACACATTCCTAACACAAGCATTTAGCTTAGCTGGAGGGTTTAACAAGTTTACTGGTAATCAGTAACCTATGTTACAAGTAACTTTAAAAAAAATGTTTGTCTACACGTCAATTTTACACATGTGTTTTAACGGCGTGGGTAACGCGAGATTCGTCTACTCGTTCCACTTAGTATGAACAAGTGAAAATACACGGGCATACAGTAAACTCATTTGAGGTCGAAGGCTGGTTGACTCATCCGGGGGCCCGAGAGATTGTGGACTCGCACTATATATTAGCATAGATAGCTACACATTGTGCAGCGGCGCAATGCCGATAAACATTTTCAGTACGTACATCGGAATTGTATGAATATTTAGTCGTTACTCATAATTTTAATATGTATTCAAAATAAAAATAAGACTGACTAGCCCGTTGGTGCAGTGAGTGACCCTGCCTTCAGATCCCCGGGCCGCAGGTTCGATTCCCGCCGAGGGCCAACATATTCATAAATCAATTTGTTGGTCTTCGAGCCTGGGAGTATATTTGTATTGAAGTATGTATTTAAAAAAAATATATAATTTATATATTCACCAGTTGTCTGTCTACCATAACACAAGTATTAAGTTACTTACTTTGGGGACGGACGACCGTGTGTGTAAGTGTCCCATATATTTATAAGATAAATGTGAAATACAAAAACACACACGCACAGAATACAGCGGTAACCTCAACTTCGTGCGCGTCAACTTAAATATTAATATACGTTCAATTATATATTTTTAACCTTTTCCCGAAGGAAAAACGGGATTCTTTATATATCTATAAGTGTATAAATTTAAAATTTAAATAATATTCATATCATCCAGACAAAAGAAAGACATACGTACAGTCAATAAGTAAGTCAGTCAGTCTTAAGTCTATACGTTCAGACATACGTATAGACCTAAGCATTGAATATTAGTGTGACCAGACCACACTAGACCAGAGAAGCGTCTCTATCTATTCAATTCTATAAAATCAAACAACTAGGTTCTCATTTTTAATCATATATTAAAAAAAGAGTGAATAGACACTACACTGGCAAGCGCGGTCCATCTTAGGCTACATCTTTGCCTTTCCATCGGGCAAGATCGTAGCCAGGCGCTAGCCTTATCATATAAAAAAAAAAAAAATAATTATGTCAGCGGGCATGTTCTACTTGTAAATCAAGATTACGTTACTTAAACTGTTTAAGCTATTAAATGTATAATCTATATTTTATCTACAATTGACATTATAGTAATAGGTATTATAAACATATAATATTTTCCCGCCGTGTGGTATCCGGCTGAGTAGAAGAGACCGCCTTCGTTTCTTACCGAGGTGTCGTAAAAGACGACTAAGGTAAGTCGACCCGCCGTGTGGTATTCGGCTGAGTAGAATAGACCACCCTCATTTCTTACCGAGGTATTGTAAAATACGACAAAGGTAAGTTGATGTCAGGCAGGCGGCCGGTCGTAAAATACATAGCCAAATCATGTGACAACATGTTTAAAACATGTTGTGCCGACCCCACTTAGAGTGGGATGATGATGTAAACATATAATATTTAAAGTTGCTGCGGAAGCGCCTCTCAGATTTCTTCCAGCAACCAATAATCAAGGTAGTTTGTTGGAAGACTAGACTCGAGACTCAAATGGTCACATAAGTTCGAATAGAATAACTCATTGGTGCGTGCTAAGGTTTAACCTATGAACACTTCGAGAGGGGCACACACTCTTACAGTTCGGTTATCACAGTTCTAAATCATTTTAAATAATATGAATGAACTCTTTATATTTATGCTGTTAACTGAAACAGTTAAGAATCATAAAATTCGGATGTATCTCATCAGAGAAACTCTTGATTAACATAATTATTATTATTACGAACATTAATTTTAATTGAATGAGCAATAACTAATAATGGGATTCACAATTGCCGTGCTCCGCCGCGCTTGACGGCGCGAAAATTACACCCAATTTAATTCAATTAGTTACCAAATCCACCAAAACTTACTAAACTCTACGTCTAAAGTGATTTTAAAAAATTGTAAAAGTAGATTTATTACTGTTAATTATATTCAGTTTTATGGTAGGTATTTTTCAAAACGTTTTATCAACAATTACTCAGCTTCTCAACTTCTTATGACTGGACCAATCTCAGTATATTTAATTTAATTATTGTTTGTGTATAAATTTTGGCTATGAATTATATCTCAGTCTTTGGAGTGGAACATTTTAACCGTTTATATTATACTGTATTATAAAGTACTGTATAAATAAATATATAGTGCCTGGGTGATCGAGTCTTGCTAGGTCCTTTTTTTTATAATTATAAAATAATTAAAATAAAATAGGGACTTGATCCCGGGTATTTTGACGTCTTTAGTGCGCGCGTTTCCCACTGAGCTATTAAGACTTTACAAATGACAGTCTAATTAGCCTCTGTTTTCAAATAATATTATAGCAGTTTTTCAGTGCCAGAAAAAATACATAAAACAACATTTTTTTTAAATGAATCCTAGCTAGATCTAATAATCGCCCCCGAAACTCCCGACATACTAAGTCTCATGAAAATCGTTGGAGCCGTTTCCGAAATTCAGATTCTATATATATAATAGTATTTATAATAATACTATATATATATAAGGTTAACTCATTTAAATATTGAAGATGTTACTACTGCAGTACTTAACATTTATAAATTACTAGTACTGCATATAACTATTACGTTCTGCTATAGGTATGAGGTTCATATGGTATTTTGTTACAATAGACAATATAAATTATTTATAATTATACCTCTACACCACTTTTATTTTAAATGTATAATATTAAAAATAAGTTTGCTAAGCATAAATTAGTGTTTCCCATTCATTTAGTATTTTTAAATCTAAACGTTACATCATTACATTTAGTATAATAGAGTTAATAAGCTAGAAATATACCTACTAACTTTGTTTAAAGTTTATCCCGTAGTTTTTACGGGAACCACGGGCAATTATTAGATAAATACACGTATATTAAATATCTAAATATATTTTCATCGATTTTAACAGCAGGCGTTATTTTGCGGAACTCTTGTAACTTCTGTATATTTTCATCGTCTATTGATTCTGATGTACCTAATCTTCTGAAAATGTATGTTGTTATTACTCATTAACTTAGAGGTGACACTTTTTATATGGTGTATAGATTATGATGCTTATTTAAATTCAAATTATTCTTTATTCAAATACCTAAACTTGTGAACAAGTGCTTTTGAATCGTCGACTCATTGCTGGTGCGGAAAAATGTATCTACCAAAAAGAGCCCACTAGAAATTTGGCGGTTGCTTTTTTAATAATAAGATTATTATCACTAGTTACATTTAGTCAGTATTGTCTTGTGCAGGGTCGAAGAGTAGCTATGTCCACGCATTCTTATCATCTAAGTAATCCTCAATAATATATAGTAAGGCATTCTGAATTAGCTTTTTATTATTATTATCAAAAGAAACATTTCTAAATGCATTTTATAGTAAACGCTGACTTAAAAAATATTTGATAATAATACTAAAAAAAAAAAAATTATAAATGGAAAAATACTTTTAAATATGTATGTTGTTTTAAATTAACAGTTAAATACTATCCACTAGCGAAGGGTTTTCGTTACTTGTCAGTTACCGTCATATAAATAAGTAGTAAATAAATAAGTATTCCAAATTCAAATTCAAATTCGAGCACAAGTAGCGTGAAAAAAATAACCCAGCTCATACTAAGTATAAAGTGAGAGATTAATAAGGAATTGTAGAAAACTGTGGAGGAAGTTATACGGCAGCTGTGTAGTTTTTGCTACAACGGCATTTTATCGACAGCCACGAATCATTATTCCAACGAACACGTGTGAATACGTAAAATTACATTTGGTTAACGCAGATCGATGCCATTTGACATTTCTTATTTATTATTTTTTCTATCATTAAGTCAGAAAGTTTATACACTTAAATATAAGCTATTATAACACTAGTATACTAATATTGTTCTTTATTTAATCTGTAAACTAAGTTAAAATAAGTTAAATATTTTTCGATCCTGAAAATTGAATCCTCGATGGAAACACAAATTCGTTGTTTGTAAAGTGTATATATTGCAACTTTCCGACGGAAACCCTTAGCTAACCTCTTAATATTAGGTAAAGTGGACAAAAACTAAAATACCCGAATCGTTATCGAAAAATTATGTAGTTTATAAGTAGAAATAGGGCGCTGTTTGATTTATATATAATTAAATATATAAATTCATTTGCTATATAACTCTCTTAATATTTTCAATATTAGAATGGAATTTAGGATCGCTGTAGATTGTTTTCATTTATGATATAGATGATATAGTATATAATCTTAAAGTACCTGGTTGATTTTGCAAATTAAAAAAAAACTTTAAAAAAAAGAAAAAAATATTGGGTTGGTTGGGCTCGATCCTAGGTATTTTCATTTCTCAAGGCCGCCCGTTCTCCAAATGAACTACCATGACTTTTAAGCTACGCCGACTTGACAATTTACGGCAAAAGTAGTGTTTTATATTAATAATTTTTTTATGTCCAAAAACAGGAATAAAACGAATTTTTTTCAATAAAACCTAGCTATATCGGTTTTTAAAATAATTAGCCATTTCCGAGATTCTGAAATATATAAATATATGTATATATATATATTTCATAAACATACAAGATTAACTCATTTTAATATTAAAGATATTTAATTGAAATATCTTGCAATAATAAAATCGCAAATTTCCCCAAAGCATGTAGGGCGTTTTGGGTTGGGTTTTGAGCATTGAAAAAACCGATAAAATAGAAATAGATCGTATAGCTAAAAAATAATTTATAGCTATATATAGCTATATTTTTTACATATATGGCAGCAAGCTATGTAATCACTACATATTATAAAACAAAGTCCATATTTCCGTATGTACGCATAAAACTTTAAAACTACGCAACCGATTTTGATGCGGTTTTTTTTAATAGATAGAGTGATTCTAGAGGAAGGTTTGTACGTATAATAACATTCAATACGAAGTAGAGAAATACTGTAATTTTTGAGGTTTCTGTAAATAATTACATTTTTTTCCGCTTACATTGCAAACGCAGGCTAAACCCTACGAGATTACTCAAAATGATGTACTAAGTATTTGTACACCTTAAAAAGGTCTACAGAAAAGTCCGCGATGGTATATATCTATCTCTTATGGATAACCCACAATAGCAGTTTTTTTCATTTACTTTTTACGAAAAATGATGCCTTATGTTCAAAGCAATTTTTATACAATACAGCATTAATCCTTATCCAATTGAGTACCTTAAATAAATTGTTGATTTAATATAGATCAATATGGCCGTTTACAGCATGCAATTTAAGTGAACATTTTTGGAGATATTACAGATTTAAAATGCCGTGAGGACGCCGCGCTTCACCCTATAGCACTTCGAATCTTTTAGAGTTTGTTTAAAGACATTCTGTAATTAATTGTAAAAATAAAATACATAGGTAAAATGTAAAAGTAAATAAGTAAAAATGTACTATATGAGTTTAGATATTCCAAAGATAGCAGGAAATCGTCTTGGTATAGGGAGAGGAAATTGTTTTTCTCCAAATTTAACGCTTGCGGGCCACGGGCAGTAATGAATAAATCAAAACTACTGGATCGATTTTAATCATTTTTTTTACACTGACTGACATGGGATATATATTTTATACCCGTGCAAAGCAAGGGCAGGCCGCTAGTAATATATAAAGCTTGCTGTCATTTGTCAAGTAGTAATAAATAACACGAAAATAACTGGGTTCAAATCTCACATGTCGCCTCGATCCATTCTTTCTTTTGAATTTTTGTAATTGTATTTTTTTAATATCTTATAATAAAATTACCGAGTATGAACCGGTCATCCAGATACAGATTTGTATATAATATATACAAATCTTGATCGCGTGATCTTGATCATGGCGCCTAAATAATAACGCATTCTTGTGACAAAAACATCGATTACAATATCATAAACAACAAAATATTTTAAGACGAAAGTTCCAAGGACTTAAAATTTTGTAGCAGTAAAAAATTGAATTTAAACATGAATTGATATTATATATTACAAGTATGACATTTAAACATTTAATTTAATAATATTATAAACATCGTGTGCGTCACACATAATATGTAAAATTGATTGTCAAGTTCTAAGTAAACGAGAATTATTTACTGCACTATTGATATAAAGAGTTTCCTCTGTTTAGAATCGCGGGCATATCACTACATATTATAAAACAACTAGCGGCCTGCCTCTGCTTCGCACGGGCTTTATAAAATATATAGCCTATGTCACTCAGTCAAAAAAATGATTAAGATCGACCCAGTAGTTTTGTTTTATTCATTATTGCCCGTAGCCCGCAAGCGTTAAATTTGGAGAAAAACAATTCCCCTCTCCCTATACCAAGAAGATTTCCTGCTATATCTAATATCTAAATTTATGAATTTTTTACTACATATTTTTTTTTCATTTTTCCCTATGATTTTTATTTTTAAAATTAATTACAGAATGTCTTTATATACAACATTCATAGCTTTCTTATCATTAGACAAAATCTACTTCATATTGAATGGTATTATACATATAAACCTTTGTTTTATACTATGTAGTGAAGTCACATTCTTTGTTTGTCCCTATATCCCTATGTATACTTAAATCTTTAAAACTACGCAACAAATTTTGAAGTGATTTTTTTAATAGATAGAGCAATTCAAAAGGAAGGTTTATATGTATAATAATATTCAATACCGAATACAGAAATACTGTAATTTTTGAGGTTTCTAATGTGATGTCGTAAATAATTAGGTACATTTTTTCCGCTTATATTGCAAACGCAGGCTAAACCCTACGAGATTTATCAAAATGATGTACTAAGTATTTATACACCCTGAAAAGGTCTACAGACAATACAGCATTAATCCTTATCCAATTAAGTACCTTAAATAAATTGTTGATATAATATAGATCAATATGGCAGTTTACAGCATGTAATTTAAGGAAACATTTTCGGAGATATTACAGATTTAAAATGCCGTGAGGAGGCTGCGCTTCGCCCTATAGCATTTCGCATTTAACAGCTATATATCGTTCTTTCAAGAGTTTGTCTAATGACAAGAAAGCTGTGAATGTTGTATATAAAGACATTCTGTAATTAATACATACGGTAAAATGTAAAAATAAATAAGTAAATATGTAGTATATGAATTTAGATATTCCAAAGATAGCAGGAAATCTTCTTGGTATAGGGAGAGGGGAATTGTTTTTCTCCAAATTAAACACTTGCGGGCCACGGGCTTATTTAATAATCACAGATATTTAGTCTTAATAATTAACGTTTTAAATTGGCCTAACTGAAGTTTCTTAATTCAATAAAAAATACATATACCGGTTTTCATATTGTGCCGTTATCTACATCCTAATTTATAACTGCACATAAGCAAGTACGAGTAGAAAACAACAAATCAACGGTTATCTCCTCTAGCTGTTTTCATGAAGTTTGTATGAGATTATAAAGCATTAGAATTAATTAAATATATTTGCAGATATATTAGTTTTATTCACGTATATGTAATAACTTTATGAATCACAGGCGAAAGTAACGTTGTTGCTTTTTTGTTTTTAGGATTTGTAGTATAATAAAAAAGTTTACAACAGTTATTATTTGTATCAAGTTTCAGTGGTAACGCAACTACTTCGCTTTAGTTAGCAGTTGCTGTGGTCATTTAAATTTTTTATACGTAATGTAAATCCTCAAATTATAAATTTGTTTATATTGATATTAATTTAAACTTAACAATCATAAATCGATATTATATCTCATAACGTGATCTTGAGGTGAAATGAAATACTAACCTGCAGAAGCTGATGGTTTCCAGATATAAAGAATATCAGACTGTACGTGTTTACTCATTAATATAACAAAAGTTTATTATAAACTAGTAGCCCATTCCGGCTTCGCACGGCTATCCAGTAGTTTTGTTTTATTCATTACTGCCCGTGGCCCGCACGCGTTAAATTTGGAGTAACAATTCCCCTTTCCCTATAGGTAAATATAGATAGATTGACTCATTAATAAAACAAATGATCACAGTTGGTATAAAGACTATCAGGACGCACTCTCTGGACGCCTCCCAAAGTAAAAGGATAACAGGACCAGTGTGGTCAACCTCAGATGAATGGTAGCCCACCCACAACAAGTTGTAGTAGTAGTTTAGTTCAAATGTAAAATGATGACGGACTTTGCACTTTAGAAGTTGGAAATTGAGGTAAAACATTATAACTTACACAGTATCAAAATAATGATAACGATTTTGGCATAATCCGTGATCTATAGTATAAATCCGACTTAGTAGACATTCCACTGCCATGAGTTCGGTATGTACGCGGGTGAAACCGCGGTATATTACTATATATTATTTTTATTTTACAGTGAGGTTACCTGATTTTAACCTATATTTGTATGTAATTATCTTCGTCGAATATGCACTTGCCTAGTGTTTATTTTTAACTTTGACAAATAATCAAATTGGAATCGGAAATATTAGATGACTTAAGTAAAGTTAAATTTAATAAGCTTAAGAGGCCAAAAGAATATTTAAGGTTAATTTTCTAGGCTCTTAGCTTTGATACGAAATGAAATGCGGCTTGTTTGAATTTTATAATGTGGGAGCTACATTAAATTTCCATTTATCTTATAATATGGCATAATATTATTTATATGAGAATATTCAGTTTAAATGAGTCTGAATATTATAAAGTTTTTAATAATATGAAAATTGTCAATGTTAAATTTTCCTTTAAACATTTTTATTTTCCATCAGTTTTACGAGTCATTTACAGGCAGAAAACTTAGCGTCTTTCGAGCGTATATCTCATCTGGAAATGAAATTCTTTCAGTTTCCTATAAAATTGAATAAAATTTATAGAAAACTCACATTTAAAATTAATCATATAAAGTGAAGAATTATTAGTATACAATGTTATTTATTAATTGTAGATAATTTACAATAACAAAACACTTTTTGTTAACGCATGCACGATAAACATGCCACAACCATCAACATAACACACAAGCCCTGCAAACATTTACTACTAAAAAGTGAACAATCATTTCCCCCGTTACCGAAGCATCATCATCATTAGCATCATCTACTGATGATTGATGATGCTTCAGTATAGTACAAGCTACATTGAGCATATATTTTCTATATGCTTCATCGCAAATTATTACAAAGTAATATTTATTATTAGGTCACGGGTTCAAACCCGAGCAGACACCAATGAGTTTTCTGTTTAAACTTATGTGTCTAATTGATAATTGCAATTTATCACACGCTTTTCGGTGAAGTAAAACATCGTAAGGAAACCTGCACGTCTCTAGAGAATTCTGGAGATATGTGTAACCTACCAATCCGCACTGGAGCAGCGTGGTAGGTCTAAGCTCTAAACCTTCTCTCCAAAAACGGAGAGAAGAAGATGCCCAGCAGTGGGATAGTAACAGGCCGCTACTTACTTTTAATTACTAATATTATTATTTCTTTTGTAGTATTATTTTTTTGTACGCCGTGTGGTATCCGGCTGAATAGAATAGAACCACCCTCATTTCTTACCGAGGTGTCGTAAAAGGCGACTAAGGTGAGTCGACCCGGCGTGTGGTATCCGGTTTTGTAGAATAGACCACCCTCTTTCTTACCGAGGTGTTGTAAAATACGACAGAAGTAAGTTGACGTCAGGCAGGCGGCCGGTCGTAAAAACGCAGCCAAATCATGTGACAGCATGTTTATAACATGTTGTGCCAACCCCACCTGGAGTGGGATAAGGGCAGGAAGATGATGATTATTATTACATTTGTAATGAAATTATATATTTTCAGCAACAGAGTGAGCGGTACCTATCATCGGCATACGAAGCAGGCGCCGAGCTTTCGCCAGTGGCGCCAGCAGCATCGCCAGGTTCCCCTCGCGATTGCACGTCGTGTCGGAAGAGAGAGCCCCCAGACGAACCACCGCCACCACCGCCTGAAGACGCCTGCGCTGGCTGTGGGGCGCGTATCACGGATAGATATTATCTCCTGGCTTTGGAACGACGTTGGCACACACCTTGTTTGAGGTGCTGCGAATGCAAAATGCCCCTCGACTCTGAACAGAGGTGTTATGCTCGAGACAGCAATATCTTCTGCAAAAACGACTATTTCAGGTCAGTTATGTATTAATTATTTACTTGCACTTATGTAATATAGGATTCTTATAAACAAGTCTGATTCTGAGTTTAGCATCATAAGTCACATGATATAGACGGTGTTGCGGTTTCTAAAAACGACTGCAGAGTTTATTCTTCTAATTCAACCGATAGATGTCCACATACTCATCTCTTCAAGGGATCTTTTAGCTTTGCTATTACGGCAGTTTAAAAAAATTGTTAAAGGGCTTATAGAAAAAGCCTACTTTACTTTTGAGGATTATTTAGATGATAAGAATGCATGGATATAGCTACTGTCCGACCGTGTACAAGATAGTAATGACTTAATGTCATTAGTAAGTATCGGCCTGTTACTATCCCACTGCTGGGCATAGGCCTCTTCTCTCCGTTTTTTTTTTTTTTTTGGAGAGAAGGATTGGAGCTAAGCCCTACCACGCTGCTCCAATGCGGATTGGTAGGCTACACATACCTCCAGAATTCTCTAGAGATATGCAGGTTTCCTCACGATGTTTTCCTTCACCGAATGTCATTAGGTATAAGTATTATTTTTAAAAGAGCAACCGCAGAGTTTCTTGCTGATTCTTCTCTGTAGCAACAGCTTGCTGAACCAAAAGTAGAATTGACGACTAAAAAGCACTATTTACTTAAGTAAAGAAAATATTTAATTTAAATTTGATCACCACGCTCCATAATATGTGCATTTTGGATCCAGCGGCCACTTATTATTGTTATCTGTAATTATTTCTTGCCTTCATTAAACAATATTCTCATTACATTTGTGTTATGAACCTCCGCAAAGTAACGCTTAATTCTATAAATTAATATTCTTATTCTGATACGATTACGAAGTGACGCCTAATCAGTTAGGAGAAATGTTCCTAATAAGGACATTTAATAATATAGTTTTCAGAAAAAATAAACGTTTGCCCAGTGTTCTTTAAATTATGGTATTATATATATATATATATATATATATATATATATATATATATATATATATATATATATATATATATATATATATATATATTAATAAATATTCTAATAAACTAAACATTATATAATGATGCATAAAATAAGTAAGAATATCGAATAGTGTTATAACGACTGATTCTTCGCGTTAGCAGTAACGCTGCTGGAACAAAAGTTGATTGTACCAGGAGATATTATTTTTAATTTCATCATCCCGAGATACTTCTGTAACAATTATTTAGATGCGCTCGGACTGTCAATCTTGCTGTGTTAAAACAATAAGTACCTGGGTGGTTTTTTAAAAGAAAAATAAATGTAAATTGAGAAAAGAAAAATGAAAAAATAGTTGGGCAGGTGGAGCTCGAACGTAGTTATTTTCATCTCACTGGTCCGTCCGTGCCCCAAATGAGCAACCATTACTTTACGTTTGATAGCGAAAATTCTTTTTAATTTAACGCAAATTTTAGCATTTTCCTGATATATGAATACGAACAGGGATTACGTAATTTTTTCAAAATAAAACCTAGCTAGATCGATTTTTCTCCCCAAAAGCTTGGTTACTCAGGTACTAAAAGTTAAATTATATTTTTATTTAAAAGAAATTGTGAAACGTTAAAATAATTATGTCAATAGCAAGATATATGAATTATATATCACAAGGAGAGAATTATTCCGTTAAGAATAGGTATGTGCACTGGCTGTTTGGGCTATTCCACATATCCATTACATTTTATATGACTTATATAATTACCACTATTTATAAGATGAAAATTATACAATATTTTAATTCTTTAATATACCACTGACTAAATTAAACTGGTATCGTACTCACAACACTATCTACGAGCTTAATCTAAACATTGACATAAATTAACTGTTATGAATTAGTATGCTGTAAGTGTAAAACATAAATCTTCTAATGGATTCTATGCGGCGTATTCAGTATTCTATAGGTGTTAATTGGCATAATCCTGTAATATAATTTTTGCTCTTTATAATGTAATTATAAAAGCAATATTTGCATAACTGAACTCTAACCGCATCTTTGGGATTATATACGGTGTAACGAAATAATAGTTAATATTATTTTCAACGTTTAATTTTATAGTATGAGTTCCAGGCTACTAAAAAGAGATAACTAGAAAAAGTTTTCTTTAAGACCGGAATCTGAGCTAATTTTTCTGATAATAATTGAATTGATCCGATTAAGCTTAATTATTTCTGCTGCTTTGTTATAACACAAATTATTTTATAATAATTAATATGCGTAAAATAAGTATATTTATGTAATAGCAATGTCGGTTGTGTGCCCTCTTTGATCCAATAATTAACCGAAATTCTCAGGAACTGCTAGTCGACCTCTGCTAATAGACCGTTACCTGAAACAACAACAAAGAGATTCGTTTATTTTATTTATTTATTTTAGTTTCAATTTATTAATAATATTTACAATATACTTCTTGTCCTAGACCCCTAAACTAGGAAAACCCGTATCTTAGGGGTCAATTCGTTGTTATATTCCATATTCCACATGCAGGTTATCATGAGCAAGGTTAATTATTATACCTACTTGATAATTTATTTTTCTACAATCAGCGATTAAAGAAAATGTATGTAATGCTAAAAGTAGAGTGTTGTATTATCTGTGCCTTATAAAATTAGGATTGTTATTTAGCAATCCTGATTGCATAGGGTATAGTGTAGAGTGTATTTGCACTCTAACTAAAACCGCTAACACCACACTGCACTAGCACAGCACCAATTCCCTACCAAAATCTTAACAATCGTTTCGTTCTGTGACCGAAGCATCGTTAAGTGATAGATTCCACGCCAATATCCCAGTCTTTAGAAAAATTGCTCAAACACGTACACGCTACTTTAAGCATTACATAGATTTTCTGTAATCGTGGAATATAGCAAAATAATATTATCATTACTTTTTTTATTATGCTTGAATGGAAGCCTAGATTCAGGCACCCAGGTAAATGACGTGGGCCGTCACCCATCAGACGCGGTATCTGATGAACGTTTTACAGCCGGCCCTGGTCACAATTCACTCCATGTTATCACTATCACGTTGGGCACGTAGGCATCTCAATGATGCATCTCTACGGGACACCGAACCCACGGGGAATAAGTGATGAGAGAAAGCGTTACAGGTATGTATTGCGATTTTATAATGAATCTAACTTCTCTTAGTCTGACTCGGAATCATATATTTTCTTTTATTTTTAATGTTAAGTGTGAAAGTTGCGCTCGCTATAGAGAACACGCGGAGTGCAAGATTAAGATAGTATGGACATAAGGAGTGAAAATCGTGACAAAACGAGTGTTAAATATGAATGTGGATGGATGAGGGAGGCCTAAAAGAGTGTTGGATTGTGTGAAGTATGACAAGCATATAAAAAGAGTAACGCCAGAGTTGACGAATGATAGAAGAGAATGGAAGAGATAACATGTTGTGATGATCCCAATGAGAGTAAGATAAGGGCAGGAGAATGTAATAAATAAAGTAAATTATAACATACATATGTAAATATAAATATCATATCTTTAATATTTCAATGAGTTAATCTTGTATGCATATATATATATATATATATATATATATATATATATATATATATATATATATATATATATATATATCACGGAAACGGCTCCAACGATTTACATAAAATTTAGTATGTAGGGGGCATGCACTGTTTTTGGGCATTAAAAAATACTAAAATTTACACTATAACACTATTTTTGTCATAAACTGTAAAGTCAGCGTAGATTATTCGGGGGACGGTGAGTTTCGAGAAATGTAAATACCTAGGATCGATCCCCAACTTCAATCTTTGTTTCTTTTTTTTATTTTGTAAAAAATTACCGAGCAAGGCTCGGCCAACCAGGTACTCTATCTATAATATAACAATGAATCGCTGATTATGTTGCTAAGCGCAAATTTCGAGGGCAGCTGAACCGATTTAGCTAATTCTCTTTTTATAATATTCCTGGATGTACGAGGATGGCTCACGCGAAGAGAATTTTTTTTTAAATTGTCTAAAAAATTATAAAATCATGACTAATTCTTTATAAAAGATTTGTAATAATACTTAAAATTAATAATTATACTATTTTCGACAAACCTTTTTTCATTTTTTATTTTATTAGCTGACCCGGTTCCTGAATACCAAAAGAAGCAGAAGTTACAATAGAATTATTTTGCTGTAATCCGCGTTTGTTAAGGTAATCGCATACCTTATACATCCAGGACGTATCACAAAACGCCACCAACACCAACACTCTACACAAGCACTACACGCACTCACTACCACAATCTCTACGATCGCTTCGCCCCGCAACCAAAAAATCATCAGGAGGATAGGATCCGCGATAAAATCGTAATGAGATTCTTCGTTCATACACTAGCATTAAATAATAAATAAATAAATATATGGGACACTTACACACACGGTCGTCCGTCCCCAAAGTAAGTAACTTAATACTTGTTATGGGTGACAGACAACTGGTGAATATATACTTATATATTTTTTAAATACATACTTAAATACAAATATACACCCAGGCTCAAAGACCGAAATTAATTTTAAAGAAAATGTTGGTCCTCGGCGGGAATCGAACCCGCGACCCGTGGGGCCGAAGGCAGGGTCACTACCCACTGCTCCAACGAGCATTACATGGATTCTCACAACAAATGCAGATTACAGCAAAATAATTCTATTATAACTTCTGTACTATGCTTATCGTCGTTAGCAGTCGCCTACGGATATATCATTTTCTAAATGTTCTTTATTGGTACATTAATATGTTTTAGCTATTATTATAGTTATACCAGTATAAGTCGGTCGCTAGAAACTTATCTAGGGACGTTTTAAGAAAAAATTGCTCACTAACCTGTGAGCACATGGGATAATGTTACAAGCATATTCCTTCCATCGCGTAATAGACTAGTCGGTCAATTATTCACTATTCTATTCATGGAGGATATAAAATGTCATGAATTATCCTTAAAATGTGTTATTTTTTAGAAAATTTTAAATCCAAGGTAATAAAATCTCTTTGACATTAATTTCTACAGTAAGGCATGTAACTAACAATTTGTAAATATTATTATTATATAATTTTTATTATCACATAAAAATTATGCTAAAAGTAAGTTCCTTAGACCAAAAAGTTATTACTTAAGTAGCATAGAGACATTCCACAAAATTAAAAAAAAATATCTTCAAATGCGAGCCGTAAAGGAACGCTACAAGGTACCGTCATGTCACAACCTATTGTTTTGAAATTAGTTGAAAAATACAACATTGTTTATAATTTGAATTAATTAAGATTTGTGTAATTAAAACATTACTTTACTCATGTATTATGTATCGGGTTTGCCAAATTATATTAGCTCATTAATACCATAATGCTGTAAAGAGTTCGTGACAAAGAACACCACATAGATCCGACACTAGTAGAGAAAACACGATATTTATGTTTATATATCCAGTTTCTATAAATACAAATAGAAATACAATTCGCGGCATCTTAAATGACTTCATAAAACTTGTTTAAAGAGAAATCTTAAATTAATAAAGTTAAAAAAAACACAATGAAGTTTGAGTTATTTTTTAAATTATTTTGCGCCCTCTGCGATATTCCTAAGTTGGCCAGTTCTTGAAGTTTAATGTTTAAGCTTGGATAATGAACTAAAACATTATAGTGATTTTTCAAATTGTCTTGTAGGTTTAAATCGGAGTAGTAACTTTAAATATTTGCATTAGAAATAATACTTAAAATTATAAGTTATTAGATAAATTGCTATTGAAATAAAAAATAAAATATGGTAGTCCTTGTTATTTGAGTCGGTCTAAATATAGAAGTATTGTCGCTTTGTTAAGAGTAGTCTTGAACTGAGAAAAAGTCAAATCGAAGATCGCAGATTGGCAGTATTGTATTCTTATAAGTAGCAGCCTGTTACTCTCCCACTGCTGGGAATAGGCCTCTTCTCTCCATTTTTGGAGGGAAGGTTTGGAGCTAAGACCTACCACGCTGCTCCAATGTGGGTTGGTAGGTTACACATATCTCCAGAATTCTCTAGAGATATGCAGGTTTCCTCACGATGTTTTCCTTCACCGAAAAGCGTGTGATAAATTGCATTTATCAATTAGACACATAAGTTTTAACAGAAAAACTCATTGGTGTCTGCCCGGATTTGAACCCATGATCGTCTCTAGAGATTCACACGGTCGCACCGCAAGGCCATCACAGCTTTTTTGAGCTTGTATTTTTACATTACTGCTATATTGGAACGAAGCTTTTGCGGTTTTGTGCGGGAAGTCAGAAGTCATTTAATCACGTCAGAAGAGACAAAGAGATACACGTGTGCCTATCATAAGTGCCTACACGTGTCTGATCGTCGAGTGTGTATTGGAATGGTAATTTTTGTTAAATAATAAATCAAGATTTATTATGTGTTTTATCTTTAATATTTAAATGAGTAAATCTTGTATGTATATATAGGTATATATATTTTCGGAATCTCGGAAATGGCTCCAACGATTTTCCTGTAATTCAGCATATAGGGGTTTTGGGGTAGAAAAATCGGTCCATATAAGTTTTATATAAAAAAAATGTCGTTTTATCCTTGTTTGCGGGCTCTAAAATTTTTTAAATTCAAATTTACGTTGAATACAATCACAATTTTTCGCTGTCAAACGTAAAGTCATGGTGAATCATTTGGGGAACGGGCGGTCTAGAGAGGTGAAAATATCTAGGATCGAGCCCCACCTGCCCAATTATTCAAAAATTACCGAGCAAGGCGGTCTCCGGTAGGTCACCCTGGTACTATATTATAAACTGAGAAGGGCTAATAAGAAATACGGCGGTTGCTTTTTAAAAATATCATTCTTATAACTAGTTATAATAACATTTAGTAATTAATATGGTACACAGAAAAAAGCTGTGATGGCCCAGCGGTGCGACCGTGTGAATCTCTAGAGACGATCACGGTTTCGAACCCGGGCAGACACCAATGAGTTTTTCTCTTAAAAACTTATGTGTCTAATTGATAATTGCAATTTATCACACGCTTTTCGGTGAAGGAAAACATCGTGAGGAAACCTGCATATCTCTAGAGAATTCTGGAGGTATGTGTAACCTACCAATCCGCATTGGAGCAGCGTGGTAGGTCTTAGCTCCAATCCTTCTCTCCCAAAAAAACGGAGAGAAGAGGCCTATTCTCAGCAGTGGGATAGTAACAGGCCGTTACTTACTTACTTACAGGTAGAGTAGCTATATCAACGTATTCTTCTCATTCATATAATCCTCAACAGTAGAGTAGGGGTTTTAACAGTTTATGCCATCCATTGAGTTGCCAAATAAGCTAACGGCGTTTTTAGATAAACGCTTTTCTAACTTACTGGACTAGCATCCTCAAATATTTTTGTACTTATATGATTCTCGTTCTTGATCATCATTAACTTTACTTATATTGAAGTATGTTACTTTTTTATATTAATAGAAACTCGGAACAACTGGAGCGATTTTAATATCATGGTTACACATACAGCTACCTTATATTCTGTAAATATGAATGTAGGTCTTATTTACATGATTATGATAATTTGTGATGTTTGAAATGCGGTTATTAAATTAACATTTATCTTTTACTAACAAAGCCAGTATTATACTTGTCCACCATCACTTCATGTGCCACACATTTATACCATGTGTACTTAGGAACATAGGAATACTAAATAGAAGATAAGTAGGGTTTTAAATATTAGTGCCGTCTTCTTAATTCTATCATCGTACAACTCTGATTCACTTACTGATTATTTACGGTACTTCATACACATATATTTGCATGCCGCTCTTTCATCTACCTCTTTGTAAACTCCTGTTTTCCCAATACGAATAGGATCTGGGTGTATATTTGTATTTAAGTATGTATTTAACAAATATATAAGTACATATTCAACAGTCGTCTGACTACCATAACACAAGTATTAAGTTACTTACTTTGAGGACGGACGACCGTGTGTGTAAGTGTCCCATATATTTATTATTTATTTATCTTGAACAATATTCCTTTTTCGACATTTCAATGGGCAAGCATAAATTATTTGGCAATTTTACAAGTGGTTATGTTTATATGCCGTGTGGTATCCGGCTGAGTAGAATAGACCACCCTCATTTCTTACCGAGGTGTTGAAAAAGGCGACTAAGGTAAGTCGACTTTCCGTGTGTTATCCGAGAATTAGAATAGACCACCCTCATTTCTTACCGAGGTGTCGTGAAAGGTGACTAAGGTAAGTTGAACTACCGTATGGTATCCGGTTGAGTAGAATAGACCACCCTTTTTCTTACCAAGGTGTCGTAAAATACGACTAAGGTAAGTTGACGTCAGGCAGGCGGTCGGTCATAAAATACGTAGCCAAATCATGTGACATCATGTTTATGATGATGATGACTAAGAGGTTATGTTCCTAGCCAGTTTAAAGGTTCTTCGACTCGTTTGACTATAATATTTTATATAATCAATTCCGGCTAAGCATACTATTGACATAAAACATTCCGATTCTCAAATAGAATACAAGACAAGTATGAATGTGAGGCGAGTAATTACAAATTGACAAAAAGTACACCTCAAACTAATTACGGTTACGTTGTTCTAGTAGCGCATAGTACTAATACAATGAAATTAATTAACTAACACATGTACTAAACGAATTATATCACTCGTATTCAAGTCAAAGCGACAAACGAGAAGTCAAACTTTCCTGTTTCCCTTTCATTAAGTTTGTGTATGTAAATCAATAGTGCGTGTGCGTCGGTCCACGATACAGTCAAATGAAATGTGACGTGACGCCAGGTATACCCGACTTGACGACGTCGATGTTTATTCGGAAAACTTTTTATAAAAAGTTAGATGATGATGTTCATTGCTTCAATTAATGCGATCTTAATTGATGTGACGTACTTTAAATAAGTAATACAATGTACTCGTAGTGTGCGTAGTATTCGGTTTAGTAGAATAGATCATCCTCTTTTTTACCGAGGTGGCGAAAAATACGATTGAGATAAGTTGACGTCAGGCAGGCGGCCGGTCGTAAACAATCAGCCAAATCATGTGACAGCATGTTTATAACATGCTGTGCCGACCCTGCTTAGAGTGGGATAAGGGCAGGAAGATGATGATGACTAAAGTGTAAGTAACACTTAAGATAGGAGTAACGCAATATTAAAAAGTGTATAACACATAGAAAAAAATATTTCAACCTTATAAGAAAAATCTCTATTATTTTGTTTCATTGATAAATAAGAACTCAATTTCCTCCTAATTTGGAATTATTAATAAATTTATTTTCTTATATTAAATTCAGCAAAGAATTGTTTTTCTTGTCGTATAAATGTCGTATGTCGGATATTACGATGCCTCAATGATTTGATGGTGAAATTATAAAAGCGAGAGGTTGTGGATTAAACCAGTAGAATAATGTGTACAAATATATTGTCTAAAATATTTTTAGACTGTATATTTGCGTTTAGTATTATCGTAACTTAAAAGATAATATCAAAACGAAATTTAAAATATTATTACTGAGTTAAGTGTAGTCGTGTCTTTGTATTTCGTCTAAAGGATTTATGGTTATAATTTATATGCTATTCATATTTGTGTTACAAAAATGCCTTTTTAGAGATTAAATGGCATGTTTATTAAATTAAATTCAAATTTTAAGTGTTGTTTACTTTTACTGACGAACAATGAATATTATCAAAAATATGCGAATCACTTTTGTCCTTATTTGTATACATATAAAACGCCGTATTTGAATATTTACGGAGCAAAACAAAAAAAAAAAGAACAATAATTTAAATTTCATTAATTACATTTTAATTAACATTTAAAGCTTATTTTCAGTAAGAGCAACGTAAAGATTAGATAACGCTAAATTATGACATTTCTGACAGACAGATTAGACATTAACTTATATTATAATTTGGAGAATACTTTTAGACTGTAAGAGTGATTCATATTTTAATAGATAGATAAAGACTTTAAAAGATAGTAAAGTACATATGACACAACCGTTTCCACAACATGACTCCGATATGGGACTACATTATATATACAACTAGCGGCCTACCCCTGCTTGGCACGGGCTTTATAAAATATATAGCCTATGTCACTCAGTGAAAAAAATGATAAAAATCGATCCAGTAGTTTGATTTCTTCATTACTGCCCGTGAACCGCACGTGTTAAATTTGAAGAAAAACAATTCGCCTCTCTCTATACTAAGAAGATTTCCTGCTATATCTAATATCTAAATTCATATACTACATATTTACATTTTTCCCTATGTATTTTATTTTTAAATTAATTACAGAATGTCTTTATATACAACATTCATAGCTTTCTTATCATTAGACAATACAAACATGTTTTCTTTAGAGGTTACTCTCGTAAGAGTGACATTTAGCGACATAGGGCGAAGCGCGGCCTCGCGGGATTTTAAACCTGTGATATCTTTAAAAATGTTCATTTAAATTACATGCTGTTAACGGCCATATTGATCTATATTAAATCAATAATGTATTTAAGGTACATACTCAATAGGATAAGGATTAATACTGTATTGTATAAAAATTGCTTCGAAAATAAGGCATTTTTTTTTTGTAAAAAGTAAATGACGAAGAATGCTATTGTGGGTTATCCATAAGAGATAGACATATACCATCGCGGACTTCTCTGTAGACCTTTTCAAGGTGTACAAATACTTAGTACATAATTTTGATATATCTCGTAAGGTTTAGCCTTCGTTTGCGATGTAAGCGGAAAAAAATGAAATTATTTACGACATCACAATAGAAACCTCAAAAATTACAGTATTTCTCTACTCCGTATTGAATGTTATTATACCTATTAATCTTCCTCTTTAATCACTCTACCTTTAAAAAAAACCGCATCATAATCTGTTGCGTACTTTTAAAGGTTTATGCATACATAGGGATATATGGACAAACAAAAAATGTGACTTTGTTTTATACTATGTAGTAATACATCAGATGCCCTTACATACTATGGGAACATAAAGTATCAAGGAACTCATTGTAGCAGTTGGACGAGGAATTCCTTGTTAAAATATTCTATATTTCGAATGAACTTCTCAAGGACAATTTTTTTAAATATGTTTTACATACATGAATGCTTGATATCTATATCCATTTTTATTATAAAATAAAGCCCACAAAAGCTATCTGTCAGTATGCGATCGATGTTCTCAAAATATACTAAATGGATTTTAGTACAGTTTTCACTTATAGATGGTGCAATTCTTCCGGAAGGTTTACGCGGGAACCTCTTTGTCACATACGGTGTTCCAAGGGGGTGAAACCACTCCCAGTAATATATAATATTTTCTGAGTGATTTCTTGTTTCGTTTTTAAAACCAACAATGAAATACAATCAACATTTTAAATCATGCTCTACAGCAGCTACTTTATTGACATAAAAATACCAGTATAAAAAATTTATAATGTATTCAGTCATCGAATGCGATACGTTCGCGGTCAGTGTTTATCTCGGCGTCCTTTACCTCTAAAATAATATTATCAGCTCCTAGAGCGGTGAAATACAAGAAACAATAAACGTACATCGTAAATATACGTTATGTGGGCATAAATCAAATCCGGCCTGGCTACGAGACACTTGTTAAATTGCTCATAAAAGTCTTCAACGCAACGAATACGCGTATATTAGAATGGGTTTATGGCATCTCGAAGTCGAACCATCGGCACGTTTGATTGGCGGCCGTGCGGCGTGCGGCGACCCTCTCACGTCCAGCGGATCGTAGCTGACATGATTTTTCAGTTAGACCATATCTGAAATATTTATTAAATCATCAATAATCTTAGTTTAAGCTATGTGATAAAAATTTTAGGGATTGAGCTCGACTCCTTGTGATGGTGGATTCTATCTATAGTAATACTTTTTAAACTAAAGCTGTCATCGCAGGTGTCCAAGAGATTGGTTTGAGTTTATCAGCATTTGCTAAATATGACTGCCAGGAACTTTCCAGGACAACATAGGCTTAACAATTAAATCCAGCCTTTCGGAATAATACAATTTAATAACTATGTCAGGCAGGTAATACAGCTAGTATCTTGCTGGAATTCAGTTTGTAAAGTATTTTTCTAAGCCCAGAGAGTAGCCTAGTAAAGTTACTTTACATTAAGGGTTTTTGGACTACTTCATATTATATTCGATTTTTAACGAAATCTAATGAAATATCGACAAAAACAGCATAATGTTTTTTTTTAATCATTATTTTTGAGGGACAGTATAATGTTGCTTAAAATGTAATATCATTCTCTAAACTAATATTTTATCAACAGTGTAGTATTTAAGTTTAAGTATAATCAGGCATAAACAATATTTGTAAATACTAAAGTGAGCCAAATGAAATTTTTGATTACACAATGAAGGCTGAATTGATTGAATTTTATAAAGAGTAATATATTGAAAAGGAAATTATACGCTAATTCTTTTTGTAGAGAGATAGTTTTTATTATTCAGCGTATACATATCGTACAAAAGAGATTCGCAATTAATTAAAGCATAATTTGAGTTTTAGAACCTAGAAGTTGAAACATGATACATGCTTCATGATATATAATATAATATTTAAGAACCTTGTATATACAGTGCATTAACCATTTGCTCCACTTATTATGTTTACAAAATATGCAATAGATTAAAGTTTTATTGTGGTAGGCAACTACAATTAGTATTAATTAATTATTCTACTTTGTCTCTGTACAAGTCCACACTAAATATGTTTATGCATATTTAAGAATGTAGGTAGGTAATTAGGTTAAGTAATTTGGCATTTTTGGTTTACATAGTAGCGTCAGGCGTCTTTTTTGTCCATGTGTAATACAAGCCATCGACCGGTTATCCAAATAAAATTGTTAATGATTTCAATTTTTTGTCAATGAAAATCTTGAACTTGACCATATTATATATGACAGTCACGGGTTGGTAGTGATGCAATAAGATGTTTTGTTTTCTTGTTTTTTTAAGTGTTTCCGGGAGTTTCCAGAAAGTCATTGACTAGCTGCACTTCAACAGAATTAGATTAGATTTAATAAAGAATTATTTTTTCAGTAATACTTTATTACTTTAGATTCATTGTTAGTGAACTGGTGACCGTACCCCTTATAAAAAAAAAATATGTATACAGATATTATATCTATTCATGTAATTAATTTTTTAATTGTTGTCCTATATATCTATGCATCCATGTAACTTTATCTATGTCCTTGTGTCCATTATACTTCAAATAGGTACAGTTACTTTGTTTGAGTAATCTTAACTGGATTTGGAAACACCAAAAAGTTGAAGTAGCATATAATCTTAAATAAAAATTATCAGAATGTGAGAACGTTGTTGTATGTTGAGATTTGGTGAATAAAGATTTGATCCTTACTGTACCCGTGAATAGGAAAACCGTCTAAATAATGCTTTTATTTAGTTTTAATTGTGGTGTCCTCAAAATCAAGTTGCTTGTAATGTTAACCATAAATATAACCATAAAACGTTCTCCTTTCGACCATAAGATAGTCAACTATGCAATTGAAAGCAAAGTAACTTATATTAAAAATAATGAAAAACACTTCGAACATTTAAATCATTTTAGGCATCTTTTTATTTTTAATCCTTATGATCAAATAGGGTGCGTGCTTTGTTACTAGATTAAACCAGGTTATAAAAATTGTAGTTACTTTATAACGTTCATTTTGAAAAATCTTCTACATCGGTTATTGACCATATAGTAAAGCCTACTAATGATTGGGTCTATTTGAACGTTATAAGTGGAGTGCACCCGCGACGGCGTCAAGCGGAGCTTTGTTTATGGCCACATTCGTTCATTGTATTATATGCGTATGCGAAATACCATAATTTCAAGAATATTATTGTAGGTGTTGTCATGCTCCAAAAATATACGTACGCTTTTGTTTTAGAGGTGAGAATAAAACAATGAGGAGCATTGCTCAACTGTTTCACAAATCATATAATTTAAATAAGAACTTTCTCATGAAACCCTATTAATTAGAGAGAAAATCAGCAATGAAACCGTGAATGAGACTAATTTCTTTGAATAGGTCTACTTAGATATTTTTGTGTGAGATTTTGTTGACTTTTATTGACATCTTAAAATTGTTTAATGTTGCTTATTGAATGTAATACCGTTCTGCAAGGAAATATTTTTATTACAGAGGTTTTTAAAATATAACTTATATATGTATTCTAAAATAAATAATTAGTATTATTTATTATCGTGGTAAGGCTAAGCGGTAAATTAAAATGAATTAAAACTCGGTTATAATTATCACATAAACGAATAAATAATCTAGAAAAATTTCGTATTCCTCTGGATCAAAAGTGTCAAAAACGCCGCGATCATTGTGCTCAGATTTAATTAATTAATAAGTTAATCCTTATGCATAATATTAGATTTATTATAATTATAGCCCATACCATTATTATTAAGTTAAGTTAGTTTAACCAAATAATCAAGTTAGTAAGTAATATAATTCAAAAGGGAGCAACGACATCAAAGATTTTGAATCACCCATTGCACACCAAACTATGCACGAGCGATTAGTACATTTATAAGGATTCTTTAGGATATTATAACAAATTATATCTATTTGATACCGACATAAAAACCTACATACAGCTTACCAATTAGATGAAATGTATGTTTCACATGGCTGCTAGTAGAAACTAACTTTGTTTATTGCCAGTCCTGTCATCTAAAGATTGAGTTTAATTACTATCTGTACCGTATCTTTATGACACACTCCCGTGGCGTCTTATCATACGCATCTGTGACCGACCAGTTTATGAACAAAATTTGGATATTACTTCCATGGAATTCAGATATTCACCATGGGAATTGTTGTGTTATAAAAAAATTGATATTCCCATAGACTATAGGAGTAACGGCCTGTTGCTATCCAACTACTGGGCATAAGCTTCCTTTCTCCGTTTTTTGGATAGAGGGGAGATAATTACCACGCTGCTCTAATGTGGATGGGTATTTTACACATCTCCAGAATTCCCTAGAGATATGCCAGTTTCTTGGCGATGTTTTCCTTCACCGAAAAACGTGTGATAAATTGCAATTATCAAGACAGATAAGTTTTTACAGCGCCCTGCCCAGTCTGCCTGGAGTTTGAACCCGTGACCCATCGAAAAGGTCGCACTGTCTCACCGCTGGGCTATCACAGGTCTAGAGAAGTTTGGTGTCTAAAGAAAACAAAGTATCATTTAAAGTCTGATAATCATAACTCTTCGACGTTAGAGATCATAGTCTCTATCAGACCGTGTCGTCAATAAACAATCCCAACAGTAAATTTGCTTTGGTGGTATCAAATAAAGTGACTGTTTCATTGTATTAAGGATGGTTGTCGCTTGAATGTTATACATTTGGAAGCAGGATTAAATTTGTAATAAAATTAAAATTATATTACCGTCGGAAGCTCGCGTGATGTCACGGCCTATGCGCTTGCGCGTTGCCTGACGGATTAATACAATCAAACTCTTGCAGATCACGCGAGCGCTCATTTTTTTGACAGACTGGGGGTCAAAATTGCTACTTTTATGATTTCTTGGTATCGACCACCCGTGAAATGAATAGGTATTATTACAAAGCAGAACAAAGTAGCAACTCAACAGGTCTTAAATATTTCTTAGTACACGTGAGATACTTTTCTTAAGAAGTCTAGAACTCTATATTTCCTGCATATCTTATTAAATCTACTTAGACATTGACAATATCGTTAATAATTGTAGTTGTGTTGTTTTTATTCGAAGGATCTGCTCTCTGAGCCAACTCATTTACGATTTAACTTATTGGCTCATGGATAAGTAGATTAGAGCAGGGCTTCTTAGACTTTTTTATATAGCGACCCCCTTCAAGCTTAGGAAATTTTAAACGACCCCCTCCTCCATATAATGAAATATATATTAAACATAGATGAAGATGTAATATCGCACTATTTTACAATGTTAATAACATTTATGCATTGCCACTTTTTTCAAAAAATAGTTATAATAAAACTACAATAGTATTTTGTATGATTTTTATTTGTATTTATATTTGTATGTAGTGTGTATACTAATATTAAAATTTTATTTATAATTGTTGTAAACTAACCAATCATAAATTTAATAAAATCTATTTAATTAAATTTAATGTAAAGGGGTAATGAAGGAACTTAGGAGGAGAAAATCAATAAATCTTTGTTAGAAAAGTTCTTTAAAGGACAGCTGCAGCCATGTAGTTGTATCAATAATGATTGAAAAGTATCAGATCTTTGCGACGCCTTTTGTTCTTTTGTCCAGGGCTTCTTAAACTGTGAGTTCAGTAGTCAAAAGACTACTGAACTCACAGTTTAAGAAGCCCTGGATTAGAGTATTATACTCGTAATTATGAGTATCAATAGACAACTATTGATATCCATAATTATAGTTGCCAAATGGCTACGAAATAAAACTTTTTCTCACCAGTAATTTTTTTAAATTTTGACTATCATGAGTGGCTATACTCACGTCTTATTCTATCGGGTGTGCTCGACTAGTTTCAAGCGCATATCGGGGCGTTTACTCATGAGCTCGTTATTCGGCGTTATCTCAGCGGGCTTGAAACTAGTCAGGCACACCCGATACAATAAGACGTAATATAGCCGGTTTCTACACGTTTAAAGTAAATTTTCGTATATAATTAATACTTTTATTAATGCCGTGAGGTAACCGGCTGAGTAGAATAGACCACCCTTATTTCTAAACGAGGTGTCTACAAAGGCGACTAAGGGTAGTCGACCCACCGTGTGGTATCCGGCTGAGTAGAATAGACTACCCTCATTTTTTACCGAGGTGTCGTAAAAGGCGACTAAGATAAGTTTACCCATCGTGTGGTATCTGGTTGAGTAGTAAAAACCACCTCATTTCTTACTGAGTTGTCGTAAAAGGCGACTAAGGTAAGTTAAGTTAAAAGGTTTCCAAGTAATTTCGTCGATTTATCAAAACACAATATTCTCATCTTCACTATAAAAACGATGATAAGATCTTTTATACAGAGTAGGTGTAAAAAGTAAAGGTAGAGCCTCGACATAAAATATATTGAATTAAGATTTTTTTAATTAATGTTTTAAATTTCCTTTATATTAGGAAAACAGTTAAATAGCTTGATCCTTGTCTAGATTTCATGGTTTTGAACCTTAATACTAAACAGTGAAGGAGAGCTTAGTTGATATATTATAAATTGAATCCTAATAATAAATTATATTAAAACTTGCATTTATAATAATGCGAAAGTTTGTCAGTATGCTATGTGAGTATGTATGTTTGTTACTCTTTCACGGTGAATCCGCTGAACCAATATCGATGAAATTTGGCACAATTATTCCTTATAAACCGGGGTAATGTATAAGCTACAAATAAAGAAACATATACGAGGTGCGTTCAAAAAGTATCGCGAATTTTGAATTTTCGCGAGTTACATATATTCCAATTTCGATTTTTTTGTGGCGTTATGTTGGTACATATGTCTCTCACTTATGCTGACAAGTTGGGCCATTTTGAATGTTCGGTTAATTGTTGACAGTTGCTTTGCTTGCACGTGTTTTGGTTCGTCTTCGATTTTTACCTATTCAAAAAATAGAACAAGGAACCTGTATCGATTTTTGTGTGAAAAACGAAATTAAGTGCGCGGATGCATTCCGAGTGTAGTCTGTGGCATATGGATAAGCTACTTTGGGCAAAAGCAACGTTTATCGGTGGTACAAAATGTTTTTAAAAGGCCGAGAAGATGTGAATGACGAAGAGCGTGCCGGACGCCCGAGCACTTCAACAACAGACGAAAAAATTTATGAATTGAAGAAAATGGTATTGACCAATCTTCAAATCATCGATAGAGAAATTGCCGAAGACCTAGGCATATTGATTGGCTCGTGCCATTCGATTTTAATCGATAATTTGTAGAAAAACAAAATTGGCTTTTGCACCTCGATAACGCCCCTGTTCACACATCGCTGCTTGTACGCGACTTCTTGGCCAAAAACAACAGACCAATGATACCGCAGCCACCGTATTCCCTAGATCTGGCCCCCTGTGACTTTTTCTTGTTCCCGAAACTGAAGAGGCCCATGAAAGAACGACACTACGCCACGATTGACGAGATAAAGACGGCATCGAAGGAGGAGCTGAACAAGCTACAAAAAAATGATTTTTTGAAGTGCTTCGAAGATTTGTAAAAACGTTGGCACAAGTGTATAATATCCCAGAGGGATTACTTTGAAGGGGACAAAATAGATATTTACGAATAAATAAATAATTTTTGAAAATACACAAAATTCGCGATACTTTTTGAACACACCTCGTATATTGTATACGTATAGAAAGAAATCCTGTTAATTCTACAGGAATAGGATGTCATTGAAAAGCGCCAGCTATTATCAACCTATCATGCGACAACAGTCCACGCGAACGAATTTGCGGGTAAAAGTTAGTATAATATAAAATTGCACATCTCCGGAAAATATTAGGCACGTGTGTAACCTGCCGATCCGTATTAAAACGGCAAGCTGGGTCGAATATCGAATCTTTTTTTTAAAGTGGTTTGCTGCAGTGGCGGTGGCGGTAATAGACCACTTTTTCTGCCTAAAATTATTTTCTCTGAAATCTAAAGCTATGAATGATTTCATG
This sequence comes from Morpho achilles, assembly GCA_947086495.1. NCBI lineage: Eukaryota > Metazoa > Arthropoda > Insecta > Lepidoptera > Nymphalidae > Morpho > Morpho achilles. The sequence goes on along the minus strand of CAMTZB010000022.1, from coordinate 14,572,775 downwards.
GTTAAGCGTATTGATTATGAAAAAAGTTATGCAGCTGACAAAAATCTAAAGACTTGTTTTATTTGTCTTTTTATGTTATCTTTAAAGTTTACTATGAATCTCTTAATATAAAGTAAGCTGTTAGTGTTAGTAACCTTTACTTATAATTACAAAGAATCCCCAAAAGCTGTCGGTCTGTATGTGATCGATTTTATCAAAATTTACTGATAGAATTTTTGTACGGTTTTTACTAATGGGTTGTGCAATTCTTTCGGAAGGTTAATAGTAAGTACATTATGGTTTTATGTAAATGTGTTAAAGATGTTGCGCGGTCGTAAATAATTTGCATTTTTGAAGATATATATTACTACTAGCTTTTACCTGCAATTTCGTTTGCGTGAAGTGTAGTCGCGTGATGGGTTGATAAATGAAATTGAAAAATTGTTGATAATTGAAAAATCGTGTTTGTTCAGCGGATTCGCGGTGAAAGAGTAACAAACATACATCCTTAGTCACAAACTTTCGCATTTATAATATTAGTAGTAATTCACAGAATAGCATATACCTACGTAATTACGTTACATAAACTTTGCAGTCAAACTTTTTATATATATATTTTACTAGAATATAATTTTTTTTTGTGAATAACGTTAAAATTTGTGTTTATTTTTATTGCGGTCTTCAGATATTATTGCCGTTTGGTTTCTATGCCGTAGATCGTAGTGCATTACGCGATAAGTCGATCACTACGATTAGAACGATTAAATGAGAGTAGAATGTATGTAAGCGTCAAATTAACGCTCACGAGAGACTGAAATTTATATACAAAAGTGGCTGAAATTTTAATTATAATTAATATCCAACTTATCCATTATAAGAAAGCAAAAAGTAGCATCTAACGGTATGGTATTTTTTTGATGCGTGGTCAACGTCCGGATAGGCGAAGCGATGTGAACTAAGACAATGCACTTATAGCTCTCGTGTATATAGATAAGATATCATACTGCCACACTTTTAACTAAATTAGTGTGAGTGAATTCACTTTAGAGTGCAGTAAATAGGGTTACCTAAATATCAAAACTTATCATTACATATCTCTACTTATTATAAAACGAAGTCTCGTAGGACTAAACTACTTTTGGATACTTTGTTTTATAATAAATAATATCTGGGTGACCGAGCTTCGCTTGGTAATTTTTTACAAAAAAAACTTAGAAATAAAGAAAAAACAATTATTTAGTTGGGGATCGATCCTTGGCATTCACATTTCTCGAGGCTGCCCGTTACCCGAATAAGCTACGCCGACTTGACAGTTGATGGCGAAAATTCAATTCAATATAAATGTTAGTTTTTTTTAAAGCCCAAAAACAGGGATAAACGTATTTTTTTTTACATAAAACCTAGCTAGATCGATTTTTCTCCCCCAATACCCCCTACATGCTGAATTTCGGGAAAATCGTTGGAGCCGTTTCCGAGATTCCGAAAATATATATATATACAAGATTAACTCATTTAAATATAAAGATATATATAATAATAACAATTAAAATTTGCTTAAGAATCCTTTAACGTAATAAATACAAATGTTGAATATTTTAATTGCTTATAATGGAACTAACTGTGCCTGCGTTGCCCGCGTAGAAAATAAGTGTGTCAAAAAAAAAATTAAGAAATTAAAGAAGGTAATACAAAAGTAGTTATTGCCAGTTAACCATAAGAGATAGAGACATACTGTCATAGATTTTTTTGTATTATTTATGTAGATCTACAATATTATGATACATCACTTTAGTGTATCTCTGTTGGCTTAGGCAGCGCACACTACTAAAGCTTACAGCAGGCAAAATTTTTTTAAAAATTGCGCGACCTCTCCAACACAATTTACATAGAACCGTAATGCATTATTGATAACCTTCCGTAAGAATTGCAATATGTTTCAACAAAAACCGTACAAAAATCCGTTAAGCAGATTTAGAGAAAATCGATGACATACAGACATATAGGTTTTGGGGAATTTGTTTTATAATAAGTATAGATGTTAGTATGGAAAATTAAATAGATCAATAAGTATTATATGTTTTGTAACTTTTTAAAATACAGTTATTAAAGAAATTCGTAACTAGATTGCCATTAACTTCTACCTTAGCACCAAATAAATTTGCTTGCACATATAGTGATATAATAAATCGGAATTATCACAAAAATAATAAAGAATATATAAATTTACTATCATTGCCCGCACAAAAATACAACAAATAATATATGTATTCCAGTCAATTTATGTAAAATCGAAATGTATTATTAATCTAAATCTTCCTGAAGTCGCACTATTTTTTAGTAAACCGTAAGAAATCCGATTTCTAAAAAATTGATCACATATAAAGAAACAGCTTTTGGGATATTCGTTTTATAATATGTATAGATTTTGGCTCGTAGTCATTGACCGGCGCAGAGGGCGCTATGTGAACAATGCATCACGCAGCTCTCATGCGATAGTGATCGTTTTTGAATGAAGAACCGATTGCAGAATAGATATACTGCTTAAGTAATGTTTTTTAATTGATACCTTTTTAATATTCTACTAAGCGTGCCGCCTTGGATGGTTTTATTCATTAAACTTTACCCAGAATGTCGATTCTCATCAAATTACCGTGATCGTGATAAAGCCTAGTGGTATCCGTCTGAGAACAATATTTCATTCCCTTATTCTTACCAAGTCTTGATCCGCAGTGTGGTATCCGGCTGAGTAGAAAAAACCACCATCATTTCTTACCGAGTTGCGTAAAAGTCGACTAAGGTAAGAGGACCCGCAGTGTGTTATCCGGCTGAGTAGAAAAGGCCACCCTCATTTCTTACCGAGTTGTCTTAAAAGTCGACTAAGGTAAGTGGACCCACAGGGTGGTATCCGGCTGACTAAAATAAACCACCCTCATTTCTTAACGAGGTGTCGTAAAAGGCAACTAAGGTAAATCATCCCGCCGTGTGATATTCGGCTGAGTAGTTGACGTCAGGCAGGCGGCCGCTCGTAAAATACATAGTCATAGTCGTGTGACATATTTTTAACATGTTCTGTTGACCCTACTTAGAGTGGGATAAGGGCAGGAGGATGATGATGATGGGCTATTAATATTAATTAGCTATACTCCCGTCCGCCTGCAACTGAGCGCGAGACTACTGTAAACATAAACAGTGTTGTCACGCGTTCCACAGACGGAGTTATCGATATCGCGTCCGGGTCAGCTGGGCCTAGTACGGTCAGATATGGGCCACGGCGTCCACGGCATACCTATGTTATCGAGACTATTGCGACGATACGGCGCCATGTCACTTGCGCAACCATTTTGCAATATCAAATTTTATTTATTTAAATTTAATACTCCTTTGAACTCAATTTCAACCCTCATCTTTTCGACATATTTGATTCAAACATATCAAGAACCGATGACAATACAATAAAATAGGTAAATATCATGGAAGAAAAATTACCAAACCATCGAACTTAATGTAAAAAGATAAAGTTTGGAAAAATTAAATACACACCTTCAAACTAAGACGTGAATAATTATGAAGAATGTTAGAATTATTGTGAAAAAAGCGTTGGGCGCTTTAAGCCATATTTTTCGTAAATATATCGCGCACCCCACGCTTTTTTCACAAAGATGCTAATATTACTTACTTTTTAGTCCAAAAGCGTGTTTCTTGGTTTAGCATAGTCAGTTACTTTAAACTATTTATTAAATTTTTATTCTATTTTTTGGTTATTTCGGCATGCATTATGAGCAACTACATCTTATAATAAATATGCGATATTAAATCAATTGAGAAATTTTCCGGCATATTTAGATTGACCAACTTTGTTATCAAGTCAAGGTAAAAACCTTTTTTATGTCTTTGTTGGTAACCGTTAAGGAGTTCTCTTATAGCCTGTCCTGGCAGCAGCATAAAGTCATAATCATAAGCATGTGTTGTCATCGAAATTTGACCAATATATACAGACGGGAAGTAAAAAGTTTAAGTTGCAAGATTCCACCTTCACATACATATATGGCAAGTTAAATAAAAGCTTTTAAAAATAAACATAAAAATATTACCTGTTGCCTACTTTGTGATCGTATATGATTATGTAAACGTCCGTCACATGTGTTTATGTAGCATAAATTATACAGTATGAATTGGATGACATAAACGAAAGCACATTATGATCTAAAATGTTTAATTAAACATTATAATTTACTGAATACCTAAAAACAATAGAACATTTCAAAATAACTGACGTAATTAACAAATGTCTAGGTGACCGAGCCTTGCTCAGTAATTTATTACAAAAAAAATAATAATAAAATTAAAAAAAAAAAAGTAAAAATAATAGGGTAGGTGGGGCTCGCTCTTAGGTATTTTCATTTCTCGAGATCGCCCGTTCATTGAATAAGCTACGCTAACTTGACAGTTAACGGGAAAATTCAATTCAATTTAAATTTTAGTATTTTTTCGTGGCAAAAAACAGGGATAAATGTTTTTTTTTTAGAATTTAAGGAAAATCGTTGGATCCGTTTTTGAGATTACGAATATATATATATATATATATATATATATATATATATATATATATATATATATATATATATATATATATATATATATATACATACAACATTAACTCATTTAAATACTAAAGATATAATGTACATCCACTATATTATTTTAAAATTTATTCCTTTCCTATATTTAACGTATTCTACATCAAGGATTACATTATTACATATATATATACGCAAATATATCTAGGCAACGTTATGTAAGAATAAACAAGATTATTTATTAAAAGCAATGTCACATCCAGCAAGCTCAAAGTCCGCGAACGTTGATATCACGAAAAAGTTAGCATCATCTCTCATGTTAGTCACCTCGGGGAGATAAACTTATGAACTCGTTACACGTACAAGAACGATGTACTATATCTGATTATTAGTTGTATCTTTGTTTACATCTGACCATTTTTTGAGCGTTCAAGACGCACGTGATATTTTGTTGTGTCTCAATATTTTTATGACTCTACAAAATTGGACGCAAGTTATATTTTATCTGAATGACATTGTAACTATCCCGATATCTTTCTAAATGTTTTTATTTTAATATTTAACTTACCTTAGTCGTATTTTTCGACACCTCGGTAAGAAATGTGGCAATAACATCAAATTTACTCTGACTAGGTAATATTGCTTATACATATTGTGTAATAATACCTATACGCATGAATTGAAATAAAAATTACAGATGTTCAAAAGCAAGAACCGATAATGGGGACAGTTACGGGCTATCTAGCCAGTTAATTCGCAAAATCAGAGTCACCAGCAATTCACCGATAACCGGGGCTTTCATCTATTCTTTTGTTAATCTTCAGAATCATAGACACTATATATACGCGTTCTGTATAATCCTGACCAAAATACTGTTTAACCAATACAAATAGTATACTCAAAATGTCGTCGCTAAGACAAGGTGTGCGGTTTCTGTCGTCTGTGTCGTTGAATCAATTTGCTCTTTCAGAAAATTACACTTAAAGCATATTATAACTGAAGATTTATGAAATTTCATCAAGTCTTGTATCTTATCAACTTTATGAAGTTTTTTATCTTATTATTTGTAATTGTAAATTAAAAAACAAAAAGAAATATTCTGTCTTATAGACAGAATATAGATAGAAGCACAGATAGACAGATAGAAGCAGTAAAATACATTAATCTGTATAATGTACACATTAATATTACCTAGGTGATAGTTAACGCAATAAAATTTTTTAAACCACCGGAACAACTGTAGGAACTCGAAAAAATGTAATTAATACCGCTTACTGTAAATCACAAGAACACAATAAGTTAAATAATGAAACCCAAAACACAATGTTTGTGTTTACAAAAACATTTTGACCTATTTATGCACTGTCGACGCAGATGGTCCGGGCGGAACAGCTTTTTTTTAAACTACAAGCCTCTATGCGCTTACAATAAGGGTCACGAGGAATCAAATGTGGTGTGCAAAGATTTGTTGACAAATGAATGATGACAATTATATTGTGTGGCTGTTCCTATTGTACAATTGACGTCTCTATATTGTTGTTCCCCGCAGTTACGGTCGTTGGCTGCTGCACAGTTAACTTTTTTTTAATTCCTGATAGTGTCATTCGTACAAAATATATATCTATTAATTATTGCTTGTTGTATTATCTAAGTTTTATACCAATAAACGTTTAATAGTGGAAGTGTATGTATAGAAGTTCTGGCTGAGAAGGGTAGCTACTTTGAACAGCACAGTTGTAGAATAAAAGTCAGTTCTGCCTTACGACTTTAATACGACTATTTATTGACGTCGTATAGTTTGTGAATGAAGTTTAGGAAGGAAGTTGAAGATTGACGGAGTGTGAATGATTGTCTTGCTTAGATATATATTATTAAAATATCAATTAAAATGTGGTTAGAGGAGCTGGCATCAACCGTAAATAAAATGTTTTGCATTACGAAATTATGTAATAAACCAGCTGGAGCTAAATAATAAATCCGTACGTCTTTGTGTGTTATTCTTTTACGTCCGAACGAAGCAATACTGGATGAAGAGGCAGAGGAAACACCCGTGCGCATACTTTTCGACTGCCCGGCACTGTTGTATAAAAGAAACTTTCTCCAAGAGTCACACTCACTGTTCCAAGAAGAAGCTAAAAAATTACTAAGAAGGTCTTTAAATTTTGTCAATTTTCGGTACTGGCAGTGATTTGTAAGTAGAGGGGATTACAATAGATCAAAAATGATTAAAGTGATAATAGGTCGAAATAAGATGAAAAATAGAAGAAAATAATTTAGAAGTTGAATTACTTGTACCGATAATAACATAGTACCTGGATGACCGAGTCTTCCTCGGTAATTTTTAAATTGATGTAACAAAAATTAAAATGAAAAAAAAAATTAAAATGAGAAATGAAAAAATAATATGGCAGGTGGGGCTCGATCCTAGTTATTTTCACCTCTCTAGACCGCCCGTTCCCCACATCAGCTACCATGACTTGACGTTATTTATAAAAGCACTCCTTCGGTTTACTTCTATCCTAGTATACTGAAGCTCAATTCCGCCCACCAGTTGTTAAAAAACAACAAACTTGTAGAGGCAAGGCGGAAGATGTTTTTTCTGAACCTTACGCGCCTACTCAGTATTTTATTGAAAGCTCCTTAGGTTTAATTCTCTCCTAGTATCTTTCAGTCAATTCCGCCAATAACATTGCTTCCCAATGTTAAATTAAATTAGCGCATGACCGTGTACGTGTCATGCGCATTAACTATTTGGCTCTATTCTGCAGGCGAGTATGGTTGATTCTCAGAATTATAACAACGTAATATTCTTTGTGTTGAATAGAATATTTGGTAGTAAGTGTTTAGTCAAAAGTGACCAAATTGTATGATTTATTTATTTATTTGATACATCAAAGATAGATTATAGATACATTAACAATTATAATTAAATCAATTAAAATACATTGTAACATAAGTATACCATATAATTAATTATTTATTTGTATTATATCGAAGTGGATTTTCAAAACTAATATATAATATATAACTCTACAAATATGTTTACTTTAGTTTATACTATTATACTCAAGTATATTGTTACTTTTGACGTATCATAGATACATCCATACTGCAAAACTAATTAAAAATTGGCTTCATATACGAAATAATTTCTTACAATTCTTTACTATTTGTATGTACAATGTCTAATTGAAGTGAAAAATTATGATTGTATTCAACGTAAATTTCAAAAAGATTTAGAGCCCGACGACGACATTTTTTTAATTATAACTTATCTAGATCGATTTTTCTCCACCAAAACCCACTACATGCTGAATTTCAGGAAAATCGTTGGACCTCCGTCCTCCGTCATTAACTCATTTAAATATTAAAGATTATCTAAATGCTAAGTTGTTGTGGGCTTTGCTGATAGGTTGGTAAAAAGTCATCGCCAAAGCTTCCCAGTATTTAAAGTAATTTTTAAATTTTAAATTGATCCTATTAGTGATTTTACCAGGAATTTCTTCTTGATCATGAGCTAATAAATAATGCTACTGTACTACAGAAATCGTCATTGCACAGCTCACGAAACATACACTTTCAATATTGAAAATAAAATCTAGCACGATAATTCTTAATATAAAATATTTTTAAGCATAAAAAGAAGGTTCCCCAATGACTATTTGATTTATAAACTAATATGTTTTTCTGCTTCGGCGAGTTTAAATATAGCGTCGCTTGTATCGCGAAAGTTCATCGTAGCGGGTAACATTGTGTTCACAGCACTATTGTTTCCACAGTTCAAAATAAAGCCCTTCACACAATGAGGGTTATAACCGCATAAAATTTAAATTTGTAACCATGAGTATCGTTGTTTTTATGAAAGATTCAACGTCAATATTTTTTTATATATAAACATAAATGCATTAATTTAAAAACTTTGTATCTGTGTTTAAGATATTTAATAGATTGACACCTATGCTTTAATATATAAGTTTAGTATGGAGTGGACACTCATATTTATCACATAGTACGAAAAAACTAACTTTCTCAGTGTTGCTTTAGTTGTCTGTGTTATTTCTATAAGAATAAAACAAAATAAGTATATGATTTTCAAAAATTATCTCATGTAAAATATGGAAAGTGAAGCTTAAAATAGTTGGCATACTAACATGGTACTGCGAACAATCAATGGTATGCTTGAAAATTAACAAGAGTTTTGGATTAAATATGAGTATTACAATCTCCTTGAATTGCGTATATTCAGTACGGTCGGCCTCATTTTATATTTATTACACGAGATTTTGGTAGGGCACTCACTTTTTGTAGAAAAGTAATAAAATTATTTTGCTATAATCCGAAAGAATTCTTCGCGGATTATAGCAAAATAATTTTATTATTACTTTTGTATTATGGATCTCCGCAAAGTAACGCCTAATTCTATAAATTATCACTTTTTGTAGATTTAAATTTAAAAAAGTAAAACAGAAAAAGTTGCATAAAAATGTCACAACAATTTCGTTTAAACACCTGAGCTGATTAAAATGAAGAGATAATGTAAAATGTATTTACATCTACATACACTGAACGCGGTTACAAGAAATTATGATTTATTGTTTAAATTTTGTTACAACTTGGCAGCGAGTTGTAGGAAAAAGAAATATGTTTATATTATTATAATTAAAGATGCTTTCCTGATTGTTTCAAAATGTATTCGGTAATTTTGATTTTACTTCATGATTACAAGATGAAGATTTATTGTTTATAAATGCTGTTCTAATAAATTAATTAATAAGACAAATTATTAATTCTATTAATAGACATTTGATATATCTGTTACATAACAATTATATTGTTTTTTATACGAGATAAAATATTGCTGCTTATGACAATCGCCACGTGTTAATGTTATCAAAGGTTAAAAGTTATTATTAAAGATAAATTTATTATCTACCAAAGTATTCGAAAGTTGAGGTATGAGGTAACAAATATTTATAGTCATATCAAGCTTTTCTTAAGAATTTTATGATATAGATGATTTTATGATTGAATTTTATAAATATTTTGTAATAAAAAAACGCGTATGCAACGTTTATTGTCATTACAGAAAAATCTTAAAAAGAAAATGTTGATAAAAAAAATTACTTATACGCGCTTTTTTATTAGAATATGCTGTGCAGTTTTAAAGTATATTATATAACTAAATAACTTTATAATTAATATAACAATAATTGGCGTATGAAGGTTTAGTTGATGATCATTTGACGGAAATTCCTAAATAAAAAATTAGGAATTTCTACTCTATCGAATCTCGTATCACTTGAGTCTAGCCCTTTCCCAAGTCTTCATTGAATTCTCATTTATCAGTGTTGTCCATGACTTGCTGGACCATTTATGGTGCAGTAAAGCTTTCCAACACCTCACGTACCCGAAGGCTTTTAAAATTGATTTTAATGCTTGGAATTTCGGAAGTTTTGCGTGAAACAACCAGGAGTGAGGACATTCTGTAGATGTTGCGGGGTTATTGCATAGATGATCCTAATCCCTGTAGAGATTCTTGAAGACACTAAACTCCAACCAACAGTTAATATTCAGCTTTTTTAAATAATAGCACAAATTTATAAATCTCTACATGTTTTGAAAGTTTATTTATGTTCACAATTTTTTAAATTTTTTAGCAGTAATATTTAAAATGTTAATGCTTATAGAATTTGTAAATAACACGAAAAGCTTATTTGTATATTTATATCAACAAATTTACTTACATAACGTTACTTATGTCTTGAAAAATAAAGTATATTATAAATATGTGGTAATTAAAAAGTAACGTTAGAGTTATTTTGCTATAATTCGTGTTTATTACATGGATATGACGCGCATTATACCAAAATTATTCTATCATTATTTTTTTACCATGAAAAGTATGAAACTTCTATTATTTATATGTATATTTTTTAAAGCCGTTACCGTTAATTTTTGGGAAATTATCTTATACTGTATTTTCATTTTTAATGCGCCTAACATTTGACCGGCCCGTTGGAGCAGTCAGTACTGACCCTGCCTTCAGCTCCGTAGGTCGCAGGTTCGATTCCCGCCGAGGGCCAACATTTTCTATAAAAAATGAATTTGTTGGTCTTTGAGCCTGGGTGTATATTTGTATTTAGGTATGTATTTACAAATATATAAGTATATATTCACCAGTTGTCTGTCACCCATAACACAAGTATTAAGCTACTTACTTTGGGGACGGACGACCGTGTGTGTAAGTGTTCTATATATTTATTTATTTATTATTATTTTTATTGGAATTTTATGTTTTATGCTGGCAATATTAAAAAGTATTGATCATATTTATACGTGTAACGCAGTGGGTAACATCAGAGATGTGTAAAAATCAACAAGAGTCGGTCAGCGGGTGATCGGGCGTACATGAATAATAATGTCGGCAACACAGAGGTTCGAGTCAAATTCCCATAGAAGCGTATTTCCTATTTCGCGTGAGAAACATGTATAGCGAGGCGAGGTATCGTCGGCCCGGCGGCTTCACGCTGGCCACCATTGTGCGGCCCTGCAGCACAACCACTATTGTGAACTCCGGGATCCTGCCGGGTGTTTATTTGCAAACACAGTACACGCCCTCCCGCTGAGAACGCAACCCTCACGGGTTGATATCGCAATTCGTTACAATTTTGGTAATACGATATCGTACGGAAGAACAAAATTGCCCTAACTCATACATATGTTTTATTTTCGACTATTATTGTTATGTAAGTAGATTCATAAGTGACCTCCTTATCAAACTTTTATTTTATTATTATTAATGATTTTATAATTTCCGCTTCATACAATACTGCAGTGTAATTATGTAAATTGTAAATGTTTAAAATATTTATTGCTTGCTGGTTCTGGAGCAACATTCGGTGATAGCTTCACTTTGAAGTGTAATTGATCTTTGATGCTTCAGAAGTGCTTGCAAAAGTTGACTTGAATAAAGATTTGATTTAATTTGATAAGTTCATCTTCCGTAAAAAGTTGATAATTTCAAGAATTTTTGGATACCTCCGGGTATGACGTTACATATAGTTTGTTTATAGATTTGTTGTGTAAAATTTGTTCAATTTTCCTGTTTATCGTTTGGGTCAATTTGCTCTAAGCATACAATGTGTCTCTGATTTTGATGTCTTACTTCTGTGTACGAATAAATTTTTTGGACGCTTTTAATTTGTACAGAGATGCAGTATTAATGTCTTGAGAAATTCTACGGCGATAATATATGAGATTTCAATTTTATTCACATGTATCGGTGTCCATTAAACGCATTCTTAAATTGGGAAATTCATTACTCGAATATTTTCGATACTATCAATCTTACACTGTTATAAAAATGTAAAACGGTAGGAAACAGGCAGAGATATAAAAAATACATTTAGATAAAACTAATAGGCATTGTAAAATTTGAATGACATCTCCCATTGGTTTATGCCGATACTAGACTGCTCAGTTTACAACGGCGATATCGTTAATAATAATCGTTAAAGTAAGCAGCAGGTGAAACGGAATTCGGCACTTGTGATGTGGCTTCTGGGCCGTAAAGATATATCGTTTCGTAAGGTATTAAAATTTAATGCAGGTATGTATGAAAAAGATATACTTATGTACACAAAATACGACTCTACAATGTTCCATTTTTAAGAGCTGTAAAGTAAGAACTGTCTTAATATCTTACTACGAGTATTTTTCAATGGATATGAAGGCAAAAACTTTCGTTCCGTATTCGGCGGCACAAATGTTTTGTTCATATGCAAAGCGAAGTTTTTGTTTCAATATCAAACAGTATGTATGTTAAAAAACTCAGAGATACGTTGTTCCGAGTAAAATCTTAAGTATCTTTGGCGAGGACCACATTTTAAATTAGGCTATCAAGGTTTTTACTTTTTGTTATATACATGGATCTTTAATGTGCAATGTTCATTAAAAAAGGTTGTTACGTCCGGCTAGAACAAGTGAAATTATCATTTCCAAACTTTTCATTTTAGGGCTTTTGAGCAGGAAGTAGTTACATTAATTTTGGTAATACTATATACCGAGCAATTTCGTATTACCTTACAAATACTTACTATCTATAGAGTTTATTGTTAAGGAACAAATTTACATGAGGAATCCCCATATTTATGAGTCTTAACAATAAAAATATTTGTCATTATGAATATAAACTAAAAGGCTACTACTATATTAATTATTGTACGACGTAGCTAATGACGCAATATATATTTAATAGTAGAGTTTCTGCTATAAATTATTAGACTCAAATTTCTTGATACAACTCAATTTACTATGTCGGCGTCATTACACGATTAAATTAAATTAGAAATATATCGGAAATAAAGTCTCACATTCATCAGTACCTTGTCTATGATATCCGTTGAATGGCTGACACTTGGACGCGTGTATCGGAAGGAGACTTCGGACAACTAATACCTGACAGTGGTTGATAATTTTTGGACAAGCGATAATATACAGTAATCCGGGTCGCAGGTAGGACACTAAGTGTGAACACTCGATCATTTCGTGTGAAATAAAGATATCAGCTGGAATAATTCTTATACATATATGAATTTGTTGAGTGCATTCTTCTTATCGTATGAGAAAGATTACGCATACTTTTTACTAAAGTTCAATATTTGTGTCTAATTGTGAAGTTATTATCTTTAATATTTAAATGAGTTAATCTTGTATATATATATATTTTCCGAATCTCGGAAACGGCTCCAACGATTTTCCTGAAATTCAACATGTAGGAGGTTTTGGGGGAGAAAAATTGATCTAGCTAGGTTTTACGTAAAAAAATCGTTTATCCCTGTTTTTGGGCATTAAAAAACACTAACATTTATATTAAATTGAATTTTCGCCATTAACTGTCAAGTCGACGTAGCTTATTCGGGCAACGGGCAGACTCGAGAAATGCAAATGCCAAGGATCGATCCCCAACTAAATAATTGTTTTTTTAAGTTTTTTTTGTTAAAAATTACCGAGCGAGCTCGGTCACCCAGATATTATCCCACTAAGTGACACACATAATATGATTAGAAATCCTAGCGTGGAAAAGTTTCCGGAGTATATTTATTTGTAGGGGTTCTAATATTTTATGCTTAGTCATAAAATGTTGAAGTAGGTTGAGTAGGAATGTTTGCATTTTTTTTTAAATACTTATATTTAAGTAAGCCCTTAGTTATTAACATCAAATATTCACATTATAAATTTTATATCAATATTTTATATATTTATAATTATTGTCCAAAATCGATTGTTTTTTGCAAAATCTATTCATGTATTAGTAAATTCAATGTTGCAATGAGTAAATACAAATATTTACTTGCAGTCTTGACACACATTGTGCTCATGCGCTTAGTTGTACTAGCAAAAAGTAACCCTGACATAATAAGAACTTATTGTGTAGTCCGATAATGATTTATGTAATGGAAGTTAACGGAGATTATGCTGATTTTATGTTGGCAGTCGATTATATCGATTTTCCGAACAATTGGTTGAATACGAAGGAAAAAGTTTATAAGTGCACAAAAAGTTCACACATTATACTGTCTATTAAACACACTTATCGAGTGAGTTAATTAAGATATTATACACTATTGCTTTATAATTACGCTGAGTATTTATTCTGTTAGCTCGTTCTTTCATTTATCCTTTGTTTCGGGGATATTTATTTTATAATACTCATCATCCTCCTACCCTTATCCCATTCTAAGTGGGGTCGGCACAAGATGTTATAAACACGTTGTCACATGATTTGTTTACAAGTTTTACGACCAGCCTGTAGTCAACTTACCTTAGTCGTATTTTACGACACATCGGTAAGAAAGAGGGTGGTCTATTGTACTCAGCCGGATACCACACGGCGTATTTATTTTAAACTTTTATCTACTTTTGTCTAGTGATGATGCATCTGGTGTTTCCGGTGCATCGTCTAGCGGAGTGAGGCACCATTTTTAGAGAGACCCCGACCCAGAGGTGGCGCACTCTGGAGTTCAGAGTTGCTGTTGGCGGGGATGAGGGCAATGTGTGCAACAGTACCTTGTCCCTGCCACCAGCAGCGTGGTGGAGCACACAGGTTGTTTTAGTCGGTGCGAGTTCGACATAGCCGTCACCTGACTGCGTTAGGCGGCGGCACCCATAAGGAGTATTTTCCTGTTTAAAAAATCACTCTCCTGATGAAGGCATACTGACTAGTATTTTAGTGTTCTGCTATGGTCCCACATAAAAGTAAGTAGCGGCCTGTTAGTATCCCACTGCTGAGAATAGGCCTCTTCTCTCCGTTTTTGGAGAGAAGGTTTGGAGATAAGATCTAACACGCTGCTTCAATGCGGATTGGTAGGCTACACATGTCTCCAGAATTCTCTAGAGATATGCAGGTTTCCTCACGATGTTTTCATTCACCGAAAAGCGGTTTTGAAAAAGCGTTTTAGACACATAAGTTTTAACAGAAAAAGTCATTGGTGTCTGCCCGGGTTTGAACCCGTGACCTCCTCGAAAGAGTCGCTCGTTGTTACCGCTGGGCTACTACAGGTATTATTATATGGTCCCACATAGAAACTCTTAAAAGACAGGTACTCAGATCTCCTTAAGACCGTTCTTAGATGTTAAGTTTCCATAGTCTACGTCTTTACATCATTATATAATACTATAAATATTCGTACTGATTACAATATTACACTCAAATATGCCAAAATATTAATTATTCATTTAATAGTGCGGTTAATTATGCGAAATAAGTTTACACATGTGATGAATGAATATTATTGAGTGAAATTTATATTCCTTTATTTTGTGATCTGTTATTTACCGTATATCAGAATGGGCTTGATTCTCGATAATTAAAATTTAGTTCAAACATGTTTAGATTGGTATTAATAAACATTGTACACACTGAGATTCTTAAAAAATCGGATTTCTGAAAAGAGAAATTCCAATTGTATGCGCTTTAGTTGGTTAGAAATTAAATTGGCATATATGTTAATCATGAGGAATGGTCAATCTGGCAATTTGTTTCTGCCAAAAGTTTCTGACAAAAACACACACAAACCGTTTATGCTGCTTTAGCCTGCGGTTATCAAGTTCATTGCGGTATATCTATCTATCTAATTGCGGGGACGCCCGTCGTTGCTGGATGGGTGGTCAGCTCCTATTCTGTACTATTCCACCCATTTCCCCATGATTGCGGTAAATAGCTAAATTATGTTATCATGACTTTGGCTGCTACGACTATGTTATTTGTGTGTGTCTAGCATAAATTTAACCTACTACTATAAATGTCAATGCTTAGTAATAATATAAATTTCACACTATGGATATATGGGACACTTACACACATGGTCGTCCGTCCCCAAAGCAAGTACTAAATACTTGTGTTATGGGTGACAGACAACTAGAAAATATCTATGTAGTATAGGCATATTTAAATAGAAATACATAACCTGGCTCCAAAGAACCAACAATTTTTTTGTAGAAAATGTTGGCCTTCGGTGGGAATCGAACCCACGACCCATGGGGCTGAAGGCAGGGTTACTGCCCACTGCGCCAACGAGCCAGTCATAATATATCGATAACGATACTTTGACATTTCCTAATATACAAAAGTTAGTAAACTACTTGATAAGACAAGTTTAAACAATGAATAGTTGATTTTATTTGTTTCAGGTGAAAAATTATACACACATCATATAATTTTTATTTTATGCTTATTTAAAATTTTCTTTTTTGTTCGTTACGAAATTTAATCATGCTATGTTTCACACTGTGTACAACGTTTCATGTATACAGAATAGATAAATAAGCTCAAAGCGGCCGCTTCAACTTAGTCTAATATGTATTTCAGAGTAAATCTATACTAATATCACTACATATTATAAAACAAAGTCCCTATATCCCTATGCACGCATAAAACTTTAAAACTACGCAACAGATTTTGATGCGGTTTTTTTTAATAGATAGAGTGATTTCAGAGGAAGGTTTGTACGTATAATAACATTCAATACGGAGTAGAGAAATACTGTAATTTTTGAGGTTTCTGTAAATAATTACATTTTTTTCCGCTTACATTGCAAACGTAGGCTAAACCCTACGAGATTTATCAAAATGATGTAAATCAAAATGAAGTATTTGTACACCTTGAAAAGGTCTACAGAAAAGCCCGCGATGGTATATGTCTATCTCTTATGGATAACCCACTATAGCACTATTTGTCATTTACTTTTTACGAAAAATAATGCCTTTTGTTCAAAGCAATTTTTATACAATACAGCATTAATCCTTATCCAATTAAGGACCTTAAATAAATAGTTGATTTAATATAGATCAATATGGCCGGTTACAGCATGTAATTTAAGTGAACATTTTCGAAGATATTACAGATTTGAAATGCTGTGAGGACGCCGCGCTTCGCCCTATAACACTTCGACTTTAGCAGCTATGTCTTTCTTTCAAGAGTTTGTTTAAACACATTCTGTAATTAATTGTAAAAATAAAATGCATAGGGAAAATGTAAAAGTAATTAAGTAAAAATTTACTATATGAATTTAGATATTCCAAAGATAGCAATCTTCTTGGTATAGGAAAGGAAATTGTTTTTCTCCAAATTTAACGCGTGGGGGACACGGGCAGTAATGAATAAATCAAAACTATTCGATCGATTTTAATAATTTTTTTTACACTGACTGACATGGGATATATATTTTATACCCGTGCGAAGCAGGGGCAGGCCGCTAGTATTGTATAAAGCTGAAGAGTTTGATTCTTTGTTTGTTTGATTGTTTGAACGCGCTAATCTCAAGAACTACTGGTTTGAAAATTCTTACCGGTACTTCTTGGTACCGATTTGAAAATTCTTTAAGCGTAAGATAGTTCATTTATCTAGGAAGGCTATATACTATATACCATCATGCTAAGACGAATAGGAAAGGAGCAGCAATAAAACATATTACGAAAACGGCAAGATTAAAAGCTTTTCTGCGTGTTCTGAGTAAACGGTAGTTATTAAAAAATAATGTATTATACAATTTTTCCCCTCTAAAAGTTCTAAACAAAGTCTAGTTTTTAAGGTTAACCCACTCTAACTATTTTTATGGTTATCAAAAGAATATATTACTGTTTTAATCTTTCCACGCGGGCGGAGCCGCAGGCGAATGCTAGTATTATATATTAAGACAGGTATGTAAATGTTATCCATTATTCAAGTAAACACCTAAAAGTCTCATATATAAATAAAATGACTTCATCCAAGAACGTTATAGAAGCAAGTGAGTACGATTGTATGAATACAAATGAATTTAATGTAAGCTAAAAGTCTTAGTATTGTGTAAAGGAGTTTTTTATCGTAATACGTGTGTAGATTCTATCTGTTGCCCACCTCAGTCCAAATTGGGTGCACTTAAGTTATTTCGTAAACGCATAAAATATACTGTTGTACTACCAAAGGACTTTTCTAATGCTAGTCGTTGAAATGTTCTCAACTCGCTGAAGGCTTCAGAAGACGCGATTAGAAAAATATAAATAAAACAAAGTAAGTCTTCTTAATTCTTACGGCCTCATATCTATTTGCTAGATATTTATACGCTTAGGTTATTTGCGAGATTAGAATAGAATAGTTTTAATTATTCATATAACGGAGAATAAACAGATTACCCGCACATAAGTAACAATAACAAAATAAAAGGTAAATTTACGTACCAATGAAAAGGTTTCTAGCTCAGGTTAGTGCTGAACTCAATAAATTGGAACAACGCTGATATTCCCCTGATCCCTGTGGAGGAAAGTTCGTATATGAAATTATTTCAAGATTGTGGTGGAAAGCTCCGAAGTATGCTCGGACAAAGTAATAATTATTAGCTATTACTAGCTAGTCCGAGCGATTTTACCCGTGATGAATATTTTAATAGATACTGTATATCGCACGCTTCGTATTAAAGTGAGTTTAATCAACTTAAAGCTTTATTGAGTTTATTGTACATAGTAATTAATCCTTATTTCAATACCATCTATGATATCAAGCTACGAACCATTAAAAAAACTAGTGATCTTGCTCTCTTTAAAACTTGAGTTTGTAGGAGCTACGCTACGATTTATCACAAAGCCACTTTTTTTTTAATTAGGTCACTTTACTTAGCGTGCGATATATTCGCAGTTATATTATTATTTCATGTGATGAACAGTATTGTTAAATAAAATTAACATTATTATCATATTTTTTAGTTTATATTCAGGCAAAGATAAATATAACCGGTTTAAACAATACACATGGATAAAAACAAAAGAATGTCAATAAGTACATTTACGTCGTTATCTTTTACGATTTCAATGCATATTTACAATTTAAATACATAGAAGAAAATTAATATACTCTATTACCATAGAGTATATTAATATACTATATATAAATGTCAAAGTATCATTATCGATATATTATGACTGGCTCGTTGGCGCAGTGGGCAGTGACCCTGCCTTCAGCTCCATGGGTCGTGGGTTCGATTCCCGCCGAAGGCCAACATTTTCTACAAAAAAATTGTTGGTTCTTCGTGCCAGGTTATGTATTTCTATTTAAATATGCCTTTACTACATAGATATTTTCCAGTTGTCTGTCACCCATAACACAAGTATTTAGTACTCCCTTTGGGGACGGACGACCATGTGTGTAAGTGTCCCATATATCCATAGTATGAAATTTATATTATTACTAAGCATTGACATTTATAGCAGTAGGTTAAATTTATGCTAGAGACACATATAATATACAACTCTACATACAATTTAAATATATAGAAGAAAATTAATATACTCTATTACCATAGAGTATATTAATTTATAAGTAAATATTAGTAGGGCACTACTTAATCATAAATATAAAAACTGCTTCATCGTTTAATTCAAACGTATAATTTTATTCACAGTACTTTCTCATGATATGAAAAGGTTAATCGTATAGATTACATATAAGATATTGTCATTTACTACATGAAATTACATTACATTACATTTTAAGAAATACATAAAATTACATACTTACCAATGACCTTTCAAAAAATGTCTTGGACTTTAAACAATACTTCGCTCATGGGCTGCAATAGTGGCACAACTCAAAAAATCATGTTTTGAGATAAATGGGTTTAAAGTTTTCATTGCCAACGAAAATGCATAAAAATGCTTTAGTTTGCTTAAACGAACTGACTCATATTGAATTATCAGTTCTGCCGGTATTGCTGAAGAATGTGTATTTTAACATTTACAACTATTCTTAATCCAGAACGTGTTTTTTGAGTTTCACTATTGCAGGCCATGAGCGACTTAGTTTGCGCAATTTAATCCCAAGATTAAAATGGCTTACATAATATTGTTTACATCTTAGTTACAATTAAAACGTCTGAGCATTTGATCTATTGACTTCTGATCGTGCTCAATATAAATCTTATCAGCGTATCTTAACGCTAACGTACATACGGCTAATTCTATTTCATAGATAAAATTTTAAATACAAGGTTTTCGATACGCATATTAGCGTCGCTGCGTAAATAAGCATAGAAAACAATATAAACTTAAACCGTAGCGAAGGTCTCCGACAAAGAAAACAAAAATCTATATCATAATTATATATTTTTTTCGGAGATATTCCTGATTTTGAGATTGAGATTTCCTGCCGTGTGGTATCCGGCTAAATAGAATAGTACCACCCTCATTTCTTACCGAGGTGTCGTAAAAGGCGACTAAGGTAAGTCGACCCGCCGTGTCGTATCCGGCTGAGTAGAATAGACCAACCTCATTTCTTACCGAGATGTCGTAAAAGGCGACTAAGGTAAGTTGACCCACCGTGTGGTATCCGGTTGAGTAAAATAGACCACCCTCTTCCTTACCGAGGAGTCGTAGAATACGACTAAGGTAAGTTGACGTCAGGCGGGCGGCCGGTCGTGGAAACGCAGCCAAATCATGTAACAGCATGTTTATAACATGTTGTGCCGACCCCACTTAGGGTGGGATAAGGGCAGGAGGATGATGGACGATGATTCCTGATATCAATATATATTTACAATACATACATTTAAAAGTAGAGTGAACTATTCGTGTTCATACATTATGCAAACAGATTAATAAACGCATTACAAACCACACTACGCTAACACTGCTCGCATTTACTGACACAATCTCAACAATTCGCCCCGTAACAGTAGCATATTCATAGATCAATTTTTTTTGAAACTATAATGCTTATGAATCATCCTTACATACATATACACGTAGAGTAAACCGTTTTTTTTCGTTATAAAGATTTTCTGTAATCGCGGATTATTGCAAAATAAACCATTTCATTTTCCACCGCAGACGCCTAATTCTATAATTGTTGATAAGAAGTCTGCACACGTTTTGTTTGGGAAGCTATAAATTTAAATGGCAGACACATGAGGTAAAAATGCACGTCATCAATTCATTCTAATTTGGTTATGTCGTGTCTAAAATTATTGTCCTAAGAATAAATCAGTCCACGTAGCCCTGCAGCGACGATGCGGCAACATATCTCACGTTTTTTTAAATGTATGAACTTTAGAATGCAGACTTTCGTGAAAGATGTTCTTGCTAAAGTTGAAAAGAAAATCAAAAAAGTTGATTTAGTTATAATATAATCTACATCTACATATAATAAAAGTTCCAAAAATCTGTCAGTTTAAATGAAATCCACTGAACAGGGATTTATTTATTTTTATTTATTTATTCTTATTGCACTATACAGAGGTACATTGGTTTATAAGAAGAAAGAAGAGGGATGTGACATGGAGCAGAAAAAATTGATTAATAAATAATCAATTAAAATTTAAAATAAATCGATTTTTAAAAAATCGATAATTGATACGTAATAGTCGATTTTTTATTACTTTTGTAAAGTTACCTTTTTTAATATTAATTAAACAAAGACCAATTAAAGTAGAGTGCTACCAATAAATAATAAAATATGCGCTATTTGTGAAATTCGACTAAAATGTGTAGTTTGGCTACATTGGTTTCATCCAACAATGCATATCTAATCTTAAAAAACAAGAAAAAGAAAAAGAGGATAATTAAAATAATCGAATATATTCGAAAAATAATCGATAATTATTTCACATCGCTACTTTTAAACGAATTTTTCATAAGTTTTCACTAAAGGATAGTACATTACGGTTTCATGCAAATTGTGTAGAGGAGGTTGCGCGATAGTAAACAAATATGTCTGCTGGGTAATTCACTTGCGTGCATTGCGTAAAGGAGCAGAGATTCACTAAAGTAATATACTAGAGAATTGTAGTCCTACAAAAATACACAAACAAGTCAGCGACAGTATGTCTCTATCTCTTATGGCTAATTCAAAATAACTACTATATACTTTGTTGAAAATTTGTATTAAAATATTACCTTATTTTCAAAACTGTTATCTACAGTTCATTTTCCAACTGTCTTTATAAGTAGCTAGCTTTACTATTTAATATAGATTATAATTGTCCTTGAGACCATATGATAAGATACTTTAAAAGATATTATTGATTAGAATCGGAATAAAATAAAAGGATTTACGCGGGAAAATACTAGTGACTACTGATTTTTAGGCGGGCGAAGTCACGGGCACAGCTTATAAACTATAACCAACAAGTATTACAGTCCTTATCACTGTTGCGCTACGTCCCGTATGTTTGAAAGTCGCCTACACATTCAGGTAATTTTACTTAAGTTCATTGTTTTTGGCTTTTTAGAATTTTGTATGAGCACAGTAATACGAACGATTATATCGCAGATTATATAACAAAATAATTTTATGATTACTTTTGTATTATGGAGTTCTGCAAAGTAACGTCTAATTCTATAAATTATCTAATAAGAACGCTTTCTGGCTATATTCAAATTCAAAATATTGTTTATTCAAATAAACTTGTAAACAAGTGGTTTTGTATCGTCAACTCTACTGCTGGTTCAGAAAGGTGTTCGAAGAAGAGCCGGCGAGAAACTCGGTGGTTGCTCTTTTAAAAATATTATTCTTAAGACTAGCTACATTTACTCATTACTGTCTTGTACAGGATCAAAGAGAGCTATATCCAATAATTCTTATCATCTAAGTAATACTCAAGAGTATAATATATATAAGTTATATATATTAATTAAGTTATATGTATTTTTATTATTTTTGTTGGTTATCTTTTAAATAGGTAACCACTATTTGTTATTTTTACCGTTGTTCATTAACTTTCAAATGTTGTGTAGGCCTGTAAGTAGTGTGACATACTGTATCTATATGTATAAAAGAAAGTTGGTCTTAGTTACACTATTTATAACTCGGGAATGGATGAACCAGTTCGGCTGAAAATTGGGAGAGAGGTTGTTTAGAACCAAGAGACGGACATAGGATACTTTTATCCCGTTCGACCGCATTTATTTTATCCCGTCAAGTTACTATAAAACGTGGTATGACAAAAACGACTATGACATTGAATAACAAAAAGCAAATGTCAGTGGAATACAAAACATAGATGACAGCTAAACGCAATTTTGTCTTTGGTGAAGTATGGTAAAAAATTTGACAATTATGTTGATAATTTGTAAAAATAAAATACTTAGGGAAAATGTAAAAGTAAATAAGTATAAAATTAAATTTAACTCGTGTGGGCCACGGGCAGTAATGAATAAAACAAAACTACTGGATAGATTTTAATCTTTTTTTTCATTGAGTGACATAGTAGGCTGTATATTTTACACCCGCGCGAAGCCGGAGCGGGCCACTAGTTAGAAATAAAACTTGTATTATTTTGCTAAGTATTTTTTATGTACATGCTGTTGGCTTTACATTATAAAAATATATAAATATATAGAATCCTATAGAATCCCTAGATTACCTTACCTTACCTATAAATAGAGTATTATGTATACATTTATTATAGAATCTTATATAAGCTGCACTATGTTGTCTTAATTTTAATAATAGCGAATATAAAACTCTTTTCTAACTAGTAATGATACTTACTAGACTTTGGTTCCGACTTTGCCATCTCTATACTCTCCACAAGAAAAATGTCTTTGTAGCTACTCTTGAAAATGAAAGTAAGACAAGATCACACGTTTTGCATTTATAATACTAAAGTATTGTAAAGGTAATAGCAATATTATTTTGTTAATTATCATTACGTATCTACGCATAGTAGCGCCTAACTCTATAAATTACTAAAGTACTAGCTTTAACCCACGTGGACTACTTTCGCGTGATAGATTCATAATAGATGGCGCTTTTCAATGTCATCCTATATGTGTGTATATGGCTTTGCGATTTTGGTCGTGGAGTCTATCTCCTGATAATGCTTCGGTTGCGGGGCGAAACGATTGTTGAGTTTGTGATAGTGAACGTATATAGTGCTTGTGTATCATGGTGGCGGTGGTGGAGGTTTGTGCATGTGTTTTTTACGACTCCTGCATGTATCAGGTATGATAACCGATTGTCCACTCTACATTTAGCATTATATATATTTTCTATTTTAGTTCATCGCGGATTATATCAAAATAATTTTTTTATTACTTTTGTGTTAATGTCATCCTATTCCTTTTGAATCAACAGGATCTCTATAGCCTATATCCTCTTGTGTATAATTAATAAGTGTGCCAAATTTAATTGATATTTGTTCAACGGATTCGCCGTGAAAGAATAACAAACATACATCCATGCTCGCAAACTTTCGCATTTACAATATTAGTAGGAGTAGGACTAATGATACCCGCTGCATCCTGATAATGTTTAATGTATCTGACGTTACTCTTTTTGCTCTTAGTAAATACGTGGCGTCTCGAACGATTGGCAGGCGACGCCGTGACGACTAAGGGCATAACCTCAAACGCACAGTGTTAATTAATGACAGCGTCGCCATCTATAGGTGACGCCCTATCAATCTTACAGCGGCGCGTCCCGACGGTTACGCTTTAATCCTCGCGTGCTATTTTAAGATCAACACACGGCCTAGTAATGAGACGCTCTAAGGATCGTAGGTTTAATTTATTATGGATAGGCGTTTCTGTATTTTCGCAAATTATGTAACTCAAACTTTAGTTTAGGTATTTATTTGAAATTTCCAGGATAGAGGTATAAAACACAAATGTTCATCATCCCTTATCCCACTCTAAGTGGGGTAGGCACAACATGTTATAAACATGCTGTTACATGATTTGGCTGCGTTTTTACGACCGGCCGCCTGCCTGACATCAACTTACCTTAGTCGTATTTTACGACACCTCGGTAAGAAAGAGGGTGGTCTATTCTACTTAACCGGATACCACACGGTGAGTCAACTTACCTTAGTCGCCTTTACGACACCTCGGTAAGAAATGAGGTTGGTCTATTCTACTCAGCCGGAAGCCACACGGCGGGTCGACTTACCTCAGTCGCCTTTTACGACACCTCGCTAAGAAATGAGGGTGGTACTATTCTATTCAGCCGGATACCACACGGCGGAGAGGTATAAAACACAGTATACAATTAAGAAAATTTTAAATAAAATAGATGCAAACGAACCACGCGTACCACTAGTGTGTATATATGTATATAAACATACTAGTGTACCCATGACTTCGTTCGCTCTGCTTTAATTATTTAAGTACCCTCATTGTGTGTTTTTTCCGTGTTCCGGGTAGAAAAGCGAGAATGGTAGTAAAAGTAGAAAACTTAT
This sequence comes from Morpho achilles, assembly GCA_947086495.1. Classification (NCBI taxonomy): domain Eukaryota; kingdom Metazoa; phylum Arthropoda; class Insecta; order Lepidoptera; family Nymphalidae; genus Morpho; species Morpho achilles. The sequence goes on along the minus strand of CAMTZB010000022.1, from coordinate 14,547,511 downwards.
GATGTATAAACAATTAATATGGCAAAATTTCATCAATATTGGTCCAGCAAATTAGACAGAAATGTGGACTTTCGCACTTATAATATTTATCTGATGTCCTCAAACATCAAACGTATGAAAAAAGGATTCTTTTTATTTATCACAAATCAAAATTACGCACGAGTATGGAGGTGTGATATCCAGGTATATGAAAATATTTACACGTCTCAGTTAAAAATCGCATTTTTAACGCAACATCTTAACAACAGGATATAAAGTTTAATGGCGTTATTGTGATCTTTATTAACTTGTTAACAAGTAAACACTATGTCTAGACAATAATAAGGTGCCTTAGATCAAAGCTCACGAACATGTATGAAACGAAGATATTTTTATTATACGCAGTAGGGAAGTAATATATTGATGTCGAACATAAAATCGATACAGTGCTTAAAATTTTTATAATTAGTTGTAATTAGTATCACAAATGCAGTATCAGTCACCATAAAATTGATGTTACTTTTTTATAGCCTTTATTCCTTTGAAATGAAGACTGAATTATATAGGTTTATCGAAGCTCGTTTCTCTGCTTTGTATTCTTCGAGTGTAAGTTTACTGAAAGACGATTGGTTATTGTGTGGACATACTGAATTGTCTTTTTGCCATTGCTCGGCCAGTTCCGAGGAGAATTACGGTTTCCTAACAATGTGCATTTGTACCTTTTAATGGAAAGTCATTATTTATTATAGTTACATGTTCGTCAACAATCGACGTTGGGTCAGGAAACGATGTATCGAACTTCATTATTGTAGATTTTAATCTATCTACATAATAATAAGATAATAATCTATATATTATTAATCTATCTATATATTAATTAAGCCGTGTGGTATCCGGCTGAATAGGCAAACATGCTGTCACATGATTTGGCTGCGTTTTACGATCGGCCGCCTGCCTGACGTCATCTTACTTTAATTAGGTACTTACGTATTTTACGACACCTTGGTAAGAAGGAGGGTGGTCTATTTTACTCAACCGGATACCACACGGCGGGTCGACTAACCTTAGTCGCCTTTTATGACACCTCTATAAGAAATGAAGGTAGTCTATTCTACTCAGCGGAATCCCACACGGCGAGTCGACTTACCTTAGTCGCTTTTTACGATACCTCGGTAAGAAATAACGGTGGTTTCATTCTATTTAGCCGGATACCACACGGCGTATTTTTTCACAGTACCTACCTGTCAGTAATAGATTTCCTACATTTACGTGCGAGTATTTAAGTTGAACTCTTATCACTGCAACGGCTTTTTATATTCTATATGCAATATTTTGCTCCTTATTAAGTTATGTGGAGGTATGGTTGTTATAACTACGTAGTTTTTGCGTAATCGTTGACATGTCAATGCAAGCGGAATACTAAGCAGCGTAAGTTATGTTTACTAGAGGTACATGCATAGTAAGTCGCATATACAGTTGTCTGAATCAAAAAAGGAGAAAACGGAGTCTTACCGGACAACTGACTACAGCATTTTAAGGATTTTTAGTTATAAGTGAGCATGCATCAGTTTTATTAAGTGTGAATTTGTTTGTATATGTAAATGAATTACTGTAAGTGTGGGTGTGCATAAATAAAATTATTTTTACAAAAAAATAAAATTAATTTATATTGTTCTTGATAAAAGTACATTTTTAATTATTAACATATATATTTGGTATTATCACTTTATTTATTAAAAAGAAAAAAGAGCGCCTTTGTGCGTTCTAGCTAAGTATGAAACTCGACTCGCAATAATGCTTTTTTTTTGCCTTAATTGAAAAATTTGAACTGGGCTTTCTCTCTTTGTAGCTTGAAAAGTTTGCATGAAGGTTTATTATATGATTTTGTAAGTGGTAATAAGGATTTTTTTTAAAGTAATCATTCATTAAATGTCGACATATCGGATATGGACCTTACAAAACTAATATCTTTTTAAAATTTAGCGAGAATAAGCTTCTCCACCGAATCGAGGAAACAATATTAGGTATCGCGATTATCGTCGGTGAATAGGCGTGTTACATTCGTTTGCCGTGACACATTATTAACAAATAAAGCTTGCCGCTCGCCATTGTTGGAGGCGGCGTGACAAATCGACAGGTTTCTTGCGTGAAACGCGCAGGGTCCCGCGGTATCGCAAATACGACTAGGATTCTTTTGGGACTTTCCCATTCAAATTAAAAATATATCTTATTTGTAAATTGAGTTACGTTTTGGAAACTTTTTATTTCTTTTTTCTGACAAAATTATTTGTCTACCCACGATACACTCAGGGCAATGTATTTCAAGGGACGCAATCCGGGATAATGAAAAATGTTAGTAAAATTAGTAAAAATGGAATCCAATTTACGATTAAAGAAGATTTTATTTTATTTACAGCAAAAATGTACAAATTATATCTATCTTAAATTACTTACGCGCTAGGACCATACAAGTCATGCCCGCGTGGAATGGTCCCAAGAATGCTGGCAGCATTCCCGCGCTGAATCGCGGATTAATTCGAATTCAAGAAGCTGTATATTAAAGATACAAGTAGCTCGGAAAATATAGGGAGAGGAGGGTACTGGAGTAGACAGGAAGGGCGCATTTCACAACGTTGCGGGGACAAAACAAAATGACAAATCTAGGCTTTTATATGTAAGGTATAAGTATAAGGGTATAAGTATAAGGGTAGTGTCGATAGGCTTCACTTGGTGGTGCTCTAAGGTGCTAATTAACACATACTTTTGCTGTGCTCGGTGCACTACTCGAAGTCAAAGTCATTCATTTCAGAGCTTACTGCCTATCGTCTACTTCAGCAGCTTATGGTTTCAGTATATGCAATGACCCTACAACACCCTAAGGGTGAAATACTATAACGCTTTCTATACAAACAGTTCTAAAAGTATCCTGAAAAAAATTGCATCTCAATTCGATTGTCATATCAAGAAATTTCAGATAGATGTAGGCACGGGCACAGCGAAATAAACTCTAGAATTCTACAAATACAAAGAAAGAAGAGTATTTCAGGTCTATCCTTGATAGGCTGGAGCTATGGTATTCGTAAGGCAAGTTTTATGGTTTGGGATACCAAATTTCTAATTCGGAGCTCGTTAGCTTAACGTGCAGGCCCGATGCAGTTTTAAATTTTTGTCGGTCGTTCGTCGCGATGCTGCTAATAATTACGACCTTTCGCTTTAGATTAGGTATATGAGCTGATTCTTTTTAGAAGAAGAGAATTAGAAGAGAAGTTGAAATTTTGTGCTATATTTATAAAAAATAAAAACAATAATGATCATACAAAAATAATAACTTAAATATCTAATATCTATAGTTTATATTATACAGTTTAAAAACAACAACAATCAAGATAAGTTAATTAGGTATTCATCCAATCCATGTAGAAAATAGGCAGATAGTTTTGGAATACACCGAATTTCATTCCATAGAAGCTAATATATATATATATATATATATATATATATATATATATATATATATATATATATATATATATATATATATATATATATATATATATATATATATATATATATATATATATATGGTTATCACAGGATTACGTTTGACAACTTAAATATTATTTGCTTTCAATTCTACAGTTTAGCATTTTTTCAGTGCCCGAAAACAGGGATAAAAAGATATTTTTTTAAAATAAAACTAAGCTTAATCGATTATGTATGTATTATACTTTTACCGGAAGTAATTCTTCCACAGGTAAGAATATATTGCTGATTCCGCATATCGTAACCTACAGTAAGTAAACCGAGCGGAGTTATAATTTACATAAAAAATAGTCCCAGATTATAATCGCACAACACCTAGCTTACAGCGTGGGCTAAGTGTACCCGCTCGGACTGTGTGGCCGGAGATAGCATCGTTCGTGACCGACGACCACGACTGTTCGGTTTCGATGACTTCATTTTAACCTTGCACCACTAAGGAAAGCTATAGGTGTATAAAAATTGCCCTTGCGTTTATACCGATAGTTTTAGTATAGACCGTGTCAGTACTACCCTCGAAGTGCATTGAAATTCATTTTACAATATTGATTCATCTCAGAGTAATAGGCGTGTGGTATCTGGCTGATTACAATAGACTACCGTCATTACTTACCAAGGTGTCGTAAAAGGCGACTAAGGTAAGTTAACGTCAAGCAGGCGACTAGCCACTTAGAGTGGATAAGGGCAGGCTCAATTTGTAGAACAATAAGAGATAGTCATATAAAATATCTCACTAATACAACATGAACGTAAAGGCAGGATGCCTTAACTAAGATTTACATGTAAAAATTATCAAATTATGCTTTTCGACCATGAGATTTGCCGAGTGGAGTCAAGTGTTCACCACGCTCATAAAACTGCGTTTTATATAAATATATTCTACACCTGTTCGTTTTAAACTTATAAAATAAAATACTTAAACCTTGTGGTGCAGATTTTTGATGTCAGTTTGCGCGTGAATAGTAAAAAATTACTCTGATTTATGCGCGCTTATTCAAACGCGCTAAATGAATTTAAACTTTAAAATAATTTACTCGTCTATTCTAAAGATTGGTACAAATTTTAATTCTAAACATTTAAGTAATTTAGTGATTCACAAGCGACGTTGTGACATAAAATATGAATATTAAAAGTTCGTCTGAAGTCCATGTCTATATCTAAACTTTGTTGGTTTTAGAAAATAATTTAGATTCGTTAGATCGAGATAGGACTAAGTCGTGGAATCGAGACCACACGTGGATGTCTCACTCAGGAGTCGAACTCGCTATCTTGGATCTCGACCCCTTACCGGTTTTAATTATCGGACTAGAATTTGTTACTCTGTCTTGAAGAAAAGAATTATTTTGTGCTGGTTATCACTTTAAGACTTTCCACAACATTTTTTTAGCCACGCACCAACTTTTTTACTAGGTTGGTATTTTAAGTTATACGCAATATTACTAAGGTATTGCATTCCAAATTTATAAATATGTACATCAAAGTGCACCAATGTTTATATATGTGTCAACATATGTGTCATATTTGAGCTATTAACCGAAAATATGTTACTTGTGTAACCCTATTTAGCGCATAATCCATTCCACACATAAAAGACAGCATAGATGATCACAACCTTTATTACCGAATATTTTTATGATAACGTCACATAACACGTAATAACCCATTGCCTATAATAACCTGTAAAACACTACAAGAAGCACGCAGTACGCAGACCTAATAAGTTAAATATGAAACTGAAGCTTCGTCCAACTGAGATAGATTACAATTAGCGACTTACCAACGCGTAACATGATTCGGCAAGTGTTAACAACACTCTTTAAGACAAACGGTAGATGGAACTGTAGCAATACATTGCAAAGCAAGGTACGCAATATCATAGGAACATATGGACCTTGAGGTTAGGAACGAGAGTAAAAAGAGAGCTTCATTATGCTGTAATGGGTACTGCCTTTGCTCTACCTAAACGTACTCCACCTACGCTTTATTTTTAAGGACGGATGTAATGAGCTCAGCTAAGTTAAAGAAAATATTTATTGTTTACACTAAATGAGTCATGAAGAAGATAAAATACTTTGGTCCAAGTTAAAGCAAAATTATTTTCACAGTTTGAATTATTTCGGTTACTGTGGTGGACCAGTATTTCAGCATTCAATATTTTAAATACGAAATAACTTTATTCAGAATATTACTGTTTTTCCATTAGTTCAATTGCTCCGAAAACATTTACGATTTTTTTTTGTGTTATTTGTTTAATTCATTTATGGTTTTAAGGATCTAAGAAATATTGAAGAATTGAAGGACACAGTTGAAATTGACATTAGAATTTTTTTAAAGGATATTTTGCTCAGTAATGGGCTCCAGATATTGCAACTCAAGTTAATTAGCAATCGTGACAAATTTAAATTATTTTTTCTTTTCTAGGTTGTACGGTTCAAAGCGATGTGCAAGATGCAACACTCCTATATCAGCGTCGGAATTGGTGATGAGAGCGCGGGATCTGGTGTTCCACGTTCACTGCTTCTCTTGTGCACTGTGTAGTGCAAGGCTAACCAAGGGTGACACGTTCGGCATAAGGGACTCAGCTGTTTATTGCAGGTAAGTTAGGTATAGTAAGATCTATGCGAGGTAAACCCGCCAAATGCATAAAAAATCTTTAATATTTAAGTGAGTTAATCTTGTATATATAATATATATATATATATATATATATATATATATATATATATATATATATATATATATATATATATATATATATATATATATATATATATATATATATATATATATATATATATATATATATATATATATATATATGGCTTTTTAAGGGGGTTTGGGGGGAAAAAAAGTGCTTTTCTTTTAATAAAATGAGGCTGGATTTTGTTGTACTGGTAAATCATTCAAATTTCTATTGTTCGTAGTAAAAGTAACGACTCGTACTTACTACTATTTTATCATCTTCCACGCACTATTGTTAATGGCCATATGGAATTTAACCACAAGGTTATTTTATAGCTTTTATGTTCGTGCATTTTTCTGTACATAAGTTTGCTGGTATTATATTACAATTAATCGAATGCCAGCGACATTTAATTATATAATAAATTTAATTAGCACAAAATTAAAACAACGTAAAAAACAAACAACGCCTTACTAACTAAAACAATAAGTATAAAGCCAGTCTAATAACTTATTTAACTTGTATTTACTTAAAATGTAATCAAAAATTTAATTTCTTCGTATACAGACAAGTTGTTATAATAATATGTTCTTGTATATTTTACGAGTATTAGTTAGAATTATTCTTGACGCTAAACTAGAATCTAATTCTATGCTATTATATTTTTAGTCCTTTTTGAATGAAGAAGTTTTATAATATATTCCTTTATCGGCAGCTTAAAGTGTGTTTAAAAAAAAATTAACTACAATTAAATGTTAAATTTTACTTTTGTGTGATAATAAATTATGAACATCTTTATTATATTTTTTATCATGTATTATGACGCTAAAGGATGCATTTAAATATAAATTAAAATTATAAGACATTACTTCTCTATAAAATTCTCTCAACCATAAAATTTCGTAGGTCTTTAATTATCCGCACTAATATTATGTTTATATGAAAGTCTGTCTGTTTGTTACGCTTTTACATTTTTTTTATGCGCTGAATGTTTATTATTTAAATTTAGTGCAACTGAAAGTTTATGTATAGCAACCGGCTATAATCACGTCTTGTTCTATAGGGTTAACCCGACTAGTTTCGAGTCCATCCGAGGCACTTATTCATTAGCTCTTTACACGGCGTTCTCGCGGTGGGAACTGCGGTTCGCAGTTAACTAAGGCCATAGAATAAGACGTGAGTATATCCGGTTTCTATACATAAACTATGAATACTACTTACGAGAGTTTACATTCAAAAACAACTAAGGGTTTAATACCGGGCTATTTATTATATAGGATAAAAATTCAGATTTTTTAGGGTATATGTAAAAACATAGTTTACATATAGTTAAAGGTATCTTAACACAGCGAAAGAAGATGCGGGTGCAGCTTGTGTTTAATAAGTCAATATTATTGCAGGCTACATTACGAGACAATGCCGGATTATGGTCCTCATATGGCTGTGCCGGGTCCTCCACAAATGTGTCCAGGGCCCTACGCGGGTCCACCGCCAGGCCCGCACTATCCTGCCTACCCTTCGCCAGAGTTCGGGCGAATAGAACCTGATGTTCCTAAAGGTCCCTTTTTCAACGGGGCTTCGGCGCCACCACCTCGACAAAAAGGACGACCGCGAAAAAAGAAACCAAAAGACCAAGATATCATGTCAGCCAACCTCGGTGAGTTAGTGGCTAACAAAGTTTGAGTCGCATTAGCGAATATTTGGAACGTAGTAATTGTTTACCTTTAAATATTGTATAATATCAATTGAAATTAGTTTTTTCTTTCAATTTTAATATCTTAACATTATTGTTCTCATACGATATTATTCTACGGAACTTGAAAACATTTTAAATGCATGAATTTTTTTATTCTCTAGTTGACACTGAGCGTTAAGATGGTATGAATCATTGTGAAATTTTTTAAATGATATTTAGTGTTAAAACAAGCAGCTAAGTTTAGGTTTGTAAACCTGTAAGTTCAATAGTTTTTGGCGATTTTTGATATATCTGGATCCACCTCTTGATAACGCCAAAACTTTGAGATACAAGTATATGAACACTTGAAGTAAATAAGGCACATAAGTATGAAATTTGGTTCTAAAACCAATTTTAGAGCAGCAGAACTAAAAACAATTGCTATGTTCACTACATAGCATAGGCATGTTTTTGCGTAAAATATAATATAATCGTGAATATCGATGTTTTGAACGTTGTTGTTGAATATGTAAGTTGTAAGTTCGCAATCCTCTAAAAGACGAAAGATACGATATCAGTCCCGCTACAAATTTCGGGCCTCATACAAAACGGTCACAATTTTATTAACACATTTAAGTCAAAACTGCACTTACCTCGCGAGATTAGGTATCGGAGGCGACTTCCCCTGTATGAGTTTTATAAAAAGACGACGTTTTGCCTTTTTCGAGATATCAAAACCAGTCTGTTTATCTAACCGACAGCACTTGTGGAAGCGACTCTGGGTTCCGTGTGATTTTCATCTCTTATTGAAATGATATAGTTAAAAAAGCATTCATAAAGTCATACACATATTGAAAGATTTGGTCAAAGTTTATGAAATTGTTCAAATATCTTTCTCTAAGGTTTTGAACTTGATAGTAGTTTACGTGTAGTTCCACCAAGCTATTTATTCAATGTGGATAAATAGCTGCAACCTGCTTAAGTTACGAATTCTTACTCAGGGAATATAATATTATATTTTGTTATCTAGAAACATTGCCATCTTTGATAATAATATTCGTGGTGTAAAAAGCAATACTAATAATTAAAAATTAGTTTTGTTGAAAATTAGTTTATCAATCTATACAATGATTGTAATGTAATTTTGCAAGAGTTAATAGTTTTTGTGGTTTTCGCGGCACTAACTGCGGCGAACAGATACTTAATAAGCATTAAAGTAAAATTTATATGTAGATTAAAGACAAAAATCTGTTTTTTTTTTATTAGCTCGCGGCTACGCCCGCGTAGAAATTAGTGTCTCAAATTTTTTTCCGCATAAACCCGACCACTTAGGAATTTTAATATACTTACCTAACCTGAACCTTCCTCAAAAATAGCACTATTTTTCAGTTAAAACCGTACTAAAATCCGTACAGTAGATATCGAGAAAATCGTCCACATTCAACCAGAAAGCTTTTGGGGAGTTTGTTTCATAATATGTATAGATATTTTATAATAACTAAGTTCGGCTATGATGTAACGGTTCGTGAAAATTGCTGCGCATATTTCACATTATAATCATGTTGGAGCTTATTGGAGTTACTAAGATTAAATAACATGAAAGGGCCCCAATTCACTTACCAGAAGTGCTGGAGTACCAAAGGCTAGTCGTAGTTAATCATATTTTCGATGAACTGAAAATCCCTGTTAAGTAATTAACTTTAAGCCGCTTCGTCGGCACTAATGCTACTTGCTGTAACTGACGAATAAAAGTGTAATTAAAACTTTACGGCTTTAGATATTATATAACAAATTACGGCTTATTTTCCTAATAAAAATTAAATAAGAGTGTATTTACCTTGGTCATCATGTGTTCTTTTTTTATATTAACACGTCGGCACTGAATATAGTCAATGGAGAACCGCCGTGTGGTATTCGGCTGAATAGAATAGTGCCACCCTCATTTCTTACCGAGGTGTCGGAAAATACTGAGGTAAGTTGATGTCAGGCAGGCGGCCGGTCGTAATAACGCAGTCAAATCATGTGACAGCATGTTCATAAAATGTTGTGCCGACCTACTTAGAGTGGGATAAGGGCAGAAGTATGATGATTCCTACAGTTAACCGTTGAGCGGTTCCCTCGTCTGAAGCTAATC